>CM039673.1:435113219-436313219 GCA_022496015.1 Hordeum marinum | reverse complement strand
CAGACCAACAGGTCCATAGGTAGTACCTAGATGTAAATCTCTCTCTCTCTTGATCTTAAATACAATGTTCATCACATCTTTGCCTTGATGTATCTGATGTAATCCCTTTATTTGGTGTGTTTGTTGGGATCTTATGAATTGTGAGATTATGTTCAGATTATTCATGAAAAGTATTTGAGTCAAAGATGAATACAAAGATTCTTATTTGCATGATCATCCTAGCTTCATAATGCTCTCCGATCTATTGAGATAGTTTGGCCAACTAGATTGATATTTCTTCGGTGGGAGTGGTGCATTGTAATAGGTTCAATCTGGCGAGTTTCTATATTCCATTGACAGAAGGGGACAAGTTGTGTATTTGTGTTTCTGCTACTAAGGATAATATGATGGGGTTTATTCATATTGATTGAATTTACTTTCTCTACATCATGTCATTGTTCTCCAAGCATTACTCTGTTTTACTTAATACTCTAGAGGCATGCTGGATAGCAGTCGATGGGTGGAGTAATAGTAATAGCTGCATGCAGGAGTCGACCTATTTTCTTATTGTCGTGATGCCTATATACACATGATCATTGTCGTGAAAATTGCATAACTATTCACTTTTCTATCAATTGCCCAACACTAATTTGTTTACCCATCGTATGCTATTTCTATGAGAGATGCCACTAGAGAACTCTACGGCACCCGGGTCTATTCACTTATATATTCAGGAATGCTTTCATTAACTTGATGTTATTAACTTGCTTTTATTTTATTTTGTAATTTACAATTATCTACAACTATCTACACAAGTCACTTGCGTACAAATAACGAGATCAAGGGGATTGACAACCCTCTTGCGGCGTTGGGTGCAAGTTATTTGTTCTTTTGTGTGCAACCAATGAAGACGGGTGATGATTGGTGTTCCTATTGGTTCTATAAACCTAGGTTTCATAACTAAGGGAAATACTTACCCACTTTGTGCTCCGATAACCCATTCCACTTCACGGAAAACCCAACTCAAATCACGAGTACCAGTGAGCATTGATACGTCCCCAACGCATATATAATTTTTGATTGTTCCATGCTAATATATTATCATTCTAGGATACTTCTTGGGCATTTTTTAACAATTTATAATAATTTTGAGCACTAACCTATTGACCCAGTGCCAAGTGCCAGTTGTTGTTTTCTGCGTGTTTTTTTACTTTTCAGGTTTACAGTACCAAACGAAGTCCAATTGCCACAAAACTTTTTGATGATTTATTCCGTACCAAAAGAAGACCCAGAAGATTTGGAAGGAGGACGGAAGATCCACGAGGGACCCACAAGCAAACAGGGCGCGCCACCAGGGGCGCGCCCTGATGGCTTGTGCCTCCCTCGGCCGCTTCCCGACGCCCATCTCTGGCCTATAAATTCACATATACCCTAAAAACCTTGATGTTATTTATTTGCTTTTATTCTATTTTTAATTTAAAATTATGAACAACTATCTACACAACTCACTTGCTTGCAAATAACGAGATCAAGGGGATTGACAATCCTCTTGCCGGCGTTGGGTGCAAGTTGTTTATTCATTTGTGTGTAGTCGCTGAAGACGGTTGACGATTGGTATTCCTATTGGTTCGATATGTTGGGAAACGTTGCATGTGAAACAAAAAATTTCCTACGGTTCACCAAGATCAATCTAGGAGATGAGCATCTACGAGAGGAGGTATTTGATCCACATACCCTTGTAGATCGCTAAGCGGAAGCGTTAAAGAACGCGGTTGATGTAGTCGTACATCTCCGTGATCCAAATCGCAAGCCGTCCCACAAACTCCCGATCAAGTTCCGATCGGACAGCACCTCCATGTTCAGAACACATGCAGCTCGATGACGATCTCCGCCTTCTTGATCCAGCAAGAGGGAGAGGAGAGGTAGATGGGTTCTCCGGTAGCACGACGGCATGACGGTGGTGGTGGTGGAGTTGATCCGGCAGAGCTTCGCTAAGGGTCACTGAATCAATCTACTAGAGGAGAGGCTATTAGAGAGGGAGGAAGGGCTGCACCGTGGCTTGAGGTGCGGCTGCTCTCCTCTCTCTCTCATATATATATAGGGGCAGGGGAGAGGCGCCCAAACCCTAGGGTTTCCCCTTTGGGCGATGGCCAAGGGTGGATGCGCCCTAGGGTGGCTTGCCACCCAAGGCAAGGTCGCGCCAACCCTAGGGTTGGCCCTCCCACCAACCCCCAACCTCATAGGCCTAGGTGGGAGCTGCGCCTAGCCCACCAGGGGCTGGTGCGCACCCCTCTCACCCCATGTGGCACCTCCGGGGATGGAGGCCCCTTCCGGCGAACCCCCGGAACACTTCCGACACCCCCGGAACACTTCCGACACCCCCGGTACGTTACCGGTGACGCCCGAACTTTTTACGGTGACCATCACAGAACTTCATATATATGAATCTTTACCTCCAGACCATTCCAGAGCTCCTCGTTACGTCCATTTGGGACTCTGAACAACCTTCGGTCACCAGCATACATAACTCATCTATACCGAAATGTCACCGAACCTTAAGTGTGCAGACCTTACGGGTTCGAGAACCATGTAGACATAATTGAGACACCTCTACGGTCAATAACCAATAGCGGGACGTGGATGCCCATATTGGTTCCTGCATGTTCTATGAAGATCTTTATCGGTCGAACCTCTATGTCAAGGATTCAGACAATCCTGTATGTTGTTCCCTTTGTTCTTCGGTATGTTACTTCCCCGAGACTCGATCGTCGGTATATTCATACCTAGTTTAGTCTCGTTACTGGAAAGTCTCTTTTACTCATTACGTAATACAAGATCCCATGGATAACACTTCGTCACATTGCTTGCAAGGCTCATTGTGATGTTGTATTACCGAGTGGGCCCTAAGATACCTCTCGATCACACAGAGTAACAAATCCCAGTGTTGATCCATGCCAACTCAACATACACCCTTGGAGATACCTGTAGAGCATATTTAAGTCACCAAGTTACGTTGCGACGTTTGATACACACAAGGTACTCCTCTGGTGTCAATGAGTTGCATGATCTCATGGTAATAGGGATAGATACTTGGCATGTAGAAAACCATAGCAATAAACTAACACGATCATATGCTACGTTTGTAGTTTGGGTCTTGTCCATCACATCATTCTCGCAATGATGTGATCCTGTTATGAAATGACATCTCATGTCCATGGCTAGGAAAGCTTAACCATCTTTGATCAACGAGCTAGTCTGCTAGACGCATATTAGGGACATAGTGTTGTCCATTTTCCCACACATGTATTTAGTTTTCAATCAACTCAATTATAGCATGGACAATAAACGATTATCATGAACAAGAAAATACAATAATAAACACTTTATTTATTTTCTCTAGGGCATATTTCCAACACAATAAACCTTGGTTTCATAACTTAGGGAAATACTTACCCACTTTGTGCACTGATAACCCGATCCTCTTCATGGAAAACCCAACACAGATCACGAGTATCAAGAAGGATTTCGCGCGCTGTCGCCGATGAATACCATCACCAACTATCAAGTAACTCCACACAAAATTTCATTCACTTGTTCTTCTTTTTATTTTCTGTTTATTTAGTTTGTCTCATAAAAAGCAAAAAAAACAAAAAAATTTAGCTTTGCTAGATAATAGTTTACTTCTAGTTTGCTTTACTTGCTAATTTACTTGTCTGGCTTGTTGCTTTGGTTGTTCGGTCACCATGTCTCAAAATACTACTAAGTTGTGTGATTTCTCAAATACTAATAATAATTATTTTATTAGTACTCCTATACCACCCGCCACTAGTGCGGATTCATTTGATATTAATGCTGCACTGCTAAATCTTGTCATGATAGATCAATTTTCGGGAAGTCCTAATGAGGATCCCGCATCACATCTCAATACCTTTGTTGAATTATGTGATATGCAAAAGAAAATGGATATGGATAATGATTTTTGGAAATTAAAATTATTTCCTTTTTTCACAAAGAGATAAAGCTAAAGCTTGGTTTTCATCTTTACCTCGTAATAGTATTGGAACGTCGGATAAGTTTAAATATGCTTTTATTGCCAAGTATTTTTCTCCTGCTAAGATCATCTCCCTTAGAAATCAAATAATGAATTTTGAACATCAAGATCAAGAACATGTTGCACAATCTTGGGAGAGAATGAAATTGATGATAAGAAATTGTCCAACTCATGGCTTAAAATTGTGGATGATTATCCAAAATTTCTATGGTGGACTAACTTTGTGCCAAGAAATCTTCTAGATTGTGCCGCATGTGGTACCTTTATGGATGTGACCTTAGGAGAGGCCATAAAACTTCTGGACAATATTATGAAAAATTATTCTCAATGGCATACCGAAAGAGCTCCAACTGGTAAGAAGGTAAATTCTGTTAAAGAAATCACTACTTTGAGTGAAAAAGTGGATGCTCTTATGAATATGGTTGCTAGTAAAAATATTCATGTTGATCCCAATGATATGCCTTTGACTACTTTGATTGAGAAAATAGTGATTCTACTTCTCCACTTTATATCCCTTTGATATCTACCATCATATTTTATTCCACCTACATATTATGTCCAATGGTTCACGCTCATGTATTGCGTGAAGAATAAAAAGTTGATGCATACTAAAAAAGTATGATCCAATGCCTAACTTGGACACCGTGGTGCTTAACATTTGTATTGATGTGGTGAAGATGGAGTCATGCCTTGCTAATATAATAATATGAATGGGGGTAAATATTCTTTTAGGATCGTATACTTTGAAAAATCAATGATTTTGTTTCTTATACTTATAAATATTGCTATGTTAACCTATATCTATCTATACTTATACTAATTAGGCACTCCTAAGAAATTCCCACGTTAATCAGAATTTAGGAGCCGTTAATCTAACGGGACCGAGTTATAACGGTGTAGATTAACTTAGGTATATTGTTTTTTTCTTTGGATTAGAAGGCCCACGATATTTTCACGGTTTAAGATAGTAAAAGTCAAAAGAAAATATGCTAGCAAAGGGCCATAGTGCTTTCACGTACGTTTGGATGAATATAGAGTCCTAAAGAAAAAACCAAAAATTGTTAGGAGAAACGATTAACTAGCCTTCCTCATCTTGCACGGCAGCAGTAAGCCAAAAGTAAAGAAATTATTAGAGATACAATTAGGTAGCTCTCCTTATCTTTCACAACAGCCTTAATCTCCATCTAATCTCTGAACTCTCACGTTGAAGATTTGTTTGAACAAAAAGAGCTACGATTAACTTCCTTCTCTTACACGGAAGAAGTTAATCTCGATCTAATCTTTCATCTCTCACGTTCAAGATATTTTTTGTGCAGAATCGCCATCTCTATGGAACTTGGAGCGCCCTGCGTGGCTAGGAGCAGCAGCTCAACATCGTCTCTCTCACATCTCAATGGGATGAGTGGTAGCGGCACGCAGGCTCAAACCAGTCTGGGCAAATCCAAATCATAGATGCATGTCTGGCGGTCCTTGGTCCTGACTACCGTCAGAATCTCTATAACAAGCATAGTGTGGTTAGCTAAGGCAAATTGTTGTGATCCGGAAAGAGTTTCTGGTAACAACGGAAGCATCTGGCATCTCACCAAGAAAGGTTAAATCATATGGTGGTGTTCAATGGACTGCTCCCTTATTTATTTTTCCGTCTGAGTTCTAATGCACTTACGCATTCTCTATTCTTACAATTACTCTATTCTCTATGTGCAAGTTGAATGCATTTTCAAATTCAATTCCGACTAAAAAATCTTTGGAATAAAATTTAATTGCTAAATTTATTCACTAATTTCAGTTATGTACATTCTACATTTACTAATGGCTTAGATGACAGTTCATGACAATCTCAATGTTAAAAATTGAACCATTATTTGCACTCTTTAGTATACAAGATTTTGAACGGAACAGTTTTAGTCCTGCTTTCGCCCGTATCAGATTCATTTATTCATTTAAATATTTCTTAGCTATTGTACTGACTTATTAGGATTCAGATTTTGAAGATTTTGGCAGGCTGTCAGACAAGTTCTTCAAGACATTTATCTAATCAAAACTTCGCAATTTCACAAAACACATCGAGTCCCTTATCCCTTACAATCAGTTTGCCCTGAGGTTAGATGTAGTTGTGATGCATCAATTAAATGAATGGATTCTATATATCATTATGCAAATGAACTATACTGATTGCTCGGCGTATCAAAAGACTTCAAAAGGGAAAAAAATGGCTGAATTGGCGTTAATCCGAAGTGAAAATAGAGAGAAACGCAAGTAATGGGAACCACCTATTGTCCTGTAATTTATGTGGTTAATATGGTAAATATCCCGACATGACACCCTCTCTAGGTCATCGAATGATTCAGGCCATGGCTGCGGTTGCCAGTGGCTAGGCACACGCTCGATACTGCATTCGAGGATGAACGTGCAACCATACCTTAGTATTCATGTGTATTCCCATGTTTGCTTCTTTGCAGGCTTCCTATATCCTAGCGTAGGCACGCTACATAAACTGTCATGGTGCCAAGTTTTTCTACCCAGCTACCTTGCCACTACTTTTGCGACTCATATCAACTACACCAAGCCAGCCTGATACTCCATGGATCATGCCACTTTTGATGAACAATAATTGAGTGACATGCCCATCCAATCATTCAGTGACTAAATTATGTACAAGATTTTCATACGATGAAATGCCTCCCCGTCTATCTATCGGGTTCTTTGCTGCTTTGGGGGCAGTCATGTGTGATTAGATCTATTATGCAACAATAAATACAACCACGTGTTGCACAAAATACTATTATTCCGTATTCAATGTCACAAAAATGCACTAGCATACATGTAAGGAATACGAAAATATTTTTTTCTGTATTCTGATATAGTTACATGTATAAGAGGTGACGTTCCTATGTTTAAGCAAATAAGAAGATTATTCGTTAGTTCTGCAAACTGTGTGCATGTCACATGACTCTATCTTTCGTTTTCAAAATACCTTATATGATTAACTTCAGGATTCTAACATTTGGCTTACCACAATATATTTTCCATGCGTATGAAATCTCGTGTTTGTTAACCTACATGATTGGTTACAAAACTTTGCAAAATGATAAATCAATATATGATCCTAACATAGACAACATGATTAAATGTGGTAACTTGCCCGTATGTTTATTGAATCTGCTACTAGAGATTGATTTATTTATGTACAAAACAAATATGCCTTTTTCTGATATGTATGTGTCTATTTATCAGCCTTACTAGATATGCCCAAAGTCGGCAAAGTTGCCATCCCATGATTTTTTTCCGGAGCAAATTTTTATATATGGATGTTCATCACGATATGAAGTTTCTTACATCATGATCTGCATTAGCTTGACTTTGTAAATATGGACATTCACCCGGTTCAGCTTCGATCAGGGAAGTACAGTAAAATCAAAATCGATGCCTTCCATAGCCTCAGCCATAGCGCATGGATTTTCTGTCAATGCATGAGTCCTAGACTATCCGGTGATAAATTTTGTAGTACGGCGCTTCTGATCTCTGGAGCCAACAACTGAGTAAAAATATCCTCGCTCTATGGGTTGTTCATTCTTATTTATTTCTAGCGCAAGTGTACTTCCAACCAGTTTCCTGTTTGTGAAATTTGTCATAGAATAACAAGATTACTTATGTGTCATTTTTTCATGGTCGTATCTTGCATGACTAATGCTTCTTATTGAATCTCTATATACCTTCCTCGACGGTACTGTACGGACAACAAATGGAGTATTTTTCTTCCGCTAAAACTATGACTGCATATTTCTAGCGAATAAGTATGCCATATTATCTAAGTTTTATCATCTAATGTCTTCTTCTTATGATCTCCGGTGATTTATAACTTCAGCGGGCCTGCTTTATATTTCTAGGGCATGTAGATAACTTCCTCCTTTCCTACTATACTTTTCTTGGTGGCAATGTGGAACTTGGATTATTGTTGCATGTTTGATCATCTTACCTTTTAAACATCTGGTCAGGTATTCTATGATGCAACTATACATCTTAGCAGGTACTATCATGTCGCTCTTTTGTGAGCTCTATCATCTACTCAAAGTTCGAGATAGTTGGTCGACTAGATGAATATTTTAGTTGCTGATTTACCATTTTGTGTGCAATGCTAATTAGCTATAATACCTATTGAAACTGATGAGGTGCTAATGATAACATCAGGGTTAAATGCATGTATTGTCCAATAGATATGATAATGATTTGTTAGTTATGTGATAGTGCTATATGTGTTAGACCGAGTTTCAAGCGAAAAAACAACGGGAACTGTCTCCTTGGATGTTAGCATTGTTTCTCACAAATAACAACATACACAACTTATGTTTGATAAAATAATTAATGATATATTTGTTTCTGGAAAAATCCAATTTAATTGTTTACTTCTCGCTTCCATTTTCTTTGTAACAATATGAACTATGTACTGTCAATATTGTTTATGTTGAAAATGTATAGATTGAACTACTGCCGCTTCTTGAAATGATGTTTTTAATTTGCTCATAGGATATTTTGTTTGCGGTTATGCAGACATAATGCATGTTGTTTAAGGCCTGGGTATAGTTGTTTTCTAAATTTATTTATAAACATTAGAATATATCATTTGTTTTTTAAAATTGCTTTCTTCGTCTGATTGAGCATAGCAGCTAAAATTGCTCGACTATTTAAGCCTTCGTCCGTGGTTCTTTAAATTATCAGATGCAAGTAGACACAAATAACAATGATTTATTAGTTGTTTACGAGGTGGAATGAATTCTCAAATGTAGATAAATATCAAAACATATGGAACTTTGGCCGAAAATGGATGTGCATATCTATGTACATCTCACCTCAAGTTTTACATGGTTTTGATAGTTGGATGGTCGTTGCAAGTTAAGTAATAGGTATATCAATGTGTACATATCTATGTACATTACACCTCAAGTTAGCAATCTCATGTAAATCGTGCATGCATATAAAGAAAAACGCAACACAAATATAAAAAATAATGATGTTATGTATAATCCAAAAGACAAGCCCATGCGGATGCACGGGTTGACGACTAGTATTTCTTAATTCATCATTTATCAATGAGCATATATACAAAAGATTACATAATGGGTAGCATGTCAAATCAAAAATTTTGTTTTTATAATTTACCTACTCGAGGATGAGCAGGAATTAAACTTGGGGATGTTGATACATCTCCAATGTATCTATGATTTTTGATTGTTCTATGATGATATATTATCATTCTAGGATACTTTTTGGGCATTTGTTTACCAATTTATACTATTGTTGAGCACTAACCTATTGATCCAATGCCTAGTGTCAGTTGCTGTTTTTTGCATATTTTTTACTTTTAAGGTTTACAATACCAAACTAAGTCCAATTGCCACGAAACTTTTTGATGATTTTTTTGGACCAAAAGAAGACCCGGAAGCTTCAGAAGGAGGCCAAGAGGCACATGAGGGCCCCACCACACATCAGGGCGCGCCCTATGGGGGCGCCCTTATATGTGGTGGCCCCCTCATGGCTCTCCAGACACCCCTCTATGGCCTATAAATTCTCTAATAATCCAAAAGCCCTAGAGGAGGTCCCAAAACACTTTTTACGCTGCCGCAAGTCTCTGTTTTGATGGGAGCCCATCTAGAGCTCCGTTTTGGCACCATGCTGGAGGGGCGATCAATCATTGAGGGCCTCTTTAGCAACCTTGTTCCCCTCATGATGATGTGTGAGTAGTTCACCATAGACCTACGGGTCCTTAGGTAGTACCTAGATTTCAACCTCTCTCTCTCTCTCTCTCTCTCTCTTAATTTCAATACAATGTTCATCGGATCTTTGCCTTGATCTATTCGATGTAATCCCTTTGTATCGTGCATTTGTTGGGATTCGAGAATTTTGAGTCTATGTTCAGATTATTCATGAAAAGTATTTGAGTCAAATCTGAATACTAAGATTCTTATTTGCATGATCATCGTAGCTTCATAATGCTCTCCGATCTATTGAGATAGTTTGGCCAACTAGATTGATATTTCTTCGGTGGGAGTGGTGCGTTGTGGTAGGTTCAACCTGACGAGTTTCTATATCCCAATGACAAAGTAGGGGACAAGATACGTCTTTGTGTTACTTCTACTAAGGATAAAATGATGTGCTTAATTCATATTGATTGAGTTTACTTTGTATACATCATGTCATCGTTCTCCAAGCATTACTCTATTTTACATAATACTCTAGATGCATGTTGGATACAGGTCGATGAGTGGAGTAATAGTAATAGGTGCAGGCAGGAGTCAGCCTATTTTCTTATGGACGTGATGCCTATATACACATGAATGTTGTTGTGAAAATTACACAACTATTCAATTTTCTATCAATTGCCCAACAGTAATTTGTTTACCCACCATATGCTATTTCTACGAGAGATGCCACTAAAGAACACTACGGCCCTTGGATCTATTCACTTATATATATTTAAAAAAGCTACTATTACATTGCTGCGATTTACTTTATTTTATTTTATTTGACAATTTACATTATCTACACAACTCACTTGCTTGCAAATAACGAGACCAAGGGGATTCACAACCCTCTTGCTATTGTTGGGTATAAGTTCTTTGCTCTTTTGTGTGCAGCCGCTGAAGACGGTTGATGATTGGTATTCCTATTGGTTCGATAAACCTTGGTTTCATAACTGAGAGAAATACTTACCCACATTGTGTTGCGATAACCCATTCCTGTTCACGAAAACCCCAATGTAGATCACAAGTATTAAGCATTCATGAAACTATCGTTATGTCGATTCCAAAGATAAAGGATACCACTTTGCTCTGTCCATTCAGACCAATTAGTCTTAGCAATGTGCTTTATAGGATCCAAAACTATGTGAACAATTTTTCTTTTCTTTTTTGGGGACTCTGGCACTGCTACACTTTCTTGACAAAGGTCCTCGCAACATCTCTAGCAATTAATCCTTTAATTCTCTGCATTTTAACATAAACCACAATGAAATTGATGCAAATATGATTAAAAGGCATAAAAGTAGAATGTTTATCCTGTAAATTTGTGAAGCGAATTGCATGTACCAGCTCCATGTGGTTAGACCTTGCTTGTCCTCAAGCAAAACTTGAACTTGATAAACATGACCACATGTTTTAAAAAGTGGAAGGTCAATAAGAAAAGAATACGTGCATGAAGCAATCACAATTTGCAAAAGTATTTTACACAAAGAAGTACAACAACATTCAAAATAGAAATATATGATCTGGAGGTCGTTACAACTTTACCAAGTACTAATCACTTCAAGTTGGATGTTATGCATGATGTTCAACCATACTCTAGATCATGTAGGCCTCGTTTGACAGGAAGGGATTGAAGAGGTTTCTAGAGGGGGGATTTGAGAGGGTTGGGTGAATACCTTTCTTCCACCCAATCCTCTCAAAACCCCTTGAATCCCCAAAACTTCTCCATCCACAATCCTCTTTGTTTAAAAATTATGTTTGGTAGGCAGGGTTTGGCATATTGTTAGAACATTTAAAAATCCAATCTTTACAATGTAACTAACTCGCTTATATCGTTGGTAGAAATTTATAAAGGTCACCTAATAAAACAAAGACAAATCTGCTACAAGGGAATAATTTAGCAGCAGTTTATTTCAGCAACAACATAATCTTGCATGACTTGAAATCAATATCTCATCTCAACAACAACTAAATTATCATAGCAGCGTGTGTTCGAATCCCAAATTTCAGCAATCATAATTTATCAAACAACAAGATCTTCGAATACAACAACCATTCATCTGAGCCAAATCATAATTTTGCAACAAAGATAATGCGACACAAGTACTTCTGGAATAGCTCAAGATTAGTTATATTTTTGTAGTTAAATATTTCCATCTTCTGTTGTCATGATCATCTAGCTTTGAGAACTTGAAAAAATTTATCCATCCATCTTGTTTATTATTGCTTCCTTTTGTGACCGAGAACCTGATGAAACAAAAAGTGATGAACATTAGAGTGCCTTCAGAAAAAAACAGTTACAACAAATAGCTAAACCAAAGTGATACTATGATAGGAATTGTAAATCTTTTGTCTGTAATTTAAACCAATTGATTAGCGAGGATAAGTACGCATTGAAAGAAAGGCAACTCATCATCTAATTATGTGTTGTCAATATGTATATCATTCATACAAAAGGCAGGTGTTGGATGCATCAAGACCCCCTTTTTACTTCCAGGGAATGGTTTAAAACTAGACATCTAGTAGAACTACTCAGACGTTAATTAGTAGCAGCTAAACCAAAGAAATATCATCAATCATATAATCATATTGTAACACAATGTAATAGTGAACACAATGTAGGTCCTCAGGATGACTGAGAAGGCCCAGAACTAGCAAGCAAGGAAGTTGAGTTAGTCCGGAGTATGTGTCATCTCCAGGCTGTCCCGAACTTCCATCACAAGCTGCAATTGGACTTGCACAGCTGCAAAAAAAATAGTGAACGGATGATGGGACGTAGGACCATTTAGCCAAGAGAAGCACTGACTACAGAGCTATTATTATTATTATTATTATTATTATTATTATTTGCAATGGACAGAGCAATGGCTTTCTAAATTTGCAATTGGGGATTGAACAATTGTCATTTATGGTGAAATTTGGCCGTACAGTGGGGAGCAGGCTGCTCCAAAAAAATTAAGATGGACAAACATATTCTAGGATAATAAAAATACATGGAAAATCTGAATATTGCTAGAGGCACAGACCACAAGAGACATAAATCTGACACTACAAAATGTACATTGTGGGGAACACAATTCTGCTTAAATTCTGCAGGTAAACATCAACGAATCGGAGCAACAACGGGGCACATATCTTGGAAAGTAAGGAGAAGTGGACAATTGATGTGCTATTGACAGACCAATTATTTCGTCCTACTTACTAATCTCGCAAGTTTAGCATTTTCTAAGATGCATAATGTAGCATAGTATATCTTAAATCTGATCTGAACAACAGTCACTCCCATCAAATCTTGTTAGCAGTAAAATGTGAGAGAATAGCAAAGAAACAATCATATACTACCATGAGAAGCTTCTTGGAATTATCATGGCCTCACAAAAGATAATTTTGGAGTTCTGAAAGTTTCAGTTCAGGCATGATCAGAGACACAAAGAGAAATTTCTGCAAATAGGTGCATCCTCAGCTCTGGGTATTTGAACCAATACAATATAGGTATGTCTTGAGCTCAGGGTGTTTAAACAAAACAACTGATGAAATATCATCAATCATATAATCGTATTAACAAATTGTATATCTTACATCATATAATTAGCAGCAGGTAAAACATTTTTTTGTCTTGGCTCAATATAATTAGTAGCAGCTAAAACACTTTTTTGTCTCGACTCAATATAATTAGCAGTAGTAGAGGAGGTTCATCATTAAATGATACTTAAGGCAGAGTACAGTGTCATTCAAATTAGGCAACCTCAAGTATATTTAGAAAAAATAATTTTCATAAATAATAACTATATTTTCCTAAAAATCTCTAGTACTAAAACCAAAAAATGAGTAGCCTAAGCAAGTGCAGAATGAAAATGAGGTTTTGTTCATAAAATTATATTTACATATCTAGAAACAGAGAGAAGTACTTGTGTCGGTAGGAACACTCGATTGAGACTTTAGAAACATGGATCAGGAGCAAGAACATGGATGACAGGAGCTTGCGCACCAGGTTCAGACTTCAAATCATGGTCCACCCCAAAAAAGAACCCAAGTGGGAGGCTGCCAAAATAAGACCATATTAACAAGAACCCAGAGAAGAATTCACGACTTAATCACAGTGATTAGCACGACAGCATTGCCTACTTAGCTCAGTTTGTTTGCTCACATCACAAGTACATAGACATGCAGTAGTAGTCATATTTATTTGCACACATCATAAGTACTGATCGAACAACATATATAGGGTAGGTTCAGCATCAACAAGTTCTCTCCACTATTGTTTTTTATGTTGTCTTCCTCCAACATATTATCCCAACTGTTGAGCTCTGAATAGATGGGGGGCCATGCACGCATGGTGAATCCCAACATGTTTTCTCTAAGACCCAACACTCTAGCAACAGTAACAAAATCATGGCAGCAGCAAATTAAATAAGCAGGGTTGGCTTGCAAATAACGCTCAATTTATTCCCACCCACGACTTGTTGCCACAATTAGGAATATAATCTGCTAGTATGAATTAATCGGCCTCACTACACATCAGAAAAAAATCAGGCAAGGCATGATTTATATAGCTACAACTGCCGACATATCCCGGCCACCACCAACCTTAGGACCTGGCCTGGGCGGCGACGACGACTCCGAAGAGGCAGTCGTGCGGAGGCCCGTCATACTGTGGAGGAGGGTGCGGCTCGTGCCTCGTGCGGCGGCAGCGGCGGTAGTGGCGGCGGGTACATGGGGACGACGATAAAAAGGGGACAAACTGGACGGGGTGCACGGAGTACCATACCGGAGGAAAAGACAGCTCTTCGGCCAGCATGGAGGAGGCTGGTGGTGGCGCAGCTTGCGCTCGGGCCATGCTTCCCTAAGTCCCTCGACGAGGGTTCTGAGTCGCGTGGGTACGAGGGGATGGAAGGGGATTAGAGGGGATCAACCCATGGAAAACCCGCATATCAAATGGGCCGTCGAGAAATTTTGGGGCTTGCAACCCCCGTGAGGATAATCCTCTCGAACCCCTTCTGTCGTGGTTTTGTCACGGCAGATGTGCGAAGACTTAGGTTCGAGGCCATCGCTAAGGCGGTGGACTCAAAGGGGTTGATCGGGATGAAGCACACGGGTTTACCCAGGTTCGGCCCCTCGGAAAGAGGTAAAAGCCTACGTCCTACTCTGTGTATATTGATTGGAGTATCGATTACAAGGGAACGTATTCGCTTGACCTAGCTCTCGATGGATTGGTTTTCTGTCTAAGCTGTCCCCGGGTCTTGCCTTTATATAGGAGGTCAAGGACCCGGGTTACACGAGTCCCAAACTGACTCTTACAACATGTCTGGTCCTGTCTCTAAGCCGCCTTGCCTCCTTTGGCAAGTCGTCTCTGGGCGGCTCTCCCGCCCGGGTCTTACGCCACCTCCTGTCTCTAGGCCTCTGTCTCTACCCATCTGGTAAGCCGCCATGCGGCCAAGACTTCCTATTCCGGCCCACTTGATAACGATCCGCCAGGTATGACCCGGCCTCTCTTGGGCGGGTCTTATCGTGGGGTTATATCCCCAACATTAGGCCCCAGATTGATTTGAGCCTGTCCATGTCAATCTTCCATTTTACTTAGCGGTGAGTCTTACATCCTTGTTACCTGCAAGAAAATAATTTCATAACCCACCGCGACGTCACTTACGGATATGCCAAAAAGATTCTGTGACATCCACAACGGATCCTTTCATTAAAACTGTCAGCCCGAAAATCGAGGCATCCCTTTCGGTCAACCATCATTTTGCCTCCTCGATTCCTGCGCGCACTGTTTTGCCATCGCATCTCATAAATAGTGCCACGAGGGGGTCTTTTCTCTTTCCGCTGCCCCTATCTTCTTCTTCTTCCTCTCGACGCTTCACTCCTCCGGAGCTCCGCCGCACCGACCGGACTTCACCGTCGTCCTCAGCGTCGGCCGCTCCATCAACCTGAGCTAGTCTAGAGTCTCACCCACGTCATCCGCATCCGCAAGGTACTCTTTTCATATTCGTTAGATCGGAATCATTCCTGCACTAGATCCCCCCGAGCTCGTCATTGTTCCATTAGCGTGCTTCGCTTTTCATCAGATCATTCATCGTACTGTAGACTGTTAATTAGTCCTTGAACCTCGCAACGTTTGTCGCGGCCATCCTTATAAAGTCAATACCCGCTCATCATAGATCTGTATCCCGCTCCTTTCTGTGTATTGACTGACTGTTCATCCACTGCACCCATTCTAGGTTTTGATTATATTTTATTTTTCCTCGCCTGTAGATCTTGTAGCCATGGTAGTAACATGCGAAAGCTGTTTTTCACACTTAGCAATATTTCCGGCATCATCCTGTCAACATAACCCGCCGTTACCTTGCCGTCTCTCTAGCAAAATGTACGGGCGGCTTAGCTTTCCTCTACCATGCTGACCGTAGCTGTTTTGATTTTTTGCTTCCTAACCCACCATACCTTGCGCTTTCTCACAGTCAACCCGCCACCATGTCTCAAGCACCCTCATCCTATGATTGGGTCGGTTCCGGAGTGACTGAGCAATTCTTGCTTGAGTTCGTAGAGATGGGCTCACTGCCGGCTCAGGATGGCATCCAATAGCGGGTTCTTGGGTTAGAGAAGGAACCCACCCCTAAGGAGGGGGGGTTGTTATCTTTGCTGATCACCTCCTCCGCGGGTTCTGCCCGCCCGGGTCAAAATTCTTCCGAGACATCCTCCACTTTTTCAAGCTTCACCCTCAACACATTGCCCCTAATTCCGTCACCAATATGTGAAACTTCCAAGTCCTGTGTGAAGTTTATCTACAAGAAGAGCCGTCTGCCGACCTCTTCCGTGAATTCTTCTACGTCAACTGCTAAACAGAAGTGGCGGCTGGACAAAGCTTGGAGCTCGGCGGTGTCTCCCTCCAGAGACGGAGAGGTCTGGCTTATCTGGCTTCCCTTTTTCAATCCACCCCAAAGATTGGAATAGGACTTGGTTTTATTGCAAGGACACCTCTCCAGAAGGAGAAAATCCACTGCCAGGTTATCGCCCTACCCGGCACTGTACATCCACTGAACTTCCAGACCGGATGTCTGTCGCAAAGCGAGCAAAGTATGCTCTGGCTTGTGCAAAGATCAAGGCCCTCCTAGCTAATGGCTTAACTGGAGTCGATTTAACCCGCTGTTGGGTCTTGTGGAAAGTCTTACCACTACAGCCAGGAGGGCCTTGATCCAACCGCCATTTCTGTTTGGCTGTTGACATAGAAGAAATCATGGAAGAGGTCGAAAGATGACTCTTCTTGCAGATAAACTTCACACAGGACTTGGAAGTTGCACATATTGGTGTCTTGAGGGTGAAGCTTGAAAAAGTGGAGGACGTCTCGGAAGAATTTTGACCCGGGTGGGCTGAACTCTGATCAGCGAATATAACAACCTCCCCCTCCTTAGGGGTGCGTTTCTTCTCTGACCCAGGAAGCCGCTAGTGGATGACATCCTGAGCCGGCAATGAGCCCATCTCTACGAACTCAAGCAAGAATTGCTCGGTCACTTCGGAACCGACCCAATCACAGGATGAGGGTGCTCGAGACATGGTAGCGGGTCGACTATGAGAAATAGCAAGGTATGGCGGGTTAGGAAGCAAAAAATCAAAACAGCTATGGTCAGCATGGTAGAGGAAAGCTAAACCGCCCGTACGTTTTTCCAGAGAGCCGACAAGGTAACAGTGGGTTATGTTGACAGGATGATGCCGGAAATATTGCTAAGTGTGAAAAACAGGTTTCGCATGTTACTACCGTGGCTACAGGATCAACAGGCGAGGAAAAATGAAATATAATCAAAATGTAGAACGGGTACCGTGGAAGAACAGGCAGTTGATACACAGAAAGGAGCGGGATATAGATCTACGATGAGTGGCTATTGACTTTATAAGGATGGCCACGACGAATTAACAAACGTTGTGGGGTTCAAGGACTAATTAACAGTCTACATTACGATGACCGATCTGATGAACAGCAAAGCACGTTAATGGAACAACGACGAACCCGGGGGGATCCAATGCGGGAAGGATTCTGATCTAACGAAGATGAAAAGAGTACCTTGCAGATGCGGATGACACGGGAGAGACTCTAGACTAGCTCAGGTTGATGCAGCGGCTGGCGTTGAGGACGACGGTGAAGTCCGGTTGGCACGGCGGAGCTCCGGAGGAGTGAAGCATTGAGAGGAGGAAGAAGAAGAAGACAGGGGCGGTAGAAATAGAAAAGACCCCCTCGTGGCCCTATTTATGTGATGCGATGGCAAAACAGTGCGCGCGGCAATCGAGGAGGCGAAATGATGATTGACCGAAGGGGATGCCTTGATTTTTGGGCCGACTGTTTTAATGAGAGGATCCATTGTGGACGTCACGGAATCTTTTTGGCATATCCGTAAGTGACGTCACGGCGGGTTATGAAATTCTTTTCTTGTAGGTAACAAGGATGTAAGACTCGCCGCTAAGTAAAATGGAAGATTGACATGGACAGGTTCAAATCAATGTGGGGCCTAATGTTGGGGATATAACCCCATGGTAAGACCCGCCCAAGAGGGGTCGGGTCATACCTGGCAGCTTGTTATCAAGTGGGCTAGAAGAGGAAGGCTTGGCCGCATGGAGGCTTACCAGATGGGCTGAGACGGAGGCCCCTAAACAGGAGGTCGCTTAAGACCCGGGCGCGAGAGCCGCCCGGAGACAGCTTGCCAAAGGAGGCAATGCGGCTTAGAGACAACACCAGACACCTTGTAAGAGCCGGTTTGGAACTCGTGTAACTCGGGTCCTTGACCTCCTATATAAAGGCAAGACCCGGGGACGGCTTAGACAGAAAACCAATCCATCGAGAGCTATGCCAATTGAATACGCTCCCTTATAATCAATACTCCAATCAATGTACACAAAGTAGGATGTAGGCTTTTACCTCTTCCCAAGGGGCCAAACCTGGGTAAACCCGTGTCTTTCATCCCGATCAACCCCTTTGAGTCCACCACCTTAACGATGACCTCGAACCTAAGTCTTTGGACATATGGCGTAACAAAACCACGGCACCTTCCAAACACCTTGCGCCAAACGAAGGCGTAATGACTTATTTTATCTTAGTTTTCCAGGAATTGTACGTGAGAGAGGTTTTGATAAGGAAGTGACATATAATAAATCATCTACTTTATATTCTTTCAATATAGACTATCATTCCAGTGAGCGGATTTTTAGAATGCAAAATTATAGCCATGCATAAGGGGATCGATGTTAATAGCAAATTGTTTTGGTATATATTTTTACATGAATGATAAAGATACTGTCAACATTGATGAGACCGACTATATATATATATATATATATGTATATATACATATATATGTATATATATATATGTATGTATATAGGGCTGGACTATTCTGTTACCCCCGACCCTATATAGGGCGCGACGCGCCTACACCCTAACCCAGCCCGACCCAACCCATCTTCTTCCGTCGGAGGTAGGCGTCGTGGGCGAGCGAGCGACGATGGCAGCCGGAGCGAGGGAGCCCGCGGTGCCGTGACTGGCCGGCGATGGATCCACCGCCGCCATCCCCTTCCTCGATGGCAAAGCAACAACAGGGCCATGATCCCCGCCTCCTGCCTCCCTCCTTTGCCGGGGCCATGATCCCCGCCAGCCACTTCCTCCCCGGACCTCGTTGCCGGACGTCCACCACAAGAAGGAGCGCCATCGTCTCCCCAAGCTCTTTGCCTGCATGAATGGCACCGCCTCCCAAGAACATGCCAGTACATCGCCCACAAGAGGAAGAAGAAGTTAGATCCAAGAGCATGCCACTGGAGGTGATGTCTGCTTCCCACACTAATTTTCCTCAAAAATTGAATCAGTTCAAAAAATGTGTTCATGTCTGGGTTTGCCTAAAGAAAAATACCACTTTTGTGTCAGTTCATCAGTTCTGCTATGAAGAAGATTCAGTTTAAAAATTGCACACACTATGCTCTGCCTACATGTTACACTATCAGATTCATCAGTACTACATGTGTGCTGCATCAATGACACATGTTCCTATGATGCAGAAGCTGATAGTACATTGCAAATGCTTGCATCACTTCATTACACCCCTGCCACTTGATGCACAATTTGGATGTCGAGGTTACTGTTAGTACCTCTAATACGCTAGCTTCAGTTCAAGCCAAAAAACATAAACTTATGCATCAGTCCAAGTAGCTACTAGGCTTTATATAAGGTTCACCTACCACTGCAAGTTGTATGATGTTATTTCTAATAGTACATGTCGTGTAGTTGCGTAAGTTTGAACTAGTAAAAGAATGTTGTTGAAAACAATATACACTTGTTACACAATAAGTTCAATGATACATGAACTAGGAGTACTTGTAGTGTAGTTGCATAAGTTATAGGTGAAAAAAAGAGAAGACATGCATCGGTTTTTTATATATGCATATCCATACATCTCTAAAGTTCAATGCTCAATTTGCAAGCAGTGCACCAAATGTTTATGCATCAGTTATAGGGAAAAAGATAAAAAAACTTTTCATAATAGATGAAGTTCAATGTTCAGTTTACAAGCAGTGCTAAAAATCAGTACATTAGTACATTAGTGCTGAACATGTACATTCATCAGTTCGACTGAAACTAAACCAGATACAAAATAGAGAACAATGTTTAATAACGCCCATCGATGCAAGTTCAACTTGTACATTGCATGGGAACACAACCCCCATGTATACGAGAAAATACAGAAAAGATTAATCCCAAAACTGTTGAATGTCATTGCAGAAACACGCAAGGCGGCACACGCAGCAAGGGTTTGACGAGCAAAGCAGATATGGGGCACCGCCTGGTTGGGTAACACCAAAAATAACATGTGGATACTTCAACAATATAGGCAGATTTCAAGCTACACCAGAATCATCAGAGACACGGACAGGTTCTTCTATGTAGCAAACACCGATATCTGGGAATACAAGCTTTGCCACTGCTGGGTTGCAACAAGGTCAACAATTTCCCCAACAACAGATGTTTTCCTTCCCTAGCGCATGGAGAAAGGCAAGGACACATAGGCTTCCACCAGTTGCTCCGTCAACATCAATCATCCGTGCTGCAAAAGCGGTTGCGACGGGAAGACCAGGCCAAAGAGACAGAAATTTTGGCCACTCTAGCAGGGTGCAAAGTAGAAGATATGAGCCATATAGACAGGAGCAACCTCACAACGAATCCGAGGGAAGACGGCCGTACAATGAGAGACGGAGAGCTTCATCAACATTGCTCCCTCCAAGAGATGCATTGTTGCATGTGCCAAGGGTGACACCACCCGCGCCCATACACCAGGGTGAAGAACAAACACCGGAGGCACCACAGAGCTATACACATGTAAGTATCCATTCAAAAAAACATACAAGCACAGTCCATACCCTGGTACTGTGACAACCCCATCTAACATTTTCATAACTGCGTTTTTGTTTTCTCAACATTGCGTGCAACCACCTAACATTGAAGCTTACGTTCTGCCAAGGCTAGAGATGCGCTTTGAAACTTTCAAAGAAGCAAAGGACTTCTACAACGCCTATGCAAAGCACGCGGGTTTTGCTATCAAGGAAGGCTCCAAGGTTGAGACCAGAGTCTACCTTTATTGCATGTGCTATGGATTCTATGAATCGAAGGTGTCATAAGCAAATAGACAATAGAACAAGACGAAAGCAAGGACTAACTGCGGGCTAAAATGAGGCTCGAGAGGGAAAAGGATGGAACACTTTTCATAAAAGAGATAGTCTGGGAACACAACCACAGGCTACAACTCTCCCCCCAAATGCTTGTCTTCTTTCACTCCCACAAAAACTTTGACAAAACAATCTTGGAGTACGTCAAGTACCTGCAGTTCAAAGGCATTGAACATGCGCAAATCATGAGCATACTGGGCGGCGATGACCCCGGTAGCTACTTCCTCGAAATTAATGCCAAAGACCTGATTAACATGTAAGTACAAACTTGTTCTCCTCCCATAAAACCCCTCCGTCTTTTTTCCTCTGTCAGTACAAACATATTACGCAACGCATGACCTGACACCGGTTCAACATGCATTTTTGAATGACTATTCACTTTTAATATGAAGCAAAGCAAAGAATTCAAGGATGGATGATGTGGACGATGTCCTAAAGGCTGTCAACTTCTTTAGGGAGATGAAATCTATGAACAGGGAATTCTTCTGTGACATGCAACTTGATGAGTCTGACAGAGTTAAGAACATATTCTGGGCGAACACAAGCTACCGAGGGGACTATCAACACTTTGGTGATTGCGTAACGTTTGACACCACATATAAGACCAACAAGTACCATATGCCACTTGGGGTGTTTGTGGGTACTAACAACCACTTACAGACTACATTCTTTGCTTTCGCCTTGATAAGAGATGAGGATGCAAATTCATTCAGATGGCTGTTCAAGACATTTTTAAGGTACATGAGAGGGAAGGCTCCTACATGCATCCTCACAGGTACAACTGCCAAAACCACCCCCAACCACCACCACCCCAAAAGGAAAATAACACAGTAAAAATGTTGTGTCCGTTCTATTTGTATATATGCACAACGATCTGCTGACCACTCCACGTCTCTTTTCTCATTACCAGACCAGTGACCGACAATGGCTTTGGCGATCCCAGATGTTTTCAGGAACACAGTACACAAGCTGTGCCGCTGGCACATTATGAAGAAGTACAGGGAATACCTCACATACCTGTACAACCTCCACGAAGACTTTAAGGATGCATTCACATCAATCCTCAACTGGCCCCTCATGCCAACTGAGTTTGAGGCTGCTTGGAAAGGACTCATGGATAAGTACAACCACCATGATGATGCCATGATGGTGGCCATGTGGAAAGAGTGTGAGAGATGGATATCAGCATACTACAAAGAAATTTTCTGCGCCAAAATGACATCCACACAACAAAGTGAGAGCATGAACTATGTGCTCAAGAAGAACTTCGTAAGTGAGAGACAAAACCTCCACCGGTTTGTCAGCCAGGTAAACTCCTCCATCAAAACCAGGAGGCAGACAGAGAACCAGGAGACAATGGGTAACCGGGTATAGCTCTATCACCTATCGTAAGACAAAATAACATGCTTACTAAAGTAAAACTTCATTAGTTAGACAAGTTTTTGCTACGAGAAAACTAATAATTTGGTCATCATTCTTGCATGGGCAGAAGGAACAAAACACGTTGACCTTCTATGGGTTTGACACCTAGATGGCAAAGCTTTACTCACGAGCTGTGTACAACGAGATCAGAAAAAGGCTAAAACTCAGCACACTCTTCACGGTGACAAAGACGGAAGAGCCCACAAAGTACCTCGTGTGCTACAACAACCCGCAAAAACTGTCTGCGTGGTCTCAACATGCATTCCAGGTGGTTGCAGACCCCATGGGAGAAATATATGACTGCGAGTGCAAGCTATGGGACCACACAGGTGAGGACTAAAAAATGATGTTACATACTGTACTACTTATTTTTGCAAAGTTTTTTTACAAATGAAATGACAAAAAACATGCACCTCTTATAAAAAATACAGGTATTTTCTGCGTGCAAGTCCTGTGCATGATGCAGACAATTAAGGATGCCAGCATTCCAGAGAAATACATCCTCAGAAGATACACCAAACGTCCGAACATCTATCCAACATTCAATAGAAATGACTTGTGGACAATAGCATCAAACAAGGCCTCCCAATACTGCATTGAAAGCTCACTGCTACAGCTGAACATGAGGGTGCACAGAAAAAGCTTGAGAAGACAAGAGCAAATGGCGAGGTCAAGGGTCGTCATGGACAAACTTGAACAAGAACTCGACACCATGCATTCTGCTGAAAATGGAGGTCTCGCGGACAATGAAGCCATTGAGCAGGATATTTCTACAATCTTATCCGAGATGAACCATCTGGGAGCTATTGACCCATTCGACAACGAGGAAGAGGAGCAACAACAACTAGAGCTTGCCCACGTACACACTCAAGAGCAGCAACATGCTCACATGCAAGATCATGAGCTTGATGGTGCTATAGGCGACGACATGACAACAGGACATCCTACGAGCAGCAATAGGAAAGGGTAATTAAACCACCCATATTCTTAAACACAAAGGGGAGGAAGAGTAAGACACAAGCAGCAAAAGCAGCAGCCAAAAAGCCGCCACGCCCCATCAGGCGCGTGGAATTTTGCCCGGACGGCAAACCTCTCGGGATAAGGGCATGCGTATTCTGCAACATCATGACCAATCATAATTACCGCACATGCCCATTCCGCACAGATGCCATTGTCAACAAGCAAAAGTTGTAGAAGCAGATTGGAGCCGCCCAGGTTTCTACCAATGGAGACGACAGACGTAACAGCTACACTTGCCGGAAGTGTGGGGGAACGGACGGACATAATGCCCGCACATGCAAAGTGGGCAAGGAGGTCAGTGGCGTTGAACAGAAACGGGGCAAGGTCCAGAGTTCCAAAACATCAAAAGAAGAGGATGAAGAAGAAGAGTTTGACGAGAATGACGACCAATCAGACGAAGACAATGAACATGATAGTATTGGGGACGAGGAAACTCAAACTGACGATGAAGCTACCAAGGCTCACCCAGGAAAGGGCGCCGGCAAGGGACAACATTCGGGGCCAGTTAGGAGGAGCTCAATACTAAAGAATCCATAGTGGTTATGATGCTGCGTCAACTAAAAAATAAGCTTGTACTCTTAGTTGCCTCGGTACACAATGAGGAAATATATCAGAAACATTGTCGTTACCAAAACTTATTTAGCTTTATCATCGTTTTTCGATCAGTACTATAGTTAAGATATAATTTGTGGTTTGTGCCTGTTGGACCAGTGACATTATTACGTAAACCATTTGATAATCCTTTTGAATGCAGTCACAAATGTATTTGAAAAAACTTATCTAGATTTAGGTAACGACAACACTATTGTCGACCAGTAAGTCAGCAAAAATATGTTAAGGAAAATTTAAACTCTTATAGTACATCAGTACTGATAATTCTCACTCGTGAGTACATGGCAGAGTAACCAAACACACTCGTCAAAACAAGCTACGTCTGGTTCTGCCAGTCCTAGTTTAGAAAGTCCATAAGTACAAAAAAATAATTACCTCAAGAAAATGCAAATATAATACACCTGTACTGATGAAAAACTAATTTATCTGTAAAAATACTTTCAAAGATTATGTTGATATAAACAATCCTTTCAAAAAAACAAAAAAATGTTTAAAAAAAGATTAGCATAACACACACAGTCTGACTGGTATTTGGTAAGT
Organism: Hordeum marinum; assembly: GCA_022496015.1. Classification (NCBI taxonomy): domain Eukaryota; kingdom Viridiplantae; phylum Streptophyta; class Magnoliopsida; order Poales; family Poaceae; genus Hordeum; species Hordeum marinum. Next base: position 436,288,163 of record CM039673.1, on the reverse strand, counting down.
TCAATTACACTTCAATCACCAATCCAAGTACCCATAGTAGAGGAGTGCAAACCTCCATCATCACCAACCCTGACATGTGCAAGTGGGATAAGCAGCTGATAAGTATAGCTTGACAAGACGGATCAGTGCGATAGTAAAATGCCATCATCACCGACCCTGATACGAGCAAGTGGGATAAGCAACTAATAAGTACAGCTTGACAAGACTACTCAGTGCGACCAGATTAATACCCTAGCAAAGAAATTGGCTTGGACGGTTGGTTCTTCCAGGCCATCGCCCGCGCCACCCACTAGGCGGTTAATACAAGGGACTGCAAACGGTGACCCCACGACCACTACACCCACGTCCCCGACGGACCGCCTCCCACACATACCCGTCCAGGCACTGGAAATAACCCATTGTCTTCCATATCTGCCTCATTCCTAGAACCACCATTGCCACTTCCATCTCCACTGCAGACAAATCAGAAACTTCTCTCTCCCAAGCCCACAGTCGCCGGAGGAGGGCAATGGCGGAGGAACCGTCTGCCAAGCGTCATCATGGCAAGACGTCCCACCAGAGCAGCAACCTCGTCGATGTTCACGTCTCCAACAAGAAGCGCGAGTACACCCGAACCCTCACAGGGGTTGAGCTCCACGGCAAGGAGACGTTGGAGATCGTCTTCACCAGCGATCCAGACAAGGCCGACGAGATGATCTACAGGCGCTGGATGAAGGCTGGCGGCTTGTATTGTAAGATCATCAGCGTTGGTGTGCAGTACACTAGGGAAGACGAACCTCCCCAGATGGCAGCAGTCCTACAGTTGTGCATGGAGGAACTCTGCCTGGTGTACCACATCGCAGCGGCCACAAAATGCCAACCCATCCTACTCATTTGTCCTGTTTGGTTCATTTGTTTAATTAGTACTTTATCCTGAAAATTTCATCAAACTTGTTTCCCAACTAGATGTACTAGTGTGGTTTGTGAAAGTGGATGCACTACTGCATTTTCTCAAGTAGATACACTATAAAATGTATTTTTGAACTCGATGCACTAGATTACTATTTGAAAAATCTTGCAGAAGATTAATTTGTGAAGTTGATGTACTAGTGTAGTTTCTGATCTTGATCCGATAGTGTGGTTTCTGTACTCGATGTATTAAAAAGATGTTTCTGAACTTGATGTAGTGAAGTAGTTTCTGAATTTGGTCTAATGTTATTTTCATAAGAAAGAAAACTAAGAACTTGGTGAAGCACTGGTCTGTGTTGTCCTATTCAACAAAAGTAAACTAAACTAGTACTAAAGCAGCACATACAACATTGACTCAAACTATGTATAATCCAAAAAGAAAAATAACATGATGTGCTTGAATTTAATTTCAGAACTTTGTTTACTAGTTTCCGAAATACATTCATCCATTAATTATGCTATGTAAGCATCTACTTCATGGATTCATCGCTTGTAAAACAAATCAAAAATGAAGAATTCAAACATCAAAGTAATGCTAATCTTCAAAATGTCTCTCCCCTTGCAGGCCCAAGCGCCTCAATGAGATGCTGAAGCATGAGAAGTTGTTCACATTTGCCGGTTTCAGCATTGAAGGCGACAAAGAGAAGCTAAAGATGTTTGGTTTGGAGATCAACCCCAACAAGTACATCGACATTCAGCGCATCTGGAGAGTTCCATACACCGAAAAAGAGTATGACTCCTTGACTAATGTTGCAGCCAGCGTCATCCACCCATTCTACAAAGGCATGAAGAAGAAGATCGACATGCAGGAAGACCACAAACTGTGGGGGATCAGCCTGCTGCAAGACAACCTCATTGAGTATGCAGGAGTAGATGTGTACGCCATGTACAAGTCATGGGAGATAATCGACGTCATCACAAATGGTTGGGAAATTTCAAAAGTGCAGGAGGCTAACCCCTACTACCACTGCCACTTCTAGGGATGAAGATACATCAAAGCCTGCCTTTGTTTTCCTTCCGCTTGTGCTTGCCTTTTATCTTGTTGTTTCAAAATCGTAGTTTGCTCTTGTTGGGTTGAACCAGTATGCTTATGTCGTGCTTGTCATGGTTGAACAAGTTTACTTATGTCATCAAGTACATTGTTTTGCTTATCTCATTATATAAGTTTGGTAGCTTCGTATTTTGTTAATCCATCATTTCAAATTCAAAGTAACTTCTGAATGGAACTTTGTGGCTGCTCTTCAGTATTAGTAATGAAGCAACTAATCACACAACGATGTTCCATGTGTAGTTTCGACTCAGTATTGTATAGAAAACATAACGTTGAAAACAATCAGTACAATTTTAGTTGCTTAACAACGCTTCAAAAGTTGAAGCAGAAATTCTTAGTACTTCATGTATTGTTCTCATTCATATGTAGTTGCTAGAAAATTAACAACTACTACAACACAAAAGGTTAAGAAGCATCAGCACACACTTATATTGGTCACTTGCAGACTAAGAATGACAGTACTAGTACACTTGATCGGACAGTACATACTTACTACAATAAAATGTATAAAAGAAGCATCAGTTCATAATCCCCCCCCCCCAAATGTCAGACTAAGAACATAAGTGCTACTATGAATGGACTATCAGTAAAACTTAGTCTACACGCAAGTACCATAGTACAACTTAGTCTACACTTCCACCAAACTCACAGGAACTAGAACAAAAAGTATCAGTCCAAGTTACTGGTGGAGTCAAGTACTAGATTCAAACCAAAAAAAAGTAAAAATTGATCGCCTATGGACAGGCAGGTCCTGACGCTGCTAGATACTTGAACTCGAGCCCATGGAGGAACCGTCGGCGAATCCCTAGTAATCCACTCAACACAAGGCCATGCGACCAGAGCCCACAGGTCATGAGAGAGAGCGCGCCGTGTATAAGCTCTCAGGTAAGTATTTAGAGGAGTTTGACCAGTAGGACTCGGCCGCGCTTATAAACAGGTCGAGAGCCTCCTCCCTTAGCGAGGTGGGACTAAACCCAGAGCACACGCACATCTAGCGGTCCCCAAATCGCCCACGCGGGCCATTTGGGCCGGAAAATGGCCCAATAGCCTCCATCGTCTACAAATACCCCACCAATAAGGATAGTTAAACAAAGCAGAGCGCGCGGCAAAGAAATATAAACTACAAAAAAATGTTCGAAAACTAAAAATATAAAGTTCAAATACTAGTTCACAGGCAATAATTTTAAATACAAAAAATAAAAATAAAAATAATTTTAGCTCTGCACCTCGGATGATAAAAAAAGGAAAAAATATGATACAAAAACAACGAAACTCTAAAAAGCAGAGAACTTAATAGCCTATCTGTTAAATGTACATAATTTAAAACACCGAATTAAATATTACGTTCAAGTTCAACTACTAAAAATGCAAGAAGTTCAAATAGATAATGTTTGTCAATTCTGCTAAATTTCTTATTTATATAAAATCTGACAAGTTCAACTACTAAAATGCAAGAAGTTCTAATAGATAATGTTTGTCAATTCTGCTAAATTTCTTATTTATATAAAATATGACAAGTTCAACTACTAAAATGCAAGAAGTTCAAATAGATATTGTTTGTCAATTCTGCTAAATTTCTTATTTATATAAAATCCGACTAGTTCAACTACTAAAATGCAAGAAGTTCAAATAGATTTTGTTTGTCAATTCTGCTAAATTTCTTATTTATATAAAATCTGTCTAGAGCTCAATGAATGATTTTGTCGTAAATAATCTCAACCCCCCCCCCCAAAAGCTCAGTTCAAACATACATATGACATCACTACTAAAAAAGCAGGAATAGTCAGGCCACTGACACCATTGTGACTCCAAATTTCAAACCGTACGTTGTATGAAATTACAATTCAGTTCACACATCACTAAACAATAAGTGCACTAAAAAGAGAATACAAAAACTATAAAGGCCTAACTTAGGTTGGGAGAGATGGAAATAAAATAAGTCTCAGTTTTGATTAACAACTCATAGGGCACTGAAAAATGTTTTGAGATCAAGTAGTGTATAAGACTTCAGTGGAAAAACAACACTTAACCTCCACACGGAAAAACATCACAAAGCATACGTCACGTAAACAGTGCAAAATGCCATCATCACCACCCCTCAGACGTGCAAGTGGGATAAGCAGCTGATAAGTACAGCTTGACAAGACGGATCAGTGCGACAGTAAAAACCATTGACTTGGACAGTTGGTTCTTCCAGGCCACCGCCCGCGCCACCCACTGGGCGGTTGCCACAAGGGACTATAAACGGTGATCCCATGACCACTACACCAACGTCCTCGACGAACGGCCTCCCACACATCCCCATCCACGCACTAGAAATAACCCATTGTATTCCATCTCTACCTCATTCCCAGAACCACCGTTGTCGCTTCCATCTCCACTCCAGACAAACCAGAAAATTCTCTCTACCAAGCCCACAGTTGCCGAAGGAGGGAAATGGTAGAGGAACCGTCCGCCAAGCGTCATCATGGCGAGATGTTCGACTAGAGCAACAACCTCGACGATGTTCACGTCCCCGGCGACAAGTGCGAGTACACCAAAATGCTCACAAAGGTTGAGCTCCACGGCAAGGAGATGCTGGAAATCGTCTGCACCAGAAAACCAGACAAGGCCGACGAGATGATGAGTAGGCTTAGGATGAAGGGCGGCGTCTTGTATCCTAGCTTCATCGGAGTTAATGTGGAGTACACGAGGGAAGATGAACCTCCCCTGATGGCAGCAGTCATGTAGTTGTGCGTGGAGGAACTTGTTGGAAATATGCCCTAGAGGCAATAATAAATTAGTTATTATCATATTTCCTTGTTCATGATAATCGTTTATTATCCATGCTATAATTGTATTGATCGGAGACTTAGATGCATGTGTCGATACATAGACAAAACCATGTCCCTAGTATGCCTCTAATGGACTAGCTCGTTGATCAAAGATGGTTAAGGTTTCCTAGCCATGGACATGAGATGTCATTTGATAACGGGATCACATCATTAGGAGAATGGTGTGATGGACAAGACCCAAACTACAAATGTAGCATATGATCGTGTGAGATATTGCTACTGTTTTCTGCATGTCAAGTATATGTTCCTATGACCATGAGATCATGCAACTCACTCACACCGGAGAAGTGCCTTATGTGTATCAAACGTCGCAACGTAACCGGGTGACTATAAAGGTGCTCTACAGGTATCTCCAAGGGTGTTTGTTGGGTTGGCATGGATCAAGACTAGGATTTGTTACTCCGTGTGATGGAGAGGTATCTCAGGGCCCACTCGGTAATACAACATCACAATAAGCCTTGCAAGCAATGTGACTAAGTGTTGGTCATGGGATCTTGTATTACGGAATGAGTAAAGAGACTTGCCGGTAATGAGGTTGAACTAGGTATACAGATACCGACGATCGAATCTCGGGCAAGTAACATACCGAAGAACAAAGGGAACATCATACGGGATTAACTGAATCCTTGACATAGAGGTTCGACCGATAAAGATCTTCGTAGAATATGTAGGAAATAATACGGGAATCTAGGTACCGCTATTTGTTAATGACCGTAGAGGTGTCTCGGTCATGTCTACATAGTTCTCGAACCTGCAGGGTCTGCACACTTAAGGTTTGGTGACGTTTCGGTAGTATAGAGTTATGTATGGTGGTGACCGTAGGTTGTTCGGAGTCCTGAATGAGATCTCGGACGTCACGAGGAGCTCTGGAATGGTCCGGAGGTAAAGATTGATATATAGGAAGTCCTATTTTGGTCGCGAGAAAAGTTTTGGGCTCATCGGTAGTGTACCGAGAGTGCCGGTAGTGTACCGGGAGACCATCGGGGAGGGGTATTTCGACCCAAGTGGCTACATGGGCTGTGGGAGAGTGAATACCAGCCCTTTTTTGGCTGGTGGAAGTCCCACACAAGGCCCATGCGGCTGGGAAGAAAATCCCAAACAGAAAAAGGTGGAAAAAGGCAAAAAGGCAAAAATAAGGAGGAGTCCTAGTCCTACTAGGATTGGAGGAGGAATCCTCCAATCCCACTAGGTTAGGCCGACCCAAGGGCTGCCTCTTTGTCAGCCAAGCCTCCTCCTCGTCTCCTCCTATATATACTAGAGGATTTTAGGGTTTTGGGACAGAATTTTCAGCCACGTGCTACCCGTTCCTCTAGTGCATAGTTTCTCCTCTAGATCGGTTTTCTGCAGTGCTTAGGTGAAGCCCTGTCGGAATAGCTCCACCACCAACGCCGGAGCACCGTCACGCTGCCGAAGAACTCTTCTTCCTCTTCGCTCCCTCTTTCTGGATCAAGACAGCGAAGATAGTCATCAAGCTATACGTGTGCTGAACGCGGAGGTGCCGTCCGTTCGGCGCTAGATCGGAAGGACCGTGATCAAGATCGCGAGACGGATCGTGATGAGTTCATGGGACGGATCGTGATGAGTTCGCGGGACGGATCGTGATGAGTTCGCAAGACGGATCATGATGAGATCGCGGGACGGATCGTGATGAGTTCGCGAGATGGATCGTGATGAGTTCGCGGGACGGATCGTGATTGGATCGCAGGACGGATCGTGATGAGATCGCGGGACGCTCGACGATTTGGATCGCGAAGAAGTTTGACTACACCAACCGCGTTTCTTAACGCTTCCCGCTTAGCGATCTACAAGGGTATGTAGATCGACTCTCCCTCTCGTAGATGCTCATCACCATGGATAGATCTTGCATGTGCGTAGGAATTTTTTTGTTTCCCATGCGATGTTCCCCAACAGAACTCTGCTTGGTGTACCACATCACAGCGGCCACAAAATGGTAACCCATACTACTGTTCCTTCATCCATTCTACTAGTACTACTCCCTAAAAATTTCATTAAACTCGTTTCCCAACTAGATGAACTACTATAGTTTGTGAAGTGGATGCATGAGTACATGTTTCTCAAGTTACATGCATTTCTCAAATTTTGAAGTGGGTTGTTTCACCAGATTAGCATCTGAAACTGATGCACTAGATGAGCATCTAAAAATTGTTTCACCAAATTATTTTTTGAACTTGATGTACTGGCATAGATTCTGATTTTGATGCACTAGTATAGTTTATAGTATTGATGTATTAAAAGATGTTTTTAAACTTGATGTACACAAGTAGTTTCTGAACCTGGTCTGAAGTAATTTTCAGCAGCAAAAAAGAAGTAAGAACTTGGTGAAGCACTGGTATAGATCATTTACTCTGGTTATAGGTTCTTGAACTTGGTGAACCATTTGGTGAACCACTGAAGATACCAAAAAAGAAAAAGGACATGGTGTTACTTGAATTTAATTTCATCCATGCCTTATACTATATAAGCATCTACCTCATGGATTATCACTTGTAAACCCAAAAAACAGAAGAATTAAATCTTCAAAAAAGAACACTAATCTTCAATATGTGTCTCCCCCTTGCAGGCCCAAGCGCTGCAAAGAGTTCCTGCAGGAGAAGAAATTGTACACATTTGCCGGTTTCAGCATTGATGGCGACAAAGAGAAGCTGAAGAAGTCTTGTTTGGAGATCAACCCCAAGAACATCATTGACATGCAGCGCAAGTGCAGAGTTCCATACACCAGGAAAAAGTACGACTCCTTGGATGATGTTGCAGCCAGTGTCATCCACCCATTCTACAAAGGCATGAAGAAGAAGATCGACAAGGAGGAAGACCACAAACTGTGGGAGATCAGCCCGCTGCCAGACAATCTCATCGAGTACGCAGGAATAGATGCGTACGCCACATACAAGTCATGGAAGATAATTGACAACATCACAACAGGTTGGGAAATTTCAAAAGAGTAGGACGTTGACCCCTACTACCACTGCAACTTCGCGGGATGAAGAGACATGAAAGTCTGCATCCGTGTTGCTTGCACTTGTGCTTGTCCTTTACCTTGTTGTTTCAAATTTGTAGTTTGCTTTTGTTAGGTTGAACAACTTGCTTATGTCATGTGTGTCAGGGTTTGAACAAGTTTGCTTATGTCGTCAAGTACATCGTTCGCTTATGTTGTTAAACAAGTTTTCTAGCTTCCTATTTTGTTTATCCATCATTTGAAGTTGAAGTAGATTGTGAATGAAACTTGATGGATGCCATGCAGCACTAATCATGGAGCAACAAATCACACATGGATATTTTCACAAAAACAATGGCAGACTAAGGACAACAGCAAATAGTAGTCTTGGACGCTTAGTATAGCTTAGTCATGTACGTTAGTACTATCACACTAAAAATCAGTTTTTAGTTTCAGAAGAACACTAAAAAGACTAAGTTATAGCCGAGGTCAACATTCAGTACTAACAGCATCATGCTAAATAGTGGTTAGAAAATTACTAAGTACTGCAACAAGAAAAACAAAGAACCACCAGTATGTATTTCCTAGTCACTAGCATACTACGATTGAAAGTACTGCTACACTTGAACACACAGTACATCCATTCTACAAAAAAAGGAACGAAAAGCTTCAGTTCGCATTCCCTAAAACAGTGACACACTAAGAATAACAGTAATAGTACAATTGAAATCTCAGTACAACTAAGTCTATATGGCAAGTACTATGATGATGCTAAATATTGCCTTGAGAAGAACCACAGCCTAGAAAAAAGAAAGCCAAAAGTAAATCAAAAACATATATGACCAAGGAGAAAAATCACAAGAAAGACAACAGAAGCATCATCCCACATTGACCAGTGAGGTACTAGTTTCAAACAACACAAAAAAATGATCAGAAGTACTAGCACAATTGAAATCTCAGTACAACTTAGTTTATTTGGTAAGTGTTATGATGATACCAATTGATGCCTTGAGAAAGAAGGCCAAGACTCAACCAAATAGATTACAGTTCAACCAAGGACAAAAATTCACAAAAACAAACAACAGAAGCATCAGTCCGCATTGACTAGTGAAGTAATTATGAACTTAATAGGGCTATCTGTTAAAAGTAGCTAATTTAAACCAGTGCTTTAAATTTTACTATGAAGTTCAACTACTAAAATTCAAGAAGTTCAAACAAAAATTTGGCTCTCAAATTTAAATTTCTTGTACTTAAATAAAATCTGGCTAGAGATAATGCAGAAATTTCGTCGTAAATAATTTCAATCCCAAAGAAAAGTTCAGTTCTAATACAATATATGACATTAGTTCTACATTTGTGACACCAAATTTTAAAAGCCTTACGCTGAATGAGATTACAATTCAGTACTCACAGAACTATACCATAAGTACAAGAAAAGAGGATACAGAAACTATAAAGGTCCAACTTAGGTTGGGACAGATGAAAATAAAATAAATCTCACTTTTTCAGCAACAACTCGTAATGCACTTGAAAAAATGTGTTTTCAGTTCAACTAGTTTATAAGACTTCGGTACAAAAAATAAAACTTAACCAAAATGAATTCCCGATGAAACATACACAAGTGAAACAGCTATTCAACCACACTATCATCACAGAAAGAAAGTTTGTTAAACATTGTGCCACACTTAAACACATCACAAAATATACCAATTATTACATAGTAGTTGACAAGACATCCAAACACTACAAACTAAACCTATAATACTTTCAAGAGATATATCACACAATTATCCCATTCACTACGCAAATGATGACCATTTCTTCTATGCACCAGGAGCCAAAGCCTGAACCTCCTTGGGAAGCTCCGTCACTAGAAGTTGGTTATCCCGGTTGAACACAATCGTATACAGATCCTCAGCGTTCCAATCAACAATACAAGGCTACAAAACAATAAAACAAATTATCAAAAATCATGACACATAAAAAAAGAATACACAATAAGCCAAACATAGAAAGAGAAAAGCTCAACTAGAACCCACGTCATTATTTTGAATGTTCTCAATGATCTTTTCACCATCATAGGTTCCCGCATACTTCAGAGTATAATGGCCCCATTCATTCGGCCCTTGAAGTGGAACCTTGACAAACGTTGGTTTCTTTGCAAAAACCTCCCATTTGGCTGCTTGCTCGCATTGTACTGAGCATCACCATACACAACCTTCATTTCTTGGACCAATCTAGAGAACTGTAAAAAAAGAAAAGAAACCACACATTTTTAGGTCTCAGAAAAGCAGAAACAAAGATGCAGAAAAATTAATCGAGTATAGATAATAAATGTCACTCACAATCTTCTCGCAGTCTTTATGATAGGTGTTCTTTGAAGGATGATGGTTCTTCTTATAAGGTAAAGAGTCAATGATGTTGGTGCTACTTCGGTACCGATTCATGACATATAAGGAAAAGTGGTTCACTTTCCTATCCTTTGATAAAACCATAGGTTTGAATAGAGGCATCATGATCTAAAAACAAATGGCCAAAAAAGAGATATTAAATATTCAAAATAAAATACAGCATCAAAGCAAAAAAACCAAAAAAATCAGCTAGTAGATCTCACAAGGTCGGTAGTGAGCAAGTCTTCCTCATCTTTAACATAACTCTCGAAATCTCTCGCTACACTCTCCACATTAAACTCTTTATCTTCATCATCATAAAATGTAGAGTCAAGCACAACCTGCAAAAAGACAAAAATAAATAGACATGGGGAAAGGATCAACAAGCAAAGTATTATTAAAACTCGTAAAACAATAGGCAGTCTTGTTTAACAGAAACAAACGATCTAATTGATTACCGTGATGAAATATGGACTCAGTAATACCATTTTTTAAAATGCGAAATCAGCATTTCTCTCGGGATCGTGCTTCCAATCATCAATGAGGAAGTCCACTAAATCACCCTCCATCATTTGTCCAGGTGCAAAAACATCCCAGATGCGTTTCCCAGTGAAGCTAGTTATGCTATCATCAGGCTGAGGTATCATTGAGAATGCAGTCCTGCAGCACACACAAGAACAAAAAAGTAGGGGAAGCATGATAAGGCATTCATAGCAGTTCAAGTTTTATAAAAAGGAACAGTTCATGTCATATTTATCTAGCAGTTAGAAACAACAGAGGAAACAAAATGAGAGATACTCACTCTGCATACTTCTCACGTCCGTCATCACTAAGCAACAGATTATACAACTTGCGAGCCTTGTCCAGGTGAGGGAATTTATGAGGGTGAAGCTGCTGCATAGGGGAGCAAAACTTTATAGGAGCTTAGGGTGAACGCTTCGTGCTTGTAACATTGCCAGCATCCAAAGCAGGATCCTTCCTAGCAACACCAGCTCTACGGGCCACTATTCCAGACAGGGGGGATAAACCCTTGGCTAGAACGCCCCTGGTGACTCTTCCCATGCCAGCAATCTTGTCAAACACATCATTATCACTGTCTATCAATTCCACAATGGGATTCTTGGGTGTAGAGGGGCTCTCTGCACAAGCAGATGTAGAACCTTTCAAAGTTCCCAACCGCCCCTTCATAACACCAGATCTTGTCTTTTCGGGAGAATGCCCCTGGCTAAAATCAATAGCTACATGCTCGAGCTCTGAGAACTAGTTGCCAAAGATCCTATAGTCATGCTCACCAAGATCCAGCCACTCACCTGCAAAATAAAAAAAGAAGGAGCGCATCAAGCGTAAGTTCAAATACATAATTCATGACAGTACTAATCCAGAAGTAGAAGCTGCAAAAAATTACAAAAGGTCATGCATACGTACAGGGTTCGATGCCAAACAAACTCCAGAAGTCAACATCAAACACATCGCTAGTTGCGTAGGTATACATCAAAGCCTTTCTAATGTCAAGAATGTCTTCGTGGCTGTAATCCAAAATTTTAATCACACCATCCTCCCGACAATTATAGGTCTTGCAATTTTGTAGCATAAAGAAGCCACAATCATGCATGTTAACAAAAGAAAAAAGAAGACGGTACAACTCAAATTCGAAATACAGGAACACAACAAAAATTCAAAAATACAAGAACACCATCCTCCCAGCAACAAAAACAACTAATAAAAATCAGTAAAAACGAATACTCACGTGTTTTCCTGCTCCGGCACCCGCACAAACTCGCAAGAGAAACCATCAATATGCGTCGACGAGAATGGTTTGGCCCTGTCTATGCTGGACTCCCTCCAAATCTTCTTTATGTTATCTATCATAGTCCTTAAGAATCTAACTGCATCACTCCAGGTTTCATCGCGGAGTGAATCAAGACACTCGAGACGATGGAACCTCAAATTCAGAACAAACGAGCATCAATGCCCAAATTTGTCACTAGGCTTCATGGCAGCCGCAAATGGCGGTGAATGAAAAGTAGGGAAAAGAAGCTGACAAAAAAATCGCAGAGGAAAAATGAATTTAACAAATCGTAATGAAACAAAAAAAATCAGCCTCCAAACAATAAAATAAAAGAGGGAAATTGAAATTTAGAAGTACAAACAAATCAGATAATCATAAGTTCTAATTGAGTAAGCAACCCACTACAAAAAATAAATGCTACTCAAGTTTATATCCACCGCCCAAACTTGCAACAAACATATTAGTTCCATTTTCCTTGCGACAATAAGTGCAGCTTTAAAAAAAGAAGCAGACATCATTCATAAGTACAAGTGTTGAAAAGCAGGCTACTAAAGTTCATTCCCACCTCCCAAACTTGCAAGAAAACATGACAGTTCTAGTTCATGAGTACAATAAGTTCAAGTTCACCTACTTGGTCAAAACCACCAGCCCCTGATCTCATGAACCACTGTAGCACATTGGCATCAATATTTCCATCACGGATCTTGGTCTGCTGTACAAAAAGAACAACAACAGTTAGAAAATTGCCAAATAACTTATCATGCTATCTACAAAGCAAAATACTGACCGTCGCCCATCTGGGAACTATCAACTTGTCAGTGTCTCGGTACTTCTGACGTAGAGAATATAAAACAACGTCAACACTGTCTGAGTTGGGCATGCCAGTGGGGACAAATGCTTTAGCAATAGAACCCACACTGGCATCACATTCGCTATTTTGAAACATCGGCTTGTCACTAGGAAAACACAAAAGATGACATGAATTAAAACTACCGCAATAACAACAATAGTCATATGAGAGAAAGAAAAAGAGAGAAAAATGATACGGGCAAAATCCCAAACTAACCGTTTCCCACGGTTCGTGCGCAACCTCGTAACAGTGAAGAAAAACAAATCAACCTTAACAATATTAGCACCTTCTCCTTGCAGAAAAAGAAGAAAAATAATAAGTTCAAGCACTACAAGTGAACATGTCCAAAATGCCATAAATGAGAAGTACGCGTCATTTACAAGTCCTTACCTGCACTATCAGCGTTTGACGACGGGAGTTCCTGTGATGACACCAATATGCCACCAATTTCAGGGTTTGACGATGGAAGATCTTGTGAGGAGAACAATATGGCTGCGCTTTTAGGGTGTGAAGAAAGAAAATCCTGGGATGATAGGAGCGCCTCCTGCGTCAATGGGCCAGAAGAAATTGACAGAACTAAATCATCATCCTTAGATGGCACCTCGTCCACGCTAGAGGCATCTTGCAATGCATCACCGTAATCAAGCCCTCCAGGCGGGAAATTTTCCAGCGGCTAATCTACACAATAAGAAAGATTTTTATTCCCAGCAATACAAACACCAGACGATTTGGCATCAAGTATGCTGGTAACACCAACATCCTCATCAACAACTTTGCTACCAACATCACGCCCACTGCTCAATGGAACACCACAAACATCATCTCCAACACTAACAGCAGCCTCACGCTCAACATCAGTCATCTGAAAAAATGAAAATTCAGAAAGTGAATAATATGAGCAAAACTAACAATCAAAAAAGGTAGCAAGAGGTGCATAGGCTAACTATTACAGCTACAAACAAACGGCAGCGAAAACTGCATATAGAAATTAATGCAAGCACAGAAAAAACATACCTTAGCAGCATTCACACCAACATCACCGATCTTGCTGCTACTAACATTCAAAGGAATATCACCAATGGTCGAACAAGGGTCATCGCCAACAACAGGACCCTGATTCATAGTAATGAAGCTAAAAAACAATGCTATTATTATCAACAATAAACACAAGGAATTAAACCACACTAACAAAAAGGTAGGTATCACCTACAAACTCTTAACGGTGTGGGATAGAAAAATGTGCACATTTGTGCGCATGAAAATTCAAGAATATATATAAACACAATAAAAATAAAAATAACCTTGCACTTATCAGTAGATGGATCATTAACTCCACGGTCAACATCAGCCTCAACATTATGACTGGTCTCCAGCATGAAAGAAACATTAATAAACAGATGAAGATGAGAAAGTTCAACTACAATACTGACAGCAGAACAACATAGTAAAAATTGCAAACATCAAGGACTGACTCACATCAACAACAGGGGGCTCAAAGCCAACAACATTCGTATGGTGATCAGAAACATTAGCCTCGGTACCATCAACAACCCTGTTGTCGGTGGCAGCAGCCTCATCCTACTCAATCTGCCTGATAACAACATTGGCACTTTCTTCATATGGCTTGCAGCGAGAGTCTTGCATAGTTTTGAAACGGTTCATGTTGTTCACTAGATGATCCAAGCTCTGAATTAGTCGAGCAGCACCATCACGCACATCACTAATTAAAATTCTCTCCATCTCAATATAGTCCGCTACTTCCTCAACATTAAATTGATGACCTTCAAGAAGGATACCATTGATACATCTCAAACGCTCAACTGTAGTTGGGACCTTTTGCAGCTCAGAACACACATTACTAAAAATATGCTCAGCACGTTCCAACGCAGAAACAGCTACATCAATACCAAAATCGTGCCTCTGTGAAGTACTAGCCTTACTAGGGCCAGGGGGAACATAACCAGCACCCTCAACACCACGGCCATCTCTCAACTCATCGTGCAGATATGAAATTTTGGATACCTGAGACAACGGCATCTCCAGGACTGGCGTTTATACACTCAGAAAAAGACAACCTCCTCTTGAGTTTACCACTACAAACAAGGGGAAAAGAGTTAATTAATCAATGCAACACACAGGGAAAAATAAACATTATATTAATAGATTTAAATCAACAGCACTAACGATCTTTCACTATTAGTGACAATTTGTTAGTATTTACAGAACAGGTCAGTTCAACAAATAGATTCAGTTCAACCACACATGACACAACAGTACTAAAAATCATACCTAAACCTCACAAAGCTTAAGAAATGACAAAATCTAAACAGATAACTCTATAGTACACATGTTCACTCCAGCAAAAAATAGCTATACCTAAATGAAAAAAGTGTTGGGGAACGTTGCATGGGAAACAAAAAAAATTCCTACGCACACGCAGATCTATCCATGGTGATGAGCATCTATGAGAGGGAGAGTGGATCTACATACCCTTGTAGATCGCTAAGCGGGAAACCTTAAGAAACGCGGTTGGGTAGTCGAACGTCTTCGCGATCCAAATCGCCGTGCGACCTGCGATCCAATCACGATCCGTCCCACGAACTTGATCACGATCCGTCCCGCGAACTTGATCACGATCCGTCCCACGAACTTGATCACGATCCTTCCGATCTAGCGCCAAACGGACGGCACCTCCGCGTTCAGCACACGTACAGCTTGATGACGATCTCCACCGTCTTGATCCAGCAAGGAGTGGAGAGGGAGAAGAGTTCTCCAGAAGTGTGACGGCGCTCCGGCGATGGTGGTGGAGCAATTCCGGCAGGGCTTCGCCAAAGCACTACAGAAATCCGATCTAGAGGAGAAACTATGCACTGGAGGAACGGGTAGCATGTGGCTGAAAATCTTGTGCAAAATCCCTAAAACCTCCAGTATATATAAGAGGGGAGGAGGAGAGGAGGCAGCCTTGGCTTCCCAAGCCAAGGGCTTCGGCCAAACCAACTAGGATTGGAGGACTCTCCTCCAATCCTAGTAGGACTAGGATTCGTCCTTTTTTTCCTTTTTCCACCTTTTCCTATTGGGTTTTCTTCTCCAACCACATGGGCCTTATGTGGGAGTTTCCACCAGCCCACTAAGGGCTGATATTCACTCTCCCACATGCCATGAAGCCTCTTGGGTCGAAATACCCCTCCCGGAGGCCTCCCGGTACACTATCGGCACTCCCGGTACACTACCGATGAGCCCGAAACTTTTCCGGCGACCAAAACAGGACTTCCTATATATGAATCTTTACCTTCGGACCATTCTGGAGCTCCTTGTGACGTTCGAGATACTATCTGGGACTCCTAACAACCTTCGGTCACCACCATGCATAACTCTATACTACCGAAACGTCACCGAACCTTAAGTGTGCAGACCCTACGGGTTCGAGAACTATGTAGACATGACCGAGACACCTCTACGGTCAATAACAATTGGCGGGACCTGGATGTCCACATTGGTTCCTACATATTTTACGAAGATCTTTATCGGTTGAACCTCTATGTCAAGGATTGAATTAATCCCATATGATGTTCCTTTCGTTCTTCGGTATGTTACTTGCCCGAGATTCGATCGTTGGTATCTCCATACATAGTTCAATATCATTACCGGCAAGTCTCTTTACTCGTTTCGTAATACAAGATCCCTCAACTAACATTTAGTTACATTGCTTGCAAGGCTTATTGTGATGTTGTATTACCGAGTGGGCCCTGAGATACCTCTCCGTCACACGGAGTAACAAATCCCAGTCTTGATCCATGCCAACTCAACAGACACATTCGAAGATACCTGTAGAGCACCTTTATAGTCACCCAGTTACGTTGCGACATTTGATACACACAAGGCACTCCTCCGATGTCCGTGAGTTGCATGAGCTCATGGTCATAGGAACATATACTTGACAAGCAGAAAACAGTAGCAATAAACTGACACGATCATATGCTATGTTTGTAGTTTGGGTCTTGTCCATCACATCATTCTCCTAATGATGTGATCTCGTTATCAAATGACATCACATGTCAATGGCTAGGAAACCTTGACCATCTTTCATCAATGAGCTAGTTCACTAGAGGCATACTAGGGACAGAGTGTTGTTTATTTACCCACACTTGTAATGTGTTTCCAATTAATACAATTATAGCATGGATAATAAACGATTATCATGAACAAGGAAATACAATAATAAACACTTTATTTATTGCCTCTAGGGAATATTTCCAACAGTCTCCCACTTGCACTAGAGTCAATAATCTAGTTCACATCACTATGTGATTTACATTGTAATGAATCGAACACCCATGCAGTTCTGGTGTTGATCATGTTTAGCCCTTGGAAGAGGTTTAGTCAACGGGTATGCAACATTCAGATCCGTGTGCACTTTGCAAATATTTATCTATTTCTCCATGATGTAATCGCGGATGGAGTTAAAGCGTCACTTTATGTGTCTGGTCCTCTTGTAAAATCTTGGTTCCTTGGCCAGAGCAATGGCACCAGTGTTGTCACAGAACATGTTCATTGGATTCAGTGCACTGGGCACTACTCCAAGATCTGTCATGAACTGCTTCATCCAGACACCTTCCTTCGCCACCTCCGAGGCTGCAATGTATTTCGCTTCGCACATAGAATCAGCTACCATGCTTTCCTTGGAACTGCACCAGCTTACCGCTGCCCCGTTAAAATAAATACGTATCCAGTTTGCGACTTAGAGTCGTTCGGATCAGTGTCAAAGCTTGCATCGACGTAACCCTTTACGACGAGCTCTTCATCACCTCCATACACGAGAAACATTTCCTTAATCCTTTTCAGGTACTTAAGGATATTATTGACCGCTTGCCAGTGCTCCATTCCAAGATCACTTTGAAACCTTTCGGCCATACTTATGGCAAGGCTGACATCGGGTCTTGTGCACAACATTGCATACATGATAGAGCCTATGGCTGAAGCATAGGGGATGACACTCATCCTTTCTCTATCTTTTGTAGTTACTGGTCACTGAGTCTTACTCAACGTCACACCTTGTAACACAGGCAAGAACCCCTTCTTGGACTGATCCATTTTGAACTTCTTCAAAACTTTATCAAGGTATGTGCTCTGTGAAAGTGCTATTAAGCGCCTCGATCTATCTCTATAGATCTTAATGCCTAATATGAATGCAGCTTCTCCTAGGTCCTTCATTGAAAAACTCTTGTTCAAATATTTCGTCACGCTTTCCAGCACTTCTATATTGTTTCCAATCAGCAATATGTCATCCACATATAATACTAGAAACGCTATAGAGCTCCCACTCACTTTCTTGTAAATACAAGCTTCTCCGTAAACTTGTATGAACTAAAACACTTTGATCACCTCATTAAAGCGCTTATTCCAACTCCGAGATGCTTGCACCAGTCCATAAATGGATTGCTGGAGTTTGCAAACTTTGTCAACATTCTCTGGATCGACAAAACCTTCGGGTTGCATCATATACAACTCTTCCTCAAGGAAACCATTGAGGAACGCTGTTTTGACATCCATTTGCCAAATTTCATAGTCGAAATAAGCAGCTATTGCTAACATTATTCTGACAGACTTAAGCATCGCTACGGGTGAGAAAGTCTCATCGTAGTCAACTCCTTGAACTTGTGAAAAACCCTTTGCCACAAGTCGAGCTTTATAAACGGTGACATTACCGTCCGCGTCTGTCTTCTTAAAGATCCATTTGTTCTGAATGGCCTTTCGCCCTTCAGGTAATACTTCCAAAGTCCATAATTTGTTTTCATACATGGATCCCATCTCGGATTTCATGGCCTCTAACCATTTCTTGGAATTCGGGCCCATCACTGCTCCTCCATAGCTCATAGGTTCATTGTTGTCCAATAACATGACCTCCAAGACAAGGTTGCCATACCACTCAAGGGTAGTACGCGGCCTTGTCGACCTATGAGTTTCAATAGCAGCTTGATCCAAAGCTTCATGATCATCATCATTAACTTCCTCTTCTACCGTCGTAGGTTCCATAGAAACATCTTTCTTGGCTGCGCTACTTTCTGGTTGAAGTAAAGGTTCAATAACCTCATCAAGCTCTATTTTCCTCCAACTCAATTCTTTCGAGAGAAACTCTTTCTCAAGAAATGTTCCGTTCTTAGCGACAAACACTTTGCCTTCAGATCTGAGATAGAAGGTATACCCGACTGTCTCTTTCAGGTATCCTATGAAGACACATTTCTCCGCTTTGGGTTCCAGCTTTTCAGGCTGAAGCTTTTTGACATAAGCATCACATCCCCAAACTTTAAGAAATGACAACTTTGGCTTCTTGCCAAACCACAGTTCATATGGCGTCGTCTCAACGGATTTTGATGGTGCCCTATTTAAAGTGAATGCAGCTGTCTCTAATGCATAACCCCAAAACGATAGTGGCAAATCAGCAAGAGACATCATAGAACGCACCATATCTAATAAGGTTCGATTATGATGTTCGGATACACCATTACGCTGTGGTGTTTCGGGCGGTGTCAACTGTGAAACAATTCCACACTGTCTTAAGTGACTGCCAAACTCATAACTCAGATATTCACCTCCTCGATCAGATCGCAGGAACTTAATCTTCTTGTTACGATGATTCTCAACTTCACTCTGAAATTGCTTGAACATTTCAAACGTTTTAGACTTGTGTTTCATTAAGTAAATATACCCATATCTACTTAAGTCATCAGTGAAGGTGAAAAAATAGCGATATCCACCACGCGTCCTAACATTCATTGGACCGCACACATCAGTATGTATGATTTCCATTAAGTCACTCGCTCGTTCTATTGTTCCAGAGAATGGCGTTTTAGTCATCTTGCCCATGAGGCATGGTTCACATGTGTCAAGTGATTCAAAATCAAAGTGACTCCAAAAGTCCATCAGCATGGAGCTTCCTCATACATTTTACACCAATATGACCTAAACGGCAATGCCACAAGAAAGTGGTACTATCATTATCAACTCTACATCTTTTGGGATCAATGTTATGAACATGTGTGTCATCACTATCAAGATTCAATACGAATAAACCCCTAACATTGGGTGCATGAACATAAAAGATATTACTCATATAAATAGAACAAGCTTTGTTCTCTGATTTAAATGAGTAACCATCTCGCAATAAACAAGATCCAGATATAATGTTCATGCTTAACGCAGGTACTAAATAACAATTATTTAGGTTCATCACTAATCCCGATGGTAATCAAAGAGAGAGCGTGCCGACGGCGATCACATCAACGTTGGAACCATTTCCCATGCGCATCGTCACTTCGTCCTTTGCCAGCCTTTGTTTATTCCGTAGTTCCTGCTTTGAGTTGCAAATGTGAGCAACCGAACCGGTATCAAATACCCAGGCACTACTACGAGAGATAGTAAGGTACACATCAATAACATGTATATCATATATACCTTGTTTGTCGTTGGCCGCCTTCTTGTCAGCCAGGTACTTGGGGCAGTTCCGCTTCTAGTGACCAGTTCCCTTGCAATGAAAGCACTCAGTTTCTGGCTTGGGTCCATGCTTGTGCTTCTTTACAGGAGTAGCAACTGCTTTGCCATCCTTCTTGGTTTTACCCTTCTTTCCCTTGCCCTTGACCTTGCCATTTTTCTTGAAACTAGTGGTTTTATTGACCATCAACACTTGATGTTGTTTCTGGATTTCAGACTCAGTGACTTTTAGCATCGCAAATAGCTCGGCGACTGACTTGTTCATCCCGTGCATGTTATAGTCATCACAAAGCTCTTGTAACTAGGTGGCAGTGATTGAAGAACTCTGTCAGTGATCGCCTCTGGTGGAAGGGCAATTCCCAACTCCGCTAGACGAGTTGAAGACCCAAACATTCTGAGTATATGTTCACTGATAGACCCGTTCTCCTCCATCTTGCAAGCATAGAACTTGTCGGAGGTTTCATACCTCTCGATCCGGGCGTTCTTCTAAAAGATAAACTTCAACTCCTGGAACATCTCATATGCTCCATGACGTTCAAAATGTCTTTGAAGTCCCGGTTCTAAGCCATACAATATTGCACACTGAAGTATCGAGTAATCTCCAGTACGTGCCTCCCAAGCGTTCTTAACGTCTTCGGAGATCATGTCTTCTGGTTGGTCACCAAGCGGTGCATCAAGGACATATAATTTCTGGGAAGCCGTGAGGATAATCCTCAGATTACGGGCCCAGTCAACAAAGTTACTTCCATCATCTTTCAACTTAGCTTTCTCTAGGAATGCACTAAAATTCAGGGGTGCTACTACGCGAGCCATTGATCTACAACATAAATACGCAAAGTGCACTTAGACTATTGTTCAAGATAATGAGTTTAGTTAATCAAATTACTAAAGCTCCCAGTCAAATTGACATCCCTCAGGTCATCTGAGTGTCACATGATCCAAATCCACCAACTCAAGTCCGATCATCACGTGAGTTGAGGTGGCTTAAGTGGTGAACATCATTATGATGATCATATCTACTATATGACTCATGTTCAACCTTTCGGTCTCTTGTGTTCCGAGGCCATGTCTGTACATGCTAGGCTCGTACATTTTAACCCGAGTGTTTTGCATGTGCAACACTGGCTTGCACCCGTTGTACATGAACGTAGAATCTATCACACCCGATCATCACGTGGTGTCTCGACACGACGAACTTTCGCAACGGTGCACACTCGGGGAGAACACAATTCATCATGAAATTTAAGTGAGGGATCACCTTATAATGCTACCGTCGTACTAAGCAAAACAAGGTGCATAAAAGGATTAACATCACATGCAATTCATAAGTGACATGATATGGGCATGAACTTGTGCTTTAGATCTCCTTCTTGAAAGCACTGGCATGATCTCCATCGTCACCGGCACAACACCATGATCTCCATCATATTGATCTCCATCAACGTGTCGCCATCGGGGTTGTCACGCCCTGCATCCTTCTATTACTATTGCTACCGTTTAGCGATAAAGTAAAGCATTACATAGCGCTTAATGATTGACACGCAGATCATACAATAATTAAAGACAACCCTATGGCTCCTGCCGGTTGCCGTACTCATCGACATGCAAGTCGTGATAATCTATACATCACATGATCATATCATACATCACATATATCACATCATGTAATCGGCCATATCACATCACAACATACCCTGCAAAAACAAGTTAGACATCCTCTAATTGTTGTTGCATGTTTTACTGGCTGCAACGGGTTTCTAGCAAGAATGATTCTCACCTACGCAAAACCCACAACGGTGATACATAATTTTCTTTTCAACCTTCTCAAGGACCGCCTTTGTCGAATCCGATCCAACTAAAGTGAGAGAAACCGGCACCCGCAAGCCATCTATGCAACAAGTTGCGGTCGAGGGAATCGGTCTCTCGTAAGTGTACGAGTAATGTTGGTCCGGGCCGCTTCATCTCACAAAACCGCTGAACCAAAATCCGACCAAGGAAGGAAGCAATCTAAGCATCAATGCCCACAAACCTTTTGTGTTCTACTCGAGATCTCATCTACACATAAACCTGGCTCTGATACTACTATTGAGGAACGTTGCATGGGAAACAAAAAAAATTCTACGCACACGCAGATCTATCCATGGTGATGAGCATCTACGAGATGGAGAGTGGATCTACATACCCTTGTAAATCCATAAGTGAGAAGCGTTAAGAAACGCGGTTGGTGTAGTCGAACGTCTTCGCGATCCAAATCGCCGAGCGTCCAACGATCCCATCACGATCCATCTCGCGATCCAATCACAATCCGTCCCACGATCTAATCATGATCTGTCCCACGAACTTGATCACGATCCGTCCCACGAATTTGATCACGATCCATCCCACGAACTTGATCATGATCCTTCCGATCTAGCGCCGAACGAATGGCACCTCCGCGTTCAGCACACGTACAGCTTGATGACGATCTCCATCATCTTGATCCAGCAAGAAGGAGTGGAGAGGAAGAAGAGTTCTCCGGCAGCATGACGGCACTGTGGCGATGGTGGTGGAGCAATTCCGACAGGGCTACGCCTAAGCACTGCAAAAATACAATCGAGAGGAGAAACTATGCACTGGAGGAACGGGTAGCACGTGGTTGAAAATCTTGTGCAAAAACCCTAAAACCTCCAGTATATATAAGAGGAGAGGAGGAGAGGAGGCAGCCTTGCCTCCCCAAGCCAAGGGCTTCCACCTTTTCCTATTGGGTTTTCTTCTCCAGCCACATGGGCCTTGTGTGGGAGTTTACACCAGCCCACTAAGGGCTGATATTCACTCTCTCACATCCCATGAAGCCTCTTGGATCGAAATACCCCTCCCGGTACACTACCGGCACTCCCGGTACACTACCGATGAGCCCGAAACTTTTCCGGCGACCAAAACAGGACTTCCTATATATGAATCTTTACCTCCGGACCATTCCGGAGCTCCTCATGACATCCGGGATCTCATCCAGGACTCCGAACAACCTTCAGTCACCACCATGCATAACTCTATACTACCGAAACGTCACCGAACCTTAAGTGTGCAGACTCCGAACAACCTTAAGTGTGAAGAGATATCAAGAACTATGTAGACATGACCGAGACACCTCTACGGTCAATAACCAATGGCGGGACCTGGATGTCCACATTGGTTCCTACATATTCTACGAAGATCTTTATCGGTTGAGCCTCTATGTCAAGGATTCAATTAATCCCGTATGATGTTCCTTTCGTTCTTCGGTATGTTACTTGCCCGAGATTCGATCGTCGGTATCTCCATACCTAGTTCAATCTCGTTACCGGCAAGTCTCTTTACTCATTCTGTAATACAAGATCCCTCAACTAACATTTATTTACATTGCTTGCAAGGCTTATTGTGATGTTGTATTACCGAGTGGGCCCTAAGATACCTCTCCGTCACACGGAGTAACAAATCCCAGTCTTGATCCATGCCAACTCAACAGACACCTTCGGAGATACCTGTAGAGCACCTTTATAGTCACCCAGTTACGTTGCGACGTTTGATACACACAAGGCACTCCTCCGATGTCCGTGAGTTGCATGATCTCATGGTCATAGGAACATATACTTGACAAGCAGAAAACAGTAGTAATAAACTGACACGATCGTATGCTATGTTTGTAGTTTGGGTATTGTCCATCACATCATTCTCCTAATGATGTGATCTCGTTATCAAATGACATCACATGTCAATGGCTAGGAAACCTTGACCATCTTTGATCAACGAGCTAGTTCACTAGAGGCATACTAGGGACAGAGTGTTGTTTATTTACTCACACATGTAATGTGTTTCCAATTAATACAATTATAGCATGGATAATAAACGATTATCATGAACAAGGAAATACTATAATAAACACTTTATTTATTGCCTCTAAGGCATATTTCCAACAAAAAGGTCTACAAGATATGACAAAATAAAACTAACCGGAAGCTTCCCAAACACCCAAGTCTTTGGATCTGTGTTGCCTTTTTTATCACATCTGCATTAGCCAGATCGGAAAGCTTGTCAGGATCCATGAAACATATGCGGGGGACTCGCATGTCAGGTTCCGGAGTCTTGCCACGGATAAGGCAGTCAAGGTACATTAGTACAGGCCCTATACCACAGCCTGTGATTGCCTTCCCAATGGTAACACCATCTTGGTACCTGGCAACAGCCCTTCTAAGCTCATCAACCATCAGCTGGCAATAATCCATATTATCCATGTCCTCAATGACAAGATCCTCAAACGTTGCTACCTCTCTCGAAACACGTGGGGTGGCACCAGGCAACAAAACCTTCATAAACACAATAATGAAGAACACTTTGAGAGCAAGGTCATCTTTTCTAGGATCCTTGACAAGCACCTTGAGCCTATCCCTCAAATCCTTTGTCTTGATATCTTTGTTCCTGCTAATGTTAAGCTCCGATCTTAACTTCATCAGAGCGTTGTCATATCCGTCCTCTGACAGCCTTGGTGCAGAACGACCACCACGAGGGAACCCAAATAGATGTTGTATACCATCGCTAGTGATGCGAAGCTTCTTATTAGCCTCACCCATGTCAAGAGTCATCGTATCAGGATCTATCTTCAGGTACAAAGCTCCCATCAGAGGGCGGGAAATATTAGACTTCACCTTCCATTTGAAGATAGAACCAAAACCAGCTGCGTGAACCCTAGACACATAGCGACTCTCAAGCAATTTAGCACAAGCATAAATCTGTTGGGGAACGTCGCATGGGAAACAAAAATTTTCCTACGCACACGCAAACCTATCCATGGTGATGAGCATCTACGAGAGGGAGAGTGGATCTACGTACCCTTGTAGATCGCTAAGCGGGAAGCGTTAAGAAACGCGGTTGGTGTAGTCGAACTTCTTCGCGATCCAAATCGCCGAGCGTCCCGCGATCCAATCACGAACCGTCCCGCGAACCAATCACGAACCGTCCCACGATCTCGTCACGATCCGTCCCACGATCCAATCACGAACGTCTCGTGGCCTTGATCACGATCCTTCCGATCTAGTACCGAACGGACGGCACCTCCGCGTTCAGCACACGTGCAGCTTGATGACGATCTCCACCGTCTTGATCCAGCAAGAGGGGTGGAGAGGAGAGAGAGTTCACCGGCAGCGTGACGGCGCTCCGGTGATGGTGGTGGAGCAATTCCGGCAGGGCTTCGCCTAAGCACTGCGGAACTACGATCTAGAGGAGAAACTATGCACCGGTGGAACGGGTAGCACGTGGCCGGAAATTCTGTCCAAAAACCACCCAATCCACTAGTATATATAGGAGGAGAGGAGAGGAGAGGCAGCCAAGGCCTTTGGGTCGGCCGAAATAGGAGGTGGGAGCAATCCTACTTCACCTCCAATCCTAGTTGGAGTAGGATTGCCTCCTATTGGCTGATTTTCCACTTTTTGCTTTAGGACTTTCTCTCCTGTGCCATGGGCCTTTGTGGCTGTTTTCCCAGCCCACTAAGGGCTGGTTATTATTCTCCCACAGCCCATGTACCTCTTGGGGTCGAAATACCCCTCCCGGAGGTCCTCCGGTACACTACCGGCACTCTCGGTACAATACCGATACTCCCGGTACACTACCGATGAGCCCGAAACTTTTCCGGAAACCAAACTGGGACTTCCTATATATGAATCTTTACCTCCGGACCATTCCGGAGCTCCTCGTGACGTCCGGGATCTCATCCGGGACTCCGAACAACCTTCGGTCACCACCATACATAACTCTACACTACCGAAACGTCACCGAACCTTAAGTGTGCAGACCCTGCGGGTTCGAGAACTATGTAGACATGACCGAGACACCTCTACGGTCAATAACCAATGGTGGGACCTGGACGTCCACATTGGTTCCTACATATTCTACGAAGATCTTTATCGGTCGAACCTCTATGTCAAGGATCCAGTTAATCCCGTATAACGTCCCCTTTGTTCTTCGGTATGTTACTTGCCCGAGATTCGATCGTCGGTATCTCCATACCTAGTTCAACCTCGTTACTGGCAAGTCTCTTTACTCGTTCCGTAATACAAGATCCTGTGACTAACACTTAGCCACATTGCTTGCAAGGCTTGTTGTGATGTTGTATTACCGAGTGGGCCCTGAGATACCTCTCCGTCACACGGAGTAACAAATCCCAGTCTCGATCCATGCCAACTCAACAAACACCATCGGAGATACCTGTAGAGCACCTTTATAGTCACCCAGTTACGTTGCGACGTTTGATACACACAAGGCACTCCTCCGATATCCGTGAGTTGCATGATCTCATGGTCATAGGAACATATACTTGACATGCAGAAAACAGTAGCAATAAACTGACACGATCATATGCTATGTTTGTAGTTTGGGTCTTATCCATCACATCATTCTCCTAATGATGTGATCCCGTTATCAAATGACATCTCATGTCCATGGCTAGGAAACCTTAACCATCCTTTGATCAACGAGCTAGTCCATTAGAGGCATACTAGGGACATGGTTTTGTCTATGTATCCACACATGCATTTAAGTCTCCGATCAATACAGTTATAGCATGGATAATAAACGATTATCATGAACAAGGAAATATGATAATAACTAATTTATTATTGCCTCTAGGGCATATTTCCAATAGTCTCCCACTTGCACTAGAGTCAATAATCTAGTTCACATCACTATGTGATTTACATGGTAATGAATCGAACACCCATACAGTTCTGGTGTTGATCATGTTTAGCCCTTGGAAGAGGTTTAGTCAACGGGTCTGCAACATTCAGATCTGTGTGCACTTTGCAAATATTTATGTCCTTCTCCTCGATGTAGAACCGGATGGAGTTGAAGCGTCGCTTTATGTGTCTGGTCCTCTTGTGAAACCTTGGTTCCTTGGCTAGAGCAATGGCACCAGTGTTGTCACAGAACAGATTTATTGGATTCAGTGCACTAGGCACTACTCCAAGATCTGTCATGAACTGCTTCATCCAGACACCTTCCTTCGCTGCCTCCGAGGCTGCGATGTACTCCGCTTCGCACGTAGAATCAGCTACCACGCTTTGCTTGGAACTGCACCAGCTTACCGCTCCCCCGTTAAGAATAAATACGTATCCGGTTTGCGATTTAGAATCGTCCGGATCAGTGTCAAAGCTTGCATCGACGTAACCCTTTACGACGAGCTCTTCATCACCTCCATAAATGAGAAACATGTCCTTAGTCCTGTTAAGGTACTTAAGGATATTCTTGACCGCTTGCCAGTGCTCCATTCCAGGATCACTTTGAAACCTTCCAGCCATACTTATGGCAAGGCTGACATCAGGTCTTGTGCACAGCATTGCATACATGATAGAGCCTATGGCTGAAGCATAGGGGATGACGCTCATCTTTTCTTTATCTTCTGCAGTCACTGGGCATTGAGTCTTACTCAACTTCACACCTTGCAACACAGGCAAGAACCCCTTCTTGGCCTGTTCCATTTTGAACTTCTTCAAAACTTTATCAAGGTATGTGCTCTGTGAAAGTGCTATTAAGCGTCTCGACCTATCTCTATAGATCTTAATGCCTAATATGAAAGCAGCTTCTCCTAGGTCCTTCATTGAAAAACTCTTATTCAAATATTCCTTCACGCTTTCCAGCATTTCTATATCGTTTCCGATCAGCAATATGTCATCCACATATAACACTAGAAACGCTATAGAGCTCCCACTCACTTTCTTGTAAATACAAGCTTCTCCATAAACTTGTATAAACCCAAACGCTTTGATCACCTCATCAAAGCGTTTATTCCAACTCCGAGATGCTTGCACCAGTCCATAAATGGATCGCTGGAGTTTGCAAACTTTGTCAGCATTCTCTGGATCGACAAAACCTTCGGGTTGCATCATATACAACTCTTCCTCAAGGAAACCGTTGAGGAACGCCGTTTTGACGTCCATCTGCCAAATTTCATAGTCGAAATAAGCAGCTATTGCCAACATGATTCTGACAGACTTAAGCATCGCTACGGGTGAGAAAGTCTCATCGTAGTCAACTCCTTGAACTTGTGAAAAACCCTTTGCCACAAGTCGAGCTTTATGGACGGTGACATTACCATCCGCGTCCGTCTTCTTCTTATAGATCCATTTGTTCTGAATGGCCTTTCACCCTTCAGGTAGTACTTCCAAAGTCCATACTTTGTTTTCATACATGGATCCCATCTCAGATTGCATGGCCTCTAACCATTTCTCGGAATCCGGGCCCATCACTGCTCCTCCATAGCTCGTAGGTTCATTGTTGTCCAACAACATGACCTCTAAGACAGGGTTGCCGTACCACTCGGGAGTAGTACGCGTCCTTGTCGACCTACGAGGTTCAATAGCAGCTTGATCCGGAGCTTCATGATCATCATCATTAACTTCCTCTTCTACCGTTGTAGGTTCCACAGAAACATCTTTCTGTGCTGCGCTACTCTCTGGTTGAAGTAAAGGTTCAATAACCTCATCAAGCTCTATTTTCCTCCCACTCAATTCTTTCGAGAGAAACTCTTTCTCAAGAAATGTTCCGTTCTTAGCGACAAACACTTTGCCCTCGGATCTGAGATAGAAGGTATACCCGACTGTCTCTTTCGGGTATCCTATGAAGACGCACTTTTCCGCTTTGGGTTCCAGCTTTTCAGGCTGAAGCTTTTTGACATAAGCATCACATCCCCAAACTTTAAGAAACGACAACTTCGGCTTTTTGCCAAACCACAGTTCATATGGCGTCGTCTCAACGGATTTTGATGGTGCCCTATTTAAAGTGAATGCAGCTGTCTCTAATGCATAACCCCAAAATGATAGTGGCAAATCGGCAAGAGACATCATAGAACGCACCATATCCAATAAGGTCCGATTACGACGTTCAGACACACCATTACGCTGTGGTGTCCCGGGCGGTGTCAACTGTGAAACAATTCCACACTGTCTTAAGTGATTGCCAAACTCATAACTCAGATATTCACCTCCTCGATCAGATCGAAGAAATTTAATCTTCTTGTTACGATGATTCTCAACTTCACTCTGAAATTGCTTGAACTTTTCAAATGTTTCAGACTTGTGCTTCATCAAGTAAATATACCCATATCTACTCAAGTCATCAGTGAAGGTGAGAAAATAACGATAACCACCGCGCGCTTCGACATTCATTGGACCGCACACATCAGTATGTATGATTTCCAATAAGTCACTCGCCCGTTCCATTGTTCCAGAGAACGGCGTTTTGGTCATCTTGCCCATAAGGCATGGTTCACATGTGTCAAGTGATTCAAAATCAAGTGACTCCAAAAGTCCATTAGCATGGAGCTTCCTCATGCGTTTTACACCAATATGACCTAAACGGCAGTGCCACAAGAAAGTGGTACTATCATTAACTACTCTACATCTTTTGGCATCAATGTTATGAACATGTGTGTCATCACTATCAAGATTCAATATGAATAAACCCCTAACATTGGGTGCATGACCATAAAAGATATTACTCATATAAATAGAACAACCTTTATTCTCTGATTTAAATGAGTAACCGTCTCGCAATAAACAAGATCCAGATATAATGTTCATGCTTAACGCAGGCACTAAATAACAATTATTTAGGTTCATCACTAATCCTGATGGTAATCGAAGAGAGAGCGTGCCGACGGCGATCACATCAACCTTGGAACCATTTCCCACGCGCATCGTCACTTCGTCCTTTGCCAGTCTTCGTTTATTCCGTAGTTCCTGTTTTGAGTTGCAAATGTGAGCAACCGAACCGGTATCAAATACCCAGGCACTACTACGAGAACTAGTAAGGTACACATCAATAACATGTATATCATATATACCTTGTTTGTCGTTGGCCGCCTTCTTGCCAGCCAGGTACTTGGGGCAGTTCCGCTTCCAATGACCAGTTCCTTTGCAATGAAAGCACTCAGTTTCTGGCTTAGGTCCATGCTTAGGCTTCTTTGTAGGAGTAGCAACTGCTTTGCCATCCTTCTTGGTTTTACCCTTCTTGCCTTTGCCTTTGCCGTTTTTCTTGAAACTAGTGGTTTTATTGACCATCAACACTTGATGTTCTTTCTGGATTTCAGACTCAGCGACTTTCAACATCGCAAACAGCTCGGCGACTGACTTGTTCATCCCGTGCATGTTATAGTTCATCACAAAGCTCTTGTAACTAGGTGGCAGCGATTGAAGAACTCTATCAGTGATCGCCTCCGGCGGAAGGGTAATTCCCAACTCCGCTAGACGGTTTGAGTACCCAGACATTCTGAGTATGTGCTCACTAATAGACCCATTCTCCTCCATCTTGCAAGCATAGAATTTATCGGAGGTCTCATACCTCTCGATCCGGGCATTCTTTTGAAAGATAAACTTCAACTCCTGGAACATCTCATATGCCCCATGACGTTCAAAACGTCTTTGAAGTCCCGGTTCTAAGCCATACAATATTGCACACTGAACTATTGAGTAGTCTCCAGCACGAGCCTCCCAAGCGTTCTTAACGTCTTCGGAGGTCATGTCTTCTGGCTGGTCACCAAGCGGTGCATCAAGGACATATGACTTCTGGGAAGCCGTGAGGATAATCCTCAGATTACGGGCCCAGTCAACAAAGTTACTTCCATCATCTTTCAATTTAGCTTTCTCTAGGAACGCATTAAAATTCAGGGGTGCTACTGCGCGAGCCATTGATCTACAACATAAATATGCAAAGGTTACTTAGACTATTGTTCAAGATAATGAGTTTAGTTAATCAAATTACTAAAGCTCCCACTCAAATTGACATCCCTCGGGTCATCTGAGTGTCACATGATCCAAATTCACCAACTCAAGTCCGATCATCACGTGAGTTAAGGTGGCTTCAATGGTGAACATCATTATGTTGATCATATCTACTATATGACTCATGTTCGACCTTTCGGTCTCTTGTGTTCCGAGGCCATGTCTGTACATGCTAGGCTCGTCAAGTTTAACCCGAGTGTTCTGCACGTGCAAATCTGGCTTGCACCCGTTGTATGTGAACGTAGAGTCTATCACACCCGATCATCACGTGGTGTCTCGACACGACGAACTTTCGCAACGGTGCACACTCGGGGAGAACACAGTTCATCTTGAAATTTAAGTGAGGGATCACCTTATAATGCTACCGTCGTACTAAGCAAAACAAGGTGCATAAAAGGATTAACATCTCATGCAATTCATAAGTGACATGATATGGCTATCAACTTGTGTTTAAGATCTCCATCTTCGAAACACCGGCATGATCTCCATCGTCACCGGCATGACACCATGATCTCCATCATCTTGATCTCCATCAACGTGTCGCCATCGGGGTTGTCACGCCCTGCATTCTTCTACTACTATTGCTACCGTAGCGATAAAGTAAAGCATTACATAGCGCTTAATGATTGACACGCAGGTCATACAATAATTAAAGACAACCCTATGGCTCCTGCCGGTTGCCGTAATCACCGACATGCAAGTCGTGATAATCTATACATCACATGATCATCTCATACATCACATATATCTCATCATGTAATTGGCCATATCATATCACAACATACCCTGCAAAAACAAGTTAGACGTCCTCTAATTGTTGTTGCATGTTTTACGTGGCTGCTACGGGTATCTAGCAAGAACGATTCTCACCTACGTATAAACCACAACGGTGATACATAGATTGCTTTTCAACCTTCTCAAGGACCGCCTTTGTCGGATCCGATCCAACTAAAGTGAGAGAAACTGTCACCCGCAAGCCATCTAAGCAACAAGTTGCGTCGAGGGAACCGGTCTCTCGTAAGCGTACGAGTAATGTTGGTCCGGGCCGCTTCATCTCACAATCCCGCTGAACCAAAATCCAACCAAGGGAGGAAGCAATCTAAGCATCAACGCCCACAAACCTTTTGTGTTCTACTCGAGATCTCATCGAACCATCAACCTAGCTCATGATGCCACTGTTGGGGAACGTCGCATGGGAAACAAAAATTTTCCTACGCACACGCAAACCTATCCATGGTGATGAGCATCTACGAGAGGGAGAGTGGATCTACGTACCCTTGTAGATCGCTAAGCGGGAAGCGTTAAGAAACGCGGTTGGTGTAGTCGAACTTCTTCGCGATCCAAATCGCCGAGCGTCCCGCGATCCAATCACGAACCGTCCCGCGAACCAATCACGAACCGTCCCACGATCTCGTCACGATCCGTCCCACGATCCAATCACGAACGTCTCGTGGCCTTGATCACGATCCTTCCGATCTAGTACCGAACGGACGGCACCTCCGCGTTCAGCACACGTGCAGCTTGATGACGATCTCCACCGTCTTGATCCAGCAAGAGGGGTGGAGAGGAGAGAGAGTTCACCGGCAGCGTGACGGCGCTCCGGTGATGGTGGTGGAGCAATTCCGGCAGGGCTTCGCCTAAGCACTGCGGAACTACGATCTAGAGGAGAAACTATGCACCGGTGGAACGGGTAGCACGTGGCCGGAAATTCTGTCCAAAAACCACCCAATCCACTAGTATATATAGGAGGAGAGGAGAGGAGAGGCAGCCAAGGCCTTTGGGTCGGCCGAAATAGGAGGTGGGAGCAATCCTACTTCACCTCCAATCCTAGTTGGAGTAGGATTGCCTCCTATTGGCTGATTTTCCACTTTTTGCTTTAGGACTTTCTCTCCTGTGCCATGGGCCTTTGTGGCTGTTTTCCCAGCCCACTAAGGGCTGGTTATTATTCTCCCACAGCCCATGTACCTCTTGGGGTCGAAATACCCCTCCCGGAGGTCCTCCGGTACACTACCGGCACTCTCGGTACAATACCGATACTCCCGGTACACTACCGATGAGCCCGAAACTTTTCCGGAAACCAAACTGGGACTTCCTATATATGAATCTTTACCTCCGGACCATTCCGGAGCTCCTCGTGACGTCCGGGATCTCATCCGGGACTCCGAACAACCTTCGGTCACCACCATACATAACTCTACACTACCGAAACGTCACCGAACCTTAAGTGTGCAGACCCTGCGGGTTCGAGAACTATGTAGACATGACCGAGACACCTCTACGGTCAATAACCAATGGTGGGACCTGGACGTCCACATTGGTTCCTACATATTCTACGAAGATCTTTATCGGTCGAACCTCTATGTCAAGGATCCAGTTAATCCCGTATAACGTCCCCTTTGTTCTTCGGTATGTTACTTGCCCGAGATTCGATCGTCGGTATCTCCATACCTAGTTCAACCTCGTTACTGGCAAGTCTCTTTACTCGTTCCGTAATACAAGATCCCGTGACTAACACTTAGCCACATTGCTTGCAAGGCTTGTTGTGATGTTGTATTACCGAGTGGGCCCTGAGATACCTCTCCGTCACACGGAGTAACAAATCCCAGTCTCGATCCATGCCAACTCAACAAACACCATCGGAGATACCTGTAGAGCACCTTTATAGTCACCCAGTTACGTTGCGACGTTTGATACACACAAGGCACTCCTCCGATATCCGTGAGTTGCATGATCTCATGGTCATAGGAACATATACTTGACATGCAGAAAACAGTAGCAATAAACTGACACGATCATATGCTATGTTTGTAGTTTGGGTCTTATCCATCACATCATTCTCCTAATGATGTGATCCCGTTATCAAATGACATCTCATGTCCATGGCTAGGAAACCTTAACCATCCTTTGATCAACGAGCTAGTCCATTAGAGGCATACTAGGGACATGGTTTTGTCTATGTATCCACACATGCATTTAAGTCTCCGATCAATACAGTTATAGCATGGATAATAAACGATTATCATGAACAAGGAAATATGATAATAACTAATTTATTATTGCCTCTAGGGCATATTTCCAATAAAATCCCTCTCAATGAACATCGCACAGTTACTCGTTGTAGGTCACCTTCATCCAAAGCAACTTTTCTGGCATTGCCTCTCACCGGCTTGACCGGACCCATAACGCTAACAGGCTGTAAATGAAAACAAAGAAGGAACAACTTAATTAAATGAATATAGAAAACAAACAAAAATATGAAGGCAAGAAGAAAAAATAAAGATTGCACAAGTTCAACTCTTAAAACAACATCAGTACCACCCTCAGTTGATGCAAACAATGACCAGCCCTCACCTGGCCAGCATACCAACCGAGACACAATTAAATCATTGCAAGTACAACTAGTAAGTCACATACAGTAAAAACACGTACCACCGCATATTCATCTTCACAATTAACGTCAATATCATCTTCAGATACAGGATCTTTAGCTTCGACATGAGCACGCTTCTTCACACCTTTGTTCACCTTCGCAGGACCAACTTTACGCTTCTTATTTTCCTTCAACAAAGAGCGCTCTGGAAGAGGAGACGAAGAAGGATTCTTATTTGACAAAACTCGTGGACTCTGACGAACAGGAGAGCCACCAAGTGTGCTCGGACCAATCTTCACAGCAACATTATCTCCATCAGCTTTGCTATTACCAGGTTGGGAACCAGCTTTTAGACGTGGGCTACGCCTCTGTGTGCCATCAGGATTTGGATCTGACATCTTCCTCTTCAACACAAATTTCTTTTCCTTAACTACATCATGAGTAAACACTTGCGTCAAATGAGTCTGCATCAGGTTTGTCTTCACAGGCATGTCAGCTCCATGAGATCCAGCATCAACAGTTGAAAAGGCCTCGTCGCCACCTTCATCACCTACGCCTTTAGGAGCTTGAGCAACATCCTCATCGCTTCGTTGCACGCAAGAATCCTTTTGACATCGTTCCAACTCCTTTCTCCTCTGGAAATCACACTTCTTCTTTCTTATCCTTTCATCCTCGAGCTGTAACTGCATAGGAACATCCTCAGCCTTAGTAATAGGCTCGGTGCCATCAACACTCTGTGACTGAGTAATAGACAACTGCAAGCTCCCATCACCATCATCAATGTTAAGAGAATAAATTACATCATTAATATGCTTGACAACATCGCCAATGTCCTCAGCAGTAGCATGGCTGTCATTAACTGCATAAACCAATAACATAAGCACACACACATATAAAATTAAAACATAATTAACATTGCAGAGACAAGATAAATAACGCGCATATCATCAAACACAAACAAAAGGAAAAACTGATGTAACTAAACATATTTATTTATTCAAGGCTGTTAAAAAAGAGCAAATATAAGGGAAACACCAGCAACACTCGCAAGTTCTTCTAGAGGATTTGATATCTCAAAAATAACATTCATAAGATCTTGAAAGCGTTCTGCTATGTCAGAATCAGGAGGCACCGACACTCCAACATCTACAACAACATCATAATCAGCAAAAAAAGGTAAAAAAAAGAAAAGTACATGAACAAGCAACCAGTTCAACTATATGAACACTACAAGTGCACCCAGTAAAACAATATCACCCCACCACTGGCACACCAAACTTCAAAATGACAACTCTTTCAACATCATAGTAGTTCTTCTCAGACTGCTACAAACTATTCAAATGTGAGGACAACAGTTCAAACTACACATGGTGATCAGTACTGCAACCTGTTTGTAGGTCACAGCAACCTAAAAACTAGGCACACCACACATTCCAAGGAAAAAATTAACAACAATAAAAATCCATACAACTTGTAAAGTCCATACAACAACACCTATACAACTAAAAACCTATTAAGCACCAGATCTGATAAAACATCATCCGAATTATAGGAAAAATTACCTGCATTCATCTTGTCTTGACTGGATGATGTACCCATTGAGATCTACAGACCTAAAATCTACCGAACTAGAACTTCAAGACACATGAACAAAAATTAGGGCTCTTACCTATTTCAAAACAAAGCACGCCATACAAAGCAAAACTCTTACCAGCAAACACAAAATCCACCACCGAATCCAGTATCACTGACGCGAACCGCTCGTTCAAGAGCAAAGGAACCCTAGCGAATCCAGCCTGAGACAGCACAAGAGCAATAACTCAGAAATACAGGGAAAATCTGTACATAAGGGGACGCAAGGGGAGTCGATGGCAGAGCAAAAGGAGCAAACAGAGCACCCAGACCTCTACCCCTGGAGTTCAACCGGACGGACGACGCTCCCACGGTGAAACAGGACAAGCAGCTTCTATGCGAGAAGAGGAGAGGAGGGGAACGAAGAAGGAATCGATTTGTGGAGGGGAGGGGAGCGGAACGGGGGAGAGAAGAGGTTAAAAGGTGAGTGGGATAAAACTGACGGCTAAAGCCCACAATCGTGGCAAAGCCCACTATCTCTGGGCAGTTACTAAAGATAATAGCAAAACTTAAATACAATAAAAAATTAATATAGAGGGAGAAAACAAACGGCTGAAGTACAAATAATAACTCATAATAGTACAATAAAAAATTGTCAAAAAAGTACAATTAAATAATACTTCATAATGGTGTTGGTTTTTCCCTAAAAAGATAAGATAATGGGGGCAAGTCATGTTACGGACTCGCCTATGCATGCGATGCCTCGGCACGCCGCATCGTCGCTTGCTATGGCTCGTTCCTAGCTCAGCCTCGCCAGGATAGGGGAGGGGGGTCCTGACAACCCCCTCCTCTCCCCCCGGCTCGGCCTCGTGCTAACGCGGCAGTGCACTTGTTTGACAGGCACAATGCGGTTATTCTATTTCCCCCCACACGCACCCACACACCCTAAGATAGATAATGGGGGCAAGTTCATACAAGGAAGATGTGTTAGTACAAATATGCCCCTCGGTGCGGTGCTGGTTTTTCCCCTAAAAAAAGTTAATATAATGGAGGGCAAGTACATACAAGGAAGATGTGTCAGTACAAGTACGCCCCTCGGTGTAGTGCTAGTTTTCCCCCTAAAAAGATAAGATAATGGGAGCAAGTCATGTTACGGACTCGCCTCCGCATGCGACACCGCGGCACGCCGCGTCTTCGCCTGCTACGGCTCGTTCCTGGCTCGGGCTCGCCGGAATGAGGGAGGGGGGTCCCTCCCCCTCCCCCTGGCTCGGCCTCGCGCTAACGGGGCAGCGCGCTCATTTGACAGGCGCAGTGCAGTTTTTCTGTTTACCCCCACACGCACCCACACACCCTAAGATAGATAATGGGGGGCAAGTTCATACAAGGAAGATGTGTTAGTACAACTATGCCCCTCTGAAAGGATGTGGATGTCGCTAGAGGGGGGTGAATAGGCGCTTTAAAATAATTACAGTTTAGGCTTGAACAACTGCGGAATAAAACTATCGTTTAATTAGTCAAGCACAAAACCTAAAACAACTAGGCTCACCTATGTGCACCAACAACTTATAAAAAGCAAGATAAACAACTAAGTGATACCAAGATATATAAGAAGAAACAATATGGCTATCACAAAGTAAAGTGCATAAGTAAAGGGGGTCGGGTAAGAGATAACCAAGGCACGTGGAGGTGACGATGTATCCCGAAGTTCACACCCTTGCGGATGCTAATCTCCATTCGGAGTGGTGTGGAGGCAAAATGCTCCCCAAGAAGCCACTAGGGCCACTGTAATCTCCTCACGCCCTCGCACAATGCAAGATGCCGTGATTACAATAAGGGACCATTGAGGGTGGCCACCGAACCCATACAAACAAGGTTGGGCAATCTCCACAACTTGATTGGAGGCTCCCAACGACACCACGAGGCTTCAACACAATGGATTGTGGCTCTGAGGTGACCTCAAATGCTCGGGGCAATCTCCACAACCTAATTCGAGACCCCGAAGCTTTCCCAGAGCTTTGCACCACAATGATTGAGCTCCGAGGTACCACCAACCGTCTAGGGCACGAAAGCACCCAAGAGGAACAAGCTCTAGGGTGCTCAAACACCCAAGAGTAATAAATTCTCAACTTCTCACTTCCACGTATCACCGTGGAGAACTCAAACCAATCCACCAAATGCAATGGCAAGGGCACACGAAGTGCCCAAGTCCTTCTCTCCCAAATCCCACCAAAGCAACTCATGCTAGGGAGGGAAATGAGAGGAAGAATGAAGAAGAACACGAAGAACTCCAATATCTAGATCCAGGGGGTTCCCCTCACTTAGAGAAGAAAGTGATTGGTGGAAATGTGGATCTAGATATCCTCTCTCTTTTCCCTCAAGAACTAGCAAGAATCATTGGAGGGATTGAGAGTTAGCAAGCTCGAAGAACGTCAACAATGGGGGAAGAACACAAGCTCAAAATATATGGTTCAATGGGGAAGAAGACCCCCTTTTATAGGTGGGAAAAATCCAACCGTTATGCTCACAACCCGCACAGATCGGTACTACAGCTCCAAGGACTAGTACTACCGCTAGGGCTGTAGTACCCCTTTGAAAAAAACACTGAGGAGGCAAAAGGCCAGTAGAACTGCCTAAGCAGTACTACTGCTCGTCCTCACGGTACTACCGCTATGGATAGCTGTACTACCGCTACGGGTAGCCGTAATACTGCTTGCGAGCGGTACTAAAAAATTACATCCGTGCCTACCACGGCTGTAAATAAAACGAGATTTTGGTCCGGAGGGGTAGTGCCGCTCTTGGAGCCACGGTAGTACCGCTCCGGAGCGGTAGTAAAAAGCTACATCCGCTCTAGCCGCGGTAGTACCGCTGCAGCCTTTTAAGAACACCAAAACTGCCACAACTTTTGCAAACGGACTCCAAATTCAATGAAACAAAGTTTGTTGGAAAGATAACGACATGTGCTAATACAATATTGATTTAAATATCAATAAGAAGCAAATTAGAAAACTCCCATAAGAAAATGGTGAGAACCCTTCCTCGAATAAGACTGGTAAAACTTCCAACACCGAAAATGCAATAGACGAAGCATATGAAATCCGTTTTTGATGTACTAGAGCTTGTCACGATGATAACCACAAGCTAAAGAACCCACATAGCGAAAAGCCAACCAAGAACCAAGAAATATGATGATGCCAAGAATGCAATGGTTTGAGCTCTCAACGAACGATACGATCAAGCTACTTACTTGAGAGCCCCCTTGATAGTACGACAATCGATCCTATAACCCGGTCTCTCAACTACCACCATGAGACCGGTAAAATAGAAAACCCTATCAAGGTCAAACCTTATCCTCGCACATAGTCCACTTGAACTAGATGATGACGATCTTGACTTCCTCAATATGGACCATATTTCTTGATTGCGTTGGCTTGATGAAGACTAGATGATTGCTCCCTCATACTCCACTCTGGGTGAGCCACTCTTTGGCACATCTACACAAGTCCATTGTCACCACAATGAATGGCGAGACTCAAGCATGATCTCTCTGTGATGCTTCACTTGATCTTGCACATCGCAACCTTGATGACGATCTCCACTTGATGTCATCTTCCATGGGATGTATGGGATCTGCCTCTTGATGCAAGCCCATGGAAATATACCTAACCCCACAAAGAAATCTCACGTAGACCATGGGTTAGTACACAAAGCATAATGGACAATGCTTACCACACCATGG
Organism: Hordeum marinum; assembly: GCA_022496015.1. Classification (NCBI taxonomy): domain Eukaryota; kingdom Viridiplantae; phylum Streptophyta; class Magnoliopsida; order Poales; family Poaceae; genus Hordeum; species Hordeum marinum. Next base: position 436,248,398 of record CM039673.1, on the reverse strand, counting down.
GATCAATTGATCCCTCTCAGTACATCTTGTAGGCTTTGTGTGTTGATCAACTTGATTCGCTTTTTGACTTAGTATTGATGAACCTTGTATCTTAGCTTCTCTCTTCATAAACATGATGTCTTGAAGGTAAACATGAATGCTTACACAATCTTCTTATTCAAGACATGCTTGCAATAAGCTCAAGTCCCACATGAACAATCTTTGGATAAACCTTGAATACCACCTTGGTCACCATATAAACTCCTTGAAACCCAACAGATGGACTTCAAGAAGTGCATATGGACAAATCCTTCGAATATAACTCAAGGCAACCATTAGTCCGTAGGGGTGTCATCAATTACCCAAAACCACACATGGAGAGATGTGTTCTTACAATCTCCCCATTTTGGTAATTGATGACAACCACTTTCAAGAGAGTTTATATAAGAAAATAAGCACAAACAAGCACACACAATGCAATGCATGGATGTGAGACGCAAATGCTTAAACAACAAAAGCAAAACTCTCAAAGCATTTCAAACTAAACTCTTTAAACTTCTCCCCCATTGGCATCGATTGCCAAAATGGACAAAAAGTTTAGAAATCCAATATAATAGGTGTTCCTCCAAAAAGTTTGTATATCTCAAATACGTGTGCAAAGAAATACACATATCCAATGATAAGTAGTTGGAGGAAGACAAACTATATTGAGAACCCAAAGATTGCACAAAGGATCGTATGGCACAAAGACATACACCAGCGTGAAGCAAGCAATAAAAGATACTAATTGGAACAATCAATCACATGGACCAACGAGCCACATGAATAAAAGATATTATGATATGGGGAAAACAATGTTTATAAAGAAACTAGAGGAGCTCCCAGTGATTTGTGCACAAATAATAATATTTGTATTTGAATACAAGTGAACAAAAAAAGGATCATGACTCCCCCAAAATCAATATAAAGACACCACAAGTGCAAGCAATAAGATAAGACAAAGAGCATAGTACTTGCACTAAACATATGGTTGAGCAACATGTAAAAGAGGCAATCTTAAGAATAGGCTCAACCAAAATGATGTGTGTGAGTCATGGAAAAACACTTGATAAGACTAGTATAAGGATGAACATAAAGCATCAACATAGTCTTGATGAAATGAGACACAAAGTGCAAACCATATCCTTCCCACACACAAACCACTAGCAAAAGGGTTCACAAGCTTACTAATAGGAAAATTTAAAAACCAAAGCTTGTGACAAACCCGAGTGAAGATAGGAAAATGATAGCCTTGTCAAGAGGAGGTATACCACTCGAAATGGCAAAACCCTCGTGAAGACAAGCATGAGGAAAATAATCTTCACCACCAAAGAGTGCATCAAGATGCTAGGATATAAGATCCGCACTCAAGACAGATTATTTCATGAAACCACCAAGTAAACAAAAATGAAATGCAATGGTGGACGTGAAAGAAAAGAGGATATCAACTAGAGATGTAACTTATCTCATGTGTATAAGATTCTAGGTAGAGGGAAATCATGATGATATATCCACAAAGAATAATGTACACACGAAATAGTTACAAGAAGGAACAAACGAGATATCCGCAAGGAAGTCATAACTATACCAATAAGATCTTTGCTTGAAAGCATAGCACATAGCCTAATATTTTCTTATTGTACATAAATGAACTCCCAATACACGAACATCAAAGACATCACAACTAGCAATGTGACATCATCATTGAGATTCCTTGAGAAAGGAAACAAGTACCACAAGAATGACTCAATAAATTCCTTCCATCATGCAACCTATAAATAGTTGAATGCGAGAATTGTATGCATGAAGTAGATACTTGTTACCGATATAGCATTGGATTGATGTAGTAGACAATGGTTCTTCGATCATCCTAGCAAAGCTCCAATAAGCACATGGTGTCAACACCTTCCTTGTAAGTGAGCCAAGTGTCCAATGTATCTCCAATTGTTCCTAGAACAACACCACAAACAAAGTGGTACCCAAACTTATTGGGACCAGACAGTTAGTGTACCAACACTATATAGGACAAAACTCCACATAAATATGTGCATATAGATATGAAATTGAATTTCATGCACACTTTAGCCAATTTACGTCATAGTGGAGTTTCCCCTATATATTGGGTCAAGGAAAGAGAACATGCCAACGAAAGTACATGTAGTAAATATGCATGCTCAAAGCTTTCAAGAATCAAGTCAACACACGGTTTATAAGATTCCGAAAGAAAAGGTATCAAGTGAAATTAATATACCAAACAAAAAAATATCACTTGACGGATACCAACTAAAAGATACATCAAGGAAGGAGATATCCATCGACACATGCCAAATAGAAGGAAACAAGATACCAATTGAAGGAAAACAAGAGGTATCAAGTTCCCAAAAGAGAGCTAGGTTCCAAACAAACCAAACCCTCCGCAAATTTTCATGATGGCACAAAGCACCATAGAGAGAAGGCTTGCCTCCCACCAACACACACTTCATGAAGATCAAAAGATTTTATGATGAACACATAAAGAGAGTGTTCTACAGAAAATAGGATAGCTCCCCCAAGAGATGTGCATTATATAGAATTTGCATTTGAATACAAAATGCACACGATGGGATCATCACTTTCCCTATATCTATAGAAACACTAGGCACTCTCAAAAAGATCCACAAGAGGCAAGGAAGACAAACGATAAACAAAATACAATGCAAAGATGATTAGCAAATTCTACCACATAAAAGGATACCAATTGTCAAAGGACAAGAACTAATTCGAAATATTTCCTATTGGTAGATTGCAAAGATATCCAACATCATCTTCACACGTAAATCATAAGCAAATGACACTTGTAGAGCTAACATGCCACCTAGGAACAAGATAAGTTGTAATATCAAATCTAAGTGGCAATATCTCAAATATACACATTCTCTGGGATTGTAATATGCACATAGCATATTACTCCCCCATAATGTGGTAACCCAACGTTAGTAACAAGTGGCAAATGAAATCCAACAAGAGATAATTAATGGACCGTTTATAATTTGATATTCTCATTATAAGACATACCAAATAGAAGCTAGATAATCTTGTAATATCAATACTAAGTGGTATTCCTCATGAACACATTTTTAGGGTCTTGGAGTGCATAAAGCACATCACTCCCCCAAAATGGGATAATCCATTAATCTCCCACAAAGAGCCAACTAAGATACAAACATGATGCAAAAAGGCTCTACACAAGACTCACACATACATTATGTGCAACCCACCATACATACTTGATTTCTCAAGATAAACAAATAGGAAGCACAATATATACAAACACATGCAAGGTACAAAACCACAAAATGCAAAGGGGCAAGTAACTAACAATGTATTCAATTTAAGTACAAGTTACCACAAGGAGGAACATTGGTATATGATAGACACTTGATGATCCACATGACTTGGCTTGAGACAATATGAATGATGAAGAACCATCAATTCTTCACAATGTAGCCACGTTACCAATGCCCTCCAACAATACCTATTGATCAATTTTGAGCTTGTTGGTCCCCAACCAAGTTGGGTCCTAAGAGGTTAGTCAAAATAGGATTGGCTACCCAAATGGTTCTTTTCTTGACACCACTTTGAGTACCAACAAACTTGGCAAACACATTGCCAACATTATCCTTCCCAAGAGAATAGATATCATCAATAATGATTGGGTTGGATAAGTTACCATTAGTGCATGAAGAAGCAAAGTGATCCTTATCATGACATAAGTAGCAACATTTATCCTTTACTTTCTTCTCAATTGATTTCTCAACTTGAGGAGCGTTGACTCGGGTCTTCTTGGCAAGTGGCCTTTCTTCAACTTGACGTTGAGTATGAGATTGAACTTGTGGCCGCTTCCCTTGTTGCTTGTCACTATGGGGCTTCTTCTTCAATGGGCAAGATCTAACATGGTGCCCTTCTATTTTGCACTTGAAGCAAACAATCTTGGCTGACCTCTTGACTTGTTCTTGGCCCTTCTTGTTGTTTCTCTTGGACTTCTTCTTCTTATTGCAGTTGAATCCAAGTCCACCTTTGTCATTTGGGGATTTTTGCCCACACAAGATATTGTTGAGTGTGGACTTCCCTTCATGACTCTTTTCCAAGTCTTTCTTCAAAGAAGTGACTTGGGCCTTGAGCTCTTTGATTTCCTTAGTAGTACTAGCCTCATGAGCTATCTTTAGCACATTATGAGATAGAGAAGATCGCCAGGATAGCTAGAAAGCTTTTCATGACTCTCTTCCAATTTCCCATAATTACTAGATAGCAACTTAAGTTCAGCCCTTAGCTCAACATTCTCCTTTAATATGGATGCTTCACAAGAAATAGAGTTAGTAGCACAAGCATGATCATTAACAAAAAGAGGAGAAGGCAACTTGGCAAGCTCTTTAGCATATGAAACTTTAAGTTGAGCATGAGACTCAGTGAGTTCAATGAGCGAACTCTTAACGACCCTTGAGCCATTTTCGAGGTGCTCAAAGTCCTCATCGAGTTTAGCATGTGCAACTTCAAGCTTATCATTTTTAGTTCTAAAATCATTAGCCACCTCGAGAGCTATTTCATGGGATTCCTTTAATCTAGATAATTCTAGAGCAAAGGTCTCCTCAAGAGATTCCTTGGTGGTTTGTTCATTTTCAAGAGCTTGAGATAGCTCCGCGATCTCATTAGCGTAATCATGTTCATGACCTTTCATTTTCTCAATGGTGGCCTCATGCTCCTTGAGATGAGCTTCCAACTCCTCAATATATTTCTTTCCCTCAATGGCAATAGACATGATTTCCATGAAGTTGGAACGAGCAATATTATTCTTATGAAGAGCTTTAAAAACCATTTCTCCCTTAAGTTTGTAAGGAAGAAATATTATCACTCTCTTCATCATTATCATCAACATCATCATCGTGAGATATATTGGGATTCAAAGTAGGAAATACCTTTGAAGCCTTAGCCATAAGGCAAAAATGAGAAACAACAGATGATGATGTAGGATCCCTTGAAGAAATTCAAGACCACATCTTGTTCCATGGAGTGTTGGGTGTCCTCTACATTGTTAGCACAACAACTCGAGGACATAGATACATTTTTATCATGGCAAAAAGATATAGCAAGCATATCATCACGAGATTTAGTCAAGCTATTTTTACATGATATGCAAGGACTATCAACACAACATGTGAAACATTTAAAGTGCTCGAGGTGTTAAAGTCCAAAGATGAAGCATTGCAATAAGATAATGAAGAAGAATTATCAACAATAAGACCACTATCATCATTACAATGATCATCACTACTCACCATATAATTACCTTGTGGCAATCCACATGTAGGTAAAGTAGAAGAAGTTGAGAAGACAACATGACCGGAGGTGGAGGGAGAACAATCATCCCTAAAAATCTTGGACACACCATATTTATCTTCAAGCTTTGTCCACAACTCATGAGCATCCCGGAATGGCATGAGTTCAAATATAACTACATTGCTCAAAGCATCAAAAAGCACATTTGAAGCTTGAGCATTGAGATAAGAGTTTTTCTCATCCTCTAAAGATATGTGTTGAGAATCCTTTGGAGGAGAAAAACCCATCTCTACAATTCGCTCTAAATTTGGGTCCATGACCCTAAAGAGATTAAGCATGCGAATTACCCAAACATCAAAATTTGTGCCATCGAAACTAAGAGTGTAAGAGAATCCTAATCCCCTAGTCGACATCCTTACTCTCTAGGTGGTTAAACCTAATAATGAGAGACCTGGCTCTGATACCAATTGAAAGGACGTGGATGTCGCCTAGAGGGGGGGTGAATAGGCCCTTTAAAATAATTACGGTTTAGGCTTGAACAAATGCGGAATAAAACTATCGTTTAATTAGTCAAGCACAAAACCTAAAACAACTAGGCTCACCTATGTGCACCAACAACTTATGCTAAGAAAGATAGACAACTAAGTGCTAGCAAGATATATAACAAGAAACAATATGGCTATCACAAAGTAAAGTACATAAGTAAAGGGGGTCGGGTAAGAGATAACCAAGGCATGCGGAGACGACGATGTATCCCGAAGTTCACACCCTTGCGGATGCTAATCTCCGTTCGGAGCGGTGTGGAGGCACAATGCTCCCAAAGAAGCCACTAGGGCCACCGTAATCTCCTCACGCCCTCGCACAATGCAAGATGCCGTGATTACAATAAGGGACCCTTGAGGGTGGTCACCGAACCCGTACAAACAAGGTTGGGGCAATCTCCACAACTTGATTGGAGGCTCCCAACGACACCATGAGGCTTCACCACAATAGATTGTGGCTCCGAGCTGACCTCAAATGCTCGGGGCAATCTTCACAACCTAATTGGAGACCCTGAAGCTTTCCCAGAGCTTTGAACCACAATGATTGAGCTCCGAGGCACGGCCAACCGTCTAGGGAGCCAAAGCACCCAAGAGGAACAAGATCTAGGGTGCTCTAACACCTAAGAGTAATATATTCTCAACTTCTCACTTCCACGTATCATCGTGGAGAACTCAAACCTATGCACCAAATGCAATGGCATGGGCACACGAAGTGCCCAAGTCCTTCTCTCCCAAATCCCACCAAAGCAACTAATGCTAGGGAGGGAAATGAGAGGAAGAACAAAGAAGAACACGAAGAACTCTAAGATCTAGATCCAGGGGGTTCCCCTCACTTAGAGGAGAAAGTGATTGGTGGAAATGTGGATCTAGATCTCCTCTCTCTTTTCCCTCAAGAACTAGCAAGAATAATTGGAGGGATTGAGAGTTAGCAAGCTCGAAGAAGGTCAACGATGGGGAAGAACACAAGCTCAAAAGATAAGGTTCAATGGGGAAGAAGACCCCCTTTTATAGGTGGGGAAAAATCCAACCGTTATGCTCACAGCCCGCACAGAGCGGTACTACCACTCCAAGGAGTGGTACTACCGCTAGGGCGGTAGTACCCCTTTGAAAAACAACACCGAGGAGGCAAAAGGCCAGTAGAACCGCCGGAGCGGTACTACCGCTCGTCCTCACGGTACTACCTCTATGGATAGCGGTACTACCGCTACGGGTAGCGGTACTACTGCTTGCGAGCGGTACTAAAAAATTACATCCGTGCCTACCATGATTGTAAATAACACGAGATTTTGGTCCGGAGCGGTAGTACCGCTCTTGGAGCCGCAGTACTACCGCTCCGAAGCGGTAGTAAAAAATTACATCCGCTCTAGCCGCGATAGTACCGCTGCAGCCTTTTTAGAACACCAAAACTGCCACAACTTTTGCAAACGGACTCCAAATTCAATGAAACAAAGTTTGTTGGAAAGATAACGACATGTGCTAACACAATCTTGATTTAAATATTAATAAGAAGCAAATGAGAAAACTCCCATAAGAAAATGGTGAGAACCCTTCCTCGAATAAGACTGGTAAAACTTCCAAGAACGAAAACGCAATAGACGAAGCATATGAAATCCGTTTTCGATGAAATAGAGCTTGTCACGAAGATAACCACAAGCTTAAGAACCCACATAGAGAAAATCCAACCAAGAACCAAGAAATATGATGATGCCAAGAATGCAATGGTTTGAGATCTCAACGAATGATACGATCAAGCTACTTACTTGAGAGCCCCCTTGATAGTACGACAATCGATCCTATAACCCGGTCTCTCAACTACCACCATGAGACCGGTAAAATAGAAAACCCTATCAAGGTCAAACCTTAGCCTTGCTCATAGTCCACTTGAGCTAGATGATGACGATCTTGACTTCCTCAAGATGGACCACATTTCTTGATTGCGTTGGCTTGATGAAGACTAGATGATTGCTCCCCCATACTCCACTCTAGGTGAGCCACTCTTCGGCACAACTTCACAAGTCCATTGTCACCACAATGAATGGCGAGACTCAAGCATGATCTCTCTGTGATGCTTCACTTCATCTTGCACATCGCAACCTTGATGACGATCTCCACTTGATGTCTTCTCCATGGGATGTATGGGATCTGCCTCTTGATGCAAGCCCATGGAAATATACCTAACCCCACAAAGACCTCTCACGTAGACCATGGGTTAGTACACAAAGCATAATGGACAATGCTTACCACACCATGGGATCAATTGATCCCTCTCAGTACATCTTGTAGGCTTTGTGTGTTGATCAACTTGATTCGCTTTTTGACTTAGTATTGATGAACCTTGTATCTTAGCTTCTCTCTTCATAAACATGATGTCTTGAAGGTAAACATGAATGCTTACACAATCTTCTTATTCAAGACATGCTTGCAATAAGCTCAACTCCCACATGACCAATCTTTGGATAAACCTTGAATACCACCTGGGTCACCATATAAACTCCTTGAAACCCAACTTATGGACTTCAAGAAGTGCCTATGGACAAATCCTTCGAATAAAACTCAAGGCAACCATTAGTCCGTAGGGGTGTCATCAATTACCCAAAATCACACATGGAGAAATGTGCTCTTACACCCTCGGTGCGGTGCTGGTTTTCCCCCTCAAAAGATAAGATAATGGGGGGCAAGTCCATACAAGGAAGATGTGTTAGTATAACTATGCCCCTCGGTGCGGTGCTGGTTTTCCCCCTAAAAAGGATAAGATAACGGGGGCAAGTCATGTTACGGACTCGCCTCAGCAAGCGACACCGCGGCACACCACGTCATCGCCTGCTATGGCTCGTTCCTGGCTCGGCCTCGCGGGGATGAGGGAAGGGGGTCCCGACCCCCCTCCCCCCATCTCGGCCTCGCGCTAACATGGCAGTGCGCTCGTTGGACAGCCGCAGTGCGGTTATTCTGTCCCCCCCACACACGCACCCACACACCATAAGATAGATAATGGGGGTGAACTCCATAAAAGGAAGATGTGTCAGTACAACTATGACCCTCGGTGCGGTGCTGGTTTTCCCCCTAAAAAAGATAAGATAATGGGAGACAAGTCCATACAAGGAAGATGTGTCAGTACAACTATGCCCCTCGGTGCGGTGCTGATTTCCCCCCTAAAAAATATAAGATAATGGGGGGCAAGTCCATACAAGGAACATGTGTCAGTACAAGGAACATGTTACGGACTCGCCTCTGCATGCGATGCCTCGACACGCCGCATCGTCGCTTGCTATGGCTCGTTCCTAGCTCGGCCTCGCCAGGATAGGGGAGGGGGGGTGCTGACACCCCCCTCCTCTCCCCCCGGCTCGGCCTCGTGCTAACGCGGCAGTGCACTTGTTTGACAGGCACAATGCGCTTATTCTATTTCCCCCCACACGCACCCACACACCCTAAGATAGATAATGGGGGCAAGTTCATACAAGGAAGATGTGTCAGTACAACTATGCCCCTCGGTGCGGTGCTGGTTTCCCTCCTAGAAAATATCAGATAATGGGGGGCAAGTCCATACAAGGAACATGTGTCAGTACAACTATGCCCCTCGGTGCGGTGCCGGTTTTTCTCCTAAAAAAGATAAGATAATGGGGGGCAGTTCCATACCAGGAAGATGTGTCAGTACAACTATGCCCCTCGGTGCGGTGCTGGTTTTCCCCTCAAAAAATATAAGATAATGGGGTCCCTCCCCCCTCCCCCCCCCCCGGATCAGCCTCGCGCTAACGCGGCATTGTGGTTATTCTGACCCCCACGCCACGCACCCACACACCCTAAAAAAGATAGTTGTTCTTCAGTCCATACAAAAAATGTGCTAGTACAACTATGCCACTCGGTGCGGTCCTTATATATCTTACCCAAATATTCAATAAAATTCCAAAAAAATGCCGAAAAAGAATGAGAACTAAGAGAAAGCGAGGGAAACACACTATAAAAAAAGATGTTAGTTCAAGTAGACGACAACATTCAGTACTAAAAAATGCTTACATTAGGCAAAAAATCATAAAAACTAGAAGGAAAAATGCTAAGAATCAAAAATATTGACCGCCCAAGGGACAGGTTGGCCCAACGCAGGTGGTTACTAGGATTCAAGCCAACCACGAAACAACCGGCGAATCCTTTGTAAACGAGACTGCAGGGGGCAATCCTCCAGGGCCCACAGGTCATGACAGAGGACGAGCACCGTATATAAGCGCTTAGGTAAATATTCAGAGGAGTTCGACCAGTGAGCCTCGGCAGCGCTTATAAACAGGTCAAGAGCCTCCTCGACTAGCAAGGTGGGACTAAACGTATAGCGCACACGCACGCCGTACTGCACAGCCGCGTGGACGAGCTATCTGGGCCGAAAACAATGACTCCAGCGGATGGCCTAATACAATAGTCTGCCCCCATTACAAAATTCCAACCGATCACGCACGACCAAATAAAAGAAACAAATGCAGATAATTTAAAAAAATCATAAGAAATCAGTTCAAAACAAATATTGTAAAAAGTTCAATACTTTTTTTGGAAAATTAAACGTAGAAGATTGTAATAAAAATTTCAGAAACAAATTTATAAAAAGTTCAACTACTAAAATTCATAAGGTTCAAGTAAAATTAGTACTGTGCAGCAAAGATTAAATTATTTTTATTTTTAAAATACTATAACTATCACTATTCAACTAAAAAAATAAAAATTGTGCTATAAAATTCATGTAAAAAGTAAAAAAAATGCTCTACAACAAACGAATACGATTGGCCATTGACATCCTAAAATAATTCAGTACTATCATTAACAGCATGTAAGTTCAGCAAATTCAAAACCCAAAAGGGGTCCTACAACCATCATCAGCGTATATTTTTCGTCTGCGAGCTATGTACATGAAAATATTCCAGTCAAAACGAAGGATGCCCATCAGTTCAACTATAATTGTTCCAGTTCAAATATAAAGAATATATAAAAAATAGTTATGCTTGAGGAAAAAAAGGAAAGCATTACATAAATTAAAAAATTGTGCATACAATAAAATACAAAAAAATTGTTCCAAGTCATCTGGTAATACCATAGAATTCAACCATCTCACATGCATTGTTTTAAACAAAAAATACTGCAACATAATCAAACGCATACAAATCTCACAACCAGCGTCATTTGCCACCATTAGACCTACATCACATTAATTCTGAACGTCAAAGAGTCATCTTCCCTGGAGAATATAACCATAACCACATCACCATCCTCAAATCCAGACTCTGCAACAAACTCCTTCCACCGAGTAGTTAGGTTGATGCAACCATCAAAGTCGACGTGGTAGGCAACTTCCATCAACTGATACTCGTTTTTGTCTGAAAGTATCCATCTTCAGTATCCCAGAACTAAGAGCAACAATCCTGATTTTAGGTGACATTTTTTGCAAATGGGCATGGGAGTAGAAAACAAAGTGAACACCTGACATAACTGAATTTTTACACAGATCTAGTAACGGTTGCATAACAAAGTGGAAAGAAAATATCTGAACCAAAACAAAAACACCAAACTAACTAGTCATATGACCTGACTAAACTGAAGAAATATACATATCAATACACCTACAATAAAAACATCTCACAAAAACAGAACAAGGATTATACAAAATGGATAAATACTGTTTAGCAATGAACAAATACACACACAAACCCCTACTGTTAAATTCTGACAAAACCAAATAAAAATTATAGACAAACTATTGATAAAACTAAACTACAGATTCAGTCTATGGGATTCAAAATGAGACCTACAAAAAGAAGAAAACAAAACAAATAGAAACACATACCCATGATTCCTTCAAGTCTCCAACCGTCAAGCGACAAACATAGGATGCACGAAACCCATGGTTGTTGTACAGCAGACACGAAAGTTGCCCATGGCGTTGAGTCTCGGTGAGCTAACCAGATTCGTACACACAACTGTCAGCTATGCGCGCCATCTTTGACAGATATCCGCATGAACAATCCTCCATGGAAAACACAGGAATAAGGAAGAAAACAACAGAGAGAAGAGGGAGGAACCTAGATTTGATTCTGGAAGAAGGAAGAAAAACGAGGGGGAGACTGAGCCACACACCACACATAGATGGATAGAATTTATAGCCAGGGAGACTCGCAGATTATAAAAATAATAAGTAGGCAGGTGGGCAAACAGCTGGTAGAAAATAGTTATTATACAAGTCATGCAACATTTGACCGCAAATCAGTTCAACTTCAGATAAAACAACAGTTCCAAATTGCACATAACAAACATATGCAGATAAAACAACACATTCAGAGGTAGACAGTTGAATTCATTTAGTCATTCAACCATATGCTCCCTCACAATACAATCTTAAAAACATAAAAAATCAATACTTCAGTCATAAAGATCAAAGAAACGACGCCATTTGGCCCTGGTGGATGGATGTGGAGCCATGGCTGCTCTCGCCCTAGCCCAACTGATGATCTAGATACGGTTCCTTCCCCTGCCCTGTGGGAAAAGTAGCTCCAGTTCATTGGAATTGCAAGTATCCATCACCTCGCGCGCAAGGCATCTATTGAACTCTGCCCATGCCGTCACCTCCGGTGACTTTTAGATTTATGATTTTAGATTTTTCTAGCTATTTTGTTTCGCGTAACAGAATATTATTTCCCCTTTCCCCTTGTGATGGTGTTGACTTTCATTTTGTTTGGGTTTTTGTTTTTCAGATCCCCCATCATAAATCTAAAAGAAAATTCGTTCCCGCCCAACAGAAAAATTAACCTCACCTTGTTTGCTTGTCGGGCATAGCGTATCATGCAAGAACCAATATTTCCTAGTGACCGTATTCTAAAGGCTCGTTACTTTTGCTTCACTGATTCCCCCCAAGCGAAATTGGGCAATATCACATCTCCAATTTGACATTCCATTCTCAAAGGGAAGAGATAACCTCGCTCAAGTCCTCATCCACATTACTTGGGATGGTAAACATATCGACGTATGGAGGCACACTTGACTCCCCCATGATCATACTATGTGGCCTCTTACCTACATCACGCCAGATCCTCCTCAACGGGTTAGCAAACTAATTTTTTGAACTCAACAATATGGACCGAGACAAGATCATGAATGCTTCCATCGCAATACACGCAACCGAAATCCTTTGAATTCCGCTATGTCAGAGACAAGTGGAAGACTTTTGGTCCTAGAGCTTCGACAAATAGGTGTATTCTTTGTATGCTTGGCCTATTGGATGCTCATTGCAACTAAGCTTTGCAGCGATGAATGTTGGAGAAATGAGAAAACACGTCCAACTCCGAGGCAGAGCAAAAATCATGGACCAATATGTGGAAGGTATAGGTTCCGTCGAATCCCAAAGTCTTCTTATGGTGGCGAGCACAACAGTTTCAACCGACGGTCGATCTCCTTAGCCAATGAAACATGTCACGAACTAGAAAATGTGGCCTTTGTGGATCAGGGGACTTCTCGAGACGTTCATTGATTGAGTGCAACATGTCATGGTGCGTTTGGCCTCTTGCGGACTCTTTTTATTTGTTGGAATCATTATCGCATTGGATTACAAATCCATCCTAATCACCCTATGATGTGTTGGCATGCACGAAGGAAGGTAATTCATGAAGAAAAATTTCAAAGCCCTCAAGAGTCAAGCCACACAACATTTTATCGAGAGCTGCATGCATGATCTTGTTGTGTGTGAGCCCCCTAAAGTGACGAGGCAACAAGGAGCCCTAACATCCCGTGGATCCCCCCTCCTTAGAGAGATGCTAAACTTAAAGTTGATGGACACGCTCTAGGCATTCATGAAAGACGCCATATTTGGCCACTTCAGTCTCCTAATCCCCATTGTATTTCAACAAACATTGTTATCACTTAATCAAGTGGAGTATGTGGTAGCCTAATTTTCTTACGGGGCATGATTCCTGACGAGCAACATTGGAGGGAGGGGCGATCCATAGGGAAGTATGGCCCCTACTGCCCCCCCCCCCTTCCCCAGGAATGTGCAGACAAGAAAGAGGATTGTGCACCCGAAGCTGGTAATGGGGACCGTGGATAAAGTACTACTATTGAAACACCACATAAAACACAGTGCTAGTAATAATGGCATACAATATCTGTTTCTGCACCCCCACGAGCGACTCCTAGGCATCTAGGGTTTTCCTGCCACCCATTGTCGCCGGCGATGATTGGCCTCATCTCGTGTTGCCTTAGTGCCATGGAGGTGTGATGGATGCTGGCCCTAGCTGACGGGGTGGCTCATGCTTTGTTTTTAGATGTTTTTTTAGCATGTTTAGGGTTTGCATCCTACTTAGAAAGGAGAGGCGGCGACGACTCCCTGAAGATGGAATAGGTTCCGCCGCCTAGCAGTCCTCTTGGGCTCTTGGCAGTGTGACCCGCGTGACCGAATGACGTGTGGTGTTGTGTCTTCGACGGATCTGGAGGGGTTCGGTCAGTATTTGTTTTTGGTGAATTCACGTGGACCCGAAGTTCATGTTTCTGTGTTCTTGTGTCTACGTATTGGATCTTTTCAATTTACGCTCCTCTTCATTAGCGATAGTTGTTGTTCTGATACGTTGGTTCTTTTTGGTCTTAACACGACGACTTTTTGACTATACTACAACAAGATTTACCCGGCTCGTGTGAAGAAGGGGCGATTACGGCGTCGCTCCATCAGCTTGCTCTAGTGCTTAGTCGTCGATGGATGACCTAAGGGCATATATATTTATTGTTACTTCTATAATAATTATTATTTTTAATTCTTCATCAAAATAGACTAAAACAGTGACACTCGTATGTGTTGTACCATGAACACATTTTATGTCAAAATGTTGTCCATTTGCAAATATTTTTTCCTTCTAAATGAGGCTCATTAATTGTGCCATTCAACACATTATACTTCGAAATGTTGTCCTCTTGCAAATGTTTGCCTTCCCTTCTAAATGAAGGTTGGTACTAAATACTTCCTCTGTTCCACGATATAACATGGTCTTTTGAGCTATGTTAGTTTAAAATACGACCTTATATCGTGAGACGGAGTACCTTTTTTCAGGATTTTTGTTTTGTACATATCAAAAAGCAAGTGTAGCCTATTGGCTATATATTGCGCTTAGCTGCAAGTGCAAACTTAGCCACTTAGACCTTACTCCTATTTAATTGCTTCGTGATCAGCATTGTTTTCTACTAGGAAAAACATAAAACACTTGTCAATTTACTAGTAGTACATTTTTTCAAAAAAAATATACTAGTAGTACATCAAAATATTTCGCCTATAGAACCCCAAACGTAGCAACATTTTCTGTAACGAAATACAACGCCACCAATTGGACTGACGAGGGCAGCGAGAGAAACCTCCAAAGGAGCGTCCTTTTTCACAGGTCGAGGAAGCCGGTGGTACGCCACACGGCGTTGCGCATGCGCCGGAGGTCGCGCCCCTTCAGCGTGCGCCCAGCGCCCTCCATCACCGACGCCGCCGCCGCGGCGCGGCGCGCGGCCATCTCATGCGGCGGCACCATAAGTTCGTCGTCGTCTTCATCCTCCTCGTCAGCGGCCTCTTCCTCCGCCTCCCGGCGTCGCCTGTCCGCCGTCGCCTTGGACCAGGCAGGCACAGCCACCGGCGCAGACTGGTGGTACGGCTGCGAGCGCGGCTGCTTCTCCCGTCGAGCCGCGGCCGGGATGGCCGCGCTGGGCGAGTGGTTGTCCTCGTCGGCGATGAGCGACGACAGGCCGGCGCTGCCGGTGGGGAACGCGCGGGAGGAGAGGGGCCAGCGGTGGCCGCCCCCGGACGGGGACGGCGTGGGCGACGGCGACGAGGCGGTGGAGGCCGAGGAGAAGGAGGTGGACGAGGACCAGACTACGTCGCGCTCGTCGAGCTCGAACTCCTGGTCAGCAGCGCCGGCGTCATCCGGCTGCTTGATGAAGCCGAGGAAGCGAAGCGACGGGGACACGGCGGAGGCGCGGCGGTCGCGCATGGACATCGGCCCACACAGCGCGCCCGTGCTCGATCGAAGCTTGCGTGCGGTGGCCGGCCAGTGGCCACTGACCAGCGTGCAGTGTGTTTCAGCGCTGGGGTGCCATGCTCGCGCCCCTATTATTGGCGCGCCGCGCGCTCTACTGGTGGTGGTGGCGATCGGCGTCCGGTGCGGGCAGTGAATTATTGGGGCAATGATGATGGCTCCGAGGGGGCTGCCCAGGTGTCGGGGGCTCCCTATGATCGTGTCGTGTGTGTGCCGTGTGCGCGCGAGAGGGGCTGCGCTCTGTGGTGCTCGTGCGACGGTCGCGCAGCGCCTGAAACCGGAGATTTGGAGCGGCCTAGGCCAGAAATCTGGAATCCTTTCTCGCTCGCCGGGTCGCTGCCGATCAAAAAGATGGGAGCGCGACCGCTACAGGATACGACACTTCCCATCTCTACATACAGTCGAGTGGTGAACCGACACGTCACCGGTCATACACAGTAAACAAAATGATCGCGAGGATCAGGCCGCGAGTAAGCAACTGGACCTCTCGGGCTCGGATTTTGGCCGTGTACACTCCGGTTCATTTGTTGTATCCGATTCTAGGCTACGTCCGTGTCTACATACGTACGCACAAATCGCGGCAGCAATTGACGGGGCACCTACCGATCGCCATCCGGACATCACCCATCTTCCATTGCGGGCAAGGCGAGATGGATGAGAAGGAAAAAAGAGACGTCACGCTCTCACAGTCTCACCTGATAAAAAATGGTCTGGGCCAGGGGTTCCGTTTCCCTGTCGAAGGTTTGGAGTATACGGAATTGTGTGGAGGTGTATAGCTTACGCTGGAAGTGAGCGCGTACGTAAGTACAAAATGCTTGTTTTGTCCTAACGTTGTGCCGCTAGATAATCCTATTAAACGTTGCGGCGATGAAAAGGTAAGCGGGTTACTAAGTTACTGACGTTCCACCAGAAAATTATGGGAAGTGCGACTTTGGCCGGGTGTTAATGGGGAGTCTAGTCTAAATCCAAAGATGCAAAGGTAGACTAGTCTCAGCAAAAATGACTATTTGACCTTATCAAGTATCAGCTCGCATACTACATTCTACCCGAACCGTACATACCACCCTAGGGGTGTGTTCTGCAATACCCAAGCAACGATATGGAGTACAATTTAGACCCTTTTGATTACCTAGGCCACATAAAAAAATTGGCACGTATGAATCTTAAAGCACCTCTCATCCAGGCCTGCTAGGAACGGTCGAAACAACTGTTCTATGTGTTGTCCCCGCTAGCTTGCACGCAAAGAAGGTGAATGTAAAGCCGAACATGTGCGAGGGGAAGATGGCGCTAGCTCGCACGCGACGCCAAAAAATGGAAGGGAATCATTCGGTCACCTCCCACCGATTGCCTCGCCTATTTAGCCCCCTCCGCCTCACCGCTCGAACCCTCGTCACCATCCCCCCCCCCCCCCCCCCCTTCAAGCTCTGGACACCGACGAGCAAGTAAGTGGCGCCTTCTTCTCCAATCGGTGATGGTTAGAGGCGGGGAGCCTTCCTCCTCCTATTCTCCGACTTGTTCTATGTGTCGTCCCCGCTCCTACTATGTACGTAGTTTACACCATTCCCTACTTGTTGTACCTTAGATCAGCATGCAGTAAATTAGAGTAGATTTGCATGTCTTGTAGTAGGTTATGCTAGTATTAGAGTTGATTTGTGACCATAGGATATGGTAGATCAGATGTTAGTGGTGCACTTTTGGTAGTATGCTAGGTTTTGCTTATAGGCAATGGTGATGTTCTTGTTGTTGTGGTAGATCTACATGTTTCCGATGTCGGTTTCAATGCTAGTGGCCAGTCCACACTACTAGGGAAAAGCCTAGCAGCAGCGCTGGTTTTGGGTATAGCAGTAGCGCGGGGCAACGCGCTACTACTACGGCGCTACAGCTAAAGTGTAGCAGTAGCGTGTGTTAGCCCGCGCTACTGCTATACCTCCTTAGCAGTAGCGCTTTTAGTAGAAAGCGTTGTTGGTAGTTACTAGCAGCGCGCCTCTCCGCCCGCGCTACTACTATTATTACGTATTTCTTTTTTTATGTCGTATATTCATAAGCCACTATACAAGTTTTCATACAGTATCATCATAATACATCATTGTCATATAACAACTCCTCATAACAACTTGGTCACTAGTTATAACATCTCCGCATCATCATAGTACTCATAATCACTACTCTTCTTCCTCAGCATCACCATCAACTCTAACACATTGTAGCACATAATAAAAACTTCTCATCATCATCATAGTCATATATAATCAACACTAACTAATTGTTCTTAATACCTAAGACCTACTCCGGCTGCTCTCCCTCAGGTAAAATAGCATAAAACATGTGTAGCACTCATGCTTCATCATATTGAAGAATGTAGATGAACCTGTCTCCTAATTGTGGGTTGCGCTTCCGATTGCTGCCCCCTAATACTTCTCTGCGATCCTTCACAATTTTGCTCCAGTCTTTCACTATTAAGACTTGCTCACTTCGAGAAATGATGAATACACTCATGTGCAATGTAGGATATCTTGGCCATAAGCTAATCATTGTCATGCGACTTTTAGGATCGATCTAACGAGGCACAACACTCATCGGGAGTCCCTATTGAAGAACATCATAGTAACATACTTAGCAATGAAGTTTAGATTAAATAATAATATATGCAAAAGATGCACTAAGGACAAATAGTAAAAATCTTATCATCTTTCCTAAATAGACGTGACCGTAGTTCAATACGCACACTAGTGGTCGCACGTTTTGAGTACTAATATCTCAAAGTCTAGGAAAATAACCAGTCTTGACAGTATCATGATCCTCGAGCCATGAAACATAATGACCTATCTCCTCGCAGTTTAGTTCAGCCCCGGGACAGCAATACGTGCTGTCTACCAAACGCTGGACATGTTTGCTTGAATGGAAATAAGTTGTCAATATAAATTAGTTGTCAACTATTTTTGAATAAACAATATAAATTACTTAATAAATATGGTTAGGAAACTCACATAATGGTAGAACTGGAGGCGTCTGCACATCGACCCAGATGTCGATATTACCTTCAATTTCATCTTCCGAACGAATATCAAAGGTGATAAGCATATTAGGCTCAAATGCATAAGCCTTGCATAGTTCTATTCAATTTTTCCATTCAAAATAGGAGTAGGTGTCTGCATTGTATAATTTTATGGCAAAAGTATAACCATGCTCGGTCCCCAAGTGAACTCTATTTACCCACATACTTTCCTTAGTAGTGAAACCAATCTTATCCAAGACAGAAATTCTTGCATGGTAGGAGATACGCTAGTAGAATAGTAAAAATAAAATTATAAGTTGAAGCAAACGAAGCAGAAGACATGCTTAATTGCGAAAAAAGACTTGTCGTTGTGACTTACTGTATCCACTTCGAAGGTCTCATCCAGCATGATGCTGAAGCGCCTGCCACCAACTAGGTAAGGCTTGTCACACAGGCCACGCTCGTCTTCGCAGTATTCGCACATGACGAATTCCCTTTCGTCGTCAGACATTTCCTATGTTCATAGTTGAAACATTTAAAATCGATCGAAGAAAACTACCAGGAAACTACCAGGGAGGAGAGACAAATATGGTTGAGAAACAAATTAGTATTCAAATTAGCATGCATTCAATAAGCAAAACTAAATCATCTCTTGCGTCCGTACATCATCGAATATTATCACTAATACATCTCGAATAGTATCATACATTTAACATCACTAATACGGTTAGAACCGTAGCGAACGACGGGTATCTGTTGGAAATATGCCCTAGAGGCAATCATATATTAGTTATTATCATATTTCCTTGTTCATGATAATCATTTATTATCCATGCTATAATTGTATTGATCGGAGACTTAGATGCATGTGTGGATACATAGACAAAACCATGTCCCTAGTATGCCTCTAATAGACTAGCTCGTTGATCAAAAGATGGTTAAGGTTTCCTAGCCATGGACATGAGATGTCATTTGATAACGGGGTCACATCATTAGGAGAATGATGTGATGGACAAGACCCAAACTGCAAACGTAGCATATGATCGTGTCAGTTTATTGCTACTGTTTTCCGCATGTCAAGTATGTGTTCCTATGACCATGAGATCATGCAACTCACAGATATCGGAGGAGTGCCTTGTGTGTATCAAACGTCGCAACGTAACTGGGTGACTATAAAGGTGCTCTACAGGTATCTCCGATGGTGTCTGTTGAGTTGGCATGGATCGAGACTGGGATTTGTTACTCCGTGTGACGGAGAGGTATCTCGGGGCCCACTCGGTAATGCAACATCACAATAAGCCTTGCAAGCAATGTGACTAATTGTTAGTTGCGGGATCTTGTATTACGAAACGAGTGAAGAGACTTGCCGGTAACGAGGTTGAACTAGGTATGGAGATACCGACGATCGAATCTCGGGCAAGTAACATACCGAAGAACAAAGGGAACGTTATACGGGATTAACTGAATCCTTGACATAGAGGTTTGACCGATAAAGATCTTCGTAGAATATGTAGGAACCAATGTGGACGTTCAGGTCCCGCCATTGGTTATTGACCGTAGAGGTGTCTCGGTCATGTCTACATAGTTCTCGAACCCGCAGGGTCTGCACACTTAAGGTTCGGTGACGTTTCGGTAGTGTAGAGTTATGTATGGTGGTGACCGAAGTTTGTTCGGAGTCCCGGATGAGATCCCGGACGTCACGAGGAGCTCCGGAATGGTCTGGAGGTAAAGATTCATATATAGGAAGTCCCAGTTTGGTTTCCGGAAAAGTTTCGGGATCATCGGTAGTGTACCGGGAGTGCCGGTAGTGTACCGGGAGGCCTCCGGGAGGGGTATTTCGACCCCTAGAGGTCCATGGGCCGTGGGAGAATAATAACCAGCCCTTAGTGGGCTGGGAAAACAGCCACAAAGGCCCATGGCGCAGGAGAGAAAGTCCTAAAGCAAAAAGTGGAAAATCAGCCAATAGGAGGCAATCCTACTCCAACTAGGATTGGAGGTGAAGTAGGATTGCTTCCCACCTCCTATTTCGGCCGACCCAAAGGCCTTGGCTGCCTCTCCTCTCCTCTCCTCCTATATATACTAGTGGATTGGGTGGTTTTTGGACAGAATTTCCGGCCACGTGCTACCCGTTCCACCGGTGCATAGTTTCTCCTCTAGATCGGTTTTCTGCAGCGCTTAGGCGAAGCACTGCCGGAATTGCTCCACCACCATCACCGGAGCGTCGTCACGCTGCCGGTGAACTCTCTCTCCTCTCCACCTCTCGCTGGATCGAGACGGTGGAGATCGTCATCAAGCTGCACGTGTGCTGAACGCGGAGGTGCCGTCCGTTCGGCGCTAGATCGGAAGGACCGTGATCGAGATCGCGAGACGGTTCATGATGTGATCACGGAACGGATCGTGATGAGTTTGCGGGACAGATCATGATCAAGATTGTGAGACGGATCGTGATGAGTTCGCGGGACGGATCATGATGTGTTCGCGGGACGGTTCGTGATTGGATCGCGGGACGCTCGGCGATTTGGATCGCGAAGAAGTTCGACTACACTAACCGCGTTTCTTAACGCTTCCCGCTTAGCGATCTACAAGGGTACGTAGATCCACTCTCCCTCTCGTAGATGCTCATCACCATGGATAGGTTTGCGTGTGCGTAGGAAATTTTTTGTTTCCCATGCGACGTTCCCCAACAGTATCAGCGCGAGCGATGGACACCCAAGTAGAAGGAACTATCACAGGATCATAGCTTGGGTGAGATCCCTGAAGAACCTGACAGGTATTGGAGAACATGGCATCCAATGCAGCCATATAGCATCGGACGTGCTCGTCCTCCTCCCTAACACGATGATGTATCACCTCCGTAGGGGCCGGCTCCCTCTGCACCGACAGTGGCCCACGCGACCACCACCAAATAACCTCCGGTCGATGACGGGCTGCCTCCTCACCAAGTTGCGCACCCCGGAAGGTAGGACCTCCCAGTACCAGCCCGGCGGAGCCCAGTCCCGGACATGGCCCCTATAATCAAGCAGGCCTCCTCCATCGAGTTGATGACGAGGATGCGGGCCAGGCATCATCGACGTCGAGAACAAATGCTTAATTATGAAAACAAAATTAATCAACACATAGCAGACCTAAAGTCAACCCGTTCCATATATCGAGCAATGACATAGAAAAAATGCCCTATGTTTTACCGGAATATCATTGAATTCCCATTTTGGCAAATAAGAAGCACTCGATATGTCCTACATTGTATCACAAGTCATGCTAAAATTCATGAAAAAAAATCGGCATGACCTTTGCTTAAAACAGGACATATCGAGCGCCTGAAATTTGTCGGAATGGAAACGAATCAATATTCCGGCAAAACATAGGCCACTCGAAGGTACATTGCAAACAAGAACACCAAGACATCCTCTATATTTAGAATGATATATCATCGACATTAATGACATCAACAAGACACCAAGTTTACTTACTAAATAAACTAAATAAAATAGTTATGTTAAGTACTTAAATATAAAAAACTAGTTCTATTAACTACTTACTAAGTAAAGTAGTTCTATTAAGCACTTACTATAAATAAACTAGTTCTATTAAGCACTTACTATCAATAAACTAGTTCTATTAAGCACTTACTATCAATGATGTCGAGTCTTCCTTCCTAAACTCTTATCTCACGTATATGGTGGACACTCCCTAGCCAATTCTTCGACCATCGATGATGGTCGCTACTCCTCCTTCCCCTAGTGCATAACAAATATGTAGCACAAGGAGAAGAAGCAAAAGCGACCCCCACGACAACAGTCAGCATTCTTCTTCTCTCATATATGGTGGACACTCCCTCACCGATTTTTCGACCGTCGATGATGGTCGCTACCATTATACAAGTTCTATTAAGCACCTACTATAAACAAACTAGTTCTATTAAGCACTTGCTAAATAAAATATTTCTATTAAACACTTACTAAAAACAGTAAAAAAAATACATTATACAAGAACAATAAAAAACAATTTAGGGTTTAGGAGAGATGGAGGGAGGATGGGATGGGAGGAGGGAGGAGGAGGAGGGAGGAGAGAGGAGGAGGGGGAGGAGGAGGGGGAGGAGGGCGGTGGGAGGAGGGCGGTGGGAGGAGGGAGGAGGAGGAATGAGGAGGGGTGGGATGAGGGAGGAGGAGGAATGAGGAGGGGTGGGAGGAGGGAGGAGGAGGAATGAGGAGGGGTGGGATGAGGGAGGAGGAGGAATGAGGAGGGGTGGGAAGAGGGAGGAGGGAGGAGGAGGGTGAGGAGGGGTGCCAGCGGAGGGGTTGGTCGGAGGAGGAGGGAGGAGGGGGCGGCCGGAGGAGGAGGGAGGGGCGTGGAGGGGGATGAGGCCGCAGTGGGAGGAGGGAGGAGAGAGGAGGAGGAGGGAGGAGGAGGGATGGAGGAGGACCAGGAGCGGCGGCGGCGGCAGGCGACGACGATGGTCGAGGAACGGTGGCGGTGGCGAATGATGGGGGGTGCGGGGGAGACACTACTAGGGAAAAGCCTAGTAGTAGCGCGGGTTTTATGTATATCAGTAGCACAGGCATCGGCGCTATTGATACGGCGCTACAGCTAACCTTTAGCACTAGCGCTTGTTGTCCCGCGTTGCTGCTATACATACGTAGCAGCAGCAAGCTCCAAATAAGAGCACTGCTGCTAATATCTGTAGCGCCTTGTATTATACCGCACTACTAGTAATGGCACGCTGTTGCTAACTTCACTCCACGCGCTACTACTAAATTTATTAGTTTCTGATTTTATTCTGCATATTTGTTTTGTATTTGAACACGCTGTATACAAGAATCTTTAGCACATACAAATGTGATCATCATACACATGCAAATGGCTATGAGACCACGAATGTATTCATAGCATATACATACAAATAGTCTCATCAAATCATGTCATCATCATAATCATCATCCAACACAAAGTGGTCTCTCGTCATCATCTCAAAAATAGCAATACAAGTCTCGAATACTTGCAACTACATCGTCATCCATCTAAAAAATTATATACGCGAGAAGAGATATCACCATGAGTGAGAGTGAAACTATGTAGTACATTAGGCGGCGGTTATGAGCTCTCTCTCGCGCTAGCGTGAGCCTCCTCATGTAACTAGCTTCTGCTTCTTGTCTGCTTTTGAAGCCTTTATGGCTGGTGCCCGAGACCCCCTCCACTTGCGCCTGACACTCGGACCAGTCATCGTGTACTCCCGGAACCTTTCCTTTGTACACGACGTAGGACTGGTACTTCGCCATCAAGAATCTAGGTACCTGTTAGAGATGCATTTTCATCAAGAGAATGTACAATCATATGCAACAAAATATACTTGAGTAACACAAAAAAGAAAGGGTTAGCAACTAGATGCAACATATAGTAAACATAAATAATCAACGCAGTTTCATCATACGCAAACTAATTAACCAGAGGTACGCAGGTCATCGTACCCAAATTAACAAAGTAGCATTACGCAAGTTCTAGATATATGTTGGCGCGACATGTAATTACCGTGAGGTTGTCGAGCTCAGCCAAAGACGAAGGCCCACCTAGCGCATCAGAGATTGAGGACAGGCTACTATGAGTGGGTGCGGGTGCGGGTGTGGGTGCGGGAGCAGGCCCGGTTGCATGAGCAGGTGATGGGGCAGTGGTGTTGTTCACCGAGTTGCTCCCGACGAAACTGGGCATGGGGAAATCATCTACCGTCTTGTTTGGATTTTCCTTCGTCTAGTTGATGATAGCCGGGATCAAGTTAGTAGAGAAATCATTTCTACAAGCATGTACAACTGCATCGATTGCCTGCTGTAGCAACTCATTTTTCTCCTCAGCTGCTTTTTCCACGTCCTCAACTGCTTTTTTCTCGAACGCAAGCGTCACCTTCTCGTCGATGTCCGTCTGACTAAACTTCTTTTTCTGCTTCTTGGCCTCCGGGCCTTCGTTGTAAAACACCTTCCACGTGGCGCCGTCTCTGGCGCCGTGCACACGTCCATATTGCGGCCGATGGCCCAAAGGGAGTTCCTTAAGTTCGTTGAAGGCCTGGTTGAGAGTGGTGTCCCACTTGGGCCTCATCGGCGAAGTAGGGCTTTCGGCTGCAAGATGGTGTTGCTTCTCCTACAGAAGGAACGTGAACCGTTTTTGAATGTGTAGTCGACTTGATCAGAAGCTAAGTGTAAGGTGGCAAAAGAATAATTACCAGTATTCTAATCAATTTCCTTGTGATCTAGTTGGTGTAAAAAACCTTCTTTTCCTTGTCCCACTTGTAGCGGGTCGTGATGAAGTCACGCTCCAAGGGGTTGGTGAACTTCGCGAAGGGGTCTGGGAGACCCACGGCTTCACGTTCCGCGTCCTCCTTATCCCATATGGGCCTCTTGCTAAGGTACCCACGGCTTCGAGGCGATGCTTTCCCGTGTTCCTTTGCTGAAAGTTCTTGAATTTCGCAGCCTTAGCCTTGGCTGCCTCGGTAGCGCAAGTGTCCTTGAACTTTTCGAACTCCTCTATCGTAAGTGTCGGATTTTCCTCCTGAACCTTGGACAGGGCTTCCTCAGCCTCAATAGCTCGTTTCACCCTCCCTTTCCAGGAGGCCAAATCATTTCTGAACATGCCCATGGCGTGATTGTTAATATTTTTCATCTACGGATCATCCCACGATTGTTCTATGCGATCATCCCGGTCGGGGAACTTGAATCTCTTGTGCAACTTCGTCAGGAGCAACTTCCTCAAATGTTCTTTACTCCTTAAGTCATCGTCGTTGATGCTCGCGCATTCCCGTAGGATGCATCCTACTTGGTTCCCATAGCACTTGTGAGGTTCTTCCGGCTCTAATGGCTCAAACTTGCCAGGGGCCATCTTTGTGATCACTAGTTGTCCGATGCCGAGTTTGTTAGGTTTTCGTATCCTCTGCTTCATCTGCTTCTTCTTTTCAGTAGCGGCATCGACATCTATGCCGGTACCTTCCCCGCCGGTCTCGGCACCGCCATTGGTGCCGACGCCGTCGGTGTCGATGTCGGCGTCAGTACCATCATCGAGGCCGACCTGCAAACCTTGACTGTGCTTAGCAGACAAAAAGTCGACGCACTGTTTTTCACCCTCATAATTCATCTCGTCCACATCTTGGTGAGAATGCCTGGTTTCTTCGTTGTTCGACATGTTTCCTATGATTAAGTCTCCTCGTTTAATTTAAAAACTATAAAAAAATGAGAAATGACATAAAAAAGATCTATGTTTGCCGGAATGTCGTTTCCCAGCATGTAACATCCCAAAATTTCATTTTGGAATGTTATCATTATAGCTATGCATCTAGCAGCATCATTGCTTGAATGTATGTGTTTGTTGGAATGTCTCTTCTGGATTTCAGAAAGCTCTTTCTACTTTTCCCTAAGTTGCTTTCACCTATTTGAAATTTTGGTTAAAAGTTCAAATAAGAGAGGAGGAACATGACACTCCACACCAGGGACTAATTGGTGGTTTATTTGAACAATAATAACCAGGGGTTATTTTGAAAATATTTGCAAAAAGGGTTTTAAAACAATTAGGCAATTTCTGAAAATATTATTTTTTCAAAGTGCTCAAATGACAGAATAGAAATGTTCATTAAATAGAATTTATTATTCTGTTAATTTTGATATATAATACCCCTATATTTAAAGACTATTTGAATGCTTTAAAAGCTTTTGAATGTCTCTGGAAAATTATTAAAAAGAAACGGTAATCGTTTCCGATATTAAACGGGCCGGCCCACGGCAGTTATTCGCGCTTTTACTACCGATCGGCCGACCGACGCGCATTAACCTCCTCCCCTCTCACTGACACCGGGCCCCACCCGACCGACCGTTTCGCCCGCGCGGTCGCCTCCTTCCTCCCGCACGCGACGTCGTCCTCGCCGGCCGTTTCTTTCATCCCCGCAGATCTCGCCTCCCCATCACTCCCTCTCACTCCCCGCACCCCCTATAAGTACCGGCCACTCCCCTCTCTTCATTTTCCCCCGAGCCCCCTCTGTCCCTCGCCAGACCGTCGCAGAATTCCTCGCCGGAGTTTCCACGACCACCGGAGCTCCCATTGCTCGTGCCCGTCGCTCCACTCTTCCCCTCCCCTCTCCGACACCACCAATCAGCACAGGAGGACCACCGCCGCCGTCTGGACTTCTCCGCGCTCCGTTTCGACCACCGGAGCCACCTCCGTCGACGAACACGACCACCGTACGCCGCCACCACTCGCCGGAGATCCCCTCTCCCTCCGGTAAGTCGCCGGACACACCCCATCCATCGGATCCCCACTCAACGGTCCCGATTAGATTGATTTTAAACCCCGAAACGTTTTCCATTAGAGATCGGTCGCCCGCCCGCAAACCTTCGAGCGCACACCCCCTTAGCCATTAGGACAGTGCCACGTAGCCCCCTGGCCGTCCGATAGATATTTCACTTTTTCTGATTTTTGTTTAGAAAACAGAACCTATTATGATTTTGTTTTGTGAATATCTTTTAACCTGTTTAATATTTTGAGTTGGTTCTTTTTTGCAATAGCTCACATTTTTCATGTAGTTTCACCCTGTACTTTTAAATTTCAAATTTGAACTATAAAATTTGAATTTAATCAAATTTGCTCAAAATCTTCAAATCTGAATAACTAGAGTTTGAAAATAGATTTTGATATGAATCTTTTTGCTACTGTTTGGTATTAGTTAGGACTACCTTCATGCTTAGTTTGAAGATTTTTAGGATATATTTGAGTAGTGTTTTAGCTATAAACAGAATCTGCTTAGTATTATAATATAGTTTTATAAACTCAATTTTAATTAGTTTGTTTTAGAATTTGGTTTTATTTGTTTATTAGGTTCTGTTAGTAAACATTTAGTGTTTTCACTTACTGTTAATAAAAATATAAATTTGCTTAGTTTAATTTTATTTAACATAGGAATCACAACTTATTTTCAAATAGGTTTATTTTGACTAAAACAACTAACTAGTAATAGTTTTGCTTTCAAACAAAGTTTTGTAGATCTTAATTCTGTTTTCTAAGACAGATTTAATTGTAAATTATTTTCTGTTAAGAACATGTTTTACAAATAAATAATAAGTTTAGTTTTTCATTCTTTTGTTAATATAACTATAGTTGATTCATATAGTGTTTATCACAAACTTGTATAAACTTTACTAAACTTTTCCCAACAAACTTAAATTGATTATATTCTGTTTATTAATAAAATATTCTATTGTTTCCTTGCTGACAACAATTGTTTTGTTATTACAAATGGTTTCATTATGTCAGTAGTGTTTTCATTCCTCACCTTTTGAAAACAAAACTTTGTGTGTTTTCTTACTTGAGATTTGTGCATTGTTTTGTCTTGATTGTTTACTAGTTCTTGGTTGATGTTTGTGAGTTACAATATTCTGTTGTATGCTTATTGGGTGCTTGTTTGCTTCGTTAGATTATCCGGAGTGCGAAGCTTGTTACTTAGAGTCACTCACGTACGAAGATCATCAATCAGGCAAGTCACTTTGACCATGTTTACCCATGTTTTATATGCATTAGTTCTACCATCTCCCCAATTGCATGCAAGATAGGTTAGTTGGAAACTTGGTTACATTGTAGTAGTATCATGTGGTAGGTACCCCGCTCAACCTCTTGACACATTGGCCCCGGGAAACATTGTTTTACCTTTTGCTATGCTATTAGTAGACGGGGTTGGTTGTGTGATTCATGAGAGTTGAGAGAGTTAATAATTTCAAGACCTACATAATGATCAAGATTTAAGACTCCGAGTTTTCAACATACCTCTGGGTGGATGATGGTTGAACGGCACCCTGGAGAAACCAGTGGATTTGCCTAGGTGAGCTGGAGATGGCCAGTATTCACGCGGAAAGGTCCACCCAGGCACAAAGAGATGGATGGATGCTTTAAAACCCAAGGCTTACCTGCACTGCCACAAGTCATTATGGGCTCTGGCTTGGTTGGATATCGTGGTGACCCTGGACAGGCGGTGCTACGAGAGGTAGAAGAACGGTAGGAAAGGATGGGCACCGACAGAGTCGCAGGGAAACCCTTTGGAAGACCATGTTTTGGTCATCCGTTTCTCAAACACCCTGAAGTGCAAGAAATCAAACGGAGGCGACCAAATCTTGTGGGGAACGTGTGCAAAACTCTGCAGAGTACTTAAACCTAATCGATTAGCCGTGTCCACGGTCATGGACGACTTGAGCCAAAGGAATTGAAACTTCCGGAACTCTCAACACAATTAATAATGATGATGTGGGTATTAATAATTTTGGGAATGAGAATTGGTTGGTGGAACCATCTCATTAATCAACCAACTTAGTAATATTTTGCTTAGCCCCTTTTCTTGATGTAGGAAAAATTGGCTTTACGCAAAACTTACCACCCCACCTGCCATATATGCATATAGACTAGCTGATTATTTTCACACCTCTACTGTGACTTTGCCGGCATATTCCATATGCTGACCTGCACGACTGCAACGTATCATGTTGCAGAGTACTTTTCCGACCAGGAGTGAGGACACATTCTATGCTCAGTGAGATGCCCTTGGAGTCAGATGGACTCATCTACCTTCGACGCTTCCGCAAGATTTAGATATTCTCATGAGTTGGCTTTTAGCCACTTTATTGTAATTTTTATTGTAATAAAGGACTCGATATGAGATTTCGATTAATATAATGCTATGTGATTTCCCTTTGATATATACATGGATGTACCGTGTGTGTACCAGCATGATCTTGGGATGGTACGGAAACACCGGAGACTTGACCTTTCAGGTCGGGTCGCTACATAAATGGTATCAGAGCACACGCTGACCGTAGGACGTAACCTCTAGGATTGGAAAGCCTTAGGATTGTTTCTCTTTGTATTTAAATATCTTATACTCTCATCTATTCGTTTCTGACTCCTCTCCGATTATTTCAAAATTTATAGATGGCCACCTTCATCCCAGTGTTGATCACGGAGTTTTGCCAGCCTGACGCAACGATGCCCTTTGGTAAGGAGCTGATGAGGATCGTCAAGGACATAAGGATTGCTTTGCCGAGCATCACCGGGATTCCTATCGTGTCATTTCCCCAAGATGGACGCTACAGGATCGAGGTGCATATCCCAGGGAAGACCTTTGGGAATTGGAAGAAACCCATCGACTTCAAGTTCGTGGCACCCAGCTGGATACTTGGAAGAGACATGGCCATTCATCGTGCCCTTGGACGTATTCAGGAGGAATACAGAGGTGGAACCATTTCACCAGGACTCAGCATGGTTTGCCGCAGAGATGCTCATGGCAACATCATAATCCCTCCCACTGGAGACTCCACCATGTCATATATCCAGAACCTGGAGACTCACATCAGGACTCTGGAGCTTCGAGTTCGTGCTGATACAAAGACAATCAAGAATCTGATGAACCGCGAGCTGGACCTTGAAGCTGATCTACGAGAGGCCAACTATGAACACGAGCATGAAGTGAAGGACTTCCTAGAGAGGATTGATGAGCAGAATGCACGCATCGCAACTCTGGAGGAGCAGCTAGACATGGGGGAAAACCTTCATCCCGAAGGAGACATGGCACCCTTCATCAGCGACGATGAAGACTATGAGGAAAGCACCACCGGAGGACCTACTACTATGCACTTTTGAGGAGAACCTTAGTTATGCCCTCCAATGTGTCTTTTATTTTAATCATTAAAGCGTATGTCGATGCTTAGTTGTTTGAGATTTGTATTCTCGATGTTTGACATTGATTGAATAAATGAATGAGTGTTTGGTGTGATATGTTTGTTGCATTGCATATGGGTAGTGAAATTCTTCTAGACCCTTGTTCTATTCTAATTCTCATCCCTCTGAAAACAGCAAGATGCCTCCACGACGTGAGACCGACTTCACTTTCCCGCCGGAACTCACTCAACTCCTTCAGCAACAGAATGCACTGATGCAGTTATTGATTCAGAATCAGACCAACAACCAGAACAACAACAACCACCATCCACCCCAGACTGACAATCTCACCCGTTTTCTGAGGTTGAACCCTCCAACTTTCTCCAGCAGTACTGAGCCCATTGTGGCAGATGATTGGCTCCGTAAGATGGAGAGAGAACTTGTCACCGCTGGATGTACTGATGCTGAGAAGGTGCGATTTGCCGCACATCAACTTGAAGGACCAGCAGCTTCATGGTGGGAGAACTACACCACCACTTATCCTATTGCAGATGTGACTTGGGAGCAGTTCCAGCAAGCTTTCCGCACCGCACATGTTTCAGCTGGAGCCATGAGTCTGAAGAAGCGCGAGTTTCGCAACTTGCGCCAGAGTAATCGCTCTGTGGCCCAGTACGTGGACGACTTCAACACATTGGCACGTTATGCACCAGGAGACGTGGCCGATGATGCGGCCAAGCAAGAGAAATTTCTGGAAGGACTCAATGATGAGTTGAGCATGCAGCTGGTAGTGGCTAATTTCAACAACTACCAAGAGCTGGTGGATAAGGCACTTATTCTGGAAGGTAAACAGCAGCAGATTGAGAACCGCAAGAGGAAGTACACTCAGGGGAAGTTCAACTCTGGAGCTCATCAGAAGCTTCGCTACTCCCCGTACTCAGGGAATACCGGATCAGGGACCGGTAAGTTTGGAAGACACACTCATGCTGTGCACAACCATGGAGGCCACCATCATGGAGGAAATGGGAACAACCGTCTCAACCATGGCAATTTCAAGACTGACAATGGGAATGGGAACAACAACCAGCACCG
This sequence comes from Hordeum marinum, assembly GCA_022496015.1. Lineage (NCBI taxonomy): Eukaryota > Viridiplantae > Streptophyta > Magnoliopsida > Poales > Poaceae > Hordeum > Hordeum marinum. Next base: position 436,216,749 of record CM039673.1, on the reverse strand, counting down.
TCAAGTTCCTGCTCAGAAGGATCTGAGTCACATCACCTGTTTCAAATGCCAGAAGACAGGGCACTATGCTACTGAGTGTTCCCAGAGCAAGCAAGGCAGTGGAAACGGCAACAACAACGGCAATTCCGCAGCTAGGAAGCCAAACCTTTTTCCTCATGCCCAGGTGAACCATCTCGACATGGAAGAAGTCTATGATCAACCCGAGACTGTGGTTGGTAAGTTTTTATTGCATTCACGTCCTGTTACAGTACTTTTTGATTCCGGTGCAACTCATTCATTCATATCAAGGGTAGTTGTGGATAAGTATGGCTTGCCCACCAAAACCCTTAGTCAGCCCATTAAGGTCAGTTCCCCAGGAGGTATGATGATGGCAGGGATAGGATGCCATGCCTTGAAACTCAATATAGGAAACCATGTTTTTCCCACCGACCTCATCGTCTTAGAATCCCAGGGATTGGATGTAATCCTAGGCATGGATTGGATGACCAAGTATGAAGGAAATCTTGATTGCCTCAGCAAGTCTGTTTCACTCACCACCCCGGAGAACAAGAGGATTAAGTATGTATCCCGACGCACACGTATGAGTGCTAGGTTAAATGCCCTCACAGGAGTTGTTCAGGAGGAAGTACCTGTGGTAAAAGACTTTCTGGATGTATTTCCAGAAGAATTACCAGGCATGCCACCAGATAGGGAGATTGAGTTCCTAATAGAGCTACAGCCAGGGACAACCCCAATTTCCAAGAGACCCTATCGGATGCCCGCAAATGATCTGTTGGAAATAAAGAAGCAAATTAAGGAGTTATTGGACAAAGGTTATATACGCCCCAGTTCTTCACCTTGGGGAGCCCCAGTTCTTTTGGTGGAGAAGAAGGATAAAACCTTGAGAATGGTAGTCGATTATCGTGCCTTGAACGAGGTGACTATCAAGAACAAGTACCCTCTGCCGATGATTAATGATTTGTTTGATCAGCTCGTAGGAGCCAAAGTATTCTCCAAGATCGATCTTCGATCAGGGTATCACCAGTTGAAAATTCGTGAACAGGATATACCCAAAACAGCTTTCACCACGAGGTATGGCTTGTATGAGTATACAGTCATGTCTTTTGGATTGACTAATGCTCCTGCCTACTTCATGAATTTGATGAACAAAGTATTCATGGAATACCTAGACAAGTTTGTTGTGGTGTTCATCGATGACATTCTGATATTCTCCAAGAACGAGGAAGAGCATAAGGAACATTTGCGTTTAGTTCTGGAGAAGCTGAGAGAGCATCAACTATATGCCAAGTTCAGCAAATGTGAATTTTGGCTGACGGAAGTCGGATTCCTTGGACATGTTATTTCCGGAGATGGAATAGCAGTGGACCCTACTAAGGTTGATGCCGTCACCGAGTGGAAGTCCCCTACCTCAGTTAAGGAGATCCGCAGTTTCCTCGGACTTGCCGGATATTACCGGAGATTCATTGAGAATTTCTCAAAGATTGCCAAGCCCATGACAGAGTTGTTGAAGAAAGAATCTAAGTATGTTTGGACTGAGGAATGTGAAGCCAGTTTTCAGGAGTTGAAGAAACGTTTGGTCACAGCCCCAGTGTTGATTTTGCCCAATATTCGGAAGGACTTCCAGGTTTACTGTGATGCTTCACGTCAAGGACTTGGAGGAGTACTTATGCAGGATGGAAAAGTTGTAGCCTATGCATCCAGACAACTACGACCTCATGAGTTGAATTATGCCACGCATGATTTGGAACTAGCAGCCGTAGTGCACGCACTCAAGACTTGGAGACATTTTCTTATCGGAAATAGTTGTGATGTTTACACCGACCATAAGAGCCTGAAGTATATCTTCACGCAGAAAGAGTTGAACCTCAGACAGAGGAGATGGTTAGAGTTAATCAAGGACTATGACATGAGATTACATTACCATCCAGGTAAGGCTAATGTTGTAGCCGATGCCTTGAGTCGGAAAACTTATGTGAACACACTCACAGCTGGAGGATTACCTCAAGAGTTAGTCGATGATCTCAGAGAGCTCAAGCTAGAGATAGTTCCAAGAGAATATGTTGATACACTGGAAATTCAGTCCACCTTGACCAAAAGAATTCGTGAAGCCCAGAAATCGGACAAGGAGATAGCTGACATTAAACAGAGAATGGAAGATGGTAAAGCTAAAGGTTTTCGTGAGGATGAACACGGAACTTTGTGGTTTGAGAACCGAATCTATGTGCCCAATGACCCAGAGCTCAGGACGTTGATACTTCAGGAAGCCCACGATTCACCTTACTCGATACACCCAGGCAACACCAAGATGTATCTGGATTTAAAGGAAAGTTATTGGTGGACAGGTACTAAGAAAGATATTGCGGAACATGTTGCAATATGTGATGTTTGTCACAGAGTAAAGGCAGAACATCAGAAACCAGCAGGGTTACTCCAACCTTTGCAGATACCCGAGTGGAAATGGGAAAAGCTTGGTATGGATTTCATCACAGGATTGCCCAGGACCCGTTCAGGTTATGATTCCATCTGGGTAGTGGTAGATCGCTTGACCAAGGTAGCTCATTTCATTCCAGTGAAAACCACTTATACCAGTGCTAAGCTAGCCAAGATATATATGACCAGGATCGTATGTCTGCATGGAGTTCCGAGGAGTATCGTGGCAGATAGAGGAACACAGTTTACCTCAAAGTTTTGGCATCAATTACATGAAACTTTGGGTACAAGGCTAGAGTTCAGTACAGCCTTTCATCCGCAGACAGATGGACAGACTGAGAGAGTCAACCAGATTCTGGAAGACATGTTGAGAGCTTGTGCGCTAGATTATGGATCTAGTTGGGATGACAACTTACCTCAAGCAGAATTTTCGTACAACAACAGTTATCAGACCAGTCTGAAGATGGCCCCTTTCGAAGCTTTATACGGAAGGAGATGCAGAACACCACTCACGTGGGATGGTGTTGGAGACCGACAACTTTTTGGTCCCGACCTTATCCGAGATTCTGAAGAGAAAGTCAAGTTGATTCATGACAGACTCAAGATAGCTCAATCTCGACAGAAGAGTTATGCTGACAGCAAACGTAAAGAAGTGACATATGAAGTGGGAGACAGAGCATATCTTCGTGTATCCCCGCTTCGAGGAATCAAGAGATTTGGTGTTAAAGGAAAATTAGCACCCAGATTCATAGGCCCCTACAAAATTCTTGAACGTAGAGGCGAAGTTGCATACAAACTGGAATTGCCAAAAGGATTATCCGAAGTTCATAATGTGTTCCATGTTTCCCAGCTAAAGAAATGCCATGCTGAGATGGCTGACATCCTTTTTCGAGACACCGTGCCCCTAGAGGCCATACAACTTGACAATGATCTGACCTACGAGGAGAAGCCTGTCAGAATCCTCGAGACTGCCAACAGAGTTACCCGCAGCAGGATCATCAAGTTCTGCAAAGTTCTGTGGAGTCACCACACCGAGGAAGAAGCCACCTGGGAACGCGAAGAAGATCTTCGTAGAGACCATCCGCACCTATTTTCTAGCCAACCCGAATCTCGAGGGCGAGATTCATCTTAAGGAGGGTAGGTTTGTAACATCCCAAAATTTCATTTTGGAATGTTATGATTATAGCTATGCATCTAGCAGCATCATTGCTTGAATGTATGTGTTTGTTGAAATGTCTCTTCTGGATTTCAGAAAGCTCTTTCTACTTTTCCCTAAGTTGCTTTCACCTATTTGAAATTTTGGTTAAAAGTTCAAATAAGAGAGGAGGAACATGACACTCCACACCAGGGACTAATTGGTGGTTTATTTGAACAATAATAACCAGGGGTTATTTTGAAAATATTTGCAAAAAGGGTTTTAAAACAATTAGGCAATTTCTAAAAATATTATTTTTTAAAGTGTTCAAATGACAGAATAGAAATGTTCATTAAATAGCATTTATTATTCTGTTAATTTTGATATATAATACCCCTATATTTAGAGACTATTTGAATGCTTTAAAAGCTTTTGAATATCTCTAGAAAATTATTAAAAAGAAACGGTAACCGTTTCCGGTATTAAACGGGCCGGCCCACGGCAGTTATTCGCGCTTTTACTACCGATCGGCCGACCGACGCGCATTAACCTCCTCCCCTCTCACTGACACCGGGCCCCACCCGACCGATCGTTTCGCCCGCGCGGTCGCCTCCTTCCTCCCGCACGCGACGTCGTCCTCGCCGGCCGTTTCTTTCATCCCAGCAGATCTCGCCTCCCCATCACTCCCTCTCACTCCCCGCACCCCCTATAAGTACCGGCCACTCCCCTCTCTTCATTTTCCCTCGAGCCCCCTCTGTCCCTCGCCAGACCGTCGCAGAATTCCTCGCCGGAGTTTCCACGACCACCGGAGCTCCCATTGCGCGTGCCCGTCGCTCCACTCTTCCCCTCCCCTCTCCGACACCACCAATCAGCGCAGGAGGACCACCACCGCCGTCTGGACTTCTCCACGCTCCATTTCGACCACCGGAGCCACCTCCGTCGACGAACACGACCACCGTACGCCGCCAGCACTCGCCGGAGATCCCCTCTCCCTCCGGTAAGTCGCCGGACACACCCCATCCATCGAATCCCCACTCAACGGTCCCGATTAGATTGGTTTTAAACCCCGAAACGTTTTCCATTAGAGATCGGTCGCCCGCCCGCAAACCTTCGAGCGCACACCCCCTTAGCCATTAGGACAGTGCCACGTAGCCCCCTGGCCGTCCGATAGATATTTCACTTTTCTCTGATTTTTGTTTAGAAAACAGAACCTATTATGATTTTGTTTTGTGAATATATTTTAACCTGTTTAATATTTTGAGTTGGTTCTTTTTTGCAATAGCTCACATTTTTCATGTAGTTTCACCCTGTACTTTTAAATTTCAAATTTGAACTATTAAATTTGAATTTAATCAAATTTGCTCAAAATCTTCAAATCTGAATAACTAGAGTTTGAAAATAGATTTTGATATGAATCTTTTTGCTACTGTTTGGTATTAGTTAGGACTACCTTCATGCTTAGTTTGAAGATTTTTAGGATATATTTGAGTAGTGTTTTAGCTATAAACAGAATCTGCTTAGTATTATAATATAGTTTTATAAACTCAATTTTAATTAGTTTGTTTTAGAATTTGGTTTTATTTGTTTATTAGGTTCTGTTAGTAAACATTTAGTGTTTTCACTTACTGTTAATAAAAATATAAATTTGCTTAGTTTAATTTTATTTAACATAGGAATCACAACTTATTTTCAAATAGGTTTATTTTGACTAAAACAACTAACTAGTAATAGTTTTGCTTTCAAACAAAGTTTTGTATATCTTAATTCTGTTTTCTAAGACAGATTTAATTGTAAATTATTTTCTGTTAAGAACATGTTTTACAAATAAATAATAAGTTTAGTTTTTCATTCTTTTGTTAATATAACTATAGTTGATTCATATAGTGTTTATCACAAACTTGTATAAACTTTACTAAACTTTTCCCAACAAACTTAAATTGATTATATTCTGTTTATTAATAAAATATTCTATTGTTTCCTTGCTGACAACAATTGTTTTGTTATTACAAATGGTTTCATTATGTCAGTAGTGTTTTCATTCCTCACCTTTTGAAAACAAAACTTTGTGTGTTTTCTTACTTGAGATTTGTGCATTGTTTTGTCTTGATTGTTTACTAGTTCTTGGTTGATGTTTGTGAGTTACAATATTCTGTTGTATGCTTATTGGGTGCTTGTTTGCTTCGTTAGATTATCCGGAGTGCGAAGCTTGTTACTTAGAGTCACTCACGTACGAAGATCATCAATCAGGCAAGTCACTTTGACCATGTTTACCCATGTTTTATATGCATTAGTTCTACCATCTCCCCAATTGCATGCAAGATAGGTTAGTTGGAAACTTGGTTACATTGTAGTAGTATCATGTGGTAGGTACCCCCCTCAACCTCTTGACACATTGGCCCCGGGAAACGTTGTTTTACCTTTTGCTATGCTATTAGTAGACGGGGTTGGTTGTGTGATTCATGAGAGCTGAGAGAGTTAATAATTTCAAGACCTACATAATGATCAAGATTTAAGACTCCGAGTTTTCAACATACCTCTGGGTGGATGATGGTTGAACGGCACCCTGGAGAAACCAGTGGATTTGCCTAGGTGATGCTGGAGATGGCCAGTATTCACGCGGAAAGGTCCACCCAGGCACAAAGAGATGGATGGATGCTTTAAAACCCAAGGCTTACCTGCACTGCCACAAGTCATTATGGGCTCTGGCTTGGTTGGATATCGTGGTGACCCTGGACAGGCGGTGCTACGAGAGGTAGAAGAACGGTAGGAAAGGATGGGCACCGACAGAGTCGCAGGGAAACCCTTTGGAAGACCATGTTTTGGTCATCCGTTTCTCAAACACCCTGAAGTGCGAGAAATCAAACGGAGGCGACCAAATCTTGTGGGGAACGTGTGCAAAACTCTGCAGAGTACTTAAACCTAATCGATTAGCCGTGTCCACGGTCATGGACGACTTGAGCCAAAGGAATTGAAACTTCCGGAACTCTCAACACAATTAATAATGATGATGTGGGTATTAATAATTTTGGGAATGAGAATTGGTTGGTGGAACCATCTCATTAATCAACCAACTTAGTAATATTTTGCTTAGCCCCTTTTCTTGATGTAGGAAAAATTGGCTTTACACAAAACTTACCACCCCACCTGCCATATATGCATATAGACTAGCTGATTATTTTCACACCTCTACTGTGACTTTGCCGGCATATTCCATATGCTGACCTGCACGGCTGCAACGTATCATGTTGCAGAGTACTTTTCCGACCAGGAGTGAGGACACGTTCTATGCTCAGTGAGATGCCCTTGGAGTCATATGGACTCATCTACCTTCGACGCTTCCGCAAGATTTAGATATTCTCATGAGTTGGCTTTTAGCCACTTTATTGTAATTTTTATTGTAATAAAGGACTCGATATGAGATTTCGATTAATATAATGCTGTGTGATTTCCCTTTGATATATACATGGATGTACCGTGTGTGTACCAGCATGATCTTGGGATGGTACGGAAACACAGGAGACTTGACCTTTCAGGTCGGGTCGCTACACAGCAAATCCCAGCACTCGATATGCCTACTTTCTAGCACAAGTCATGCCAAAATTCACGGAAAAATTTGGCATGACCTTTGCTAAAAAGTGGACATATCGAGCGCCTGAAATTCACCGGAACAGAAATGAATCAACATTCCGGTGAAACATAGGCCACTCGGATCATTTACCCTTCACATAATCATCATTTTCCAAATATGACATGTCAAAAACATCACATGTCCAAATATGACATGTCCAAATTCCAAATATGACATGTCCAAATCACATGTCCACATATCACATGTCCAGCATAAAAAAGGAAGAAAAATATAGAACTTGAAGAAAAATGCAAGAAGTCATTTTTCTTCACAATATTTGAAACTAAATTCAGCCTACCTAAATTTGGAACTAAAAAATAGCAACAATTGCTTTAACTAAAATTTTTAAATAGCAACAGTTGCTTTAACTAATCTGTCCACTTCAAATTCTATTTTTTTAATAGCAACAGTTGCTTGAACTAATCTGTCCTAGGTTTCATACTAATTCTAATTAACCAACTAGCACTATAAAATTTAAATAGCAACAATTGCTTAAACTAAAAAATGCAATAAACCTATATAATCAATTCTGTTTTTATTTTAACTACACCTAAAACACCTAACCCTAAATTTCTGCCCTAATTTGACGAAGAACCTAATTAACCTACTACCCTAACTAACTAGGGTTCATACTAACGAGGGTTCATAATATAGCCAACTGCAGAGAGAGGAGGAGCGGTGGGTGGTTTACAAAGGGTGCAGGGGCGAGGAGGCAGGCCCGACAATGACCGAGGTTGGGAGGGGAGGAAGCAGAGGAGGGAGGCGTGGCGCGCCGGGGCCGACGTCGGGGTAAGGGTGAGGTCGCCGGGGTTAGGGGGTTGAGGGCGAGTGCCGGGGTCAGGGGCGAGCACCGGGGTCAGGGGCGAGGACAAGGCTCCGGCGCGGCGAGGGCGAGGATAGGCTTCGGCGCGGCAAGGGCGAGGGCGAGGATACGGGCTCCGGCGGCGATGAGGGGGAGAAGAGAGAGTGGGGATTTGGTGGTTAAGTCAACATAGCAGTAGCGCGTTTCCTAAAAACGCGCTATAGCTATCACAGGTAGCTATAGCGCGTTTACCCAAGAAGCACTACTACTATCACACGTAGCTATAGTGCATTTCTACAAACTGTTGGAGAATATTGCATGGGAAACAAAAAAATTCCTATGCACACGCAGATCTATCCATGGTGATGAGCATCTATGAGACGGAGAGTGAATCTACGTACCCTTCTAGATCGCTAAGCGGGAAGCGTTAAGAAACGCGGTTGGTGTAGTCGAACGTCTTCGCGATCCAAATTGTCGTGCATCCCACAATCCAATCATGACCCGTCCCGCGATCCAATCACGATCCATCCCGCGGACTTGATCACGATTCGTCCCACGAACTTGATCACGATCCTTCCGATCTAGCGCCGAACGGACGACACCTCCGTGTTCAGCACACGTACAACTTGATGACGATCTCCGCCGTCTTGACCCAGCAAGAAGGAGCGGAGAGGAAGAAGAGTTCTTTGGCAGCGTGACGGCACTCCGGCGATGGTGGTGGAGCTATTCCGGCAGGGCTTCGCCTAAGCACTGCAGAAATCCGATCTAGAGGAGAAACTATGCACTGGAGGAACGGGCAGCACGTGGCTAAAAATTCTGTGCAAAAACCCTAAAACCACCAGTATATATAGGAGGAAGAGAGGAGGAGACTTGGCCCAAGGGCCAAGCCACAAGGAGTCGGCCGAACTAGATTGTGGAGGTGGAATCCACCTCCAATACTAGTAGGACTACGATTCACCCAATTTTTGCCTTTTCCCACCTTTTCTCTTTGGATTTAATTCTCTAGCCGCATGGGCCTTGTGTGGGGGTTTCCACCAGCCCACTAAGGGCTGGTATTCACTCTCCCACAATCCGTGAAGCCTCTTGGGTCGAAATACCCCTCTCGGAGGTCTCCGGGTACACTAGCGGCACTCCCGGTACACTATCGATGAGCCCGAAACTTTTCTGGCGACCAAAACAGGACTTCCTATATATGAATCTTTACCTCTGGACCATTCCGGAGCTCCTCGTGACATCCGGGATCTCATAAATGGATCGCTGGAGTTTGCAAACTTTGTCAGCATTCTCTAGATCGACAAAACCTTCTGGTTCCATCATATACAACTCTTCCTCAAGGAAACCGTTGAGGAACGCTATTTTGACATCCATCTGCCAAATTTCATAGTCGAAATAAGCAACTATTGCCAACATGATTCTGACGGACTTAAGCATCACTACGGGTGAGAAGGTCTCATCGTAGTCAACTCCTTGAACTTGTGAAAAACCCTTTGCCACAAGTCGAGCTTTATAGACGGTGACATTACCGTCCACGTCTGTCTTCTTCTTAAAGATCCATTTGTTCTGAATGGCCTTTCGCCCTTCAGGTAATACTTCCAAAGTCCATACTTTGTTTTCATACATGGATCCCATCTCAGATTTCATGGGCTCTAATCATTTCGCGGAATCCAGGCCCATCACTGCTCCTGCATAGCTCGTAGGTTCATTGTTGTCCAACAACATGACCTCAAGACAGGGTTGTCATACCACGTAGGAGTAGTACATGGCCTTGTCGACCCGCGAGGTTCAATAGTAGCTTGATCCGAAGCTTCATCATCATCATCATTAACTTCCTCTTCTACCGTCGTAGGTTCCACAAAAACATCTTTCTGTGTTGCGCTACTTTCTGGTTGAAGTAAAGGTTCAATAACCTCATCAAGCTCTATTTTCCTCCCACTCAATTCTTTCAAGAGAAACTCTTTCTCAAGAAATGTTCCGTTCTTAGCGACACACACTTTGCCTTCGGATCTGAGACAGAAGGTATACCCGACCTTTCGGGTATCCTATGAAGACGCATTTTTCCGCTTTGGGTTCCAGCATTTCAGGCTGAAGCTTGTTGACATAAGCATCACATCCCCAAACTTTAAGAAATGGCAACGTTGGCGTGTTGCAAAACCAAAGTTCATATGGCATCGTCTCAACGGATTTCGATTGTGCCCTATTTAAAGTGAATGCAGTTGTATCTAATGCATAACCCCAAAACGATAGTGGCAAATCAGCAAAAGACATCATAGAACGCATCATATCTAATAAGGGTCGATTACAACGTTCAGACACACCATTACGCTGTGGTGTTCCGGGCGGTGTCAACTGTGAAACAATTCCACACTATCTTAACTGACTGCCAAACTAATAACTCAGATATTCACCTCCTCGATCAGATCGCAGGAATTTAATCTTCTTGTTACGATGATTCTCAACTTCACTCTGAAATTGCTTGAACTTTTCAAACGTTTCAGACTTGTGTTTCATCAAGTAAATATACCCATATCTACTTAAGTCACCAGTGAAGGTGAGAAAATAACGATATCCACCACGCGCTATAACATTCATTGGACCGCACACATCAGTATGTATGATTTCCAATAAGTCACTCGCCCGTTGCATTGTTCCATAGAACGGCGTTTTAGTTATCTTGCCCATGAGGCATGGTTCACATGTGTCAAGTGATTCAAAATCAAGTGGCTCCAAAAGTCCATTAGCATGGAGCTTCCTCATGCGTTTTACACCAATATGACCTAAACGGCAGTGCCACAAGAAAGTGGCACTATCATTATCAACTCTACATCTTTTGGCATCAATGTTATGAACATGTGTGTCATCACTATCAAGATTCAATATGAATAAACCCCTCACATTGGGTGCATGACCATAAAAGATATTACTCATATAAATAGAACAACCTTTATTGTCTGATTTAAATGAGTAATCGTCTCGCAATAAACAAGATCCAAACATAATGTTCATGCTTAACGCGGGCACTAAATAACAATTATTCAGGTTCATCACTAATCCCGATGGTAATCGAAGAGAGAGCGTGCCGACGGCGATCACATCAACCTTGGAACCATTTCCCATCCGCATCATCACTTGATCCTTTGCCAGCCTTCGTCTATTTCGTAGTTCCTATTTTGAGTTGCAAATGTGAGCAACCGAACCGGTATCAAATACCCAGGTACTACAATGAGAGCTAGTAAGGTACACATCAATACCATGTATATCATATATACCTTGTTTGTCGTTGGCCGCCTTCTTGTCAGCCAGGTACTTGGGGTAGTTCCGCTCCAGTGACCAGTTCCCTTGCAATGAAAGCACTCAGTTTTTGGCTTAGGTCCACGCTTGGGCTTCTTTACAGGATTAGCAACTGCTTTGCCATCCTTCTTGGTTTTATCCTTCCTGCCTTTGCCCTTGCCATTTTTCTTGAAACTAGTGGTTTTATTGACCATCAACACTTGATGTTCTTTCTGGATTTCAGACTCAGCGACTTTTAACATCGCAAACAGCTCGGCGACTGACTTGTTCATCCCGTGCATGTTATAGTTCATCACAAAGCTCTTGTAACTATGTGGCAGTGATTGAAGAACTCTGTCAGTGATCGCCTCTGGCGGAAGGGCAATTCCCAACTCCGCTAGATGAGTTGAATACCCAAACATTCTGAGTATATGTTCACTGATAGACCCATTCTCCTCCATCTTGCAAGCATAGAACTTATCGGAGGTTTCATACCTCTCGATCCGAGCATTCTTCTAAAAGATAAACTTCAACTCCTGGAACATCTCATATGCTCCATGACGTTCAAAACGTCTTTGAAGTCCCGGTTCTAAGCCATACAATATTGCACACTGAACTATTGAGTAATCTCTAGTACGTGCCTCCCAAGCGTTCTTAATGTCTTCGGAGGTCATGTCTTCTGGTTGGTCACCAAGCGGTGCATCGAGGACACATGATTTCTGGGAAGCCGTGAGGATAATCCTCAGATTACGGGCCTAGTCAACAAAGATACTTCCATCATCTTTCAACTTATCTTTCTCTAGGAACGCATTAAAATTCAGGGGTGCTACTGTGCGAACCATTGATCTACAACATAAATATGCAAAGTTTACTTAGACTATTGTTCAAGATAATGAGTTTAGTTAATCAAATTACTAAAGCTCCCACTCAAATTGACATCCCTCGGGTCATCTGAGTGTCATATGATCCAAATCCACCAACTCAAGTCCGATCATCACGTGAGTTGAGGTGGCTTCAATGGTGAACATCATTATGTTGATCATATCTACTATATGACTCATGTTCGACCTTTCAGTCTCTTGTGTTCCGAGGCCATGTCTGTACATGCTAGGCTCGTCAAGTTTAACCCGATTGTTCTGCACGTGCAACACTGGCTTGCCCCCATTGTATGTGAATGTAGAGTCTATCACACCCGATCATCACGTGGTGTCTCAACACGACGAACTTTCACAATGGTGCACACTCGGGGAGAACATAGTTCATCTTGAAATTTAAGTGAGGGATCACCTTATAATGCTGCCGTCGTCCTAAGCAAAACAAGGTGCATAAAAGGATTAACATCACATGCAATTCATAAGTGACATGATATGGCCATGAACTTGTGCTTTTGATCTCCATCTATAAAGCACCGGCATGATCTCCATCGTCACTGGCATGACACCATGATCTTCATCATCTTGATCTCCATCAACGTGTCGCCATCGGGGTTGTCGCGCCCAACATGCTTCTACTACTATTGCTACCGTTTAGCGATAAATTAAAGCATTACATAGCGCTTAATGATTGACATGCAGGTCATACAATAATTAAGGACAACCCTATGGCTCCTGCCGGTTGCCGTACTCATCGACATGCAAGTCGTGGCAATCTATACATCACATGATCATCTCATACATCACATATATCACATCATGCAATTGGCCATATCACATCACAACGTACCCTGCAAAAACAAGTTAGACATCCTATAATTGTTGTTGCATGTTTTATGTGGCTACTATGGGTATCTAGCAAGAACAATTCTCATCTACACAAAAACCACAACGGTGATACACTACTTGCTTTTCAACCTTCTCAAGGACCGCCTTTGTCGAATCGGATCCAACTAAAGTGAGAGAAACTGGCCCCGCAAGCCATCTATGCAACAAGTTGCGGTCGAGGGAACCGGTATCTTGTAAGCGTACGAGTAATGTTGGTCCGGGCTGCTTCATCTCACAATACCGCTGAACCAATATCCGACCAAGGAAGGAAGCAATCTAAGCATCAACGCCCACAAACCTTTTGTGTTCTACTCGAGATATCATCTACACATAGACCTAGCTCTGATATCACTGTTGGGGAACGTTGCATGGGAAACAAAAAATTTCCTACGCACACGCAGATCTATCCATGGTGATGAGCATCTACGAGAGAGAGAGTGGATCTACGTACCCTTGTAGATCGCTAAGCGGGAAGCGTTAAGAAACGCGATTGGTGTAGTCGAACGTCTTCGCAATCCAAATCGCCGTGCATCCCGCGATCCAATCATGATCCATCCCGCGAACTTGATCACGATCCGTCCCACGAACTTGATCACGATCCTTCCGATCTAGCGCCAAACGGACGACACCTCCGCGTTCAGCACACGTACAGCTTGATGACGATCTCCGCCGTCTTGATCCAGCAAGAAGGAGCGGAGAGGAAGAAGAGTTATCCGGCAGCGTGACGATGCTCCAGCGATGGTGGTGGAGCTATTCTTGCAGGGCTTTGCCTAAGCACTGCAGAAATCCGATCTAGAGGAGAAACTATGCACTAGTGGAACGGGCAGCACGTGGCTAAAAATTCTGTGCAAAACCCCTAAAACCACCAGTATATATAGGAGTAAGAGAGGAGGAGACTTGTCCCAAGGGACAAGCCACAAGGAGTCGGCCGAACCAGGTTGTGGAGGTGGAATCCACCTCCAATCCTAGTAGGACTAGGATTCACCCATTTTTTGCCTTTTTCCACCTTTTCTCTTTGGATTTTCTTCTCTAGCCGCATGGGCCTTGTGTGGGGGTTTCCACCAGACCACTAAGGGCTGGTATTCACTCTCCCACAGCCCATGAAGCCTCTTGGGTGGAAATACCCCTCCCGGAGGTCTCCCGGTACACTACCGGCACTCCTGGTACACTACCGATGAGCCCGAAACTTTTCCGGCGACCAAAACAGGACTTCCTATATATGAATCTTTACCTCCGAACCATTCTGGAGATCCTAGTGACGTCTGGGATCTCATCCGGGACTCTGAACAACCTTCGTTCACCACCATACATAACTCTATACTACCAAAACGTCACCAAACCTTAAGTGTGCAGACCCTACGGGTTCGAGAACTATGTAGACATGACCGAGACACCTCTACGTTCAATGACTAATAGCGGGACCTGGATGCCCATATTGGTTCCTACATATTCTATGAAGATCTTTATCGGTCGAACCTCTATGTCAAGGATTTAGTTAACCCCGTATGATGTTCGCTTTGTTCTTCGGTATGTTACTTGCTCGAGATTCGATCGTCGGTATCTCTATACCTAGTTCAACCTCGTTATCGGCAAGTCTCTTTACTCGTTCTGTAATACAAGATCCCATGACTAACACTTAGACACATTGCTTGCAAGGCTCATTGTGATGTTGTAGTACCGAGTGGGCCCTGAGATACCTCTCCATCACACGGAGTAACAAATCCTAGTCTTGATCCATGCCAACTCAACAGACACCCTCGAAGATACCTTTAGAGCACCTTTATAGTCACCCAATTACGTTGCGGCATTTGATACACACAAGGCACTCCTCCGATATCCATGAGTTGCATGATCTCGTGGTCATAGGAACATATACTTGACATGAAGAAAACAGTAGCAATAAACTGACACGATCATATGCTACGTTTGTAGTTTGGGTCTTGTCCATCACATCATTCTCCTAATGATGTAATCCCATTATCAAATTACATCACATGTCAATGGCTAGGAAACCTTGACCATCTTTGATCAACGAGCTAGTTCACTAGAGGCATACTAGGGACAAAGTGTTGTCTATTTGCCAACACATGTAATGTGTTTCCAATTAATATAATTATAGCATGGATAATAAACGATTATCATGAACAAGAAAATATAATAATAAACACTTTATTTATTGCTTCTAGGGCATATTTCCAACACAAACTACGCTACTTCTATTTCGACTAGCTATAGCTCTTTTTCGGAAAAGCGCTACTGCTATAACCAGTACCTATAGCAGTTTTCCTGTTTGTTTCTTCTATTGTGTTTTCCTTTATTTTCTCTTCCTTTTATTTTCTTCTTTTTATTTTCCTTTCTTTTCCTTTTTTCCAAAAGCAGGAACGAAGAGAGGGTGATACAATGTATATAACTAAGACGATATATATTGCATCATTTGACGGTTAAGTATGTATACAAAATTGGAACATATAGATTACATCATTTGACCCATGCATAACGGTTAAGTGTGTGCACAAAATAGGAACATTTACATTACATCATTTGACCGATAACGGTTCCTCAGCATCGACATTTTCGTTTTTAGTGAGCTTCTTGCCCTTCTTGTTCGTTGAAGAATAATTGAGCCCCTCATTGTGACTTTTCCTTTCCATGGAGTACGATCTTTATTAGGTAATGTACTATTGATTCTTATTTTGACGTATACTTCATCGTCATCGTCATCTTGCCTCATTGGGTTGCCATACTGGTCGTAGTCTTCCTCATTGGTAACTCCATCCATTCCAATGATGTTCCTTTTTCCTCTCCTCACGACAACACGGCTGGGATTGCATGGGTCGGTTATGAAGAAGCATTGTGTCACATGCTTAGCGTGTACCCATGGCTTGTTTTTTGCGATAGTGTTCATGGTACCGCTCTTGGCGTCGGGTATAGTCATGGTATTGAAATACTGGTTTTCTCTTTCGACATTGTAAGCCCATCTGACACGGAACATTGTCACGTTGTGTAGTCCATAGTAGTCAAGATCCCAGATCTCCTCGACCCTTCCATAAGATCTCTCAGTTGTGTCATCGTCGCTGTCGGTCATGCATCCCATCGTTACCCCTGAGTTCTGATCATCACTGTCCATATCTTTGGCAACGTGTATCCGTTGATATTGTATGTGCCTGATAGGTGAAGAGGTTGGGCGAGGGGCCATGTGCTAAGGTGTATATGATCAATCCGTCCTTAGAGCCCTCTTCCGGGGGATTAGCAATAATATGATCTTTGAACCAATGCGGGAAAGTGGACTTGTGCTCTCTAGTAACTTCGGCATCCATCCTGCATATCCCCCGGACACGATACTTCTTTGCGATAGTTTCTTTGTGCAATGTCGCGAAAGGATCTACCTGGTGTGGGTGCTGTAGCAATACCAAGTTTTCTCTGTCAAAGTCGTTGCGTCGATCTGAGTAGGCCACATGTAGTTCCCTGCGACCGTTGGAGTGAGCTTCTCCTTCGAGCCTCCCATCGTGCTTGTTAACGGACAAACCAACACCACGTGGCCGGTCTGTGCCATATAGAAAATTCTCGCAGAAAGAGATGCAATCTTGTGCTAGATAGCCCTGGAAGATGCTTCCATCCGGACGGGACATGTTACACATGAATCCTTTGATGATCCCATTCATCCTCTCAAACAGAATCATGTTGTGCAGGAATGACGACCCCAGGTCTATTATGTCATCCACAATATGGACACACAGATGCACCATGAAGTCAAAGAATGCAGGCGAGAAGTACATCTCAAGCTCATTTAGTATGACAATGATCTCTTCCTGTAGCCTTCGAAGCTGCTTCACACTGATCAACTTTTGAGAGATGACATGGAAAACATTGCAGAGACCAATAAGCGTGTCACGGACGTGCTTGTCCATTATCCCTCCAAGGGCAACAGGTAGTATCTGCGTCATCATCACATGATAGTCATGGGACTTCATCCCGCTGAACCTTTTCTTCTTCGTGTCTAGATATCTGCTTATCTTTCCATAGTAACCGGAACTAACTTTGATTCTGGTAAGGCACTTGAAGAATGGATCGATCCCAGCCGGACTTAAGGTGAAGCAAGAAGGGGGGCAATAATCCTCTTCCTTTACTTTTTTGCCCTTCTTCTCCCGCACCTCTGTCTCCCTCTCTGTATCCTCTGACTTTTTACGGGGCGGCATGTGCACATCTGCCCTGATCTCCAAATCTTGCAAGTCTTTTCTTGCCTTCGGCCCATCCTTTCTCTTATCCGGCATGTTCATCAGTGTCGCAAGCAAGCTCTCAAGGACATTCTTACAAATATGCATTTGATCAAGGCAATGAGGCGTGTCGAGTTTGTGCCAGTACTCCAAGTCCCAAAAAACAGACCTCATCTTCCATACCTTCAGCAGCGGCTCTGGCGCCTTTTTCATCGTCTTTCCTGGCGCGGGGCACTGTTCCCAGTTTTTCAACAGCTCATTGATTTTGGCGCCGCTCCGCTTACGTGGAGGTCCTCGATGCTCAGCCTCACCATTGAATAGATCTCCATGGTTTCTCCATGGGTCGTCCTTCTCGAGCCATCTTCGATGCCCCATGTACATGATTTTCCCAGACCCGCCATCTTTCCTTGACGTTAGCTACTGAGACGTCGTATCATCCATGCACCGCGTGTATCCACAATATCCATGGCACACCTGTCATGTGACATATCTGTAACCGGGATAGTTGTGCACCATCATGATCAACGCAACTCTCATATAGAAATGCTCTCCTTTGCTGGCATCCCATGTCTTGGTCGGCGTTTCCCATAACGTGCCTAACTCATCTTGAAGTAGCCCTAGATATAGATTAATATTATTTCCCGGTTGTTTCGGCCCTTGAATCAGCATGCTCATGTGTATGTACTTCGACTTCATGCACAAGTAGGGGGGTTGTACATCCATACAAACACGGGCCATGTGCATCACATGCGAAATACCGATATCAGTCGTTGACGCTCTCCGCTGGCTTCCATCCACGACGTGTCTGAGCTTCGAATCATCTCCATCGTCGGGCTTCTTCCTCTCCGTGTGCCAGCGCATGAGCTTTGCTTCCTTCGGATCTACGAAATACCGCTGGAGACAGGGAGTGATCAGTAAGTACCATACAACTTTTTGGGGAGATTTCCTCCCGGCCTTCTTGTATCGAGAAGCATTGCACACCGGACAGCTTATTTTTTCTGGGTACTGCTTCCAATAAATCATGCAAACGTGGATGCATGCATGGTATCTAACATGCAGAAGATCAAGAGGGCACACGATCTTCTTGGCCTCATCCACACTAGTAGGACATAGATTCCTCGCTGGAAGAACATCCTTTAGGTACTTGAGAAGCTCATCGAGACTAGTGTCGGTCCATTTGTTTTTATCCTTCGTCTTCAGGAGTTCGAGCATGAAACTCAAGCGGGTCACCTCGGGATTGCAACCATGATACAATGGAGTGCTCGAGTCTAACACTAATTCTTGCAGCTTGGCCTCCTCTCTAGAAGCAACTCTCACAGTACTCGTCTACTTACGAAGCAGTGCCTGAACATGAGGGTCCCACATGATTAAACTTAGTACTAACGAATTTTGTGGTGTGGAGTCCATGTTTTCTCCACCGCCATGTCTGGCCCCTTCTCCGCCGCCATGTCCGGCCTCTTCCCCGCCGCCATGTTCGGCCCCTTCTCCATCGCCATGTCTGGCCTCTTCCCCGTCGCCATGTACGGCCCCTTCTCCACCGCCATTATCGATCATCTCTTCGTCTTGCCCCGTGTCGTCATTTCCTTCCCCGTCAGCGTCCTCAGCATCATCATCCTCATCTTCAATTATCCATCGAGTATAGCCATCCATGAAACCAGTCATGAGTTGTTGCTCCATCACACGACCATCGTCATAGGGGTCGGGCCAAGCTTGTCCTTTGCATCTTTGAGACGGACATAAAGCCCATGTTAGGTTATTTTCTTTCATGTCCTGCACCGCTGACCGCAACCACCTGTCCACCACCATTCCACTGACCATTATGAATGCCTGAACGGTAATAATAAACAAATTGATTATAAAATGCATGCATGCATCAAAGGCATACAAAAATTCGGCATGACCTTCCCTAAAAATAGGACATATAGAGTTTGCCCGGAATACGCCAAAACGGAAATAAATCAACATTTCGGCAAAACATAGGCAACTCACAAGCACAATTCCGTGGCAACTCACGCCACACACACAATTTCCATCATATTGCCCGATTATGTCATATCGCACACATACAAATATTTCCATTCTTGCAAAAGCATACATTTTTAATCACCTATCTCGAGATCGAGCACGGTGATGATGATGTCGATAGGTGTCACCACACACATCTATGGAATGATCAAAAGTGGACAAAGCTCTTCTTGACAAGGCTATAGGTCTAGTTAGGGAGGTACATAGGTCACTTCACTAAATGCTAGCTAGATCTACCTAGCTTTCTCGTTTTGGAGGAGACAAGTTCAACTAGTGGAGGGGGGAAGGAAAAAGAAAAAGGAGATGCATTAATGGAGGTTGGTGTAGTTAGCTAGGTGTAATAAAGAGAGAAAGATAGGTAGAAGGAGAGTAATGGGGGAGAAGTAGTGAGGAAGAAGCAAAGTGAGGGATAAAGGAGGTGGGAGTTAGGGAAAAGTGAGGAAGAGAGGAAGGGAGGGGGGGAAAGGTGGTATGGTTGCGGCTTAGCAGTAGCGCTGGGCTCAAAATGCGCTGCTGCTAACAAGATAGCGGTAGCCCTCCTCTCACACACGTGCTACTGCTAAGCGGGGCCCTTCATGTCGCCAGTTTCAGAATTAGCAGTAGCGACATGAAAGAAAAGCGCGCTACTACTAATACATTAGTAGTAGCGCGGTTATTCGGGGCGCGCTACTGCTAAACCTAGCATGGTGGGAATGGTCGGTCAATTTTAGTAGCAGCGCTGTTCTACCAAGACGCTCTACTGCTAAGTTTGTAGCAGTAGCGCGTATCCGCGGACCGCGCTACTGCTAACCTCTTCCTGTCCCACGCTGCTGCTAAGATTTTGTGTATAAGGTTTTCCCTAGTAGTGGGAGAGAGAGTGGAGTGGAGAGGGGAGAGTGAGGGGCGGCCGGTTGAAGATGTTGGAGAAGATAGGCTTTACTAGTAGCGCTCTTTGAGGTAAAGCGCTACTGCTAAATGACATAGAAGTAGCGCATTGAGGAGACATGTGATACTGCTATACCTAGTCTGGCGGCAAGGTCGCGGCAATTGTAGTAGTAGCTCTGTTTCCTCCTGACGCACTACTACTATGTGGGTAGCAGTAGTGCGGTCTGCTGTAGCGCGCTATTGCTAAGTTGCAGTAGCGCCTTTTTTATACCGCGCTACTGGTAAGATTCTGTCTATAGGGTTTTCCCTAGTAGTGCCATGCTACTTTGTACAAGTGCTTCTGTGTTGAGCTTGGTGATCAGTCTATGCTAATTTGCTACATGTCTTTTGGATCCATTGGTCATGTTTCGCTAGTCCTAATGCTAACCACTGTAGGAGATGGACATCGAAGAGTTTAGTCAGGCCCTTGTTATGTCAGACTCCTTTTCTCACTCCTATGTTCAAGACTCTCAACTGATCCTTCCGAATGCGGAGGTGTTTGAGGATCCCGCTCTAGAATCTCTAGTGATGGTGGTGCATGCGGAAGCTACTAAGATTGGCAAGGGACGGATGAAGGGGGGCATGAAGGGAAACACAATGAAATGGGCTCCTTACATGGCCACTCTTAGGGATATAACCCCACGGTGAGACCCGCCCTGAGGGTTCCGGGTTATACCTGGTGGCTTGTACACCAGCCCAAGAGTGAGCTGTGGAGACTTAAGGTCCCAAGAAGCTTAGCGGCTTGACAGGATGGGCCGGCAGGTGGCCCGGATGAAGAAGACCCGGGCGTGTAAGCCGCCCGGGGACAACTTGGTCAGGAAAGGCAAGAGAAGATAGAGGTAGACTCAGACATGTAATGAGAGTCGGTTACAACTTGTATGATCCGTGGTTTTGACCTCCTATATAAAGGCAAGACCCGGGGCGGCTTAGGGGCAGGTTATCGAGAACTAGGTTAAGCAATAGCTCCCTTGTAATCAATACATCAAGCAATACAAGAACAAGCAGGACGTAGGCTATTATCTCGACTTGAGGGGCCAAACCTGGGTAAACTCGTGTCCTTCGTCCCAACCAACCCCTTTGAGTCCATCACGTTAGCAATGGCCCCGAACCCAAGTCCGTTCACCCGGACATCTGTTGTGATAAAACCACGACAGTTGGCGCCCACCGTGGGGCATGCGCTCGGTGGTGTTGAGTTCTCAAAGGGCTCTCTCCCAGGGCTTGAGGGATACGTGGTCAGAAGGATGAGCAAGAGTCTCCACGGCCGGCTCTACATCGACGACGCCGGCTAGGGGCTTGATGCCGACTCTGTGTAGTATGGATTCCGCGTTCCTTTTGGCGGGATTCACGTTTTCATCGGAAGGACCGATGGATCTACACCCGGGCTGGACGTCTGCACCAACATCATCGAGCCGGCCCGGCACGCGCAACCCGCCTGTGATGTGCGGCCCGCCCGTGCCAATCCGAGCCAGAGGCATGTCTTCATAGGCTTTACTCAAGGTATGGATCTGAAAGCTTCTGGGTCGCAAGAAACTCTTGTCTATTCAGAAGACGAGTCTTCGAGCGGAGAGACGGAGTCAATTTACCAGCTTCACAACAGTGGGCTCGGGGGCTACGATGAGCTTTGCCCTGAGTCGGATCATTCTGAGTCGGACGCTCTTGGGCTGCCAGCTCACGCTGCCGTGTTCATGGCGCGGTCAGCCCCAGGCACGAACAGTACATCCACGAGAGCAGCAACCTCAGGCGCTGACCCGTCGCCGCCGGCTCATGTTCTTCTGGATTTGATGAACGAGCTCACGGCCCTGATGGCCATTGAAGTTACACCAGATAATCAGACTGCCCGGAACTTAGAGATTGTGAAGCTCAAGGACCGGATGACGGAGGAGCATCAGAGGATTGCTGAGCTAAAAGTCCAGATGGAGGAAGAGGCAGAACGTATTAAAACGAGTGCCTTCCGCCTTGGGCTCGAACAGCAATCGGCGGCTGCGGTACATCGGAGGAGGCATCAATTCCGCTTGCCAGAACGATAGGAGGCTAGGAACATCTTCAACACGCCAGGAACGAGACGAGCAGCGGATGCACTTGGAAGCCGCCCGGCGGTTCGACCGACATCTCACCCGGCCCGACGAAACCAGGCCTTACCAGTGGTCTTTCCAACACCGGCGGGTCATTATCCTAACCCAGCCGAGAACATGGTGGCCGCAGCCACCCGACTTGAAACAATTCCTATTCTAGATGAAGCGCCTTTTTGCGGAAGAGGTACATAATGCCATTGGATACCTTCAGACGGCGATGGCCCAACAGGAGAAGTATACTCACATCCAGATCCGCGTTCATTCAACCCCTCTCCCTAGCCAGAGCTTTAGCCGGCCCTATGAGTCGCCAGTGGTTTCCAGCAGCGAGCGGCTAAGAGGACCTTCGAGGGACAATCAGGCGGCTCTAGATGCGCAAGCGTTCATGAACTGGGCAAGAAACCAGCGACAAGCGGCCGCCTTAGCCACGACGACTCACCAAGAGCCCACGCCCTCTGTATCAATAGGGGCTGGGATAACTGCCAGGGCAATGGGAGTGCCATGTTTATCGCCGGCTCTGCAAAGTGAACTGTTGCCGAAGGATTTCAAAGGACCTCGCAAGGTTCTGAATTACACTGCTGATTTGCCTCCGGAGGCCTGGGTCAAAAGTTATGAACTGGCTATGGAGATGCTAGATGTTAGTGAGGCGGTGTGTGCTAAGTACTTTATCATGATGCTTGAAGGTCCGGCTCGCACATGGTTAAAGGGGTTGCCTCCCAATACCATCAATTTGTGGGCTGAGTTAAGGGCAAGGTTTATAAAAAATTTCAAGGGACTTGCAAACAGCCTATGACCATCGTGGATCTCGATCACTGTGTCCAGCAGGAGGGTGAGTTAGCTCATCATTGGGTCCGACGGGTGTCAACCATCATCCACTCATCTGAGCAGATCCCGGCGGCCCAAGCCGTGCTCATCTTAGAGAAGAACTATCACTTCGTTCCGCTGAAGAAGAAACTGGCCGGCTCAAGCGTACGTGTCAGGATATGGGATAGCTCATGATGGCTCTCACAAAGTATGCCGACTCTGATAACACGAAGGACCCAGGTTCTGATGAGGAGAAGGCCGGTCAAGGTAAGAAGAACAATCAAGGAAAAGGTGTGGTTAACAATGGTACCCAGAACAAGCGGAAGAATCCCGATGCCGGATCAGAACTGGTAGCCAATGCAAGTACCGTCTAGAATCCTCCTAAGGGTAATGGGAAGTTCAGGCCACCTTTTAATAAGAACAAGACTCCCTTCAATTTGGAGGAGGCACTTAAGAAGCCCTGCCCAGAACATAGCCAGCCCGACAAACCTTCCTCACACGCATGGGGTGATTGCCACACTATGCAGAAGTTAAAGAATTACTATACGCAACCCAACAACCAGGGCGGTGGTCCACCCAGCGGCTCGGGACCGGGCGGGTCAGGAGTCGGATTGGGACCGACGGCTCAGGGTCCGGTCATCAAGGTCAAGGTAATCAAGGAGGTCATCAGCAACACTCTAGTAACAACAACCAGCAGCTGCATAACCAATCTGGGTATCAAAGTAATCCGAAGAAGCTCAGCTCAGGCCAGTATCATGTTTTCACGACCAGCCTTAATAGGCGGGATCAGAAATTACGCAAGCGAGCGGTTCATGCGGCTGCGCTGGCTCTACCACGGTACTTAAAGTGGTGTGAATATAATATAACGTGGAGCCGGGAAGATCACCCACCGCGTGTTGATGACCCGGGGCGGCTGGCTTTGGTGGTTGCCCCCAAGTGGGAGGATATATGGTGAATAAGGTGCTTATGGATGGAGGCAGTAGTATCAACATCCTCTATTATGACACCTTCCGGCGGATGAAGTTGCTTGACAAGGATCTTAAGCCCTCATCCACCATTTTTCATGGTCTGGTGCCAGGCAAGTCGGCTTATCCGGTGGGCAGGATTTCTTTGGAAGTTGCCTTTGGTGATGAATATAACTACAGAGTGGAGTCTTTGTGGTTTGAAGTGGTCAAGATCAAGAGCCCTTACCATGCGTTGTTTGGGCGGCCGGCTTATGCTAAGTTCATGGCTAGGCCCTGCTATGTCTACTTATAGCTCAAGATGCCCGGGTTAAAAGGTACAATTACCGTTCATGGTGATCGTAATATGGCTATTGAGTGCGAGGAAGGAGATGCAGCTTATGCAGAATCCAGTTGTGCTCAGGAGGAGCTTAAGTTTTATAAGGAGAATGTTGACCCGGAGGATATGATGCCGCTGAAAAAGCCTACAACGGAGGTTGAGCTGCCCCTTAAGTTTTTGGCGGATGATACCAAGGAATTAGACTTCACTCCGGGCGACTCATCCAAACAGTTCATCATTGGGGATCACATGGATCCCAAATAGGAAAGCGCGCTCATTGAATTCATCCGTGAGAATCGAGACATCTTTGCATGGAAACCTTCTTACATGCCGGGTGTTCCGAGAGAGTTCGCTGAGCACAATCTTAATGTGGACCCTAAGTTTAAACCTATGAAGAAGTTTTTATGGTGGTTCAATGAGGAGAGACGCAAGGCCATCAGAGAAGAGGTCGACCGGCTCTTAGCGGCGGATTTTATAGTCGAGGTCTTTTACCCGGAGTGGCGTGCTAACCCGGTGTTGGTGGTAAAAAAGAACGGCACGTGGTGGATGTGTGTGGATTATACGGACCTTAACAAGGCTTGTCTGGCTGATCCCTTTGCTCTCCCTCGTATTGATCAGATCATTGATGCTACAGCGGGTCGCGAAAGCCTGTGCTTCCTGGATGCTTATTCAGGATATCATCAGATCAAGATGGTGGTTAAGGACCAAGATAAGACGGCTTTCCTTACACCTTTTGGAGTCTTCTGTTATGTATCTATGCCTTTCAGGCTCAAGAGTGCCCAGGCAACTTATCAGCGTTGTGTGCAGAATTGCCTTCATAGTCAGGTTGGGCGCAATGTTCATGCTTACGTGGATGATATTGTGATCAAATCAAGGAAGAAGGAGACCCTTTTGGACGACTTAAGGGAAACTTTTTACAATCTCCGGGTCTATAAGATGATGCTTAACCCGGCCAACTACGTCTTTGGTGTTCCGGCTGGCAAGCTCTTGGGATTTCTGGTTTCTGAGCGTGGCATTGAGGCTAACCCAGATAAAATCAAAGCTATCACCTCCCTGGGAGAGCCGGCATGTGTTAACGATGTCCAGCGCCTGGCGGGCGAATCGCTGCGTTGAGCCGGTTCATAAGCCGCCTCGGTGAGAAAGCCATTCCCCTATATCAGATGATGAAAAAGACAGATAATTTTGTCTGGAGTACGACGGCGGGTAAAGCATTGGAGGCACTCAAGAAACAACTCACTGAGCCGCCGGTATTGGCTGCTCCGGCTGAGAAAGTACCTTTGCTCCTGTACGTGGCGGCTAACAACCGGGCAGTCAGCGCCGCAATTGTGGTTGAGCGCAAGGAAGCCAGGAAGGAGTATCCGGTTCAAAGGCTAGTTTATTATATCAGTGAGGTCCGAACCGAATCCAAGCAGAGATATCGACATTGGCAGAAGCTAGTGTATGGAGTGTTCATGGCCAATCGCAAGTTAAAGCACTATTTCCTAGGGCACTAGATCACCGTGGTCAGTTCTGCTCCGTTGGGGGATATAATCCAGAACAGAGAAGCTACTGGTAGGATTGCTAAGTGGGTATTGGAGCTGGGACCTCTCAATCTGAAATATGTGCCTCGTACGGCTATCAAGTCCCAAGCCCTTGTGGATTTTATAAACGATTGGACAGAGTGTCAAGCTCCTGAGGAAAAGCCGGATAACACATACTGGACTATACATTTTGATGTGTCCAAACAGCTGGAAGGATCAGGAGCAGGAGTTGTTTTGACATCTCCCAAAGGTGATAAATTTTGTTATGTGCTCCGGCTGATGTTCCCTTGCACCAACAATGCGGCTGAGTATGATGCTCTGCTTCATGGTCTCAGAGTAGCCAAGGAGATGAATTTAAGCCGGGTAAGGTGTTTGGGCAACTCAGATCTTGTGGCTCAGCAAGTTTCAGGCACGCGGGATTCCAGGGACCCGTGGATGGCGGCTTATCGACAGGTGGTGGATATCATTGCTGGTCACTTCAAAGGTTATCATGTAGATCACATTGATCGTCGCAGGAATGAGGCAGCTGATGCCTTGTCACGGTTAGGCTCTTAGCGAAAGCCTGTGCCGCCCAATATCTTTTTGGACGTTTTATATCACCCGACTGTCAAGTTGCCTTCAGAGGAGGATTTGGCTGTCCCTGACCCGGAGGGGCAGTTGGTGGCGGCTCTGCATGCTATTCGGATTGGATTGTGCCTTACCTGGCCTATTTGACTTGGGGCAAGTTACCTGATGATGAAAATCTAGCCAGACAGATTACCCGGCGGTCTAAGTCGATGACAATAGTTAATGGTGAGTTACACAAGTGCAGCGTTACCGGGGGTTTTCAGCGTTGTGTCTCACCAGAGGAAGGTCAGGAAATTTTGAATGAAATTCATGCTAGATATTGCGGACATCATGTCGGCTCAAAATCTTTGGTAGCTAAGGCGTTTCGGCATGGTTTCTTCTGGTTGACGGCTCACAAAGACACAGAGGATCTGGTCCGCAAGTGTGACGGCTATCAAAATTCGACCGGCGTTCTCATGTTCCGGCTCAAGAGTTGCGTATGATACCAATTACTTGGCTATTTGCAGTCTGGGGGCTTGATATGGTAGGACCTTTCAAGAGATCCAACGAGAAGAAAACACACCTCCTGGTGGCGGTTGATAAGTTCACCAAATGGGTAGAGGCTAAGCCGATCAGCAAGTGCGATGCGGCTACAACGGTTCAGTTTATTAAAAAGCTGATCTACCATTTCGGTTACCCCCACACCATCATCACTGACAATGGCACAAATTTGTCCAAGGGAGCTATAAAAGATTATGCGACGAAGAGCACATCCGGCTTGATGTTTCAGCAGTTGCTCATCCGCAGTCCAACGGTCAGGCGGAGCGTGCCAATCACGAAATCTTGAGGGGTATCAATCCATGGATCATGGTTCCTTTAAAACGAACACCTGGTTGTTGGGTTGAAGAGCTGCCCTCCGTCCCCCAACAGATCCACAGGGTATACACCTTTCTTCATGGTTTACGGTGTTGAGGCCGTGTTGCCAAGTGACATCCGAGATGACTCGCCACGAGTGGTGGCTTACGTTGAGATGGACAATGAGACGGTGCGTCAGGACGCATTGGATGCTTTGGAGGAGGAACGAGAGCTGGCGGCGGCCCGTTCGGCAATTTATCAACAAGACCTGCGCCGCTATCATAGCCGCAGGGTTAAGACCCGAACGTTTCAAGAGGGTGACTTAGTCCTACAGCTGATTCAAGACCAGACAGATATGCATAAGTTATCTCCTCCATGGGAAGGGCCTTTTGTGTTCAGCCAAAATCTCAACAACAGGTCGTATTACCTCATTGACATCCGGGACGACTCAGATACTTCGGGTCAGGAGACCCGTCGGCCATGGAACATAGCGCATCTGCAGCCTTATTACACTTAAGGTTGTTGAGAATCATCACTGTACATTATCATTGTACATATCATATTTATATATGAGTAAAATAGCATCCCTGCAAGCCGGGGCCTCTGCCACATCACACATCTTCATCGATGCAAATACATTGGTTGTTGAAGGGGGCTTCTTACCTTCGGGTATCGCTTATCTCACCCTAATAGCTGGCTTTATGCCACTTCCGGTTAACATGTTAACCGCGATTGTCGAAGGGGGCTTCTTACCTTCGGGTATCGCCTATCTCACCCTAACAACCGGCTTTATGCCATTCCAGTTGGCATGTCAACTGTGGCTATCGAAGGGGGCTTCTCACCGATGGGTGTCACTTATCTCACCCTAACAGCCAGCTTTATGCCATTTCTGGTTAACATGTTAACCGCGGTTGTCGAAGGGGGCTTCTTACCGACGGGTTCGCTTATCTCACCCTAACAACTGGCTTTATGACATTCCAGTTGACATGTCAGCTGTGGCTATTGAAGGGGCCTTCTTACCCTCGGGTATCGCTTATCTCACCCTAACAGCCGGCTTTACGCCATTTCGTGTTAACATGTTAGTCGCGGTTGTCAAAGGAGGCTTCCCACCTCCGAGTGTAGCTTATCTATCCCTAACAACCGGCGTTCGTGCGAGAAATGTTGACAAGTCAACATAACCATACAGGGGGCTTCCTGCCCTACGGGTGAAGCTTATCAAACCTTCTCGGCCGGCTCTAAAGCCAAGCGAGGAATTCTGTCAAATACGTTGGGAAGACACAGCATCTTCGGGTTAGGCTTTTAAGCCGCCCTCCTGACGGTGGAAAGGTACATTTATACATGCAGGAAACTAAGCTACGAAGGGCCAGTAAGGTATATAATAAGAGGGACAAGGAAGATGGCACATGTCTATTTTAAAGCTGGACTTTCATACATGCGCGATGGCAAAAGTTCAACAAAGGCAAAACTTGTGCTATCCTATTACAGACGCTCTCTGTGGAGCTCAAAATATCATCAAGTTTTTTACATCGCCCATGGCGTATCATGGAGAGCCGGCTATTACATGTTTTCTAACAAAGCAATCAGCTGGCTGGCGGGTCATCCTGCTCCGGCTCTTCGGCTGCCTTGATCTGGAGATTATCCAAGTCCCAATTGCAGTCGGTTAAAGCCGCAAAAGTTCCTTATTCAAAGAAGGGGGACGGGTCAAGATCAGAAGCGAAGAGATTCTTACTGCGAGCGGGTGTCAGATCCTGGCACTCAAAGAGCGGACCACGGATCCTCTTTTGATCAACACTATAAGCCGCGTGGTAAGTCGACAAGTTGACCTCTTCTGCTAAGACGGAGGCTAGGACTTTGGAATCTTTTATGCACCGAGCATAGTCAACGTCAGTAAACTCAAAGCCGTCGTCCTTCTTGGAGGGAAAACCATCCATCATCTCAGCCGGAGTAAGCTCTGGAGTGAAACCCAATGCCCGGCTTATGGCCGCAATCGACCCCTGGCAGGCGGCTGATTTCTTTAGCTCCACAATCTGTTTGGGCATCGTTGACAGGAGCTCCAACACACCTTTAAGAGCCGAAGGAATGTTCTCTTTATACTGCCAAGCCTTGATTATGCGTACTGCCCTACAGTATAGTTGTTCTGTCAAGGTGTATATAGCCTTCAAGGGCAACAGACTGTCGGAGACAAGTTGGTGGCTCCTAGGACCTTCATGAGACGGAGGCCTCGTTATGAGTCGCCAGCACAAGTCCAAAAAATCAGGATCGAGCCAAGCTATTAAAAACTTACCGAAAAGGGCAACTGCCATCTTTGTGATGTGACGCTTCAAAGACTGCAACACGTCAGATATGATCATGAGTCGCTGATCGGCATCATTCTCCCATTTAGTCAATGTAGCTTTTTCAGCCTTAGAAGATTCCTTGAAGGCGGTGAAGTCAGCTTTGATCTTAGCTAGCTCTTCAACAAGGAGCCGACATGTCTCGTCAGCTTCACTCCGAGCGGCTTGCTGAGTAGCTAAGTTCGTTTTTTAGCCGGCCAATTCTGACCCGGCTTCGGTTAAAGCTTCCTACAACGTATCAAATTATTGAATACATAAGCAAGTGTCAAACAGATTGCAAGCAATATGCATGACACTTGGGGGCTAATGTCTATTTTCAAGACGGTTTCGACTCAACATTGACAAGTTTGACCCAGAACTTGGGGGCTACATATTGGTTTTCTAAAGAGGTTCAACATGTAAGTCTTGGCTCAACTTTGGAAAAGATTAAGCTGAACCTTGGGGGCTATAGTTGGCTCAGGTAACTATCTCGTAGGAAGTACCGGTTCAAAATTATCAATTATTGAGCCGGCCCTTGGGGGCTAACAACAATGATTTCAGATCATGGCTAAATAAATTAAAGCCTACACATTACATATGTCTACTTCCGCTAAAGATGGAAGAGCTGGATTATTATCAGTCAATATTAACCTGGCTCTTGGGGGCTACGTAAGGGTATAAGGAGGAGAAAGGAATACCTCATATCGTCTCTTCATTAGGTTAACCAGTTTGAGCTCCAAATCCCGACTTGTAGACAGCCGGTTCATATAGCCAGCATGAAGTTCGTCGGCTGTCATTTTCTCTAAGGCAGGGAGCTCAAATTCCAGCTCCCTTGAAGCTTCAGTTGTTTCACTATGCTTGGTTAGCACGTGAGGTGAAGGAGAGTGCAAGCCGGCACCAGTAATCACGACGTCCGGGCCACGGCATCATCAGCAGCCTTGGCAGGGCTCGGCGGCTTGGGAAGGTCCCTTTGTGGGCTCTCAACAATAATGTCATCAACTGTCGGTTCTGCAGAAGTCGCTGGGGGGTCCGGCTTGGCAAGCTCCAGTTCTTGAGCAGCAGGGCCAGGGGAGGACTTGTTGGTTTTCCTCCGCTTAGCTTGAGCCCTAGAAGAGACATGAAGGCCAGAATTCAAGGGTTACAACTGCCGAAGAGCCGGATGTAAAGGTTACAAAATGCTTACAGCGGATTAATCTTCGGAGGTGGAAGGGCGGTGGTCGTAGAGTCGCCGGATGAAGGTGATCCCTGAGAGATAGTTCAGATGATATAAGGCGGTGTTGAGATTACAAAGGAAAAGCTAATAAAATCAAACAGAGATACATACCTCTGCGGGGCGCTTCTTAGGAGCCGGGGATTTCGGCAACCCGGACATGAGATCAATAGAGCCGGCGCTCCGGGTCTGACGGCGGTCGACTTGTTGTTGCTTTTTCAAAAGAAATTGGGGATCCAAATGAGCAAGAGGATGAGAAAGGGGAACTTTTTGAACAACCCTCCATATCTTCGAGGGTACAAAACATTCTGAGTCGGATGAAATGTAAGTTACCTCAGGAACGTTGGCCTGGCTCGTCTCTACCTCGTCCTACGAATAAGTTGTTATCAGTAAGGTGAATAATCAAGTTACAGAAAATAGTCAAACTATACCTTTGAGCCGAATGACTCTGGCGGTTCAAACCATTCTTCTTGAGGGGTGGTCTTCTTTGTCGTCTTCTTGGCTGGGGCCTTCTTCTTGCTCTTCTTCACAGGAGGAATATATTTCTTCTCCCAGAAGTCGGAGTCATCCTGGAAAGGTAAGCCGGTTAATAGTGATGAATTGACAAAGTCCTAACAAAAGAGACAATGAAGAGTCGTCTTACGTCTGGAGCCGGGTTAACGACACTGAAAGGCGCCAGCCCAATAGCGCTGCAAGCTCCTGACGTCTCATGAACAAGACTCCGGATGACAGTGGTAATATCATCTTCAGTTAAAGTTGTCCCGCTGAAGCATAAGGAACTATCATACTTGCCCGAATATTCGCTCATGAGGCAGCTTCTCAGGCTCAAAGGCATAACTCTCCGGGAGATTCAGCAGTGGATCAAGTCCAAACCCGTCAATCCGTTGGCCATGAGGGCTTTAATCTTGGCGTGAGGCGGCTCGTGCCTTGCGCGTTCAGAAGTTGATAGCTGGCCGGGAAGCTCCGAAGTTGTCTTAAGTCGGGAAGGGCGATAGCCCGACAGTGGATGCTCACCCTTCGGGGAGGTATCCTTGTAGTAGAACCAAGTCTTATTCCAATCCTTTGGATGACTCAGCATTGGTACAGCTGGAAAGGTAATGTCTTGGCGCCTCTGAATGGAAATTCCACCAAGTTCTAAGCTCGGGCCGACCTTTACTTCAATTTGCCGGTTTGCATAAACGAATCCTCGGAAGATACCTACAGACGGCTGAGTCTACAAATAGACCTCGCTGAGCACTTGGAAGTTGTAGATGTTGGAGACAGAGTTGGGGCAAGGTCTTGGGGATGCAGCTTATAAAAATGAAGGATGTCCTAGAATTTTTTTGAGCTGAGGGGTATGAATCCACGTTCAATATGATCCAAAAAACAACTACCTCTCCCTCCTGAGGGATGGGCCTCAGTTCATTACCCGGAACCTGCCAATGGATGACCACTTTAGCAGGAAGGGTGCTCGCAAGCACAAAGTCCATCAGAAACTCTTTAGTAATGCATGAACCAACCCAGTTGTAGGAGTTAGATGTGCGAGACATGGCGGCAGTTTTTAACTGTATAAAGTATCCATATACGGCGAGTCAAGAAAAGGCAAATAAATGTAGGCATCTTAAAAGCTTAAGACCTCAAGGATGAGATGCCAAGATCTGGCTGATAAGAGCCGGAACAGCATGGCGGATCAACATTACGAAAGGACAGAGTGAAATTTGGCTAAGTTCTAAAAACAGGTTTCACAAAATAGTGCTACAGCTGCGGATCTATAAAACAAAAGAAATGTCTTTATTTCCAGACCTAGCAATGAACTTGTGAAAACAGAGAAAGTCTGAAAACGACGGGCGGAGGCGTGGTGAATCTAAACAGCATCAGTGTTGGTCTTCTACCTAGCGGCTCCATAGGGACAGGTTACGATTGAAGACTAATGAACTGAACATGGCTGGCATTGATGGAACCCCGAGTTCTAAGAACAAGCGGCGGCGGAGCTCCATGGAAACCCTACCGGAACAATTTGCGGATCTAAGGGGGAAAAGATTCATCGACGACGGCGCAATGAAGGCGGAAGATACTCTGGATCGCGTCAGGTTGATGCAGCGACCCTGTCGATGGCGAGGAGAAGACGGCGCCGGAGCAGGAGGCGCTGGAAACGGAAGCGTCTGAAGGAAGGAGATGACAGAACAAGCGGGAGAAGGCAAATGCCGCCCCGAGCAGTCCTATTTAATAGGGAAAAGGCAAAACAGGTGCAAAAATCCAGGCGTCGGATGTCATTTGACCGAGGTGGATGCCTCGATCTTCGGGCTATTCATTTAATAAAAAAATTCGTTGCGTGCATCCGAGGATCTTTGTTGCAGATTTGACATGACGTCATGGCGGGTCATTTCCGGGCGACTCGCGGAGGTGTAAGAAGAAAGGCTGAAGTGAGCAAGCTCAAATCAACCTGGGGCCTAATGTTGGGGATATAACCCCACGGTGAGACCCATCCTAAGGGTTTTGGGTTATACCTGGCGGCTTGTACACCATCCCAAGAGTGAGCCGTGGAGACTTAACGGCCCAAGAAGCTTAGTGGCTTAACAGGATGGGCCGGCAGGTGGCCCGGATGAAGAAGACCCGGGCGTGTAAGCCGCGCGGGGACAACTTGGTCAGGAAAGGCAAGAGAAGATAGTGGTAGACTCGGACATCAAATGAGAGTCGGTTACAACTTGTATGATCCACGGTTTTGACCTCCTATATAAAGGCAAGACCCAGGGCGGCTTAGGGGGCAGGTTATCGAGAACTAGGTTAAGCAATAGCTCCCTTGTAATTGATACATCAAGCAATACAAGCACAAGCAGCATGTAGGCTATTACCTCGACTTGAGGGGACGAACCTAGGTAAACTCGTGTCCTTCGTCCCAACCAACCCCTTTGAGTCCATCATGTTAGCAATGGCCCTGAACCCAAGTCCGTTCACCCAGACATCTGCCGTGATAAAACCACGACAGCCACCTTCTTCCTAAACAAGATGTGTGAGCTCATCGACACTAGGGTGAGGACTAATGAGGGATTCAAGGAGGTGCACCTCAATGCTATTGTCAAGATGGTATTTAAGGTATGTGACATACATGTGGCCTCAACACAGTTGTACAATACGCGAGACACGCCATGGGCCCAGTGAGGCCCAATACGGCCCAATAGGCAGCACACGCCATGGGCCCAGTGCGGCCCGTCGGTAAACTACACAAGCGAGATCTTCATGAGGGCCTCCACCTCGCGAGGAGAGTGCTAGCCATCATTGTCAGGAGCCCCGTGAATCCCCCTCGTGAGGTCGCTTCCTGAGGCCGGCTATGGGACCTTCGTGGGGGGAACTAACCTGGGATGGCTTGGCAGGGTCATGCGGTCTGAGCACACACGTGGGCAGCATGCGCCATGCCAAGCGGTGCGAGGGGCCATGCCAGAAGGCGTGGACGGAATGGATTCCCTCTTCCATGCTAGGAGAGTGGGGTCATCCTGCCTACCCCCAAAGAAACTCCCAAAGGTATCATGTTTGGTTAAAGAAGACCATGGACGAAGGATCACCACGATGGAGGTCATCCCCGATCCCGCTAGCGCATCACAGCGGGAGGCTTTTGCAGGTGAAGACTGCTTTTGTCAGGATAAGCTGTAGCCATGCCCCCCCCCCTTCAAACTGGGTATGTGGCAACCATTTTCACCAGGTGTTTTGGGGGGAAGAGGATTAGTGCCCGTATAAGAAGGGACGGGGCGGCCACCATAGAGGGGAGATGCACCTTTGTATTCACATCCCCAAGTAATTCAAACAAGCAGGAGTAGGGTCTTACACCGCAAGGTGGCCCAAACCTAGGTAAACCGCTGTGTCCTCTATCCTTCTTCTTAGCTCGAGCACGTTAGAGTGTCACCGTGAGGTTGCAAGGGAGAGTAAGGCAGGAGAGCCAGTGCACCCCCAGAGTTTGAACCTCATTGGGTCCTTGGAGCCCTGATTTCGACAGTAGAGAAGATCGATATGAACAAAGACCATCCTAGAGAAGGAAGGATTCGGAGAGAAAGGACAAGTACACTAAGAGTTTCACAAGAAGAAGACATCAAGCTCATGTTGGTGAATGTGTTTCTGCTCCAACTCTGGCAACCAATCCGAGAGAAGTTATCACTCCAACTATAGTTAAGATGAAGCTGTTGTCGGTCTAGCTCTTGTATCCTCCAACTCCTATGACCTATTTGAATCACCAAATGAAGGAATTGGAAAGTGGTTCATGGATAAAGTCCCCAAGGTATCACACCTTGAATTCATAGACTTCAATAATGATGATGAGGACTTATTAGGTGATGATGACTTGCTGATTGATAAAACTAGTGATGTTAGCCCAAATGAACTTGCTAGTAATCATTATAGCCAAGATGAATCATTTGTTGATGCTAAGAAGGAAATTGAGATCTTAACTAAAGATTTAAACACTCTTAAGTTAGCTCATTAATGTACTCAAGAAGATCATAGACAGCTTCAAAGAACTCATGAGAAGCAACGCTTCGAGAAGCTAAATTTATACCATGAGCATAAGTTTCTTAAAGTTTTCAATGACGATCTTCGAAACAAGAGTTCTTCTAATCTTGCCAAATGACTTCTCTTTTCTACTTTTATGCCTCAAGTTAAATCTAAGCAAACTAGTAACAAGGATAAGAAAGGTTCTTCATCTAGCAACGACAACAAAAATACTAAAGCCAAGGATGTTATTCCTAGTATCTCTATTGATTCCACCAATGATTCTATTAGCCAAGTTTCACTTGATCAATAAAAAATATTGAAAGGAATTATAGAGAAAGGTGTCTAAAAGTCTTGGCGGGAGTAAGAAATTCGAAGAGATTGTATGCAAGCAAGGATGCCAGTCGAAGAATCAAGGTGTTGGCTTTGAACGAAACTTCAAGGTTAATGGAGTTGAATGGGAGGAAGATCAATACCCTTAGACAAAGTTTGTTTCTCAATAAGAGATATATGACCCTACTCTCTTCAATATAACACAAGCTCAAGATGATCTTCCACCACAACACCACAAGCTAAAGGGCAAGGACAAGGTTCAAAAGGAGATTGGCTCATTTGAAGAACCACCTCTAGCTATGGTCAAGTGGGCTCCCAAGGCTACAACAAGCTCTACTTCATCAAGTGCTACATCAACTCCAAGTATTCCCATCAAGTTGATGTGGGTCCCAAAGAAGAAGAACTAGAGAGTTCTTGAGGGGTGACTCCGTCAACAAAGTCCACTCATATTCATTTCTTGGCAATAACTTGTGCAATCAAATCCAACCTTATGCACTATTTCAAGAAGTCACAAGCCATCTTGTTGGTAAGTAGGGGACAAGGTATTCAATGCATCAATGGACATCATCACATGAGCATTTCACTACATGTCCATAGATATCCTTGCAATTGTTCCTTGTGTGGGACTAACCCATGTAGGTGTGGAGAGTATCAAAACAACAAGGATTGCTCCCAACTCTATATGATCTTCATCAACAATGAGCATCCGCTGCTACAACATCTACAAGAAGTCTTCAACAATAAAATCCAAGGTTAGTTCATCCCTCTTAGGGGGGATTTCACATCTAGGGGGAGCTTTGCTCTAAGACTTGAGCCAAAGCATCTCGAATGGTGTGAACACATTAATGCATTATGTAAAAGTGGTAACCCACTTGTGCTTAAACGATGAGTATGACCTATTATCACGTGATCTCACTTGGATCCTAAGTCAATATACTCATATATAGATGACTTTGTCTTCGACAACTGCTTGATAGATACTATAGTGGTTTGCATGTCTGACATATTTCATTTGCCATTTTATAGTGTGAGCACGCTGGTATGCACATTTTTGTCATTCAAGGACATCTAATTGTACTTTATTTGGGTTTTATTTTTATGGACAATTGGATGTACAAGAATGCTTAAGTACCCCCTTGTCGTTATCTATTCTATGTTGTCTCAAATTCTATTCATGCTTCATCACAAAATTTGAACAAGCTCATTTTCCGACCCTTCGGGTGAGGAGCACTCGGAGCCCCCGATTCGACTATGGCTGGCCTCCAAAACCTTCTAAGCACTTTTCAGTGTGACCATTCCCTGCAAACTCAGTCCCACCACAGGCATTTAAACTTACCTGATTTCCTACGTCGCTAGCACCGATCAAAAATTCTCGGCGTCATCGAGTTCCTCTACTCTAAGTAGTTATGAACTTTGGTGCCATCGATTCTTTCTTCTCGGTGTCACCGACAACACATGGGTATATATACCGTGTGGGTGGGACTCCAAAATTTCTCAAACCCTTCCACTCCCACCCATAACTATCATCGCCCTAGCTCTTCGGACGTCGCCCTTGTGTCCAGCGAACCCTTGCCGTCGGACTCTGTCGCCATTAATGGCAATCTTCGTCACCGTTGCCACAGTAGAGGAGCTCCACAAAGTTAGGGTAAAGCTTCAATCTCATGTGTGTTCTCTTTCTGATTCATACGCAAACAGGATCATCTTACTTCTAGCCATAACATGAAAATTACTATCCTCGAGAAAATCACCTTAGATTGATTTGAACGAAAAAATAGGGTTAGGTTTCCGTAATGAGTAATCTCAGTGTTGGAAATATGCCCTAGAGGCAATAATAAAATGTTTACTATTGTATTTCCTTGGTCATGATAATTGTCTATTGTTCATGTTATAATCGTGTTAACCGGAAACCGTAATGCATGTGTGAATACAAAGACCACAACATGTCCCTAGTGAGCCTCTAGCTGGCTAGCTCGTTGGTCAATAGATGATCACGGTTTCATGACCATGGAAATTGGATGTCATTGATAACGGGATCACATCATTAGGAGAACGATGTGATGGACAAGACCCAATCCTAAGCATAGCACAAGATCATGTAGTTCATCTGCTAAAGCTTTTACAATGTCAAGTATCATTTCCTTAGACGATGAGATTATGCAACTCCCGGATACCGTAGGAATGCTTTGGGTGTGTCAAACATCACAACGTAACTGGATGGCTATAAAGGTGCACTACGGGTATCTCTGAAAGTGTCTGTTGGGTTGGCACGAATCGGGACTGGGATTTGTCACTCCGTGTGACGGAGAGGAATCTCTGGGCCCACTCAGTAAGACATCATCATAATGAGCTCAATGTGACTAAGGAGTTAGCCACGGGATGATGTGTTATGGCACGAGTAAAGAGACTTGCCGGTAACGAGATTGAACAAGGTATAGGGATACAAACGATCGAATCTTGGGCAAGTATCATACCGGTAGACAAAGGGAATTGCATACGGGATTCATTGAATCCCCGACATCATGGTTCATCCAATGAGATCATCATGGAGCATGTTGGAGACAACATGGGCATCCAGATCCCATTGTTGGTTATTGACCGGAGAGGTGTCTCGGTCATGTCTACGTGTCTCCCGAACCCATAAGGTTTAGACACTTAAGGTTCAATGACGCTAGGGTTATAGGGAAATAGTGTACATGGTTACCGAAGGTTGTTCGGAGTCCCGGATGAGATCTCGGATGTCACGAGGAGTTACAGAATGGTCCGGAGACAGAGATTGATATATAGGAAGTGAGGTTTTGGCCATCGGAAGTGTTTAGGGAATTACCGGTAACATATCGGGACCATCGAAAGGGTTTCGGGGGTCCACCAAGTGGGGCCACCGACCCCAGAGGGCTGTGTGGGCCGGGAGTGGAAGGGACCAGCCCCAGAGTGGGCTGGTGCACCCTCCACCTTGGCCCAAGGCACAAGAAAGGTGGGAGGGAGGGGAAACCCTAGACCCAGATGGGCCTAAGGCCCACTAGGGTTGCGTCCTCCCCCTCTCCCCTCTTGGCCACCGCCCAAAGGCCATCTAGGGCTGCCGCATCACCCTAGGGTGGGAACCCTAGGGGCTGCGCACCCTCCTCCCCTCCTCCTATATATAGTGGGGTTTTGGGGGGCTGCCAGACACACGGTTTCTTCCTCTCTCGGCGCAGCCCTAGTCCTCCCTCTCCTCGTTCTCCGTAGTGCTTGGTGAAGCCCTACCGGAGACCACGCAGCTCCACCGTCACCACGCCGTCGTGCTACCGGAGCTCTCCCTCAACCTCTCCTTACTCCTTGCTGGATCAAGGCGTAGGAGACGTCACCGGGCTGCACATGTGTTGAACGCGGAGGCGCCGTTGTTCGGCGCTAAGATCGGAGTCCACCGCGATCCGAATCGCTACGACTATGACTCCACCAACCGCGTTCTTGTAATGCTTCCCCTTAGCGATCTTCAAAGGTATGAAGATGCAATATATTCCCACTTGTTGTTGGTTTCTCCATAGATAGATCTTGGTGAACACATAGGAAATTTTTTCATTTACTACTATGTCTCCCAACAATGGCATCATGAGCTAGGTCTATGCATAGAATCTATGCACTAGTAGAACACAAAGCAGTTGTGAGCATCGATCTTGTTAATTTGCTTACCACTACTAGTCTTATCTCGATTCGGCGGTATTGTGGGATGAAGTGGCACGGACCAACTTTACACGTACGCTTACGTGAGACCGGTTCCACCGCCTGACATG
The DNA here is from genome assembly GCA_022496015.1 of Hordeum marinum. Lineage (NCBI taxonomy): Eukaryota > Viridiplantae > Streptophyta > Magnoliopsida > Poales > Poaceae > Hordeum > Hordeum marinum. Next base: position 436,177,433 of record CM039673.1, on the reverse strand, counting down.
CACTTGTTGCATAAGGTGGCTAGCGGGTGTCTGTCTCTCCCACCTTAGTCAGATTGGATTCGGTGAAAAGGGTCCTTATGAAGGGTAAATAGCAATTGGCATATCACGTTGTGGTTTTGGCGTAGGTAGGAAACGTTCTTGCTAGAAACCTATAGCAGCCACGTAAAAACTTGCAACTACAAATTAGAGGACGTCTAACTTGTTTTTGCAGCATATGCCTTGTGATGTGATATGGCCAAAGGATGTGATGTGATGTATTGTGATGTATGAGATTGATCATGTTGTTGTAATAGGGTTCACAACTTGCATGTCGATGAGTACGACAACAGGCAGGAGCCATAGGAATTGTCTTATTTTATTGTATGACCTGTGTGTCAATCATAAACGCCATGTAATTACTTTACTTTATTGCTAAACGTTAGCCATAGTAGTAGAAGTAATAGTTGGCGAGACAACTTCATAAAGACACGATAATGGAGATCATGATGATGGAGATCATGGTGTCGTGCCGGTGACAGTGATGATCATGGTGCCCCGAAGATGGAGATCAAAGGAGCAAGATGATATTGGCCATATCATGTCACTATATTGATTGCATGTGATGTTTATCATGTTTACATCTTATTTGCTTAGAACGACGGTAGTAAATAGGATGATATCTCAATAAAATTTCAAGAAAGGTGTTCACCCTAACTGTGCACTGTTACTAAGGATCGTTGTTCCGAAGCACCACGTGATGATCGGGTGTGATAGGTTCTAACGTTCGCATACAATGGGTGTAAGCCAAATTTACACACGCGAAACACTTAGGTTGACTTGACAAGCCTAGCATGTACAGTCATGGCCTCGGAACATGGAAGACCGAAAGGTCGAACATGAGTCGTATAGAAGATATGATCAACATGGAGATGTTCACCATGGATGACTAGTCCGTCTCACGTGATGATCGGACACGGGCTAGTTGACATGGATCATGTATCACTTGGATGACTAGATAGATGTCTATCTAAGTGGGAGTTCATTAAATAATTTGATTATGTGAACTTAATTATCATGAACTTAGTCTAAAATTGTCTTTACAATCTATATTGTAGATCCAATGGCGAACGCTAATGTCACCCTCAACTTCAACGCGTTCCTAGAGAAAACCAAGTTTAAAGATGATGGAAGCAACTATGCAGACTGGGTCCATAGCTTGAGGATCATCCTCATAGCTTCCAAAAGATTGTATGTCCTTGATGCACCGCTAGGTGACCCACCCATTTTCCCAGCAGACCAAGACGTTATGAACGCTTGGAAGTCAAGCTAAGATGATTACTCCCTTGTTTAGTGTGGCATGCCTTACAGTTTAGAACCGTGGCTCCAAAAGCGTTTTGAGCAACACAGAGCATATGAGATGTTCCAGGAGCTGAAACTGGTTTTCCAAGCTCATGCCCGAGTCGAGAGATATGACGTCTCTGGCAAGTTCTTTAGTTGTAAGATGGAGGAGAATACTTTTGTCAGTAAGCACATACTCAAAATGTCTGGGTTGCACAACTGCTTGACTCAGCTGGGAGTTAATCTCCCGAATGACTCGGTCATTGAAAGAATCCTCCAGTCGCTTCCACCTAGCAACAAGAACTATGTGATGAACTACAACATGCAGGGTATGGAGAAGTCCATTCCTGAGTTGTAATCGATGTTGAAATCAACGGAGGTCGAGATCAAAAAGGAGCATCAATTGTTGATGGTGAATAATACCACTAGTTTCAAGAAAGGCAAGGGTAAGAAGAACTTCAAGAAGGACGACAAAGTTGTTGCCGCACCCGGCAAGCAAGTTGCCGGGAAGAAGAACAAGAATGGACCCAAGCCTGTGACTGAGTGCTTTTATTGCAAGGGTACCAGTCACTGGAAGCGGAACTACCCCAACTACTTAGTGGATAAGAAGGCCGGCAACGTTAAAGGTATATGTGATATACTTGTTGGTGATGTGTACCTAACCAGCGCTCGTAGTAGCTCCTGGGTATTTGATACCGGTGCAGTTGCTCACATTTGTAACTCCAAGCAGGAGCTGCGGAATAAGTGGAGGCTGGCAAAGGACGAGGTGACGATGCGCGTCGGGAATGGTTCCAAGGTCGATGTGATCACTGTCGGCATGCTACCTCTACATCTACCTTTGGGATTAGTTTTAAACCTCAATAATTGTTATTTAGTACCAGCTTTGAGCATGAACATTGTATCTGGATCTCGCTTGATGCGAGATGGCTACTCATTTAAATCTGAGAATGATGGTTGTTCTATTTATATGAGAGAAATGTTTTATGGTCATGCCCCGCTGGTCAATGATTTATTTTTGATGAATCTCGAACGTGATGTTACACATGTCCATAGTGTGAGTACCAAAAAGTGTAAGGTTGCTAACGACAGTCCCACATACATGTGGCACTACCGCCTTGGTCATATTGGTGTCAAACGCATGAAGAAGCTCCATGCTGATGGACTTTTGGAGTCTCTTGATTTTGAATCATTTGACACGTGCGAACCATGGCTCATGGGCAAGATGACCAAGACTCCGTTCTCCGGAACAATGGAGCGAGCAACTGACTTGTTGGAAATAATACATACCGATGTATGCGGTCCAATGAGCGTCGAGGCTCGCGGTGACTACCGTTATGTTCTCACCCTCACTGATGACTTGAGCAGATATGGGTAAGTCTACTTAATGAAACACAAGTTTGAAACCTTTGAAAGGTTCAAGGAATTTCAGAGTGAGGTAGAGAGTCAATGTGATAGGAAAATAAAGTGCCTACAATCTGATCGTGGCAGAGAATATTTAAGTCACGAGTTTGGCATGCACCTAAGGAAATGTGGAATTGTTTCACAACTCACGCCGCCTGGCACACCTCGGTGAAATGGTGTGTATGTACATCGTAATCGCACTCTATTGGATATGGTGCGGTCTATGATGTCTCTTACCGAATTACCGCTATCATTTTGGGGATATGCATTAGAGACTGCCGCATTCACTTTAAATAGGGCACCATCAAAGTCTGTTGAGACGACACCGTGTGAATTATGGTTTGGAAAGAAACCTAAGCTGTCGTTTCTAAAAGTTTGGGGGTGCGATGCTTATGTGAAGAAACTTCAACCTGAAAAGCTCGAACCCAAAGCGGAAAAGTGCGTCTTCATAGGATATCCCAAAGAGACTATTGGGTATACCTTCTACCTCAGATCCGAAGGCAAAGTCATTGTTGCCAAGAATGGATCCTTTCTCGAGAAAGAGTTTCTCTCGAAAGAAGTAAGTGGGGGGGAAATAGAACTTGATGAGGTAATTGTACCTCCACTCGAACCTGAGAGTAGCACAGCACAGGAAGTTGTTTCTATGGAGCCTACACTGGTTGGAGAGGAAGTTAATGATGAAGATCATGAAACTTCAGATCAAGTTACTATTGAACGGCACAGGTCCACTAGGACACATTCCGCACCAGAGTGGTACGACAACCCTGTCCTGGATATCATGTTGTTGGACAATGGTGAACCTTCGAACTATGAAGAAGCGATGGCAGGCCTGGATTCCAACAAATGGCTTGAAGCCATGAAATCCGAGATAGGATCCATGTATGAGAACAAAGTCTGGACTTTGGTGGACTTGCCTGATGATAAGCGAGCCATTGAAAATAAATGGATCTTTAAGAAGAAGACTGGCGGGATGGTAATGTGACTGCCTATAAGGCTCGGCTTGTCTCTAAGGGTTATCAACAAGTTCAAGGAATTGACTACGATGAGACTTTCTCACCCGTAGCGATGTTGAAGTCTGTCCGAATCATGTTAGCAATTGTCACATTTTATGATTATGAGATCTGGCAAATGGACATCAAAACGGCATTCCTTAATGGCTTCCTTAAGGAAGAACTGTATACGATGCAGCTGGAAGGTTTTGTCGATCCTAAAGAAGCTAACAAAGTATGCAAGCTCCATCGCTCCATCTATGGGCTGGTGCAAGCATCTTGGCATAGGAACATTCTCTTTAATGAGGTGATTAAAGCGTTTGGGTTAGTACAGGTTTATGGAGAACCCTGTATTTACAAGAAAGTGAGTGGGAGCTCTGTAGCATTTCTCATATTATATGTGGATGACATATTGATAATGGGAAATGATATAAAACTTTTGGAAAGTGTAAAGGCCTACTTGAATAAATGTTTTTTAATGAAGGACCTTGGAGAAGTTGCTTACATATTAGGCATCAAGATCTATAGAGATAGATCGAGACGCCTCATAGTATTTCACAAAGCACATACCTTGACAAGATATTGAAGAAGTTCAATATGGATCAGTCCAAGAAGGGGTTCTTGCCTTGTTATAGGGTGTGAGATTGAGTACGACTCAATGCCCGACCATGACAAAGGATAGAGAAGAGATGAGTGTCATCCCCTATGCTTCAGCCATAGGCTCTATTATGTATGCCATGCTATGTACCAGACCTGATGTGAATCTTGCCATAAGTTTGGTAGGGAGGTACCAAAGTGATCCCAGAGCGGAACACTGGACAGCAGCCAAGAATATGCTGAAGTACCTGAAAAGGACAAAGGACATGTTTCTCGTATATGGAGGTGCCGAAGAGCTCGTCATAAAGGGTTACGTCGATGCTAGCTTCGACACAGATCCGGACGACTCCAAGTTGCAAACTGGATATGTGTATATTTTGAATGGAGGGGCAGTCAGCTGGTGCAGCAGCAAGCAAAGCGTCATGGCGGCATCTACATGTGAAGTGGAGTACATAGCTGCTTCGGAAGCAGCAAAGGAAGGAGTCTGGATGAAGGAGTTCATCACCGACCTAGGAGTGATTCCCAGTGCGTCAGTCCCAATGACTCTATTCTGTGACAACACTGGAGCTATTGCCCTTGCGAAGGAGCCCAGGTTTCACAAGAAGACAAGACACATCAAGCGCCGCTTCAACTCCATCTTTGATTACATTCAGGAGGGAGATATAGATATTTGTAAAGTACATACGGATCTGAATGTCACAGATCCGTTGACTAAACTTCTCTCACGTGCAAAACATGATCAACACCAGAATGCTATGGGTGTTCGATTCATCACAATGTAACTAGATTATTGACTCCAGTGCAAGTGGGAGACTATTGGAAATATGCCCTAGAGGCAATAATAAAATGGTTATTACTTTATTTCCGTGTTCATGATAATTTTCTATTGTTCATGCTACAATTGTGTTAACCGGAAATCATAATGCATGTGTGAATACATAGACCACAACATGTCCCTAGTGAGCCTCTACTTGGCTAGCTCGTTGATCAATAGATGGTCACGGTTTCGTGACCATGGACATTGGATGTCATTGATAACGTTATCACATCATTAGGAGAATGATGTGATGGACAAGACCCAATCCTAAGCATAGCACAAGATCGTGTAGTTCATCTGCTAAAGCTTTTACAATGTCAAGTATCGTTTCCTTAGACCATGAGATCGTGCAACTCCCGGATACTGTAGGAATGCTTTGGGTGTGCAAAACGTCACAACGTAAGTGGGTGGCTAGAAAGGTCCACTACGGGTATCTCCGAAAGTGTCTGTTGGGTTGGCATGAATCGAGACTAGGATTTGTCACTCCATGTGACGGAGAGGTATCTCTGGGCCCACTCAGTAAGACATCAGCATAATGAGCTCAATGTGACTAAGGAGTTAGCCACGGGATGATGTGTTATGAAACGAGTAAAGAGACTTGCCGATAACGAGATTGAACAAGGTATAGGGATACCGACGATCGAATCTCGAGCAAGTATCATACCGGTAGACAAAGGGAATTGATTGAATCCCCAACATCGTGGTTCATCCGATGAGATCATCGTGGAGCATGTGGGAGCCAACATGGGTATCCAGATCCCGCTATTGGTTATTGACCGGAGAGGTGTCTCGGTCATGTCTATATTGTTAGAAATATGCCCTAGAGGCAATAATAAATTAGTTATTATCATATTTCCTTGTTCATGATAATCGTTTATTATCCATGCTATAATTGTATTGATCGGAGACTTAGATGCATGTGTGGATACATAGACAAAACCATGTCCCTAGTATGCCTCTAATAGACTAGCTCGTTGATCAAAAGATGGTTAAGGTTTCCTAGACATGGACATGAGATGTCATTTGATAACGAGATCACATCATTAGGAGAATGATGTGATGGACAAGACCCAAACTGCAAACGTAGCATATGATCGTGTCAGTTTATTGCTACTATTTTCTGCATGTCAAGTACATGTTCCTATGACCATGAGATCATGCAACTCACAGATATCGGAGGAGTGCCTTGTGTGTATCAAACGTCACAACGTAACTGGGTGACTATAAAGGTGCTCTACAGGTATCTCCGATGGTGTCTGTTGAGTTGGCATGGATCGAGATTGGGATTTGTTACTCCGTGTGACGGAGAGGTATCTCAGGGCCCACTCGGTAATACAACATCACAACAAGCCTTGCAAGCAATGTGGCTGAGTGTTAGTCACGGGATCTTGAATTACAGAACGAGTAAAGAGACTTGCCGATAACGAGGTTGAACTAGGTATGGAGATACCGACGATCGAATCTCGGGCAAGTAACATACCGAAGAACAAAGGGAACGTTATACGGGATTAACTGAATCCTTCACATAGAGGTTCGACCGATAAAGATCTTCGTAGAATATGTAGGAACCAATGTGGACATCCAGGTCCCGCCATTGGTTATCGACCGTAGAGGTGTCTCAGTCATGTCTACATAGTTCTCGAACCCGCAGGGTCTGCACACTTAAGGTTCGGTGACATTTTGGTAGTGTAGAGTTATGTATGGATGTGACCGAAGTTTTTTCGGAGTCCCGGATGAGATCCCGGACATCACGAGGAGCTCTGTAATGGTCCAGAGGTAAAGATTCATATATAGGAAGTCCCAGTTTGGTTTCCGGAAAAGTTTCGGGCTCATCGGTAGTGTACCGGGAGTGCCGGTTGTGTACCGGGAAGCCTCCGGGAGGGGTATTTCGACCCCAAGAGGTCCATGGGCTGTGGGAGAATAATAACCAGCCCTTAGTGGGCTGGGAAAACAGCCACAAATGCCCATGGCGCAGGAGAGAATGTCCTAAAGCAAAAAGTGGAAAATCAGCCAATAGGAGGCAATCCTACTCCAACTAGGATTGGAGGTGAAGTAGGATTGCTTCCCACCTCCTATTTCGGCCGACCCAAAGGCCTTGGCTTCCTCTCCTCTCCTCTCCTATATATACTAGTGGATTGGGTGGTTTTTGGACAGAATTTCCGGCCACGTGCTACCCGTTACACCGGTGCATAGTTTCTCCTCTAGATCGGTTTTCTGCAGCGCTTAGGCGAAGCCCTGCCGGAATTGCTCCACCACCATCACCGGAGCGCCGTCACGCTGCCGGTGAACTCTATCTCCTCTCCACCTCCTCTCGCTGGATCGAGACGGTGGAGATCGTCATCAAGCTACACGTGTGCTAAACGCGGACGTGTCGTCTGTTCGGCGCTAGATCGGAAGGACCGTGATCGAGATCGCGAGACGGTTCGTGATGAGTTCGCGAGACAGATCGTGGTCAAGATCGTGAGACGGATCGTGATGAGTTCGCGGGACGGATCATGATGTGTTCGCGGGGCGGTTCGTGATTGGATCGCGGGACGCTCGGCGATTTGGATCGCGAAGAAGTTCGACTACACCAACCGCGTTTCTTAACGCTTCCCGCTTAGCGATCTACAAGGGTACGTAGATCCACTCTCCCTCTCGTAGATGCTCATCACCATGGATAGGTTTGCGTGTGCGTAGGAAATTTTTTGTTTCCCATGCGACGTTCCCCAACAGTGGCATCATGAGCTAGGTTGATGGTTCGATGAGATCTCGAGTAGAACACAAAAGGTTTGTGGGCGTTGATGCTTAGATTGTTTCCTCCCTTGGTCGGATTTTGGTTCAGCGGGATTGTGAGATGAAGCGGCCCGGACAAACATTACTCGTACGCTTACGAGAGACCGGTTCCCTCGACGCAACTTGTTGCTTAGATGGCTTGCGGGTGACAGTTTCTCTCACTTTAGTTGGATCGGATCCGACAAAGGCGATCCTTGAGAAGGTTCGAAAGCAATCTATGTATCACCGTTGTGGTTTATGCGTAGGTGAGAATCGTTCTTGCTAGATACCTGTAGCAGCCACGTAAAACATGCAACAACAATTAGAGGACGTCTAACATGTTTTTGCAGGGTATGTTGTGATGTGATATGGCCAATTACATGATGTGATATATGTGATGTATGAGATGATCATGTGATGTATAGAATTTCATGACTTGCATGTCGTTGAGTACGGCAACTGGCAGGAGCCATAGGGCTGTCTTTAATTATTGTATGACCTATGTGTCAATCATTAAGCACTATGTAATGCTTTACTTTATCGCTAAGCGGTAGCAATAGAAGTAGAAGCAGGGCTGGTGCCACAACCCCAATGGCAACACATTGATGGAGATCAAGATGATGGAGATCATGGTGTTGTGCCAGTGACGATGAAGATCATGCCGGTGTTTTGAAGATGGAGATCTTAAACACAAGTTCATGGCCATATCATGTCACTTATGAATTGCATGAGATGTTAATCCTTTTATGCACCTTGTTTTGCTTAGTACGGCGGTAGCATTATAAGGTGATCCCTCACTTGAATTTCAAGATGAACTGTGTTCTCCCCGAGTGTGCACCGTTGCGAAAGTTCGTCGTGTTGAGACACCACGTGATGATCGGGTGTGATAGACTCTACGTTCACATACAACGGGTGCAAGCCAGATTTGCACGCGAAGAACACTCGGGTTAAAATTGACGAGCCTAGCATGTACAGACATGGCCTCGGAACACAAGAGACCGAAAGGTCGAACATGAGTCATATAGTAGATATGATCAACATAATGATGTTCACCATTGCAGCCACCTCAACTCACGTGATGATTGGACTTGAGTTGGTGAATTTGGATCATGTATCACTCGAATGATCAGAGGGATGTCAATTTGAGTGGGAGTTCTTAGGTAATATGATTAATTGAACTCATTATCATGAACATAGTCAAAGTGTCTTTGGAAATTATGTTGTAGATTACTAGCTCACGCTGTAGCTCCCTTGTAGTTTTATATGTTCCTAGAGAAATAGTATTGAAAGATGATGGTAGCAATATTGCGGACTGGGTCTATGATCTGAGGATTGTCCTCTTTGCTGCACAGAAGGCTTATGTCCTTAATGCACCACTCGGTGCGCCACCCCCTCTAGCGTCGTCTGTAGATGTTGTGAATATCTGACAGGCACGTTTTGATGACTACTTGATAGTTTAGTGCGTCATGCATTACAACTTAGAATTGAGGCTCCGAAACGTTTTGAACGTCATGGAACATATGAGATGTTCTAGGAGCTAAGATTGTGATCTCAGGCTCGTGCCCATGTTGCGAGATATGAGATCTCCAACAAGATTCTTTGCCTGTAAGATGAAGGAGAATAGCTCAATCGTTGAGCATGTATTCAGATTGTCTGGGTACTACAATCGCTTGAATCAAGTGGGAGTTGATCTTCCAGATAAGATAGTGATTGATATAGTTCTCCAAGTCACTATCACTAAGCTACTAGAACTTGGTGATGAACTATAAGTTGCCAGGGATAGAAATATTGATCCCTGAGCTGTTCGCGATGTTTGACACCGCGAAGGTAGAAATCAAGAAGGAGCGTCAAGTGTTCATGGTTAATCAAACCACTAGTTTCGAAAAGGGCAAGAGCAAGGAGGGAAACTTCATGGATAGCAAGTCAGTTGCTGCTCCAGTGAAGCAACCCAAAGTTGAACTCAAACCCGAGACTAAGTGCTTCTATTATGAGGTGAGAGGTCGCTGAAGCGGAACAACCCTAGATACTTGGTAGATAAGAAGGCTGGCAACATCGACAGAAGTATACTTGATATACGAGTTATTGATGTGTACCTTTCTAGTAATCCTAGTAGCACCTGGGTATTGGATACCGGTTCCGTTGCTAAATGTTAGTAACTCAAAATAAAATCTACGGAATAAACGGAGAACTAGCTAAGGGTGAGGTGACGATGTGTGTTGGAAATGTTTCCAAGGTTGATGTGATCAACATCGCACGCTCTCTCTACCTTCAGGATTATTGACGAACCTAAATAAATGTTATTTGGTGTTTTGCGTTGAGCATGAACATGATTAGATCATGTTTGTTGCAATACGGTTATTCATTTAAGTCAGAGAATAATAGTTATTCTGTTTACATGAATAATACCTTCAATGGTCATGCACCCAGTGAGAATGGTTTGTTGAAATCTTGATCGTAGTAATACACATGTTCATAACATTGATGTCAAAAGATACAAAGTTAAATAATGATAGTACCACATACTTGTGGCACTGCCGCAAAATGTCATATTGGTATAAAGCGCATGAAGAAACTCCATGGTGATGGATATTTCGACTCATTCGATTTCGAATCGGTTGAGACATGCAAACCATGCCTCTTGGGCAAGATGACTAAAGGACCCCGTTGGATGGAGCGGGCAAGTGATTCATTGGAAATGATACATGTTGATGTATGCAATCTAGTGAGTCTTGTAGCGTGCAGTGGATATCGTTATTTTCTTACCTTCACTGATGATTTGTGTAGATATAGTGTATATTTACTTAATGAAACACAAGTCTGAATCGTTTGAAAGGTTCAAGCAAATTCAGAGTGAAGTTTAAGATCATCATGACAAGAAGGTAAAAATGACTGCGATATGATCGTGGAGGTCAATATCTGAGTCACGAGTTTGGCATACAACTTAAGACAATGTGAAAGTTGTTTCAAAACTAAATGTCACCTGGAACACCATAGTGTGATGGTGTGTCCGAACATCATAGTCATGCTCTATTGGATATGGTGCATACTGTGATGTCTCTTATCGTTTTACTACTATAATTTTGGGGTTATGCATTGTAGACAACTACATTCACTTTAAATAGGGCATCATCTAAATCCGGTGAGATGACACCGTGCGAATTATGGTTTGATAGAAACCTAAGCTGTCATTTCTTAAAATTTGGGGCTGCGACACTTGTGTGGAAAATGTTTTCACCTAATGAGGTCGAACCCAAGGCAGACAAATGCATCTTCATAGAATACCAAAAGATCAGTTGGGTGAACCTTCTATTTCAGATCCTAGTGCAAAGTGTTTGTTGCTTAAACGGATCCTTTCTCGAGGAAATGTTTCTCTCGAAAGAATTAAGTGGGAGGAAGATAGAACTTGATGAGGTTGTTTAAACTTTGTTCAACCAGAGAGTAGCGCAGCGCAGGATGTTGTTTCTATGAAGCCTACATTAGTTGAAGAGGAAGTTAATGATGATGATAATGAAGCTTCAGGATCAAGTTACTATTGAAGTTCGTAGGTCGACAAGGATGTGTATTGCTCCTAAGCGGTACGACAACCCTGTCTTGGAGGTCATGTTGTTGGACAAACGATGAACCTACAGCTATGGAGAAGCGATGATGGGCCCGGATTCCGACAAATGGTTGGAGGCCATGAAATCCGAGATAGGATCCATGTATGAAAACCAAGTGTAGACTTTGGTAGACTTGCTCGTTTGACGGCAGGTCGTTGAGTACAAATGGATCTTTAAAATGAAGACAGACACTGATGGTGAATGTCACTATTTGTAAAGCTCGACTTGTTGCAAAGATGTTTGTGACAAGTTCAAGGAGTTGACTACGATGAGACTTTCTCACTCGTAGTGGTGCTAAAGTCTGTTGGAATTATGTGAGCAGTTGTTGTGTTTTCAATTATGAAATCTGGCAGATGGATGTCAAAACATTGTTTCCTTAACGGTTTACTTGAGGAAAGGTTGTATGTGATACAACCAGAAGGTTTTGTCAGGCCTAAGGATGCTAAAAGGTGTGCAAGCTTCAGTGATCCTTCCATGGACTGAAGCAAGCATCTCGGAGTTGGAATATATGCTTTGATGAGGTGATCAAACTTTTGATGTTTATACAAAGTTTACGAGAAACTTGTATTTGCAATAAAGTGAGTGGGAGCACTATAGAATTTCTGATAAGTATATGTGGATGACATATTGTTGATCAGAAATAATGTAGAGTTTCTGGAGAGCATAAAATGGTTATTTGGAAAGTGATTTTCAAAGGAAGACCAGGATGAAGCACCCTAATTGTTGAGCATCAAAGTCTATGGAGATAGATCAAGATGCTCGATGAGACTTTCAATGAGTGCATACCTTGACAAGATTTTGAAAGAGTTCAAAATGGATCAGTCAGAGAAAGAGTTCTCGCCTGATTTGTAAGGTGTGAAAGTTGAGTGAGACTCAAAGCTCGACAACGGCAGAAGAAAGAGAAAGGACGAACGTCGTCCCCTATGCCTTAGCCATAGGCTCTATATTATGCCATGCTGTGTACCGCACTTGTGTGTGCCTTGCCATGAGTCCGTCACGGGGTACAAGAGTGAACCAGGAGTGGATCACTAGACAGCGGTCAAGATTATCCTCAGTAACTAAGAGACTGAGGAGATGTTTCTCGATTATGGAGGTGATAAAGAGTTCGTCGTAAGGAGTTACGTCGATACAAGCTTTAACACTAATCCGGATGACTCGTAGTAGCAATCTGGATACGTATAGTGGAGCAGCCATTTGGAATAGTACCGAGCGGAGTGTGGTAGCAGTGTTTATAGTTTGACATAGGTATTTGCAAAGTGCACACGGATCTGAATGTTACCGACCCGTTGACTATAAGACCTCTCTCACATGCAAAGCATGATCGAGCCCCAGAACTCGTGGGTGTTAGATTCATAACAATGCGAATCACATGGTGATGTGAACTAGATTATTGACTCTAGTGCAAGTGGGAGACTGTTGGAAATATGCCCTAGAGGCAATAATAAATTAGTTATTATCATATTTCCTTGTTCATGATAATCGTTTATTATCCATGCTATAATTGTATTGATCGGAGACTTAGATGCATGTGTGGATACATAGACTAAACCATGTCCCTAGTATGCCTCTAATAGACTAGCTCGTTGATCAAAAGATGGTTAAGGTTTCCTAGCCATGGACATGAGATGTCATTTGATAACGGGATCACATCATTAGGAGAATGATGTGATGGACAAGACCCAAACTGCAAACGTAGCATATGATCGTGTCAGTTTATTGCTACTGTTTTCTGCATGTCAAGTATATGTTCCTATGACCATGAGATCATTCAACTCACAGATATCGGAGGAGTGCCTTGTGTGTATCAAACGTCGCAACATAACTAGGTGACTATAAAGGTGCTCTACAGGTATCTCCGATGGTGTCTGTTGAGTTGGCATGGATCGAGATTGGGATTTGTTACTCCGTGTGACGGAGAGGTATCTCAGGGCCCACTCGGTACTACAACATAACAACAAGCCTTGCAAGCAATGTGGCAGAGTGTTTGTCACGGGATCTTGTATTACGGAACGAGTAAAGAGACTTGCCGGTAATGAGGTTGAACTACGTATGGAGATACCGACGATCGAATCTCGGGCAAGTAACATACCGAAGAACAAAGGGAACGTTATACGGGATTAACTGAATCCTTGACATAGAGGTTCGACCGATAAAGATCTTCGTAGAATATGTAGGAACCAATGTGGACGTCCATGTCCCGCCATTGGTTATTGACCGTAGAGGTGTCTCGGTCATGTCTACATAGTTCTCGAACCCGCAGGGTTTGCACACTTAAGGTTCGGTGACGTTTTGGTAGTGTAGAGTTATGTATGGTGGTGACTGAAGTTTGTTCGGAGTCCCGGATGATATCCGGACATCACGAGGAGCTCCGTAATGGTCCAGAGGTAAAGATTCATATATAGGAAGTCCCAGTTTGGTTTCCGGAAAAGTTTCGGGCTCATCGGTAGTGTACCGGGAGTGCCGGTTGTGTACCGGGAGGCCTCCGGGAGGGGTATTTCGACCCCAAGAGGTCCATGGGCTGTGGGAGAATAATAACCAGCCCTTAGTGGGCTGGGAAAACAGCCACAAAGGCCCATGGCGCAGGAGAGAAAGTCCTAAAGCAAAAAGTGGAAAATCAGCCAATAGGAGGCAATCCTACTCCAACTAGGATTGGAGGTGAAGTAGGATTGCTTCCCACCTCCTATTTCGGCCGACCCAAAGGCCTTGTCTGCCTCTCCTCTCCTCTCCTCCTATATATACTAGTGGATTGGGTGGTTTTTGGACAGAATTTCCGGCCACGTGCTACCCGTTACACCGGTGCATAGTTTCTCCTCTAGATCGGTTTTCTGCAGCGCTTAGGTGAAGTCCTGCCGGAATTGCTCCACCACCATCACCGGAGCGCCGTCATGCTGCCGGTGAACTCTATCTCCTCTCCACCTCCTCTCGCTGGATCGAGACGGTGGGAGATCGTCATCAAGCTGCACGTGTGCTGAACGCGGAGGTGCCGTCCGTTCGGCGCTAGATCGGAAGGACCGTGATCGAGATCGCGAGACGGTTCGTGATGTGATCACGGAACGGATCGTGATGAGTTGGTGGGACAGATCGTGATCAAGATCGTGAGACGGATCGTGATGAGTTCGCGAGACGGAACATGATGTGTTCGCGGGACGGTTCGTGATTGGATCGTGGGACGCTCGGCGATTTGGATCGCGAAGAAGTTCGACTACACCAATCGCGTTTCTTAACGCTTCCCGCTTAGCGATCTACAAGGGTACGTAGATCCACTCTCCCTCTCGTAGATGCTCATCACCATGGATAGGTTTGCGTGTGCATAGGAAATATTTTGTTTCCCATGCGACGTTCCCCAACATATATGTCTCCCGAACCTGTAGGGTCTACACACTTAAGGCCATCTAGGGATGCCGCACCACCATAGGGTGGGAACCCTAGGGGCTGCGCACCCTCCTCCCCTCCTCCTATATATAGGGGGGGTTTTGGGGCTGCCAGACACACAGTTTCTTCCTCTCTCGGTGTAGCCCTACTCATCCATCTACTCGTTCTCCGTAGTGCTTGGCAAAGCCCTGCCGGAGACCATGCAGCTCCACCGTCACCACGCCGTCATGCTGCTGGAGCTCTCCCTCAACCTCTCCTTCCTCCTTGCTGGATGAAGGCGTAGGAGATGTCATTGGGCTGCACGTGTGTTAAACGTGGAGGCATCGTTGTTCGGCGCTAAGATCGGAGTCCACCGTGATCCGAATTGCTACGAGTACGACTCCACCAACCGTGTTCTTGTAACGCTTCCGCTTAGCGATCTTTAAAGGTATGAAGATGCAATCGCTTCCCACTCGTTGCTGGTTTCTCCATAGATAGATCTTAATGAACACATAGGAAATTTTTTGATTTACTACTACGTCTCCCAACACCTGGACCCTTCAATAGAAAAATTTTGGCGTCATTGATGTGGTCTCGGCCACAGCCCAGAGGGCTTCTCGGTGAAACCGAGAGGATCCTATCGATGTCACCAAAACAGGATTTAGAAGTGACATGAGCAACTTCGGAGAGACCAAAGAACGTCTCGGTAAAATCAAAACGGCGTTGCCAAGTTTTTGTTGTTGCCTCGGAGCTTCTGAAATCTTAAAATCGGCGATTTCGACCTTCACATTGTGAAACCCTAAGACTAAATTTTGAGTTCATTTTTTGCGAAAACATCTGAATTTTATGATGCTCATCTACTCCACTCTTCTATATGAATTTCACAAGGTTTGTGTTCACCATCTCTGCTCCGGAGGATAGCAAGAATAGGTCACATAATCCACATGATGACATGAGCAATGGTACAAGCCCTAAAGAGAGTTTCCATGAGGGAGAGTGGAGCTCTCCTAGTCTTCCTAAGGCTGTCACAAGGGCCAGGAAGAAGAGGACTTAAAATTCCAAGGATGAGGATTTTGCACCTGATGAGGTAACCTCCAACAAGGGCACTTTGAGGAAAGAGTATGGAGTTGCTCAAAAGGAGAGAGTAGTTGCAAGGAAGGTCTTTGCATCCACAGCTGCCCAGAGAGGCATGACACTCACTCTTGAGACACCATATACTTAAAGGCCTCTCAAGTCTCAACCCAAGAAATCATGTATCGAGAGGGAAAGGGAGAGGATAGTACATGTGACAGGAAGAGAGACTTCCATGTATGAGGACCCAGTTGAAGATGATGAGGAGGAGGAGCAGGCACCTCAACCACCACCTGCCAAGCAAGAGAAGTTTATGGCCGATGCAATGCCCAAGAAGGTTGCCACCACCTCCAAGTCTCCTTCTAAGCCTAAGAGGACCAACAGATACATTCCTGCTACTGACAAGAACAAGGCTCAAGTGCCTGAGAGGACATCTGAGGATGAAGAAGATTATCTTGTGCTGAAGAAGCTCAGACTCAGATTGCCAGAGCATGATGATAAGCACCCAATGATAGATAATATGAAGGACAGGGAGGATCAAGGTTTGATGAGATGTAGAGCAATGGATCCCTATGCCACCAGGAAGAAAAATGTCGTGGACTAGAGATTCCACACCAAGGAGCAATATGACTTCTATGGTACTGTGCTTCCCTACAAGAGCCCGACAATTAGTGATATGAGGTGTGTGTACTGGAAGTACATCGATGAAAATGATGACTACTTTTCCCATGTTCATGAGAGTTTCAGGATGATGGGCATTGACAAGTTTGTTGGAACCAAGATGACAAATTGGACTGATGAATTGATGATGTAGTTTTACTCCACCGCACATTTCTTTCCTGATGGCAAAATTGTCTGGATGTCTGAGGGAGTACATTACCAGTCCACAGTTGATGAGTGGGAAGAACTCATTGGAGCCCATAAGGTTGATAATGGAGATGTGGACTTCTATGTAGAGTCCACGAAGGGCCACAACTCTATGACAAACATGTACACTCCCATTCCCAAGGAGTACCTCAAGTCCCACAAGCGTGGTACAATGTATTTCCTTTTTGCTGGCCTTCCTACCTCCAACACTATTATGAGGTATGCATTGATGCCTAAATCAGGAAATGACAAGCTGATAAGAGGCTACTCTATCAATATGCTACACCATGTCGATCAGAACACCGGGATCAAAGTGATAGATCTCATTGTCGAGACCATCAAGAGGATTGTTACTGACCAGAAGAGGTCTTGTGGATATGCACACTACATCCAGATGTTGATTAACTCCAAGGTTGGGAGTAAGGTTTATCTACTTTATCGCCCACACCTGCCGTTTCAGCCAGAGTTTGAAGACAATATCGTGAGGATGGAACCTTCCCATCCCACCTCATCTGGATCTCAGGCGAAGATTGAGGTTGAGGCCCAAGCAAAGGAAGCTAGTGTTGGAAATATGCCCTAGAGGCAATTATTATATTTCCTTGTTCATGATAATTGTTTATTATCCATGTTATAATTGTATTGATTCGAAACACATTGCATGTGTGGATACATAGACAACATTGTGTCCCTAGTGTGCCTCTAGTAGACTAGCTCGTTGATCAAAGACGGTCAAGGTTTACTATCCATAGACATAAGATGTCATTCGATATACAGGATCACATCATTGGGAGAATGATGTGATGGACAAGACCCAAACTATAAACATAGCATATGATCGTGTCAGTTTATTGTTATAGTTTTCTGCATGTCAAGTGTCTGTTCCTATGACCATGAGATCATGCAACTCACTGACACCGGAAGAATAACTTGTGTGTATCAAATGTCGCAAGGTAACTGGGTGACAATAAATATGCTCTACAGGTATCTCTAAGGGTGTCTGTTGAGTGGGCATGGATCAAGACTGGGATTTGTTACTCTATGTGACAAAGAGGTACCTCAGGGCCCACTCAGTAATACAACATCACAACAAGCCTTGCAAGAAATGTGACTAAAGTGTTAGCCACGGGATCTTGTATTACGGAACGAGTAAAGAGACTTGCCAGTAATGAGTTCGAACTAAGTATAGAGATACCGAGAATCGAATCTCGGGCAAGTAACATATCGATAAACAAAGGCAACGGCGTACGGGGTTAACTGAATCCTTGACATAGAGGTTCAACCGATAAATATCTTCAAAGAATATGTAGGAACCAATATGGGCATCCAGGTCCCGCTATTGGTTACTGACCATAGAGGTGTCTCGGTCATGTCTGCATAGTTCTCAAACCCACAGGGTCTACACACTTAACGTTTGGTGATGATATAAGTATAGTTGAGTTATTATTGTTGGGGAACGTTGCATGGGAAACAAAAAAATTCCTACGCACACGCAAACCTATCGATGGTGATGAGCATCTACGAGAGGGAGAGTGGATCTACGTACCCTTGTAGATCGCTAAGCGGGAAGCGTTAAGAAACGCGGTTGGTGTAGTCGAACATCTTCGGGATCCAAATCGCCGAGCGTCCCGCGATCTCATCACGATCTGTCCCGCGATCCAATCACGATCCGTCCCGTGAACTCATCACGATCCGTCCCGCGATCTCATCACGATCCGTCAAACAATCTTGACCACGATCTGTCCCGCAAACTCATCACAATCCGTTCCGCGATCTCATCACGAACCGTCTCGCGATCTCGATCACGGTCCTTCCGATCTAGCGCCGAACGGACGGCACCTTCGCGTTCAGCACACGTGCAGCTTGATGACGATCTCCACCGTCTTGATCCAGCAAGAGGAGGTGGAGAGGAGAGAGAGTTCACTGGCAGCGTGACGGCGCTCCGGTGATGGTGGTGGAGTGATTCCGGCAGGGCTTCGCCTAAGCGCTGCGGAAAACCGATCTAGAGGAGAAACTGTGCACCGGTGAAACGGGTAGCACGTGGCCGGAAATTCTGTCCAAAAACCACCCAATCCACTAGTATATATAGGAGGAGAGGAGAGGAGAGGCAGCCAAGGCCTTTGGGTCGGCCGAAATAGGAGGTGGGAGCAATCCTACTTCACCTCCAATCCTAGTTGGAGTAGGATTGCCTCCTATTGGCTGATTTTCCACTTTTTGCTTTAGGACTTTCTCTCCTGCGCCATGGGCCTTTGTGGCTGTTTTCCCAGCCCACTAAGGGCTGGTTATTATTCTCCCACAGCCCATGTACCTCTTGGGGTCGAAATACCCCTCCCGGAGGTCCTCCGGTACACTACCGGCACTCCCGGTACAATACCGATACTCCCGGTACACTACCGATGAGCCCGAAACTTTTTCGAAAACCAAACTGGGACTTCCTATATATGAATCTTTACCTCCGGACCATTCCGGAGCTCCTCGTGACGTCCGGGATCTCATCCGGGACTCCGAACAACCTTAGGTCACTACCATACATAACTCTACACTACCGAAACGTCACCGAACCTTAAGTGTGCAGACCCTGCGGTTCGAGAACTATGTAGACATGACCGAGACACCTCTACGGTCAATAACCAATGGCGGGACCTGGACGTCCACATTGGTTCCTACATATTCTATGAAGATCTTTATCGGTCGAACCTCTATGTCAAGGATTCAGTTAATCCCGTATAATGTTCCCTTTGTTCTTCGGTATGTTACTTGCCCGAGATTCGATCGTCAGTATCTCCATACCTAATTCAACCTTGTTACCGGCAAGTCTCTTTACTCGTTCCATAATACATGATCCCATGACTAACACTTAGCCACATTGCTTGCAAGGCTCATTGTGATGTTGTATTACCGAGTGGGCCCTGAGATACCTCTCCGTCACACGGAGTAACAAATCCCAGTCTCGATCCATGCCAACTCAACAGACACCATCGGAGATACCTGTAGAGCACCTTTATAGTCACCCAGTTACGTTGCGACGTTTGATACACACAAGGCACTCCTCCGATATCCGTGAGTTGCATGATCTCATGGTCATAGGAACATATACTTGACATGCAGAAAACAGTAGCAATAAACTGACACGATCATATGCTATGTTTGTAGTTTGGGTCTTATCCATCACATCATTCTCCTAATGATGTGATCCAGTTATCAAATGACATCTCATGTCCATGGCTAGGAAACCTTAACCATCCTTTGATCAACGAGCTAGTCCATTAGAGGCATACTAGGGACATGGTTTTGTCTATGTATCCACACATGCATTTAAGTCTCCGATCAATACAATTATAGCATGGATAATAAACGATTATCAAGAACAAGGAAATATGATAATAACTAATTTATTATTCCCTCTAGGGCATATTTCCAATAATTATGTTGGTGACCGAAAGTTGCTCGGAGTCCCGGATGAGATCCCGGACATGACGAGGAGCTCTGGAATAGTTCGGAGGTAAAGATTTATATATGGGATAATAGTGTTTGGTTTCCGGAAGGGGCTTTGGATGTTTCCTGAAATGTTCGGGGTACAAGAACACTTTATTTGGGCCAAGGGGTAAAAATCACGAGGTGTTAGGAAGGTGCAAGAGGAGTTTTGTGGAGGCCAGGGGCCAGACGCTAGGAACCCTAGCGTCTGGGGCCAGACACCGAGGACCCTGGCGTCTGGTCCTAGAATCCGAGGAGGACTCTTGCCTTGCGGGCCAAACCGACTTTGAGGAGGCTCTTTCTCCAAGTGTCGACCCCAGGGCTCAAAATATATATAGAGGGGCAGGGCTAGCACCCGGAACACATCAAGATTTACCCAAGCCATGTGTCGGCAACCCCGTCCCTCTAGTTTATCCTCTTTCATAGTTTCCGTTGTGCTTGGCGAAGCCCTACGGATGTTGTTCTTCACCACCACCGTCACCATGCCATCGTCTTGCCGGAACTCATATACTACTTCACCATCGCTTGCTAGATCAAGGAGGTGAAGCCGTCATCAAACAGCACGTGTGTTGAACATGGAGGTGTCGTCCGCTCCGCACTAGATCGGGAGTTTGCGGGACGGATCGTGATTGGATTGCGAAGACGTTCGACTACATCAACCGTGTTTCTTGACGCTTCCGCTTAGCGGTCTAAAAGGGTATGTAGATCCAATCTCTCCTCTCGTAGATACTCATATCCATGGATAGATCTTGTGTGTGCGTAGGAAAATTTTTGTTTCCCATGCAACGTTCCCAACAATGGCATCATGAGCTAGGTCTATGTGTAGATGAGATCACGAGTAGAACACAAAGGAGTTTGTGGGTGTTGATGCTCATATTGCTTCCTCCCTTGGTCGTTTTTTGATTCAGTGGTATTGTGGGATGAAGCGGCCCGGGCCAACCTTACTTGTACACTTACGAGAGACCGGTTCCATTGACTGACATGTGACTTTGTTGCATAAAGATGGCTGGCGGGTGTCTATCTCTCCTACTCTAGTTGGATTTGATTCAACAAAGGCGGTCCTTGAGAAGGTTGAATAGCAATTTGTGTATCACCGTTGTGGTTTTTGCGTAGGTGAGAATTGTTCTTGCTAGATACCCGTAGCATCCACGTAAAACATGCAACAACAATTAGAGGACGTCTAACTTGTTTTTGTAGGGTATGTTGTGATATGATCTGGCCAATTACATGATGAGATATATGTGGTGTATGAGATGATCAGGTTTTGAATAGAATATCACGACTTTCATGTCGATGAGTACGACAACCGGCAGGAGCCACAGGGTTGTCTTTAATTATTTTCGCCATTCTTGCTGGACTTTATCGCTATGAGTTAGCAATAGTCGTAGAAGCAACAATTGGCGTGACAACCTCATGGCGACACGTTGATGGAGATCAAGATGATGGACATCATGGTGTTGTGCTGGTGACAATGGAGATCATGCTGGTGCTTTGAAGATGCGGATCAAAAGCACAAGTTCATGGCCATATCATGTCACTTATGATTTGCATGTGATATTAATCCTTTTATGCACCTTGTTTTTCTTAAGACGACGATAGCTATCGGGACCCCTATCCTAAGTCATATGAATCCAGACTGTAACATGTCACATCACTTTGCGGCCTCACGCACGGTAAGCTCCACGGCTGCAGCCTTACCTTAGCCGGGACCGTTAGCGTCTTTTGGCTCACGTATGTGAACATGTCGCTGGCAATCAAACGACAGAGAACCCGGTCCGACATGACTAGTCATAAAACCCAAGTGGCACATCCATACGGAAATAGGCAGACGTAACCCAACAATGCAGGTGTCGGCCTCAAGCGCGTGTATACGAGTCATAGCAAGCTACAAGGACTCCATTACGTCGTGAGACATAAATGCCATCACCGCACGTACAAGAGTCGTAGCAGGCTACAGGGTCTCCATTACACTGCGAGACATTTCCCTAAAGGGATAGACATAGCAGCAAGGAAGGATACATGTCGGTCAATCAATGTGTCCGGAGCAGTAGCAAGCCACCAAGGCCCGATGGAAGCACAAAGAGGCAGTTTCCCGTAAATAGTACTACTAAAGGCACACGACTAGGTGTCGGATCCCATACATACCGTTGCACGTCACACGTACACACGACATGCCTGATATGCATAGATACAACCATGGCATCACAACATAACCTACAACAACTTTTATTTAAGGGGCTCAGACGAACCTTGCATAACATGTTCTTACAGATAGGGGTCACATGACCCGACACTCAAGTCATACAAACAAGTCATACAAACCAAGCAGAAGCATAAGTTGTCTGAGTACAGCTAGATGAAAGGTTAAAAAGGCACATGGCCTGACTATCTACAGACCGCCACAGGGCATAAGGTCGTAGCTGGGACACCAGCTATTGGCATCGTCGACATCTAGATAGAACCCACTTGAAGGGTCCTGGGTCTCATCTGCAACATTTATTAAGCAAACGTGAGTACAAACGTACTCAGCAAGTCTTTAAAACAGACCTAGTCTATTCATGCTCATGTATCAACAAGGGGAGTGGTGGAGTTTATGCAGCAATGTCAGCTTTGACTCATGGCTAACCTACACTGCACCATTTTTAGCTCTTTGTTTAGATTTTAGTTATAGAACATGAGTCCACTAACTCCATGACAATACACCACCATGGATTCACTTCCCTCTCCTGGGAGAGTGCCATCCACGGTACTCACACTTGTCTTGATATTTTTATGAGTATCCATTTGATTATCTACGAACATCATAAGTTTTCCAAGTAGTCCATATCCGAGGACGCGGCTATTCGAATAGTTTCATACCCTGTAGGGGTGTACTTCTTCACACACGCTCTCGCCACTTATCGCCGTGTGCTCTTAAAACCATGCACCTCGACAACCTTCAAGCGGAAGCCCAGCGAGGGAGTCGGCCACGACCGTCAATCACATAAGACCTCTAGTCCAGGCTATCACCTATTTGAGACTGAACCCACACGGAAGTCCGGCCGAAGTTTCCGCTACGGACCCAAACGATGTGCGCAGGGTTCCCAAGCCCACCATTCGGGTGACCCTTGGTACACTGTGCCACTGCCTACCACGTCGTAACCCACCCCTAGGGTCAGCGCTACGCACGGCCTCCAGCATGCTATAAACACCAAAAACTACTTGCAACTCCTGGAGTAAGGACTAAGCGATTGAAAAGTCGAGAGGGTCAATTAAGTATCCCAACGTGTGGTAGTAACTAGTCTTGGATTACAAACACGGAACTCAATTCCTAAGAATGGTCCCATGAGACAACCCGCTATGTACTCCTACATAGCCTCTCATCACAACCTTTACCAACTCGGTTTCATCTTAAGCCTATCACATCAGAACATCATTATTTCACTCCAGTTCATCACCCAGATGAATCGGACCTGACACAACTCTAAGCATAGCAAGCATAGCAGGCAAAGTAAGCTAAGCACATCATGGCACAAGCATCTACCAGGTATGCTAGGTTGCAAGGTTTAGCTATTTACTGTGACAATGACAGGTCATGCAAAATAATAGGTTCATCTACCGTGTATGACAGATAAGTGAACGTTTGTCCTAATGCAATAAACAAGAGCAGGAGCAAGAGAGTGGGATGTTATCGGAATGATCAAAGGGGGTTGCTTGCCTTGCTGGGTAGCGGAAAGGTTCTCTCCTTTGTTGGAATACTCGAGGGTATCCTCAGAAGCAGGGCCTACCGCAATGCAGATAAATAACAATCAATACACGCAAGTGCAACAATATGATGCATTATCATGACATGGTAGCATATAAGGATGGGTTAGTGCAACTATTGTCCAAGTTAGTTTGAAGTGAGCTTGAATATAGGTTCAAAATCAATCTCCATTTCATATTCCATATATTAACCTATTAGTAAATTTCAATGTTCATCTACATAGGTTGCTCTAACATGCATGATAATAGCACCATTAGATTCATTGGATTTTTCTGATAAATTTTCATATTT
The DNA here is from genome assembly GCA_022496015.1 of Hordeum marinum. Taxonomy (NCBI): domain Eukaryota; kingdom Viridiplantae; phylum Streptophyta; class Magnoliopsida; order Poales; family Poaceae; genus Hordeum; species Hordeum marinum. The sequence goes on along the minus strand of CM039673.1, from coordinate 436,153,163 downwards.
AAATTATTTTCATCTGAGTTACAGATTAATTTATATGAATTTTTGAAGTTTTAAACATTTTCTAGAATTATTTTAAAACTAGAAATTCCTTTATTACATTAGCCTGACGTCATCATGGCGTCAGCAGGTCAGCTGACCGGTCCAGGTCAAACCTGACGTGCAGGACCCGCACGTCAGCGACACAGGACTAATCCCCGCACTGACCAGGGTTTGACCCGCATCTGGGGCCCACTGGTCAGTGGCTGGGGGGCTAATTAGCAGGGGATTAGCCCCTGATGGCCTTCCACATCAGCACGCCGGAGGCCAGCCGCCGGCGACCAAAAACACAGCGGTGACTCACTGGGCTTGCACATCTGGTGGCCATTTGGCACGCGGAGGGCACCAGAAGGTAGCCCGCGCACGCACGCGTCTAACGAAGCAACAGAGGGGGCTCAGGGTCGCCAGAGACGACGGCCACGTCGAGCTTGGCGGTGGCGGCAGCTCAGGCAGGACCGGCAACTGCACTAGAGGGCGACGGGAAGCGGGGGGAGAGGGGGAGCAGTACCAGCGGCTCATCGCGGTTCCAGCAGAGGCGACAGCAAGGTCGGGGGAGGTCCGGACAGGGCAAATCGTCGAGGTGGAGCTCCGGTGGCCGGCGGGGAAGAAACGGCGGTGGTGCGTCATGGAGGGCTCCCGGCGTCGACTAACTTCACGGGGAGGACGAGGGGGTCGCTGCGGGGCTATTGGGGGGCTTAGAAGGGCGTGGGGGTGGCTAGAACTACAGCGGAGTGGCGGCGAAGAGCTCAGCCATGGCGGACAGAGAGGGGGAGAGCGAGAGAGAGAGCTCGTGAGGGGGAGAGGGAGAGGAGGAAGAGGCCACGGCGAGGAGGCCTCACGCTGGCGCTCTCTGAGCCCTCCAGGCCAGTAGCCAGGCAGGGAGGAGGTGGCCGGCGTGTGCCCGCGCGCGGCGAGTGCACGCTCGTGTCCTCCTGGCGAGAGGACAGGGATGACTGGCCATGGGCCACTGGGCCATTTCCCCCTGGGCCTCTGCCCTTTTTCTTTTCTTTTCTTTCTGATTTTCTATTTCTGACATTTTTTTATTTCTTTTTCAGGTACAAATGTTTTGATAAAATATCCCAAATATTTTATAATATCAAGTTTGAATATTTCAAACTCCAATAAAAAGTTTCAGGATATTTTGAAATATAAAGTATTGATAATGCTTTATTTGGCATTTTCAGAGGCTTTGTTATTTATTTTTAAATTGCTATAATTGTTCAAATATTTAAAATGGCCCCTCATATATTCATGTCCATATTTATTAGACATAGGGAACATTTTGTATTGGCATATTGAGTTTGTTGAGTTTTCACAAACTTTTAATTAATTTGATTCCAATGTGAGGTTGGGGTTTCTTTTCATCCCCATTTCATGTTGATGCAAAATTGAAACATGATGCACACACATGTTGTCCTATGACATCTAGCTAGGGATGTGACAACTCACCCCAACTCAAAAGAATCTCGTCCCGAGATTTTTGAAGTCGTCGGGAAGAGTGCGGCGTACTCTAGTCGAAGACGATCTTCTCTTTCCCATGTGGCCTCCTTTTTAGAATGGTGTGACCACTCAACCTTGAGAAACTTGATATTTCGACACCGAGTGGTACGCTCAGCTTGATCAAGAATACGAACAGGGTATTCTCGATATGTAAGGTTATCTTGGAAATCAAGCGCTTCGTGGTCTACTTCACGGATAGGGTCCAAGAAGTAACGCCTGAGTTGCGAGACGTGGAAGACATCATGAACCTTGTAAAGATGTGGTGGAAGTTCCAATTGGTAGGCAACCTCTCCTCGTTTAGCAAGAATGCAAAAAGGTCTAATGTAACGAGGAGCCAACTTGCCCTTGATACCGAATCGATGGGTACCCTTCAAAGGTGTACCCCGAAGGTAAGCCTTCTCGTCAACTTCATAGGTCACAGCCTTATGATGGCGATCATATTGGCTCTTTTGACGAGATTGGGCTGTTTTCAACTTTTCACAAATAATGCGAACTTCCTCCTTTGCATCCTAGATCATATCCGGGCCAAAGAGTTGCCTCTCTCTGGTTTCTGACCAGTTAAGAGGTGTTCGACACCTTCGTCCATAGAGAACTTCAAAAGGGACTTTGCCCAAGCTTGATTGATAACTATTGTTATAACAAAATTCGGCAAATGGAAGACATTTCTCCCAGTTCATACCGAAGGATATAACACAAGCTCGGAGCATGTCTTCGAGGATTTGATTGACTCGCTCAACTTGACCACTTGATTGCGGGTGGAAAGCAGTGCTAAAGCATAGATGAGTCCCCATAGCGGTTTGAAAACTTTCCCAAAATTGGGAAGTAAAGATACTTCCACGGTCTGAGTTAATCTCCAATGGAACACCATGAAGAGAGACTATTCGAGAAACATATAACTCCGCTAGCTGACTAGCAGTTATACTCTCCCGAACAGGAAGAAAATGAGCCACTTTGGAAAGGCGGTCAATGACCACAAAGATAGCATTATTCCCTCTCTTGGTCCTAGGAAATCCGGCAATGAAATCCATACCGACCTTATCCCATTTCCATTCGGGAATAGCTAAAGGCTGAAGGGTGCCAATGGGCCTTTGATGTTCTGCTTTCACGCGACGACAAACGTCACAATTAGCAATGAACTGGGCAATTTCTCTCTTCATCCTAGTCCACCAGAACCTCTGGCATAGGACCTGATACATCTTGGTACTACCCAGGTGAATTGTGAGAGGAGAATCATGAGCCTCCTTAAGGATCAGCTGTCTTAAGCATGTGCTCTTGGGAACCACCAACCAGTTCTGGAAGAACACAACACCCTCATCGTCCTTGGAGAAATATTTAGCGTTTTCGCTAGCAATATTCTCCTTGATCTGGGATATACCCTTATCATACTTCTGGACATCTACTATTTGATCCTTAAGATTAGGTTTCGCCACCAAGTTGGATAGGAATCCTTGAGGAACAATGTGAAGGTTTAACTTCCGAAATTCCTCATGGAGAAGTGGTTGACCTTGTTGTAACATCAGGTTATTACAATAAGACTTACGACTTAGTGCATCAGCCATAACATTGGCTTTCTCCGGGGTGTAAGTTATCCCTAAGTCGTAATCTGTAATCAACTCAACCCACCGTCTTTGCGTGAGATTCAAATCCAGATGGGTGAAAATATATTTCAGAATTTGGTGATCAATGTAAATTTCGCAACGATTACCCAGAATGTAATGTTGCCAGGTTTGCAAAGCATGGACCACAGCTGCAAGCTCAAGATCATGTGTTGGATAATTATCCTCATGTGGACGCAACTGCCGAGATGCGTATGCAATCACATGTTGATCTTGCATGAGAATGCAACCTAGTCCTTGTTGCGAGGCGTCGCAATAGATGACAAAGTCCTTAGAGAAATCTGGTGGCACCAGAACAGGAGCAGAGGTCAGTCGTCTTTTCAACTCCTGAAAACTGTGCTCGCATTGTGGAGTCCACTTGAACTTTTTATCTTTCTTGAGGAGTTCAGTCAGAGGTTTCGCAACCTTGGAGAAATTCTCGACAAAGCGGCAACAATAGCTCGCTAAGCCAAGGAAACTCCAAACTTGCTTAACCAATTTAGGTTGAGTCCAATCTAGACGGCCTGAACTCTCTCGGGATTGACAGCAATACCTTTACCAGAGATCACGTGGCCTAGATAGGTCACTTCTGGCAACCAAAATTCACACTTGGAGAATTTGGCATACAGACGGTGCTCTCTAAGTTTCATCGATACCAGCCTTAGATGCTTGGCATGTTCCTGTTCGTTCTTCGAGTAGATGAGTATGTCGTCGAGGTAAACCATGACGAATTTATCCAAATACTCCATGAAGATCGAATTCATCAAGCAAGAGAAGGTGGCTGGGGCATTGGTTAAACCGAAGGACATAACGGTGTACTCGTATTGGCCATAACGAGTAACAAAAGCCGTTTTTGGAATGTCCCCATTTCTAATTCTGATTTGATGGTATCCCAACCTCAAATCCATTTTGGAGAAGACAGAGGATCCAACGAGTTGATCATACAAATCATTGATCCTGGGGAGCGGATACTTGTTCTTTATGGTGACCAGATTCACTGGTCGATAATCCACAACCATCCGATCCGATCCATCCTTCTTCTTGACGAAGAGGATGGGACAAGCCCAAGGAGAAGAACTAGGACGGATGGAACCTTTTTTCAAAGCTTCATCGAGTTGGATCTTAAGTTCGGCTAGTTCTAAGGGTGCCATCTTATAGGGTCTTCTGGCTATTGGGACAGTCCCTGGGATGAGCTCTATTACAAACTCAACATCTCTGACAGGTGGAATTCCTGGCAGTTCTTCTGGAAAGACATCCGGAAAATCACAGACTACCAGAATATCTTCTAATTCTGGAAGAGGGCTAGCATTGAGGGAATAGAGTTGCGCTTGGCTGTTCGAGTGGAGACATTAACTATCTCACCTGATGGATATGTAAGTTGAACATTCCTAGTATGAGTATCAATCTTAGCATAGTGGGCTTTCACCTAGTCCATGCCTAAGATGATATTGATGTCCGAAGACTTGAGCGCTATCAAAGATGCTAGGAAGACTATCCTATCCACCAGAATCTCATTATCATGGCTCACTCTAGAAGTTTGCCACTTTGAACCAGGAGTCTGAACTACTAAAGGAGTAGGCATATCACAAAAAGACATGTTATGCAACTGTGCATAACTTTCTGAGATGAAAGAATGAGATGCCCCAGTATCAAATAGAACAGATGCTGGATGGCTATTGACAAGGAGTGTACCTAGGATAACATCAGGATCCTCAAGGGCTTCCTCGGCAGAAACATAATTCACTTGTCCACTAGCAGGAGCTGGCTTCACATAGAAAGCTTTTCCCGGCTTCCCACGTCCAGCCGGCTTGGCATGGTTATGAGGACACTCACGGGAGTAGTTTCCTGGTTCCCCACATTTGTAGCAGACCACGGTGGCACAGGGAGCAACATTGGCAGGAGGACATCCAAATGTCCTGGCTGGAGGGTTGGGCTGAGCTGGGCGAGGCGCCTGGAAGGATGGCCTCGCGGTGTACCTTGGTGGCAAATCTGCCTTGGGCACCCACACCAGGCGTTTGTTGGAGCCCGAGCCAGATGCGTGGCTGAAGTCATGGTTGTGCTTCCTCGTGGCCTCATAGTCAGTCTGTCTAGACTCAGCATTGATAGCCTTGTTGACGAGAGCCTGGAAGGTTGTGCACTTATACAGGCACAGATCTCGACGGAGCTCAGGATTAAGTCCCTTGCGGAACCTAGCCTGTTTCTTGGTGTGGGGCCTACGGGACGCATGGCTTCATAATTTTCCCACCACAGATTGGCGGGTCCTTCTAGAAAGTAGGTAGCAAAGGTCACCTTGTTGGCCTTGGATACATTGGCAGCTCGGATCTTACGGAACATGCTGGTCAGCCAATCATCCACATCGAGTGGGTCGATCGAATGATGATACTTGGATGGGCAAATCTTGACGAAGTCACCGAGGGACACACCATCATTGTGATCATTGCAGGGAGCACGTGCTATGTTTTGCTCAATTCGTTCGAGCAGCCTATTGGTCTCCCTTTTGTTCCGCTCAGCTTCAAGCATCACTTCTGCCAAACAAGGCGCATGTGGCAGGTTCTCTTGCCTTGGCTGGCTTCCCTCGCCCTTCTTAGGGGTAGGCATGGGGTTATTCCTAGTTGCCACCATCCTGGGGAAAAAAACCACAGCTTAGCCATAGAGGACATCAACTCTAAGACATGAGATAAGGAATGTACTAGACAACCTGGCATGCAGGGTGTCACATCCCTAGCTAGATGTCCTAGGATAGCATGTGTTTGCATCATGTTTCATCTTATTGCATCAACATGAAATGGGGAACAAAAGAAACCCCAAGCTCACTTTGAATCCAAACAATTCAAACTTGGTGAAAATTCAACAAATCCAAAATGCCCACTAAAAATGTTCCCTATGTCTGGTAAATTTGGAAATGATTATAACAGGGATCATTTTAATTATTTGAACACCTAAAGCAATTTAGAAATAAATGATAAAGCCTTTGAAAATACCAAATAAAGCATTTGTCATTATTTTAGTATTTAAATATCCTAAAACTTTGGAGAAAAGTTTGAAATATTTAAAATTCAATAGATAAAATATTTGGGATATTTTAAATAACTTATGTGCTTGAAATTAAAACAACACAAATGACAGAAAATAGAAAACAGAAATAAAAAGAAAAGGAAAAGGGGGAAAGCCTACCAGGGCCAGGGAAGAAGCTAGCCCAGCCCACTAGGGGCGAACCGGTCTTCTTCGACCTCCGACCAGAAGGACGCCTAGCGCATGGTCGCCACACGCCGGACACCTCCTCCCTGCCTGGCTGCTGGCCTGGAGGACTGGGAGGGCGCCAGCGCGAGGCCCTCGTCGTGGCCTCCTTCCCCTCTTCCTCTCCCCTTGCGAGCTCTCCCTCTCGCGCTTTTTCTCTTCCCCCTGCTCCGCCATAGCCGAGCTCTGCTCGAGATCACCGCCGTCGCGCTAGTCGCCCCCTCGCCTCGCTATGTAGCCCTCGAGAACCGCCGCTTCCCCCTCGTCCTCCCCGTGATCCTAGAAAATGCTGGGAGCCCCTCTTCACCGCGCCATCGCTGTTCCTCCCCGCCGGTCATCGGAGCTCCACCCCGACATTCTACCCCGTCCGGACCTCCTCCGACCTCGTCGTCGCCTCTGCTGGAACCGCAATGAGCCACTGGTGCTCCTCCCCTTCTCCCCCTTCTCTTCCATGCCCCGTAGATGTCGTGCCCTTCTTGCTCGAGCTCCGGCCGCCGCTGCCCTCGACGCCGGCGTCGATCCTGACCACCCCAGCCTCTGGTTTGGGGCTAGATCGACGCGCAGTTGAGCGTAGGCTCTCCCAACGCTCTCCGCCGTCCATTTGGTCGCCGGAGGAGGGATTTCGACCCCCTTCGCCGTCCCTGATGTCGCCGGCGGCTCAACGCCGGAGAGTCAACCTGTCTGACCGTCAGGGGTTTGACCCCTGGCTCGCTGGCAGGTGGGGCCGGGCCCTGTAGTCAAATCCTAATTAAGAAAATTAACTAATTAGTTTAATTAACCTAATCTGTCACTGACATGTGGGCCCAGATCCGTTAATTAGTTAGGATTAGTTTTAATTAATCAGTTAATTGGTTGAGTCACTTACATGTGGTCGTCACATGTCAGGTTTGACTCTGGCCCGGTCAGCTGACCAGCTGACGTCACAGTGACGTCAGGCTGGTGTCATTATTCCATTTTCTAGTTAAAAAATTATTCTAGAAATTATTCAAAACTTCAAAAATTCATATAAATTAATCTGTAAATCATATGAAAATAATTTATATATGAAAATTTGTCAGAAAAATCCAATGAATCCAATGGTGCTATTGTCATGCATGTTAGAGCAATCTAAGTAGGTGAACATTGACATTTACTAATAGGTTAGTATATGGAATTGAAATGAAGAACAATTTTGAACCTATATTCAAACTCATTTCAAATTAACTTGAACACTAGTTGCATTACCCCATCCATACATGCTATCATGCCATGATCATGCATCATATTGTTGCACTCGCGTGTGTTGATCGTTTCTTATCTGCATTGCGGTAGGCCCTGCTTCTGAGGATACCCCCGAGTATCCCGACGAAGGAGAGAACCTTTCCGCTACCCAGCAAGGCAAGCAACCCCTTTGATCATTCCAATAACATCCTACTCTCTCGCTCTTGCTCTTGTTTATTGCATTAGGACAGTCGATCACATGTCAGTCATACACGGTAGATGATCCTATTCTGCTGCATAACCTGACATTGTCACAGCAAATAGTCAAACCTTGCAACCTAGCATACCTGGTAGATGCTTGTGCCATGATGTGCTTAGCTTAGTTGCCTGCTATGCTTGCTATGCTTAGAGTTGGGGTCAGGTCTCATTCATCTAGGTGATGAACTGAGTGAAACGATGTTGTCCTGATGTGATGATATAATGATGAACTCGATTTGGTAAAGGTAGCGATGAGAGGCTATGTAGGAGTACATAGAGGGTTGTCTCATTGGTACCGTTCTTAGGAACTAAGTTCCGTGTTTGTGATCCAAGACTAGTTACTACCACACATTGGGATACTTAATTGACCCTCTCGACTTATCGTTCGCTTAGTCCTTAGTCCAGGAGTTACAAGTAGTTTCTGCTGTTTATAGCATGCTGGAGGCCGTGCGTAGCGCTGACCCTAGGGGTGGGTTACGACGCGGTAGGCAGTGGCACGGTGTACCAAGGGTCACCCAGATGGTGGGCTTGGGAACCCTGTGCACATCGTTTGGGGCCGTAGCGGAAACTTCGGGCGGACTTCCGTGCGGGTTCAGTCTCAAATAGGCGATAGCCTGGACTAGAGGTCTTATGCAATTGACTGTCGTGGCCAACTCCCTCGCTGGGCATCCGCTTGAAGGTTGCCGAGGTGCATGGTTTTATGAGCACACATCGACAAGTGGCGGGAGCGTGTGTGAAGAAGTACACCTCTGTAGTGTATGAAACTATTCGAATAGTTGCGTCCTCGGATATGGACTACTTGGAGAACTTATGTTGTTCATAGATAATCAAATGGATACTCCTAAAAATATCAAGAAAAGTGTGAGTATCGTGGATGGCACTCTCCCAGGAGAGGGACGTGAATCCATGGTGGTGTATTGCTATGGAGTTAGTGGACTCGTGTGCGATATCTAAAATGTAAACAAAGAGTTAAAATTGAGTAGTGTAGGTTAGCCATGACTCAAAGCTGGCATTGCTGCATAAACTCCACCACTCCCTTTGTTGATACATGAGCATGAATAGACTAGGTCTTTTTTAAAGCCTTGTTGAGTACGTTTGTACTCACGTTTGCTTAATAAATGTTGCAGATGAGACCCAGGACCCATCAGGTGGGTTCTTTCTAGATGTTGATGATGCCGAATAGCTGGTGTCCCAGCTACGACCTTTGCCCTGTGGCAGGTTGTAGATAGTCAGGCCATGTGCCGTTGTACCCTTTCATCTGTCTGTACTCAGACAGCTTATGCTTCCGCTTGGTTTGTATTAACATGTTTGTATAACTTGAGTGTTGTGCCATGTGACCCCTATCTGTAAGAACATAATATGCAAGGCTCATGTGAGCCTCTTAAATAAAAGTCATGTTGTTGTATAGTTATGTTGTGATGCCATGGTTGTATTTATGCATATCGGGCATGCCGTGCGTATGTGGGACGTGCAACGGTATGTATGGGATCCGACACCTAGTCGTGTGACTTTAGTAGTACTATTTACGGGACACTGCCTCTTTGTGCTTCCATCGAGCCATGGTAGCTTGCTACTGCTCCTGACACATTGATTGACCGGCATGTATCCTTCTTTGATGTTGTGTCTGTCCCTTCGGGGAAATGTCTCGCAGTGTAATGGAGTCCCTGTAGCCTGCTATGACTCGTCTACGTGCAGTGGTGGCATTCGTGTCTCATGACGTAATGGAGTCCTTGTAGCTTGCTATGACTCGTCTACACACGCTTGAGGCCGACACCTCCATTGTTGGGTTATGTATACCTGTTTCCGTACGGATGTGCCGCTTGGGTTCGATGACTAGTTATGTCGGCCCTGGTTCTCTGTCGTTTGATTGCCAGTGACATGTTCACATACGTGAGCCAAAAGACGCAAACGGTCCCGGCTAAGGTAAGGCTGCAGCCATGGAACTTACCGTGCGTGAGGCCGCAAAGTGATGTGATATGTTACAGTCTGGATTCTTATGACTTAGGATCGGGGTCCCGACAGCGTTGGTATAAGAGCCTGACTGACTGTAGGACTACCAAGCCAAACTGGTCAAAGTTAAGTCTAGAAACACTATAGAAAAGTAGGGGAATTTATTATGGAAGGGAACGTAAGGCTCTTTTTACTCCTCTTCGCAAGTTATTCTATGCTGAGTCATTCTCATCTTTTCTTCGGGGATAAGAACTAGGCTACTCATCCATTGCTTAGGATGCCGAGTTACTAACCATGGACCACTAGCTAGCTTGTTGCAAGTGAATGTGGGTACTCAAGTGTTGTTGGTGTGACAAACAGATGGAGAAGAGATTTGAGTCTAGAAAGTCGAGTGGTTATGCTTTTCCAATCTTTTGCAGTTGTCTTAAAATCCTTTTTGAGCAATTACACCCGTTATGCTGTCCAATTTCTGCTAGAGTCTCTTATGTCTGTGCATCATTCTCTGTTTCAGATGCCCCCTCGTCCTTCTCGTCAGGTGGTCTGTCTGACCAGGTGCATCGATGTACCGGGTCACACGGCCATGTTGGTTAGAGTCATGATGGAGGCTGGATACCGTTGGTACCCAGAGTACATAGTGGAGGAACAGTATCGAGATTTCAACCAGAGTCAGTATCTGTGTACCGTCAAGATTTATCCTTCATACCCTGGAGCTACAGAGCCGCTTCACTGGACTTATGGATTAGGTGTCACCATAGATATGGCAGTTCAGGAGGCCGCTTACACCATGCTGACTATCATGAGGTTCCACCATGGTCTGCTTCAAAACACCGAGTTCTACTATGTTCCTGCTTCTATGGGAGGAGAGGATGGTTATCTTAGTGCAGCCTACTATGATCATTCCCATGAGGATCCTAGGATGCAGGTGACCGCTCAGATGTTGGAGAACAGGGATCGTGATGCACGTGCCCTTCGCATGGAGCTTTATGCTGTTGGGGAACGTCGCATGGGAAACAAAAAAATTCCTACGCACACGCAAACCTATCCATGCTGATGAGCATTTACGAGAGGGAGAGTGGATCTACGTACCCTTGTAGATCGCTAAGAGGGAAGCGTTAAGAAACGCGGTTGGTGTAGTCGAACTTCTTCGCGATCCAAATCGCCGAGCGTCCCGCGATCTCATCACGATCCGTCCCGCGATCCACTCATGATTCGTCCCGCGAACACATCACGATGCGTCCCGCGATCTCATCACGATCCGTCTCACGATCTGTCCCGTGAACTCATCACGATCTGTTCCGCGATCACATCACGAACCGTCTCGCGATCTTGATCACGGTCCTTCCGATCTAGCCCCAAACGGACCTCTGCGTTCAGCACACGTGCAGCTTGATGACGATCTCCACCATCTTGATCCAGCAAGAGGAGGTGGAGAGGAGAGAGAGTTCACCGGCAGCGTGACGGCGCTCCGGTGATGGTGGTGGAGCAATTCCGGCAGGGCTTCGCCTAAGCGCTGCAGAAATCCGATCTAGAGGAGCACCGGTGAAACGGGTAGCACGTGGCCGTAAAAACTATGCAAAAACCCTCTATTCCACTAGTATATATAGGAGGGAGGGAGGAGGAGGGCGCAGCCTTGGCCTCCAAGCCTTGTTGGTTCGGCCGAGCCACAAGAGGAGGAGTCCTACTCCTTCCTCCACTCCTAGTAGGAGTAGGACTCTTCCTTTTGCCTTTTTTCCACCTTTTTCTTTAGGCAGTTTTCCTCCTGGCGCCATGGTCCTTGTTGTGGCTGTTTCTCCAGCCCACTAAGGGCTGGTTATCACTCTCCACATCCCATGGACCCTCTGGGGTCGAAATACCCCTCCCGGAGGTCTCCCGGTACACTACCGGCACTCCCGGTACACTACCGATGACCCCGAAACTTTTCCACCGACCAAACTGGGACTTCCTATATATGAATCTTTACCTCCGAACCATTCCGGAGCTCCTCATGACGTCTAGGATCTCATCCGGGACCCCGAACAACCTTCGGTCACCACCATACATAACTCTACACTACCGAAACGTCACCAAACCTTAAGTGTGCAGACCCTGCGGGTTCGAGAACTATGTAGACATGACCGAGACACCTCTACGGTCAATAACCAATGGCGGGACCTGGACGTCCACATTGGTTCCTATATATTCTACGAAGATCTTTATCGGTCGAACCTCTATGTCAAGGATTCAGTTAATCCCGTATAACGTTCCCTTTGCTCTTCGTTATGTTACTTGCCCGAGATTCGATCGTCGGTATCTCCATACCTAGTTCAACCTCGTTACCGGAAAGTCTCTTTACTTGTTCCGTAATGCAAGATCTCGTGGCTAACATATTAGTCACATTGCTTGCAAGGCTTGTTGTGAAGTTGCATTACCGAGTGGGCCCTGAGATACCTCTCCGTCACACGGAGTAACAAATCCCAGTCTTGATCCATGCGAACTCAACAGACATCATCGGAGATACCTGTAGAGCACCTTTATAGTCACCCATTTACGTTGCAACATTTGATACACACAAGTCACTCCTCTGATATCCATGAGTTGCATGATCTCATGGTCATAGGAACATATACTTGACATGCAGAAAATAGTAGCAATAAACTGACACGATCATATGCTACGTTTGTAGTTTGGGTCTTGTCCATCACATCATTCTCCTAATGATGTGATCCCGTTATCAAATGACATCTTATGTCCATGGCTAGGAAACCTTAACCATCGTTTCATCAACGAGCTAGTCCATTAGAGGCATACTAGGGACATGGTTTTGTCTATGTATCCACACATGCATTTAAGTCTCCGATCAATACAATTATAGCATGGATAACAAACGATTATCATGAACAAGGAAATATGATAATAACTAATTTATTATTGCCTCTAGGGCATATTTCCAACAGTCTCCCACTTGCACTAGAGTCAATAATCTAGTTCACATCACCATGTGATTCGCATTGTTATGAATCTAACACCTAACGAGTTCTGGGGCTCGATCATGCTTTGCATGTGAGAGAGGTCTTATAGTCAATGGGTCTGCGATATTCAGATCCGTGTGTACTTTGCAAATATCTATGTCAAACCATAAACACTGCTATCACACTCCACTTGGTACTATTTCCAAATGGCTGCTCCACTATACGTATCCAGATTGCTACTACTAGTCATCCGGATAGGTGTTAAAGCTTGCATCGACGTAACCTTTTACGACGAACTCTTTATCACCTCCATAATCGAGAAATATCTCCTTAGTATGTAAGTTACTAAGGATAATATCGACCGCTGACCAGTGATCCACTCCTGGACCACTCTTGTACCCCTTGACAGACTCATGGCAAGGCACACACAGGTGCGGTACACAGCATGGCATAATACAAAGCCTATGCCTAAGGCATAGGGAACGACATTCGTCCTTTCTCTTTCTTCTGCCGTTGTCAAGCTTTGAGTCTCACTCAACTTCACACCTTACAAATCAGATGAGAACTATTTCTCTGACTGATCCATTTTGAACTCTTTCAAAATCTTGTCAAGGTATGCACTCATTGAAAGTCTCATCAAGCATCTTGATCTATCTCTATAGTTTTTTAATGCTCAACAATTAGGTAGCTTTATCCAAGTCTTCCTTTGAAAATCACTTTTCAAACAACCATTTATGCTTTCCAGAAATCCTACATTATTTCCTATCAACAATATGTCATCCACATATACTTATCAGAAATTCTATAGTGCTCCCACTCACTTTATTGTAAATACAAGTTTCTCGTAAACTTTGTATAAACATTAAAACTTTGATCACCTCATCAAAGCGTATATTCCAACTCTGAGATGCTTGCTTCAGTCCATCGAAGGATCACTAAAGCTTGCACACCTTTTAGCATCCTTAGGACTGACAAAACCATTCGGTTGTATCACATACAACCTTTCCTCAAGTAAACCGTTAAGGAAACGATGTTTTGACATCCATCTGCCAGATTTCATAATTGAAAATGCAGCAATTGCTAACATAATTCCAACAGACTTTAGCATCGCTACGAGTGAGAAAGTCTCATCGCAGTCAACTCCTTGAACTTGTCACAAACAACTTTGCAACAAGTCGAGCTTTACAAATGGTGATAATTACCATCAGCGTCTGTCTTCATTTTAAAGATCCATTTGTACTCAACGATCTGCCGTCCAACGAGCAAGTCTACCAAAGTCTATACTTGGTTTTCATACATGGATTCTATATCGGATTTCATGGCCTCCAACAATTTGTCGGAATCCGGGCCCGTCATTGCTTCTCCATAGCTCGTAGGTTCATCGTTGTCCAACAACATGACCTCCAAGACAGGGTTGTCGTACCTCTTAGGAGCAGTACAAATCCTTGTCGACCTATGAAGTTCGATAGTAACTTGATCCTGAAGCTTCATGATCATCATCATTAACTTCCTCTTCAACTAACGTAGGCTTCACAGAAACAACATTCTGCGCTGCGCTACTCTCTGGTTGAACAAAGGTTTAACAACCTCATCAAGTTATATCTTCCTCCCACTCAATTCTTTCGAGAGAAACTTTTCCTCGAGAAAGGATTCGTTTTAGTAACAAACACTTTGCACTTGGATCTGAGATAGAAGGTTCACCCAACTGATCTTAGGGTATTCTATGAAGACGCATTTGGCCGCCTTGGGTTCGACCTCATTAGGTGAAAACATTTTCCACACAAGTGTCGCAGCCCCAAATATTAAGAAATGACAGCTTAGGTTTCTATCAAACCATAATTCACACGGTGTCATCTCAACGGATTTAGATGGTGCCCTATTTAAAGTGAATGTAGTTGTCTCTAATGCATAACCCCAAAATTATAGTAGTAAAACGATAAGAGACATCATAGCACGCACCATGTCCAATAGAGCATAACTATGATGTTCGGACACACCATCACACTATGGTGTTCCAGGTGGCATTTAGTTGTGAAACAACTTTCACATTGTCTTAAGTTGTATGCCAAACTCATGACTCAGATATTCACCTCCACGATCATATCGCAGTCATTTTGATCTTCTTGTCACGATGATCTTAAACTTCACTCTGAATTTGCTTGAACCTTTCAAACGATTCAGACTTGTGTTTCATTAAGTAAATATATACTATATCTACTCAAATCATCAGTGAAGGTAAGAAAATAACTATATCCACTGCACGCTACAAGACTCACTAGATTGCATACATCAACATGTATCATTTCCAATGAATCACTTGCCCGCTCCATCCAACGGGGTCCTTTAGTCATCTTGCCCAAGAGGCATGGTTCGCATGTCTCAACCGATTCAAAATCGAACGAGTCCAAGTATCCATCAGCATGGAGTTTCTTCATGCGCTTTATACCAATACGACATTTTGCGGCAGTGCCACAAGTATGTGGTACTATCATTATTTAACTTTGTATCTTTTGACATCAATGTTAAGAACATGTGTATTACTACGATCAAGATTTCAACAAACCATTCTCACTAGGTGCATGATAATTGAAGGTATTATTCATGTAAACAGAATAACCATTATTCTCTGACTTATGAATAACCGTATTGCAACAAACATGATCTAATCATGTTCATGCTCAACGCAAAGCACCAAATAACATTTATTTAGGTTCACCACTAATCCTGAAGGTAGAGAGAGCATGCGATGTTGATCACATCAACCTTGGAAACATTTCCAAGACACATCGTCACCTCACCCTTAGCTAGTTCTCCGTTTATTCCGTAGCTTTTATTTCGAGTTACTAACATTTAGCAACCGAAATGGTATCCAATACCCAGGTGCTACTAGGAGTACTAGAAAGGTACACATCAATAACTCGTATATCAGATATACTTCTGTCGATGTTGCCAGCCTTCTTATCTACCAAGTATCTAGGGTTGTTCCGCTTCAGCGACCTCTCACCTCATAATAGAAGCACTTAGTCTCGGGTTTGAGTTCAACTTTGGGTTGCTTCACTAGAGCAGCAACTGACTTATTATCCATGAAGTTTCCCTCCTTGCTCTTGCCCTTTTTGAAACTAGTGGTTTGATTAACCATCAACACTTGATGCTCCTTCTTGATTTCTACCTTCGCGGTTGTCAAATATCGCGAACAGCTCAGGGATCAATACTTCTATCCCTGGTGTTTTATAGTTCATCACTAAGTTCTAGTAGCTTTAGTGACAGTGACTTGGAGAACTATATCAATCACTATCTTATCAGGAAGATCAAGTCCCACTTGATTCAAGTGATTGTAGTACCCAGACAATCTGAGTACATGCTCAACGATTGAGCTATTCTCCTTCATCTTTCAGGCAAAGAATCTTATTGGAGATCTCATATCTCGCAACACAGGCACGAGCCTGAGATCACAATCTCTGCTCCTAGAACATCTCATATGTTCTGTGACGTTCAAAACGTTTCGGAGCCTCAATTCTAAGCCGTAATGCATGATGCACTAAACTATCAAGTAGTCATCGAAACGTGCCTGTTAGATGTTCACAACATCTACAGACGACGCTAGAGGGGGTGGCGCACCGAGCGGTGCATTAAGTACATAAGCCTTCTGTGCAGCAATGAGGACAATCCTCAGATCACGGACCCAGTCCGTAATATCGCTACCAACATTTTTCAACTCTATTTCTCTAGGAACATATAAAAATTTAAGGGAGCTACACCGCGAGCTAGTAATCTACAACATAATTTGCAAAGATACTATTGACTATGTTCATGATAATGAGTTCAATTAATCATATTGCTTAAGAACTCCCACTCAAATTGACATCCCTCCGATCATTCGAGTGATACATGATCCAAATTCACCAACTCAAGTCCGATCATCACGTGAGTTGAGGTGGCTGCAATGGTGAACATCATTATGTTGATCATATCTACTATATGACTCATGTTCGACCTTTCGGTCTCTTGTGTTCCGAGACAATGTCTGTACATGCTAGGCTCGTCAAGTTTAACCCGAGTGTTCTGCTTGTGCAACACTGGCTTGCACCCGTTGTATGTGAACGTAGAGTCTATCACACCCGATCATCATGTGGTGTCTCAACACGACGAACTTTCGCAACGGTGCACACTCGGGGAGAACACAATTTATCTTGAAATTAAGTGAGGGATCACCTTATAATGCTTCCGTCATCCTAAGCAAAACAAGGTGCATAAAAGGATTAACATCACATGCAAATCATAAGTGACATGATATGGCCATGATCTTGTGCTTTTGATCTCCATCATGAAAGCACTGGCATGATCTCCATCGTCACCGACATGACACCATGATCTCCATCATCTTGATCTCCATCAACGTGTCGCCATCGCGGTTGTCACGCCCTGCATGCTTCTACTACTATTGCTACCGTAGCGATAAAGTAAAGCATTACATAGCGCTTAATGATTGACACGCAGGTCATACAATAATTAAAGACAACCCTATGGCTCCTGCCGGTTGCCGTACTCATCGACATGCAAGTCATGATAATCTATACATCACATGATCATCTCATACATCACATATATCTCATCATGTAATTGGCCATATCACATCACAACATACCCTGCAAAAACAAGTTAGACGTCCTCTAATTGTTGTTGCATGTTTTGCGTGGCTGCTATGGGTATCTAGCAAGAACAATTCTCACCTACGCAAAAACCACAACGGTGATACACTAGTTGCTTTTCAACCTTCTCAAGGACCGCCTTTTTCGAATCCGATCCAACTAAAGTGAGAGAAACTGTCACTCGCAAGCCATCTAGGCAACAAGTTGCGTCGAGGGAACCGGTCTCTCGTAAGCGTAAGAGTAATGTTGGTCCGGGCCGCTTCATCTCACAATCCCGTTGAACCAAAATACGACCAAGGGAGGAAGCAATCTAAGCATCAACGCCCACAAACCTTTTGTGTTCTACTCGAGATCTCTTCGAACCATCAACCTAGCTCATGATGCCACTGTTGGGGAACGTCGCATGGGAAACAAAAAAAATTCCTACGCACACGCAAACCTATCCATGGTGATGAGCATCTACGAGAGGGAGAGTGGATCTACGTACCCTTGTAGATCGCTAAGCGGGAAGCGTTAAGAAACGCGGTTGGTGTAGTCGAACTTCTTCGCGATCCAAATCGCCGAGCGTCCCGCGATCTCATCACGATCCGTCCCACGATCCAATCACGATCCATCCCGCGAACACATCGCGATCTGTCCCGCGATCTCATCACGATCCATCTCACGATCTTGATCATGATCTTTCCCGCGAACTCATCACGATCTGTTCCGCGATCACATCACGAACTGTCTCGCGATCTCGATCACGGTCCTTCCGATCTAGCGCCGAACGGACGGCACCTCCGCGTTCAGCACACGTGCAGCTTGATGAAGATCTCCACCATCTTGATCCAGAAAGAGGAGGTGGAGAGGAGAGAGAGTTCACCGGCATCATGACGGCACTCCGGTGATGATGGTGGAGCAATTCTGGCAGGGCTTCGCCTAAGCGCTGTAGAAATCCGATCTAGAGGAGCACCGGTGAAACGGGTTGCACGTGGCCGTAAAAACTATGCAAAAACCCTCTATTCCACTAGTATATATAGGAGGGAGGGAGGAGGAGGGCGCAGCCTTGGCCTCCAAGCCTTGTTGGTTCGGCCGAGCCACAAGAGGAGGAGTCCTACTCCTTCCTCCACTCCTAGTACGAGTAGGACTCTTCCTTTTGCCTTTTTTCCACCTTTTTCTTTAGGCAGTTTTCCTCATGGCGCCATGGGCCTTGTTGTGGATGTTTCTCCATCCCACTAAGGGCTGGTTATCACTCTCCACAGCCCATGGACCCTCTGGGGTCGAAATACCCTCCCGGAGGTCTCCTGGTACACTATCGGCACTCTCAGTACACTACCGATGAGCCCGAAACTTTTCCGGTGACCAAACCGGGACTTCCTATATATGAATCTTTACCTCCAGACCATTCCGGAGCTCCTCGTGACGTCTGGGATCTCATCCGGGACCCCGAAAAACCTTCGGTCACCACCATACATAACTCTACACTACCGAAACGTCACCAAACCTTAAGTGTGCAGACCCTGCGGGTTCGAGAACTATGTAGACATGACCGAGACACCTCTACGTTCAATAACCAATGGCGGGACCTGGACGTCCACATTGGTTCCTACATATTCTACGAAGATCTTCATCGGTCGAACCTCTATGTCAAGGATTCAGTTAATCCCGTATAACGTTCCCTTTGTTCTTCGGTATGTTACTTGCCCGAGATTCGATCGTCGGTATCTCCATACCTAGTTTAACCTCGTTACTGGCAAGTCTCTTTACTCGTTCCGTAATGCAAGATCCCGTGGCTAACATATTATTCACATTGCTTGCAAGGCTTGTTGTGAAGTTGCATTACCGAGTGGGCCCTGAGATACCTCTCCGTCACACGGAGTAACAAATCCCAGTCTTGATCCATGCCAACTCAACAGACATCATCGGAGATACCTGTAGAGCACCTTTATAGTCACCCAGTTACGTTGCAACATTTGATACACACAAGGCACTCCTCCAATATCCGTGAGTTGCATGATCTCATGGTCATAGGAACATATACTTGACATGCAGAAAACAGTAGCAATAAACTGACACGATCATATGCTACGTTTGTTGTTTGGGTCTTGTCCATCACATCATTCTCCTAATGATGTGATCCCATTATCAAATGACATCTTATGTCCATGGCTAGGAAACCTTAACCATCCTTTGATCAACGAGCTAGTCCATTAGAGGCATACTAGGGACATGGTTTTGTCTATGTATCCACACATGCATTTAAGTCTCCGATCAATACAATTATAGCATGGATAACAAACGATTATCATGAACAAGGAAATATGATAATAACTAATTTATTATTGCCTCTAGGGCATATTTCCAACATATGCCACCTGTGCACGTCTTTGGACAGCCCTAACGCAGTTGGCACCTGTCGTGCAGACAGGCTATAGAGATTTGGAGATGCTGACCCCATCGTGGACTCATCTGCCAGCACACGTAGACTGGCCCGATGTTGGAGGCATCACCCCTCTTCGAGGACCGCTGTTGCCACCGACAAAGGGACCAAGGCCACACCCGTGTCCTTATGGCTCCTAGGTATCACATGCTAGAGTGTTTCCAGATCCTCAGGTTCAGCTCCTGGGTCATGGGGGTAACCTGTATGAGGCATTCTACGGCGATGCTTGAGTACGTGGATGTTAGTTCTAGTATGGTAGTAATCGTATGGCCACAGTCCTGCGTGTCTTGTGGGATATGATGAGGTTGAGAGTTGAGTTCCGGAGGTGTTGATTGATAATGTATAGGAAGCTTGTAATGCCTCCGATGAGTTGTGTCATCTCTCCGTAGTTGTATTTCAGCTTGGCTTGTACTGAACTATGTCATGGTGTGTATGAATCATGGTGTTCATATGGTAGTTGTTTACCATGTTGATTGGTGTTTACCCTGCATGCCATGTTGTCCAGTACATTCCTTATCTCATGTCTTAGAGTTGTTGTCCCCTATGATTAAGTTGTGGGTTTGTTTCTCCAGGATGGTGGTAACTAGGAATAACCCCATGCCTGCCCCTGAGCAGGGCGAGGGAAGCCAGCCAAGGCAAGAGGATCTGCCACATGCGCCTTCCTTGGCGGAAGTAATGCTTGAAGACGAAAGGAACAAGAGGGAGACCAACATGCTGTTGGAAAGAATCGAGCAGAACACAGCACGTGCTCCCCGCAATGACCTCAATGATGGCGTATCACTTGGTGATTTCATCAGACTGTGCCCACCCAAGTATCATCATTCGGTCGTCCCACTCGACGCGGATGACTGGCTGACTAGTATGTATCGCAAGATCCGGGCTGCCAATGTGACCGAGGCCAACAAGGTGACCATTGCAACTTACTTTCTGGAAGGTCCCACCAATTCGTGGTGGGAAAATTTTGAACCATGCGTCCCGCAGGCCCCGCACCAACTTGGGCAGAGTTCAGTGCCGCATTTCATACCCATCACATCCCGGAAGGGCTGATGGATCATAAGAGAGAGGAATTATGTGCCTTCACCCAGGGCAGACTGTCAGTGGATGCTCATAGTCGTGAGTTTGGAAACCTTGCTCGCTATGCTCCCGAGGAAGTTTCTACTGATGCCAAGAAGCAGGCTAGGTTCCACAAGGGACTCAACTCTGAGCTCCGTCGAGATCTGCGCCTGCATGAGTGCACCACTTTCCAGGCTCTCGTCAATAAGGTTATCAATGCCGAGACTGGACAGACTGACTATGAGGACACGAGAAAGCACAACCGTGACTTCAACCCTGCATCTGGCTCGGGCCTCAATAAACGCCGGATCTGGGTGCCCAACGCAGCCCTGCCGCCAAAATACAATGCGAGGCCATCCTTCCAGGCGCCTCGCCCAGTTCAGCCCAACCCTCCAGTCAGACCATTTGGAGGACCGCCTGCCAATATTGCTCCCCGTGCCACCGTGGTTTGCTATAAGTGTGGAGAACTAGGACACTACTTCTGTGAGTGTCCCCAGAATAATGCTAAGCCCGCTGGACGTGGAAAGCTAGGAAAAGCCTTCTTTGTGAAGCCAACTCCTCCTCGTGGACGAGTGAACTATGTGTCTGCTGAGGAAGCCCTTGAGGATCCTGATGTTATCCTAGGTACATTTCTTGTCAGTAGTCATCCAGCATCTATTTTATTTGATACCGGGGCATCTCATTCATTTATCTCAAAGAGTTATGCACAGTTGCATAACATGTCTTTTTGTGATATGCCTACTCCTTTAGTAGTGCAGACTCCGGGTTCCAAATGGCAAACTTCTAGAGTGAGCCATGATAATGAGATTCTGGTGGATAGACTAGTCTTCCTAGCATCTTTGATATCCCTCAAGTCTTCAGACATCAATATCATTCTAGGTATGGATTGGATGAAAGCCCACTATGCCAAGATTGATACTCATTCTAGGAATGTTCAACTTACACATCCATCGGGTGAGATAGTTAGTGTCTCCACTCGAACAACCAAGCGCCAACTCTATTCCCTCAATGCTAGCCCTCTTCCAGAGTTAGAGGATATTCCGGTAGTCCATGACTTTCCGGATGTCTTTCCAGAAGAACTGCCAGGAATTCCTCCTGTCAGAGATGTTGAGTTTGTGATAGAGCTCATCCCAGGGACTGTCCCAATAGCCAGAAGACCCTATAAGATGGCACCCTTAGAACTAGCTGAACTTAAGATCCAACTCGATGAGGCTTTGAAGAAAGACTTCATCCGTCCCAGTTCTTCTCCTTGGGCTTGTCCCATCCTCTTCGTCCAGAAGAAGGATGGTTCGGATCGGATGGTTGTGGATTATCGGCCAATGAATCTGGTCACCATAAATAACAAGTATCCGCTCCCTAGGATCAACGATTTGTATGATCAACTCACTAGATCCTCTATCTTTTCCCAAATGGATTTGAGGTTGGGATACCATCAAATCACAATTAGGAACGGGGACATTCCAAAAACGGCTTTTGTTACTCGTTATGGCCAATACGAGTACACCGTCATGTCGGTTTAACCAATGCCCCAGCCACCTTCTCTCGCTTGATGAATTCGATCTTCATGGATTATCTAGATAAATTCGTCGTGGTTTACCTCGACGATATACTCATCTACTCGTGGAACGAACAAGAACATGCCGAGCATCTAAGGCTGGTATTGATGAAACTTTGAGAGCACCGTCTGTACGCCAAATTCTCCAAGTGTGAATTTTGGTTGCCAGAAGTGACCTATCTGGGCCACGTGATTTCTGGTAAAGGTATTGTTGTCAATCCCGAGAGAGTTCAGGCCATCCTTGATTGGACTCAACCTGAATCGGTTAAGCAAGTTCGGTGTTTCCTTGGCTTAGCGAGCTATTGTCGCCGCTTTGTCGAGAATTTCTCCAAAGTTGCAAAACCTCTGACTGAACTCCTCAAGAAAGATAAAAGGTTCGAGTGGACCACAATGCGAGCACGGTTTTCAGGAGTTGAAAAGACGACTGACCTCTACTCCCGTTCATGTGATTGCATACGCATCTCGACAGTTGCGTCCACATGAGGATAATTATCCAACACATGATCTTGAGCTTGCAGCTGTAGTCCATGCACTGAAAACCTGGTGACATTACCTTCTGGGTAATAGTTGTGAAATTTACACTGATCACCAAAGTCTAAAATATATATTCACCCAGTCAGATTTGAATCTCAGGCAAAGACGGTGGGTAGAGTTGATTATAGATTACGACTTAGGGATAACTTACACCCCGGGGAAAGCCAATGTCATGGCTGATGCACTAAGTCGTAAGTCTTATTGTAACAATCTGATGTTACAACAAGGTCAACCACTTCTCCATGAGGAATTTCGGAAGTTAAACCTTCACCTTGTTCCTCAAGGATTCCTATCCAACCTGGTGGCGAAACCTAATCTTAAGGATCAAATAGTAACTGTCTAGAAATATGATAAGGGTATATCCCGGATCAAGGGGAATATTGCTAGCGGAAACGCTAAAGATTTCTCCAAGAACGAGGAAGGTGTTGTGTTCTTCCAGAACCGGTTGGTGGTTCCCAAGCGCACACGCTTAAGACAGCTGATCCTTAAGGAGGCTCATGATTCTCCTCTCTCAATTCATCCGGGTAGTACCAAGATGTATCAGGACCTACGCCAGAGGTTCTGGTGGACTAGGATGAAAAGAGAAATTGCTCAGTTCGTTGCTAACTGTGACATTTGCCGTCGCGTGAAAGCCGAACATCAAAGGCCTTCTAGCAACCTTCAACGTATAGTTATTCCTGAATGGAAATGGGATAAAGTCGGTATGGATTTCATTACCAGATTTCCCAGGACTAAGAGAGGGAATAATGCTATATTTGTGGTCATCGATCGTCTTTCCAAAGTGGCTCATTTTCTTCCTGTTCGGGAAAGTATAACTGCTAGCCAGCTAGCGGAATTGTATGTTTCTCGAATAGTTTCTCTTCATGGTGTCCCTTTGGAGATTAACTCAGACCGTGGAAATATTTTCACTTCCCAATTTTGGGAAAGTTTTCAAACCGCTATGGGGACTCATCTATCCTTTAGCACTGCTTTCCACCCGCAATCAAGTGGTCAAGTTGAGCGAGTCAATCAAATCCTCGAAGACATGCTCCGAGCTTGTGTTATATCTTTCGGTATGAATTGGGAGAAATATCTTCCATTTTCCGAGTTCGCATATAACAATAGTTATCAATCAAGCTTGGGCAAAGCCCCTTTTGAAGTTCTCTATGGACGAAGGTGTCGAACACCTCTTAACTAGTCGGAAATCGGAGAGAGGCAACTCTTTGGCCCGGATATGATCCAGGATGCAGAGGAGCAAGTTCGCATTATTCGTGAAAAGTTGAAAACAGCCCAATCTCGTTAAAGAGCCAATATGATCACCATCATAAGGATGTGACCTATGAAGTTGACGAGAAGGCTTACCTTCGAGTTACACCTCTGAAGGGTACCCATCGATTCGGTATCAAGGGAAAGTTGGCTCCTCGTTACATTGGACCCTTTCGCATTCTTGCTAAACAAGGAGAGGTTGCCTACCAATTGGAACTTCCGCTGCATCTTTCCAAGGTTCATGATGTCTTCCATGTCTCACAACTCAAGCGTTGCTTCTCGAACCTTGTCCGTGAGGCAGACCACGTAGCGCTTGATCTCCAAGATAACCTTACATATCGAGAATACCCTGTTCGTATTCTTGATCAAGCTGAGCGTACCACTCGGCGTCAGAACATCAAGTTTCTCAAGGTTCAGTGGTCACACCATTCCGAAAAGGAGGCCATATGGGAAAGAGAAGATCGTCTTCGACTAGAATACCCCGCGCTCTTCTCGACGACTTCAAAATCTCGGGACGAGATTCTTTTGAGTGGGGGGTGAGTTGTCACATCCCTAGCTAGATGTCCCATGATAGCATGTGTTTGCATCATGTTTCATCTTATTGCATCAACATGAAATGGGGAACAAAAGAAACCCCAAGCTCACTTTCAATCCAAACAATTCAAACTTGGTGAGAATTCAACAAACCCAAAATGCCCACTAAAAATGTTCCCTATGTCTCGTAAATTTGGACATGATTATAACAGGGATCATTTTAATTATTTGAACATCTAAAGCAATTTAGAAATAAATGATAAAGCCTTTGAAAATACCAAATAAAGTGTTTATCATTATTTTAGTTTTTAAATATCCTGAAACTTTAGAGAAAAGTTTGAAATATTCAAACTTCAATAGATAAAATATTTGGGATATTTTAAATAACTTATGTGCTTGAAATTAAAACAACACAACTGATAGAAAATAGAAAACAAAAATAAAAAGAAAAGGAAAAGGGGGAATGCCTACCAGGGCTAGGGAAGAAGCCGGCCCAGCCCACCAGGGACGAACCGGTCTTCTTCCACCTCCGGCCAGAAGGACGCCCGGCGCGTGGTCGCCACACGCCAGCCACCTTCTCCCTGCCTGGCTGCTAGCCTGGAGGGCTGGGAGGGCGCCAGCGCGAAGCCCTTGTCGTGGCCTCCTTCCCCTCTCCCTCTCCCCTTGCGAGCTCTCCCTCTCGTGCTTTTTCTCTTCCCCCTGCTCCGCCATAGCCAAGCTCTACTCGAGCTCGCCGCCGCCATGCTAGCCGCCCCCTCGCCTCGCTAGGTAGCCCCCAAGAACCGTCGCTTCCCTCTCGTCCTCCCTGTGATCCTAGAAGACGCTGGGAGCGCCTCTTCGCCGAGCCATCGCCGTTCCTCCCCGCCGGTCACTGGAGCTCCGCCCCGACATTCTGCCCCGTCCGGACCTCCTCCGACCTAGCCGTCACCTCTGCTGGAACCGCGGTGAGCCGCTGGTGCTCCTCCCCTTCTCCCCCTTCTCTTTCGTGCCCCATAGATGTCGCACCCTTCTTGCCCGAGCTCCGGCCGCCGCTGCCCTCGATGTCCGCGTCGATCCCAACCACCCCAGCCTCTGGTTTGGAGCTAGATCAACGCATAGTCGAGCGTAGGCTCTCCCAGCACTCTCCGCCGTCCATTTGGTCGCCGGAGGAGGGATTTCGACCCCCTCCGCCGTCCCTGACATCGCCGGCGGCTCAACACCGGCGAGTCAACCTGTCTGACCGTCAGGGGTTTGACCCCTGGGTCGCTGGTAGGTGGGGCCAGGCCCTGTAGTCAAATCCTAATTAAGAAAATTAATTAGTTAGTTTAATTAACCTAATCTATCACTGACATGTGGGCCCAGATCTGTTAATTAGTTAGGATTAGTTTTAATTAATCAGTTAATTGGTTGAGTCATTGACATGTGGTCCCCACATGTCAGGTTTGGCTCTGGCCGGTCAGCTGACCAGCTGACGTCACAGTGACATCAGGCTGATGTCATTATTCCATTTTCTAGTTTAAAAATAATTCTTGAAATTATTCAAAA
The DNA here is from genome assembly GCA_022496015.1 of Hordeum marinum. Classification (NCBI taxonomy): domain Eukaryota; kingdom Viridiplantae; phylum Streptophyta; class Magnoliopsida; order Poales; family Poaceae; genus Hordeum; species Hordeum marinum. The sequence goes on along the minus strand of CM039673.1, from coordinate 436,126,923 downwards.
CTTCAAAAATTCATATAAATTAATCTGTAAATCAGATGAAAATAATTTATATATGAAAATTTATTAGAAAAATCCAATGAATCCAATGGTGCTATTGTCATGCATCTTAGAGCAATCTAAATAGGTGAACATTAACATTTACTAATAGGTTAGTATATGGAATTGAAATGAAGAACAATTTCGAACCTATATTCAAACTCATTTCAAATTAAATTGAATACTAGTTGCATTAGCCCATCCATAAATGTTATCATGCCATGATCATGCATCATATTGTTGCACTCGCGTGTGTTGATCATTTCTTATCTGTATTGTGGTAGACCCTGCTTCTAAGGATACCCCCGAGTATCCCGACGAAGGAGAGAACCTTTCCGTTACCCAGCAAGGCAAGCAACCCCTTTGATCATTTCGATAGCATCCTACTCTCTCGCTCCTGCTCTTGTTTATTGCATTAGGACAGTCGATCTCATGTGAGTCATACACGGTAGATGATCCTATTCTGCTGCATAACCTGACATTGTCATGGTAAATAGTCAAACCTTGCAACCTAGCATACCTGGTAGATGCTTGTGCCATGATGTGCTTAGCTTAGTTGCCTGCTATGCTTGCTATGCTTAGAGTTGGGGTCAGATATGATTCATCTGGGTGATGAACTAAGTGAAACGATGTTGTCCTAATGTGGTGATATAATGATGAACTCGATTTGGTAAAGGTAGCGATGAGAGGCTATGTAGGAATACATAGCGGGTTGTCTCATTGGCACCATTCTTAGGAACTAAGTTCTGTGTTTGTGATCCAAGACTAGTTACTACCACATATTGGGATACTTAATTGACCCTCTCGACTTATCATTCGCTTAGTCCTTAGTCCAGGAGTTGCAAGTAGTTTCTGGTGTTTATAGCATGCTGGAGGCCGTGCGTAGCGCTGACCCTAGGGGTGGGTTACGACGCGGTAGGCAGTGGCACGATGTACCAAGGGTCACCCGGATGGTGGGCTTGGGAACCCTGCGCACATCATTTGGGGCCGTAGTGGAAACTTCGGTCGGACTTCCGTGCGGGTTTAGTCTCAAATAGGCGATAGCCTGGACTAGAGGTCTTATGCGATTGACGGTCATGGCCGACTCCCTCGCTGGGCATCCGCTTGAAGGTTGCCGAGGTGCATGGTTTTATTAGCACCTAGCGATAAGTGGCGGGAGCGTGTGTGAAGAAGTACACCCCTGCAGTGTATGAAACTATTCGAATAGCCGCGTCCTTGGATATGGACTACTTGGAGAACTTCTGATGTTCATAGATAATCAAATGGATACTCATAAAAATATCAAGACAAGTGTGAGTACCGTGGATGGCACTCTCCCAGGAGAGGGAAGTGAATCCATGATGGTGTATTGCTATGGAGTTAGTGGACTCGTGTGCGATATCTAAAATGTAAACAAAGAGTTAAAATTGAGTAGCGTAGGTTAGCCATGAGTCAAAGCTGGCATTGCTGCATAAACTCCACCACTCCCTTTGTTGATACATGAGCATGAATAGACTAGGTCTGTTTTAAAGACTTGCTAAGTAGGTTTGTACTCACATTTGCTTAATAAACGTTGCAGATGAGACCCAGGACCCATCAGGTGGGTTCTTTCTATATGGTGACAATGCCGAATAGATGGTGTCCCAGCTACGACCTTTGCCCTGTGGCGGGCTGTAGATAGTCAGGCCATGTGCCTTTTTACCCTTTCATCTGTTTGTACTCAGACAGCTTATGCTGCCGCTTGGTTTGTATGACTTGAGTGTCAGGTCATGTGACCCCCTGGGCCTCTGCCCTTTTTCTTTTCTTTTCTTTCTTTTTTTCTATTTCTAACATTTGTTTTATTTCTTTTTTAGGTACAAATGCTTTGATTAAATATCCCAAATATTTTACAATATCAAGTTTGAATATTTCAAACTCCAATAAAAAGTTTCAGGATATTTTGAAATATAAAGTATTGATAATGCTTTATTTGGCATTTTCAAAGGCTTTTTTATTTATTTTTAAATTGCTATAATTGTTCAAATATTTAAAATGGCCCCTGATATATTCATGTCCATATTTAGCAGACATAGGGAACATTTTGTATTGGCATATTGAGTTTGTTGAGTTTTCACATACTTTTAATTAATTTGATTCCAATGTGAGCTTGGGGTTTCTTTTAATCCCCATTTCATGTTGATGCAAAATTGAAACATGATGCACACACATGTTGTCCTATGACATCTAGCTAGGGATGTGACAACTCACCCCCACTCAAAAGAATCTCGTCCCGAGATTTTGAAGTCGTCGAGAAGAGCGCGGGGTACTCTAGTCGAAGACGATCTTCTGTTTCCCATGTGGCCTCCTTTTCAGAATGGTGTGATCACTGAACCTTGAGAAACTTGATGTTCCGATGCCGAGTGGTACGCTCAGCTTGATCAAGAATACGAACAGGGTATTCTCGATATGTAAGGTTATCTTGGAGATCAAGCGCTTCGTGGTCTACTTCACGGACAGGGTCCGAGAAGCAACGCCTGAGTTGAGAGACGTGGAAGACATCATGAACCTTGGAAATATGCGGCGGAAGTTCCAACTGGTAGGCAACCTCTCCTTGTTTAGCAAGAATGCAAAAAGGTCCAATGTAACGAGGAGCCAACTTGCCCTTGATACCGAATCGATGGGTACCCTTCAAAGGTGTAACCCGAAGGTAAGCCTTCTCGTCAACTTCATAGGTCACAGCCTTATGATGCGATCATATTGGCTCTTTTGACGAGATTGGGCTGTTTTCAACTTTTCACGAATAATGTGAACTTGCTCCTCTGCATCCTGGATCATATCCGGGCCAAAGAGTTGCCTCTCTCTGGTTTCTGGCCAGTTAAGAGGTGTTTGACACCTTCGTCCATAGAGAACTTCAAAAGGGGCTTTGCCCAAGCTTGACTGATAACTATTGTTATAAGCAAATTCGGCAAATGGAAGACATTTCTCCGAGTTCATACCTAAGGATATAACACAAGCTCGGAGCATGTCTTCGAGGATTTGATTGACTCGCTCAACTTGACCACTTGATTGTTGGTGGAAAGCAGTGCTAAAGGATAGATGAGTCCCCACAGCGGTTTGAAAACTTTCCCAAAATCGAGAACTAAAGATACTTCCACGGTCTGAGTTAATCTCCAATGGAACACCATGAAGAGAGATTATTCGAGAGACATATAACTCCGCTAGCTGACTAGCAGTTATACTCTCCCAAACAGGAAGAAAATGAGCCACTTTGGAAAGGCGGTCAATGACCACAAAGATGCACACACATGATGTCCTATGACATCTAGCTAGGGATGTGACAGTAGCATTATAAGGTGATCCCTCACTAAAATTTCAAGATAAATTGTGTTCTCCCCGAGTGTGCACCGTTGCGAAAGTTCGTCGTGTCGAGAAACCACGTGATGATCGTGTGTGATAGACTCTATGTTCACATACGACGGGTGCAAGCCAGTGTTGCACGTGCAGAACACTCGGGTTATACTTGACGAGCCTAGCATGTACAGACATGGCCTCGGAACACAAGAGACCGAAAGGTTGAACATGAGTCATATAGTAGATATGATCAACATGATGATGTTCACCATTGAAACCACCTCAACTCACGTGATAATCAGACTTGAGTTGGTGAATTTGGATCATCTATCACTGAGACGACTAGAGGGATGTCAATTTGAGTGGGAGTTTTTTTAGTAATTTGATTAACTAAACTCATTATCTTGAACAATAGTCTTAGTAACCTTTGCATATTTATGTTGTAGATCAATGGCTCACGCAGTAGTTCCCCTGAATTTTAATGTGTTCCTAGAGAAATCCAAGTTGAAAGATGATGGAAGTAACTTTGTAGACAGGACCTGTAATGTGAGGTTTATCCTCATGGCTTACCAAAAGGCTTATTGACGGTATCCTGGACTAGGGGGTACTCACCACATCGTCTCCGTACCAGTGGGTCGGGCCAAGGATCCCCAGGGCAATTCACTCATGGGCCACTTCGGGCAGCCCATGACATATACGAGGAAGGTTCTACAAGACTTGACGCACAATACAAGGACTCCTCTAAACCCTAGGCCTCTGGTACATTATATAAACCGAGGTTAGGCTAGTTAACATACAATCTCATATTCATTACTACAATCTCGTGGTAGATACATGTACTATGTACAATCCCCCATATCAATACAATGAAAAGCACGACGTAGAGTATTATCTCCTTGAGAGAGCCCGAACCTGGGTAAAATCATGTGTCCATGTTACCATCGCTCCAAGAAGCCTAGCTTAGGATCCCTACTACGAGATATGCCGGATTTGACACCGACACTTATGTCCTTGATGCACTGCTTGGTGACCCACTCGCTCCCGTGTCATCCGAAGACGTTAAGAACGCTTGGGAGGCACGTTCTGGAGATTACTCAATAGTTCAATGTGCAATGTTGTATGGCTTAGAACCAGGACTTCAAAGAAATTTTGAATGTCATGGAGCATATGATATGTTCCAGGAGTTCAAGTTTATCTTTGAGAAGAATGCCCGGATCGAGAGGTATGAGACCTCCGTTAAGTTCCATGCTTGCAAGATGGAGGAGAATGGGCCTGTCAGTGAACATATACTCGAAATGTCTTGGTGTTCGAACCGTCTGGCTGACTTAGGGATGCCCCTTCCACCGGAGGCGATCACTGACAGAGTTCTTCAATCATTGCCACATAGCTACAAGAGCTTCATGTTGAACTATAACATGCACGGGATGACCAAGTCAGTCGCCGAGCTGTTTGCGATGCTGAAGTTGCTGAGTCTGAAATCCAGAAAGAGCATCAAGTGTTGATGGTCAATAAAACCACTAGTTTCAAGAAGAATGGAAAGGGCAAGAAGGGTAACTCCAACAAGAGTGGAAAAGCTATTGACCCTCCCGTGAAGAAACCCAAGACTGGACCCAAGCCAGAAACTGAGTGCTTTCATTGCAAGTGAACTGGTTACTAGAAGCGGAACTGCCCCAAGTATGTGGCAGAGAAGAAGGCGGCCAACACCAAACAAGGTATATGTTATATACATGTTATTGATGTGTACCTTACCAGCTCTCGTTGTAGTGTCTAGGTATTTGATACCGGTTTGGTTGCTCACATTTGCAACTCAAAGCAAGACCTACGGAATAGATGGAGGCAGGCTAAGGACAAAGTGACGATGCGCGTGGGAAATGGTTCCAAGGTTTATGTGATCGCCATCGGCACACGCGCTCTTTGACTACTATCGGGATTAGTGATGAACCTAAAAAAAATTATTTAGTGCCTACGTTAAGCATGAACATTTCTGGATCTTGTTTATTGCGAGACGGTTACTCATTTAAATCAGAGAATAATGGTTGTTCTATTTATATGATTAATATCTTTTATGGTCATGCACCAAATGTGAGGAGTTTATTCCTATTGAATATCAATAGTGATGATACACATGTTCATAACATTGATGCCAAAAGATGTAGAGTTGATAATGATAGTACCACTTTTTGTGGCACTGTCGTTTAGGTCATATTGGTGTAAAATGCATGAAGTAGCTCCATGCTAATGGACTCTTGGAGTCACTTGGTTTTGAATAACTTGACACATGTGAACCATGCCTCATGGGCAAGATGACTAAAACCCCGTTCTCTAGAACAATGGAACGGGCAAGTGACTTGTTGGAAATCATACATACTAATGTGTGCGGTTCAATGAGCATTGAGGCACGCGGTGGATATCATTATTTTCTCACCTTGACTGATGACTTAAGTAGATATGGGTATATTTACTTGATGAAGCACAAGTCTGAAACGTTTGAAAAGTTCAAGAAATTTCAGAGTGAAGTTGAGAATCATCATAACAAAAAGGTTAAATTCCTACGATCTGATCGAGGAGGAGAATATATGAGTTTTGAGTTTGGCAGTCACTTAAGACAATGTGGTATTGTTTCACAATTGACACCGCCTGAAACACCACGGCGTAATGGTGCATCCGAATGTCGTAATCAAACCTTATTAGATATGGTGCGTTCTATGATGTGTCTTGCCAATTTGCCACTATTGCTTTGGGGTTATGCATTAGAGAGAGCTGCATTCACTTTAAATAGGGCACCATCAAAATCCGTTGAGATGATGCCATATGAATTGTGGTTTGGCAAGAAGCCAAAGTTGTCATTTCTTAAAGTTTGGGGATGTGATGCTTATGTCAAAAAGATTCAGCCTGAAAAGCTGGAACCCAAAGCAGAGAAATGCACCTTCATAGGATACCCAAACACGATAGTTGGGTATACCTTCTATCTCAGATCCGAAGGCAAAGTGTTTGTCGCTAAGAACGGAACATTTCTTGAGAAAGAGTTTCTCTCGAAATAATTGAGTGGGAGGAAGATAGAACTTGATGAGGTTACTGAACCTTTACTTCAACCAGAGAGTAGCGCAACTCAGAAAGATATTTCTATGGAGCCTACGTTAGTTGAAGAAGAAGTTAATGATGATGGTCATGAAGATTCAGATCAAGTTACTATCGAACATCATAGGTCGACAAGGGCATGTCCTACTTCTGAGTGGTACGACAACCCTATCTTAGAGGTCATGTTGTTGGACAAGAATGAACCTACGAGCTATGGATAATCAATGATGGGCCCGATTTCGAGAAATGGTTAGAGGCCATGAAATCCGAGATGGGATCCATGTATGCAAACGAAGTATGGACTTTGGAAGTATTACCTGAAGGGCGTAAGTCCATTCAGAACAAATGGATCTTTAAGAGGAAGACGGACGCGGACGGTAATGTCATCATCTATAAAGCTCAACTTGTGGCAAAGGGTTTTCCACAAGTTCAAGGAGTTTACTACGATAAGACCTTCTCACCCGTAGTGATGCTTAAGTCCGTCAGAATCATGTTGGCAATAGCTGCATTTTTTGATTATGAAATTTGGCAGATGAATGTCAAAATTGTGTTCCTTAACGGTTTCCTTAAGGAAGAGTTGTATATGATACAACTAGAAGGTTTTGTCGATCCAAAGAATGCTAAAAAAATTGCAAACAACAGCGATCCATTTATGGACTGGTGCAAGCATCTCGGAGTTGGAATCTGCGCTTTGATGAGGTGATCAAAGTGTTCGGGTTTATACAAGTTTACGGAGAAGCTTGTATTTACAAGAAAGTGGGTGGGAGCTCTATAGCGTTTCTAGTGTTATATGTGGATGGCATATTACTGACTGGAAACTATATAGAAATGTTGGAAGGCATGAAGGAATATTTGAATAAGAGTTTTTCAATGAAGGACCTAGGAGAAGCTGCTTTCATATTAGGCATCAAGATCTATAGAGATAGATTGAGACGTTTAATAGGACTTTCGCAGAGCACACACCTTGACAAAGTTTGGAAGAAGTTCAAAATGGATCAGTCCAAGAAGGGGTTCTTGAATGTTTTGCAGGGTGTGAAGTTGAGTAGGACTCAATGCCCGGTGACTACAGAAGATAGAGAAAAGATGAGTATCATCCCCTATACTTCAGCCATAGGCTCTATCATGTATGCAATGTTGTGCACAAGATCCGATGTCAGCCTTGCCATAAGTATGGACGGGAGGTTTCAAAGTGATCCAGGAATGGAGCACTAGACATTGGTCAAGAATATCTTTAAGTCCCTGAAAAGGACTAAGGAAATGTTTCTCGTTTATGGAGGTGATCAAGAGCTCATCGTAAAGGGTTTCGTCGATGCAAGCTTCGACACTGATCCGTATGACTCTAAGTCACAAACCGGATATGTATCTATTCTTAATGGGGGAGCGGTAAGTTGGTGCAGTTCAAAACACATTTTGGTAGCCAATTCTACATGCGAAGCGGAGTACATTGCAGCCTCAGAGGCGGCGAAGGAAGGTGTTTGTTTGAAGGAGTTCATGACATATCTTGGAGTAGTGCCCGGTGCACTGAATCCAATGGTTATGTTCTGTGACAACACTGGTGCCATTGCTCTGGCCAAGGACAACTTTCACAAGAGAACCAGACACATAAAGTGATGCTTCAATTCCATCCGCAATTACATCAAGTAGGAGGACATAAATATTTGCAAAGTGCACAAGGATGTGAATGATGCAAACCTGTTGACTAAACCTCTTCGAAGGGATAAACATGATCAACACCAGAATTGTATGGGCGTTAGATTCATCACAATGTAAATCACATAGTGATGTGAGCTAGATTATTGACTCTAGTGCAAGTGGGAGACTGTTGGAAATATGCCCTAGAGGAAATAATAAAATTGTTATTATTATATTTCCTTGTTCATGATAATAGTTTATTATCCATACTATAATTGTATTGATTGGAAACACATTGCATGTGTGGATACATAGACAACACGGTGTCCCTAGTATGCCTCTTGTAGACTAACTCGTTGATCAAATATGGTCAAGGTTTCCTAGCCATAGACATAATATGTCATTTGATATACGGGATCACATCATTGGGAGAATGATGTGATGGACAAGACCCAAACTATAAACATAGCATATGATCGTGTTAGTTTATTGCTATAGTTTTCTACATGTCAAGTATATGTTCCTATGACCATGAGATCATGCAACTCACTGACACCGGAGAAACACCTTGTGTGTATCAAACATCACAACGTAAGTGGGTGACTATAAAGATGCTCTACAGGTATCTCCAAGAGTGTCTGTTGAGTGGGCATGGATCAAGACTGGGATTTGTTACTCCGTGTGACAAAGAGGTATCTTAGGGCCCACTCGGTAATACAACAAGCCTTACAAGCAAGGTGACTAAAGTGTTAGCCACGGGATCTTGTATTACAGAATGAGTAAAGAGACTTGCCGGTAACGAGACTGAACTAAGTATAGAGATACTGACGATCAAATCTCGAGCAAGTAACATACCGATAAACAAAGGGAACATCATACGGGATTAACTGAATCCTTGACATAGAGGTTCAACCAATAAAGATCTTCAAAGAATATGTAGGAACCAATATGGGCATCTAAGTCCTGCTATTGGTTATTGACCGTAGAGGTGTCTCGGTCATGTCTGCATAGTTCTCGAACCCGTAGGGTCTACACACTTAACGTTTGGTGATGATATAAGTATAGTTGAGTTATTATGTTGGTGACCGAAATTTGTTTGGAGTTCCGTATGAGATCTCGGACATGACGAGGAGCTCCGGAATAGTATGAAGGTAAAGATTGATATATGGGATAATAGTGTTTGGTTTCCTGAAGGGTTCCATAATTCATCAGAAAGGGTTTCGGATGTTTTGCGAAATGTTCGGGGTATAAGAACACTTTATTTGGGCCAAGGGGTAAAGCCCACGAGTCTTTAGGAAGGTGCAAAAGGAGTTTTGCAGAGGCCAGTGGCTAGACGCCAAGAACCCCGGCATCTGGTCATGGAGTCCGAGGAGGACTCTTGCCTTGCGGGCAAAACTAACTTTGAGGAGGCTCTTTCTCCAAGTTTCGACCCCAAGGCTCAACATATAAATAGAGGGGCAGGGCTAGTACCTGGAACACATCAAGATTTCCCCAAGCCGTGTGTTGGCAACCCCGTCCCTCTAGTTTATCATCTGTCATAGTTTTTGTTGTTCTTGGCAAAACCCTACGGAGATTGTTCTTCACCACCACCGTCACCATGTCATCGTGCTGCCAAAAATCATCTACTACTTCACCGTCGCTCGCTGGATCGAGGAGGTGAAGGCGTCATCAAGTTGCACGTGTGTTGAACACGGAGGTGTTGTCCGTTCGGCACTAGATCGGGAGTTCACGCGACTGATCATGATTGGATCACGAAGATGTTCGACTACATCAACCGCGTTTCTTAATGCTTCCGCTTAGCGATCTACAAGGGTATGTAGATCCAATCTCTCCTCTCGTAGATGCTCATCTTCATGGATAGATCTTGTGTGTGCATAGGAAATTTTTTGTTTCCCATGCAACGTTCCCCAATAGCTAGAGCCACTAGTGCTCCTGTGCTCAAGACAAGGAATGATCAGATGGCCTATCTTCTTAGTGCCACTCAAAGGATTGAGAGGAGCTTAGTTGGTCTTGTGAAGAACCAAGCCATCCTGGAGAGGATCGTTGAGATTAAAATTCATGATCTAGATGTTAAGGTGACGGAGACTGTCGTAGAGAAGCTTCAGCAGGATTTGGACGAAGTTAGTAACGATGATGAGACTCTACCCACCACTAGGCAGTTTACCACTATGCCTAGATCTACAGTCGTGCTCGTGTCATAGTCCAGAGAAACTGTCTCTCACTAGAAGAAAACGGACCTTTCATCTGTCTCATTAGTCACGTCTGGCTTTTGAACCGGCACTAATATGATCATTAGTGTCGGTTCGTGACGGGTATCATTAGTGACGGTTCGTTATGGACCTTTAGTCCTGGTTCGTGCCACGAACCGGCACTAAAGGTGTGGTGGCAGGCTGGCGTCAGCCTGGGGCCCCACGAGAGCCTATAGTCGCAGTTGGAGCCACCAACCGGGACCAAAGGCTAGCCTTTAGTCGCGGTTGGATCCACCAACCGGGACTAAAGGTCCCCCTATATTGAAACCCTTCGGTGCCAGGCCGTGCAGAGTCCTCTGTTCTTCCCCTTTCCTCTCCTCTCTGTTCTTCCTCTCTTCCTCGATCTCATCCTCCATTTTTGCCAAAAAATTTCAAGATTTGGAGGCATCCCATCCATCCAAGTGTTCACAAAGGTTAGCAACTTTGTCCTTTCATCTCTCATTGCTAGATTAGCTCTTGCAATGCTCTATAAGTATACTAATTTGTGGGTTTTAGTTTGTATGTGGTAGTTTATTTGATTTATGCAATTTGAGCTCAAATTAAATTCTTACTTTGCATTTGTAGGTGGGGTTTACTTAGTGCCTTCCCGTCCCCGTCCTAACCACTGTCGATCGCCCGCACCGTCCCGTCGCCGGAACCACCTTGGTGAGCCTCTTGTTCTTATCCTTTTTATAAAAAACCATGTTTGTAAGATTTAGTTAGTTACTTGTATAGTTTTCTTACCTATATGGTTGTTTGTTATAAATAGTGGCATGGTTTTGAAATCCGTCCCCGTCGGCCCTCGTCCGGTTTATGATGTGGATGTGGTATATACTCTCTTTTATAACTCTTTATTGCATTTCGTGTTTATGACAATTATGCCAATCAAGTTGACATAGATATTTTTATCTAGGAGGTATGTGAACCGGAGATTCCAACCGACATAGATATTCTTGTCAAGAAGTTAAATTTAATTGAAAAAGAAAACGAGTATTTGAAAGAAAAATTTAAAAGAGTTGAAGAAGAGAAGATGAAACTGGAGTTGTATGTTGCCGATGTCATTGATGATCACAAGATCAAGATGGGTGCAATGTACTTGAAGATTAGAGAATTTAAAAGATATGCCATTGATAGTGAGGCTTGGTATCACTATGCTGTCGGATCAATTGTTACCTTAGTTGCGATGTTGATCACATTTGTTGTTGCATTTAAATGCTTTAGCTAGAGAGTCTGTATGTTGTTTTATGAGAACAAGTGTGTATGAACTTTATGTATGAACTTGTATTAATTTGGTCTTTTCGGTGTTGTGTAATGAAGATGAGCCGGCAATGGATGTACGAGGACCGATGCTCTCCCCAGTTCATTAATGGCGTGCATACTTTTCTGGTTGTGGCTGAGGCAAACAAGCGGTCGGATGGTTTTATGTATTGTCCATGTGCTGGTTGTAAGAATGATCGAAATTACTCTAAATCAAGAACCATTCGCGTCCACCTGTTTGAGTCTGGTTTCATGTCCGGCTATAAATGTTGGACCAAGTACGGAGAAAGAGGGGTCCTAATGGAAGAGAATGAAGAAGAAGAGGATGACGACAGCTATCCTGGCAATGGGTTCCATGAATACGATGGTACAATATGTTCATAATCATGCTAGGCCAGAAGGAAGCATCTCCAAGGGCCATAATAATAGTGTACTTATGTGTTTTGTGCGTTTAGTATGCACCATTCGAAGGGAGGCCATCAATTTTCAACCCTTTCCGACTTCATTTGCTATTTTTCATGCATTTACTGATTTTTTTGAGCTAAATGACACTGAAATTGATAAGCACTACAAATGAACTATGAAAAGGTAGAAAGTTGGCATCGTATCATCATTTCACCCACATAGCATCTGCTAAAAAGTTGAGAGGGTTACGGCAAAAACTGGATGCACTTCATGTACAAAATGGACAATCTCTTTTGAAGTATCAGGGTTTAAGACGAAAACTCGCCTATTACAAAGGCATTTCATTTTTTAACTTATTTCAACTCCAGACTTTTTGTGCATTCAGTATGCACCATTCGAAGGGAGGCCATCAATTGTCAACCCTTTCTAACTTCATTTGTTATTTTTCATGCATTTACTGATTTTTTGAGCTAAATGACCCTGAAATTGATAAGCACTACAAATGAACTCTGAAAATGTTGAAAGTTGGCATGGTATCATCATTTCACCAACATAGCATGTGCTAAAAAGTTGAGAGGGTTACGGCAAAAACTGGATGCACTTCGTGTACAAAATGGACAATCTCTTCCGAAGTATAAGGGTTTAAGACGAAAACTCGCCTGTTACAAAGGCATTTAATTTTTTGAACTTATTTCAACTCCAGAATTTTTGTGCGTTCAATATGCACCATTCGAAGGGAGGCCATCAATTTTCAACCCTTTCTGACTTCATTTGCTATTTTTCATGCATTTACTGATTTTTTTTAGCTAAATGACCCTGAAATAGATAAGCACTACAAATGAACTCTGAAAAGGTTGAAAGTTGGCATGGTATCATCATTTCACCCACATAGCATGTGCTAAAAACTTGAGAGGGTTACGGCAAAAACTGGATGCACTTCGTGTACAAAATGGACAATCTCTTTCGAAGTATCAGGGTTTAAGACGAAAACTCGCCTGTTAGAAAGGCATTTAATTTTTTTAACTTATTTCAACTCCAGATTTTTTTTGCGTTCAATATGCACCATTCGAAGGGAGGCCATCAATTTTCAACCCTTTCCGACTTCATTCGCTATTTTTCATGCATTTACTGATTTTTTTTTGAGCTAAATGACCCTGAAATTGATAAGCACTACGAATGAACGCTGAAAAGGTTGAAAGTTGGCAAGGTATCATCATTTCACCCACATAGCATGTGCGAAAAAGTTGAGAGGGTTACGGCAAAAACTGGATGCACTTCGTGTACAAAATGGACAATCTCTTTCGAAGTATTATGGTTTAAGAAAAAACTCGCCTGTTACAAAGGCAATTCATTTTTTTAACTTATTTCAACTCCAAACTTTTTGTGCATTCAGTATGCACAATTCAAACGGAGGCCATCAATTTTCAACCCTTTCTGACTTCATTTGTTATTTTTCATGCGTTTACTGATTGTTTTGAGCTAAATGACCCTAAAATTGATAAGCACTACAAATGAACTCTGAAAATATTGAAAGTTGGCATGGTATCATCATTTCACCCACATAGCATGTGCTAAAAAGTTGAGAGGGTTAGGGAAAAAACTGGATGCACTTCGTGTACAAAATGAAGAATCTCTTTCGAAGTATTAGAGTTTCAGACGAAAACTCGCCTGTTGCAAAGGCATTTCAATTTTTAACTTATTTTAACTCCAGACTTTTTGTGCGATCAGTATGCACCATTCTAAGGGAGGCCATCAATTTTCAACCCTTTGTGACTTCATTTGCTATTTTTCCTGCATTTACTGGTTGTTTTGAGCTAAATGACCCTGAAATTAATAAGCACTATAAATGAACTCTGAAAAGGTTCAAAGTTGGCACGGTATCATCATTTCACCCACATAGCATGTGCTAAAAAGTTGAGAAGGTTGCGGCAAAAACTGGATGCACTTCGTGTACAAAATGGACAATCTCTTTCGAAGTATCAGGGTTTAAGACGAAAGCTCGCATGTTACAAAGGCATTTCATTTTTAACCTATTTCAACTCCAGAATTTTGTGTGGTCAGTATGCACCATTCAAAGGGAGGCCATCAATTTTCAACCCTTTCTGACCTCATTTGCTAATTTTCATGCATTTACTGATTTTTTTTTGAGCTAAATGACCCTGAAATTGATAAGCACTACAAATGAACTCTGAAAAGGTTCAAAGTTGGCATGGTATCATCATTTCACCCACATAGCATGTGCTAAAAACTTGATAGGGTTACAACAAAAACTGGATGCACTTCGTGTACAAAATGGAAAATGTCTTTCGAAGTATGAGGGTTTTAGACGAAAACTCGCTTGTTACAATGGCATTCCAATTTTTAACTTATTTCAACTCCAGACTTTTTGTGCGTTCGGTGTGCACCATTCGAAGGTAGGCCATCAATTTTCAACCCTTTCTGACTTCATTTGATATTTTTCATGCATTTACTGATTTTTCTTTTGAGCTAAATGACCCTGAAATTGATAAGCACTACAAATGAACTCTGAAAAGGTTGAAAGTTGGCATGGTATCATCATTTCACCCACATAGCATGTGCTAAAAAGTTGAGAGGGTTACGGCAAAAACTGTATGCACTTCGTGTACAAAATGGACAATCTCTTTCGAAGTATGAGGGTTTCAGACGAAAACTCGCCCGTTACAAAGGCATTTCATTTTTTAAATAACCTAAGAATTACCAAATTGGATATAATGATAAAACACGATAGTATTAAACAGTAGAGAAAGAAACGCTGGAAAATCTATTTTAAAGTAAAGTTATTCACAAACTAGTGATTCACACAAATTGCAAATAATTCAAATTTAAACTATTCGAATTTGAAAACTACTGCCACTAACAGAAAGTTTATAATTTTTTTGACCTAACACAAAAAGATTCACTCATTAACTCTCAATAAAGCACAAAAACTCAGAAACAAATCAAAATAAATAAACCAAAAGAATAAAAAAATAAAAAATTCCCGCCTACTGGGCCGCCACGGCCTGCATACGACTAGAAACCTAACCTGGGCCAGGATGCAGGCCCCCAAGGCTCAGTAGGCTCACAAGGAATCGCAGCAGAGGTAGGCCCAGAAGGCCCGCATTAGAGAGGAGCTCAATACAATGCCCATGACGGGGCTTATAAACTGGTCGAGGCTCCCCTCGACTAGCGAGGTGGGACTAAACTTCCACCGTAGTGCGCCATGCCACGAACACGCCTTTAGTCGCCGTTGGTGGGTCCAACCGCGGCTAAAGACCCCCTTTAGTCGCGGTTGGAGCCACCAACCATGACTAAAGGGTTTCGCTTCCCGCCGCCCGCGCCCACTGAAATTCACCTTTAGTCGCGGTTGGTGGCTCCAACCGTGACTACAGGGGGGTCTTTAGTTGCGGTTGGAGCCACCAACTGCGACTAAAGGCCTCCTTATATATACAACACTTCAAAAAAATCAGTTACTCTGCATTCTTCTCCTCTTGGTGACATCGCCGCTGTCGCCGTCTCGCCTCCCCGACGCCGCCTGCGTCATCACCGTCTCGTCATGTCGTCACCGTCTCGCCTCCTCGCGCCGATCTCCAACGCCGCCCGCGCCCGTTCCTCTTCGAGCCTGGCCTAATGCCGCCCGGACGCTGCTCGTGCCCGCTCCTTCAGCCTCGAGCTCCTCACTGTCACCGCCCCCAACTCGCCTCACCTCGCTGTCGCCCCGTCGCCCCGCTGTGAGCTCCCCCCCCCTCTCCCCCCTCTCCCTTGCCCCCTGTGCCGCCATGGCGGCCGCCGACCCCTTCCCGGCCCGACCCCCCCCCAATTTTGATGAACACACACACACACACAATTTTGATAATTAGATTCTTAATTAGATGATTAGATGCAAGAATTTTTTATGTATAGAAAAAGTTAAGGAATTTTGACATTTGAGAATTTTTGACATAGATGCATGAATTTTGACATTTTTTCACTAGATGATTAGTTAGATGTGTACAAAAAGTGAAGGAATTTTGACATTTGAAGAATTTTTACATTTTTATCCAATATATGTATAGAAAAAACTTGATGAATTTTGACATTTGATCCAATGTATAGCAATTAGTATTTGCAAAAGTTGCATATTTTAATGTTTTCCATTTTGTGTTTTCCATATTTTAATGTTTTTTGGGTTATATGTATGATACTATTCGAGATGTATTAGTGATACTATTTGACGATGTACGAACACAAGAGATAATTTAGTTTTGCTTATTGAATGCATGTTAATTTGAATACTGATTTGTTTTATGATTTAGTTTTGCTTATTGAATGCACGTCTGTTTCAACTATGAACATAGTAAATGCCTTGTGCTACAGTGTAGGACATATCGAGTGCTTGTGATTTGCCAGTCATTCCGGCAAAACATAGGGCATTTTTTCTATGTCATTGCTCGATATATGGAACGGGTTGACTTTACGTCTGTTTCAGCTCCTTGTGTGTCTTTTAGTGATGGAAAGTGTCCACCATATATATATGAGAGAGGAAGAATCCCGACTGTTGTCGTGGGGGTTGCTTCTCCTTCGTTCCTATGTGCTAGACATTTTGGTGTAATGCACTCGAGGACGAATGGAGGAGCCACCATCACCGACGGTCGCAATATCACAAGGAGTGCCCACCATATACGTGAGATAAGAGTTTAGGAAGGAAAGACTCGACAGACCTAAAGTCAACCTGTTGCATATTGAGTAATAGTGATATGTGTGTTGATCAGTTTTCTCGTAGTTTCCTTCGGTCGATTTTAAATGTTTCAACTATGAACATAGGAAATGTCTGACGACGAAAGGGAATTCGCTATGTGCGAATACTGCAAAGACGAGCGCGGCCTGTGTGACAAGCCTTACCTAGTTGATGGTAGGCGCTTCAGCATCATGCTGGATGAGACCTTCGAAGTGGATACAGTAAGTCACAACGACAAGTCTTTTTTCGTAATTAAGCATGACTTCTGCTTCTTTTGCTTCAGCTTATAATTTTAATTTTTTACTATTCTACTAGCGTATCCCCTACCATGCAAGAATTTATGTCTTGGAAAAGATTGGTTTCAATACTAAAAAAAGTATGGAGGTAAAGAGAGTTCACTTAAGGACCGAGCATGGTTATACTTTTGTTGTAAAATTGTACAATGCAGACACCTAGTCCTATTCTGAATGCAAAAGTTGGAGAGCACTATGCAAGGCTTATGCATTTGAGCCTAATATTCTTATCACCTTTGATATTCGTCTGGAAGATAAAATTGAAATATCGACATCTGGGTCGATGTGCAGACGCCTCCAGTTCTACCATTATGTGAGTTTCTCAACCATATTTATTAAGTAATTTATATTGTTTATTTAAAAATAGTTGACAACTTATTTCCATTGACAGCTTATTTTCATTCTTCAAAAAATGTATGGAAGATGGTAGACAGAACCTACTACTACAATGATGAAGCAGAATTAACTTATAAGGAGAAAGATCATCTTATCGCATTTCTTCATGATCTTGAGAATTACAATATCTATTATCAAACTCCTCCACATTATGGTCAATACGTGCCACTAGTGCACGTGGTGAACTACGGTAACATCCATGGAGATTGCATGGTAAGATTTTCTACTATTACGACATTCGTGCTTCTTTTGCATAAATTCTTCTAAAACTAAACTACATTGCTAACTACAAAGTTATTACTATGTATTTCAACAGAAAATCCCGAAGGATTGTGTGCCTTCTCTGATGTTTCCGAGAGGTCACGTTGACGTTATGAGCTTACGACCAGCACGGCCAGGTCAGCCTACGCATCACTCATGTCCATACCGGATTTCTAAAACCGATGAAGACATGACAATCAAAGAATGGAAAAAATGTATGGTCAATCGTAGAGAGCTACTTGGAAGCAACATTGTGCGTAGGCCAAGAATTGGAGATAGGATGATCTCCATTCTCCATAATGGAGAGTCAGGGCCTATCTTGTTTTATGATATTGTACCTAAGAGAGGGTAGAGTAGGTCCTATGAGAAAGGAGTAGGTCCTAGGTACAATGAGTTATTATGTGCTACAATGTGTTAGAGTTGATGAGGAGGAGGAAAAGGAGTTGTGATTATGACTAGTGACCAACTTGTTATATGATGTCTCATTGACGAAAATGATGATTAAATATTGTTGGTGATAATGACTATGATGATTATTAGCTATAGTGTTGGTGGTGAGGATGTGATGCAAGAGTTTATATATTAATATGATGATGATGTTGATCATGATTATCATGATGATTCGTTATATCATTGGGGGAAGGAAAGCGGATTAGATTCGTGTGGATGGATCAAAAGTGACCAAAAGTTGAATTAGTAGGATCGTCATCCTACTAATTCAACTTTTGATCACTTTTTATTCATTTCGATGAATAAAATCCATGTTTCTTCTTCACAATGATATAATAATTCATGATGAACATAATTATATAACGACCTCTTAATTGGTACTGTATCAAGATTTCTATAACGGTGTATAAATACACTAAAAATTAAAAATAATGAAAAACAGATTACTAGTAGCGTGGGTTTGCAAGAATGGGCAGTAGCGTAATATATATTTGAAATGAAAATTAATTAAATGGAAAACACAAAATTAAAAGGAAAATTAAACCATAATTAGTTAATAAACCCCTAAAGAATTAAAAGGAAAAATAAAAGAAAACTAAAAAAACTAAATACTTTTAGTCCCGGTTGGTATTACCAACCGAGACTAAAGGTCCGACGGCGCTAGGACTAAAGATCCCCCAGCCCATGGCGCCGTCGGATGCCACATGGAGGGCCTTTGGTATCGGGCCGTGTTGAACCGGCACTAAAGGGGGGTAGGCTTTAGTCCCCACCCTTTAGTGCCAGTTCGAGAACCGGCACTAAAGGCCCTTAGGACCCGTGACTATAGGCCTATTCTGCACTAGTGTCTGCCCCTCCTACTACTCCTGTCATCACTACTACTGCTATGCCGTCAGTGCCTCTAGTATCCACTCCACTAGCTCAACAGACCTCAGTCGAAACATTTGCAGACGCAGCCATCTCGACTCCTTTGATGGCCATCAGAGTGGAAAGTCAGTGAACCTCATCACCCCAGGGAGGAGAGCCAACCCAGCGCGACATTTAGCTCTATACGGTTTGAACTTTTTAGTAACTTGTTGCCAAAGGGGGGGGGATTTTCTATATCATAGGGCTTTGAGAGAGTGTGTGATTCCTTTTGCTTTTGCTTCTCTTGGTCATTCTTTGATACATTTGGTTCATACTTTTGCTTGTCTCGTTATTTTAACTACGTTGTGTTTGATCATACGCTTTATGGTTGATGCTACTATTGCATATCATTATGATATGTGTCTTGATCATTCACTTGTATGTTTGGTGATGTGTGCATTGTAATTCATTCATATCATTTATGCGCTCCACCAAGATGTATGTGACATGGAGGAGTGACCCATCATCACAATCAATTGTGCATTTGCATTCAAACGTAAATTCAAAACAATGCACAAATTTTGGGGGAGCTCTTGCTAATCACATACTTCTCAAGCGATGATATTATGCATTGATTATATCCTATGTCAAAGCCTTGATCTATATGTTGTCATCAATTACCAAAAAGGGGAGATTAATTGAAAGCATAACTTCTCCCTAGGTGGTTTTGGTAATCAACAACAACATATATTTCATTGAACTAATAAGCCTATCAAGTATATTTCAAGAAAGTTCAATGAATGAATTTGCTAGGAATTGTGAGGAGGATCTCCTAAGATGCAAAGAACTCCTATTGGCAAAAGTTTTCAAGACCCAACATTTTATTTTATGTGATTTGATCACAACTGAGTCCATAGGAAAGCCAATACTATTAAGAGGGGATGAGGTACTAATAATGATCTAGTTCTCAAGTGCTTAGATATATGCCACCAAAATTCTCAATCAAACTCTCACAAAATCATATGTCTTAAACCCTAAATTCTAAATTCGGTGCCACCAAGTTTGTCACTTCGGTCCCAACGAGACAGATCCAATGCCAAACCCTAGCACCTCGGTCGAACCAAGACTGCGTTTGGTGGAACCAAGAAGTAGTGACCAACCTTCTATTGTCGAAATATTAAATTTCGGAAGAGTTTTATGTTTTGGTGCCGAAGTATTGGATCTGCCTACGTTCAGCCGAATAGGTCTCACCAAGATGTTCCATTCGGTCTCACCGAAAAGCCAAAAGTTAGGACATCTTGCACTAGTCAGTAGCACCGAATTTTCAGTTCGGTGTCACCGAGTTGGGCAATAATGTTGTAATGGTTGGATTTTTGGAGAAGGCTATTAACACCCCTCCCTCATCTCACTCATTGAGAGAGCCATCAAAACAAAACTATACTTTCACAGTTCATTTCCTGAGAGAGAACCACCTACTCATGTGTTGAGATCAAGGGATTCCACTCCAACCAATCGATCCTAGATTTCTAGCCTCCCCAAGTTGCTTTCCACCCAATCATCCTCTTCTACCAAGACAAATCTGTGAGAGAGTGGTTGAGTGTTGAGGAGACTATATTTTGAAGCACAAGAGCAAGGAGTTCATCATCAACACGACATCTATTACCTCTTGGAGAGTGGTGTCTCCTAGATTGGTTAGGTGTCGCATGGGAGCCTCCTAATCATGTGGAGTTGAACAAAGAAGTTTGTAAGGGCAAGGAGATCACCTACTTGGGGAAGATCTACCCCGAGTGAGTCTAGTCCTTCGTGGACGTAAGCCATGGTGGAATAGACAAGGTTGTTTCTTCATGGACCCTTCATGGGTGGAGCCCTTCATGGACTTGAG
The DNA here is from genome assembly GCA_022496015.1 of Hordeum marinum. Lineage (NCBI taxonomy): Eukaryota > Viridiplantae > Streptophyta > Magnoliopsida > Poales > Poaceae > Hordeum > Hordeum marinum. The sequence goes on along the minus strand of CM039673.1, from coordinate 436,106,136 downwards.
CAACCGTTACCCTCCGTGGGCTGAAGTCTCCATCAACGTGGATGTACAATAGCACCACCTATCGGAACCACGCCAAAAATCTATGTGTCTTCATTGCGTTTGATCTTCATATCCCTCCCTTTACTTTCACTTGTAATGTCATTACTTTCCGTGGCACTACTCTTAGACTTGCATGTGTATGGTGTGCTATACTTGGTAAAATCTCTAAAACTTGCCAACCGATAAAATTGAGAAAAGATTAAGTTTTAATTTGGTCAAGTAGTCTTATCACCCTCCCCCCTCTAGACGTACTTTCGATCCTACAACGCTGCTTAGCCTCGACCTCCCAAATACCCAAGACCTAGCCAGGGGGTCGCGGCTCTCCTCCTCGAGTTTGCCGGTGTGTTGGGCGTCGGTAGCGGTGCCCTCAATTGTTGGAACAAGCTCAACCCACTTCTCGTGTCTCCCTCAGCAGAATGAAGGCAATCGCCCCGTCAGCCGGTGGGTTCCGCCTGTCAACAACTCGGTGAGGAGCTTGAACCACTGATGGGTAGGCCCTCTCCCTTTAAGTGAGACAACTTCAGCCAGAAACTTTCTTCACCCGGAGAAGAGATAATGTTGGAAGTGCGCCTTCGACATTGCCAGCCATCCCACGTGGCTGAGTCGGGCATCTGGTAGCTAGGCTGAGCCCAGTTTGTGCCTCTGCTTCGCCATCCAGTACATCGGGTTGATTCTTATTCTTTGTCTTTTATCGAGAGGCTTTGCCAATTCCTAAAGATTGATTTGATATCATGATTCAAGTTCCTAGTCGCTCCTAAATTCATGATCTATCACATGGTGTAGCATGCATATTTTTCATGTGATTATTTTGCAACATTATTTGGTAAACCCCATTTCCTCATATATAAACTCACCTTTGGAAATTCATAGAGAATTATATGAGATCCTAGTATAGTGATTCAAATTCCTAAATACTTTTAGGTGCATAACCAAGTTGGTGAACATTTTTCATGCATTGTTACTACACTATATGACATTTCTATATATATTATCACCTTTGAAAATTCCTAGGTAAATCATTTGAATTCAAAATCCAGTGAAACTAACTCTTCAATGTTTCCAAAATCATAAACTATTTAATGGGCATGTTCACTCATTTTACAGAAATATATTTTGTATAGTTTTAGAAATAATTTTATTCCTATGAATCCAACTTAAGTGAATTGCCTAGGATTATTTATAGCTCTAAATCCAGTAATTCCCCTTTGGTCATTCTTCATATGACCAGAGTGGTCCAAGAAAAGTGAATCCAATATTTATTGAGCACTTTCATTTGCCTGCATTTTTTGCTTATTGTGGGTTCATTCGACGTTACTTGACGATGTAGAAGGAATACTTGGAGAAGAATAGGGGGTGTTTGGATGATGCCCAAGCTAGCCCTACCAAAACGAGGGCGTACCAAAATTTTGGCGCAGTAATTTTCTGCCCAAATAATTGGTTGATATCCAAAATTTTGGTAGTGAACCAAACGCATGCCAGTGTAACACCCCCATGTAATGGTGCACAGTGAACACCATGATCAATGCATGATCATTTTGCTAAGTGAAATGTGAGCAAGTTTAAGTTCAAATTCCAAATCAGATTCCAATTCAAATGCCCTATGGATTTATGTGACAAATTTAAATCACCAAACATCCAAGGTAAAATGTTCCAAATTTGTGGAATATTCCAAAACAATTAATGTTGAGGAAAACAACATTACCAAATATATGGTGTGGCCCCCACCTTTAATAGCAGTAGCTAAAAATATTTTTAAATGCAATTAAATTCAATTTGAAAATGCAAACAGTTGCAAATAATCCCCAAAGTTACTATGGACCTATGAAAAATTGCAAGTTAATATTTGGTCCAGATCTCACATTTTTTTGTGATATGGAAAGATGCCAAATTAAAATAAAACAAAAAATGGAAAGAAGAAAACAGAAACAAAAAAGAAAAGAAAAAGGAAAAGGCCCATAGCTACAGTGCCGGCCCACTTGCTTCTCCCGTCGTCTCCTTCCTCTGTAGCGACCAGACTGGTCGCTACAGAGTGGCCGATCGCGGCGTTGCCGACGCACCACGTCGTCCCTACTGACGTGGAGGATAAGAACGGCCCCATGGCCCCTCCTCTCTCTCCCCTGAAACCCTAGCCCCTCCAGATCTCACTCTCTCCCTCTCCCTCGCCCGCTCGCACCTCACCCGAGCGTTGTCGTCGCCATGGACGCCGACTAGATGCGGCCGTCGTCCACCCCCTCCTTCTCTGACGTGTCCGACGGACGGCCGTGGCCTCCTCTACCCCCTCGACCACACACTCGAGCATCAGAGCCCGTGCAACTCCGTTCGCGCTCGTCTTCTTCCTCAAATTGCCGCTGCTCGCCGTCGTCGATTGCGTCGCCGTCCAGCCCTCCCCGAGCCCACAATGAACGGCAACACCCTACTGTGAGCTCCTGCTACCCCCCCCCCTTGCTCCTCGCGACGAGACAAAGATCCCAGCTATAGATTCCACCGGTGCCCGAACGCGCTGCCGCCTGACCTCGTCGTCGGCACCTCTCCGGTGACCATTTGGTCCTGCCATCGCCATCATTCGATTCCCCGCGTCGCATAGAACTCTGTAGCGCTCCTGGTTCACTTGTTTGTGCCCCCGTTCGCCGTTTGCCATCGCCGCTCGAAAGCCCCTCCGCCGTCGGCGACGTAGCGCTCGCTACGGCCCGTCGTTGCTCGCCCCGATGCCTGGGATGGATCGGCGGCTCCTCCCGCTTCCGAACGCGCCCGATCGCGCGCCACATGGCCCACCGTGGTGCATTTCTGAGCTTGCCGGAGCTTTCAGCCTCATCCGGAGTTAGCCGGCGATGCTCCGGTGCCGCCCACCTACGTGGCACACCTGGGGTCCACCCCTGGGTCACTGCTAGTGGGGCCCCTGGCCTCAGTTGACTGGGTTAACCCAGTCAACTGGGTTGGCTGGGTTGACCAACCACTGACATGTGGGGCCCTACCCCGAGTGTCTATGACATTGGGCCCACCCCGTCAGATGCTTAATTAGTAATTAATTAAGTTAAATTAATTAATTTACACTAATCTGTCACTCACATGTAGGTCCCACTTGTTAGTTAATCTATTTAGTTTAATTTAAACACCAGAATAACCCCTAGTCTATGACATGTGGCCCCCACATGTCAGGTTTGACTCTGGTCAGCGAGAGTTGACTGTTGATGCGGTGATTATGTCATGCTGATGTCATAAAGCATTTTTGGAATTAATAATAATCTGTTAAATTCTAGAAATTGATAAAAACTTTAGAAAATAATATTTTTTAAACCGTAGCTCAGATGAAAATAATTTATATATGAAAGTTGATCAGAAAATCCCACGAATCCAAATATGCCATCCATTCATCTATCACATGCTCCTAGCATGGTGAAAATGGAAATTTCCACTCCGATTGGATTGTCCGATAAATCCGCAGACCCGAGAAATATCGTCACGTATTCTCCCGCTCCGTTTGATGCGTGTAGTATTGCGTTAGTGCATACCTAGCTCTGCATATTGCCATGTCTTGCATTGTGTCGCATTTGTTTGCTTGTATTTATTATCCCCCCCTTGAGCATTCCGATATTGCCTATTTTTTCCCTCTTATTCTTGTATTATATTTTGCTACTGTATTAGTTAGCTCCAATTCTGATGCATAGCCTGTTTTCGATGAACTGCTACTATTCATGAAATCATACCAACTGCTCAGTATAGGTTGGTTAGTGAATCCCTAGTGACCCCTTAGTCCCAGTTGCCCCTGCTTCTGCATTAACGGCCCGACGACTCGACGACTCGAAGGGTCAAAGACTCGGTCAACCGACTGACAAGCCAGACCCCTCCTTCACATCACCGCACACACCCCCCCCTTAGTTGTGCGACTCTGCAGTGCTACTATCGAGTACATAGGGTGACACCTCGTGAAGTACTCATGATGCTAGCCGTGTAGTGCAGCTAGTCGGTCATGGTTATCGAGGGTGATTCCTCCTTCACCATTCCCGATGATGTCTCTATCACATAACCCCTCAAGTGTGGGACCTTCGAGGGTGATTCCTCTAAGACCACCTTGACAGTCACAACGAGCGGGGACCATTGAGGGTGATTGCTCAAATTCCCGTCTTGATGTTATATCCACATAGTTACTATGACCTGGTTACAGAAACATGTTGAAGACGGGTCGGCCCCAAGGGCACCCGCAAGAGACATTGGTGGGGTGCACTGGTAAGGCACCCGAGTGTTATTGGCGGGGCGACGGACTGCAATATGGTTCGAGCTTGCCCCGCACTAATAAAATGCTAATGGGTTGGGTATTTGATCTGAGTTGGTCGTTGACCTTTTATGCACTAAACCTTCACGTGGGAGAAGTTATGGGTGCTCAGCATCGTTGTATCAGCCGAAGCTCTTCGGACGTCAACAATCGGAGCGGCGCGCGCCGGATTGGTCTGAAACGCATGGCGCTTGCGTTAAGGCATGCTAGGACTGTTTCTGGCCGCCCACGCATCGTCCAGGAGTGCAAGGTGCTGAAGATGCTAGTCTTCAATAGGACTAGGCCTTCACCCTATTCTCCCTTTCTACAGTCAGTCCAGATCTAACCCCCCCCCCCCTTGATAATGATGCATACTTAGCATAGTTCTGATGTCAGTCTTGCAAGTACTTTGGATGAGTACTCACCGTAGCTTTGCTTTCTCTTTCCCCTCGCTTTGATTCTGCATTCAGATGATGGAGCCCAGGAGATGGAGTACGCCGGAGACGACTACTACACCACCGCAGGAGCCTACTACTACGTGGAGGCGGCCACCGACCAGCAGTAGGATAGGAGGTTCCCAAGCAAGAGGCCTCGCCTCTTTCGATCCATTGTTATGTTTGTGCTAGCCTTCTTAAGGCCAAACTTGTTTAACTTATGTTTGTACTCAGATATTATTTGCTTCTGCTGACTCGTGCTTGTTGAGCTTTGTATTCGAGCCCTCGAGGCCCCTGCCTTGTAATATGAAGTTGTATGACTTTAAATTTGTGTCTAGAGTTGTGTTGTGATATTGATTAGTGAGTCCCTGATCTTGGTCGTACGCATTGTGTGTATGTTTAGCATACGGTCAAAATTGGTGGCGTCACAAGTTGGTATCAGAGCCGACTGCCTGTAGGTAGCCCCCTTTCCAACTCCTTGGCCGAAGTTGAGTCTAGTACTTGAAAAACTTTTACTAACATTTTTGTGTGGCTTACGGGCCCACATCTCAATCGGGTGGTATTAGGATCTTTTATTCCTCATCTATACTCTCGACTCTGATCTCTCTCCTCTTTCGGGTTAAAGATTTTACTAACTCTGACATTAGGTTCTCGTGATCACATCCACCGGAGATTTGTTTCGTCGACAATTGTCTACTTTGAAATTATAATGCACACACTGTCATTTGACATCTTAAATCTTTCTATTACACATGCGTCCCGGTAGGCAGATCGTTCTCCTGACCTTCGCGCACGACACGACTGGGTTCCCGGCCATTCTGGTCGACCTTTTGAAGAAGCTGGGATATCGTTGGTACCCCGAGTACACTGTTTACGAGGACTACCGCGAGTTCAACCAGGAACAGTATGAGGATGTGATGGTTATCTGGGATTGACAGGACCTCTCCATCACTGAGCTGCACACCTTCCGTGGCATTGGAGTGATTGTCGAGATGGCCGTACAGGATGCTGCTTATGCTGCTATTGTTTGACTCCGTGCAGTGAACTCTTGTTTGGAGGAGACGGCATACAGATACATTCTGTATGTTCCTACTAGAGTTGATACTGCCACCGACGCTGAGGTCCTGACCCCTTTCGCAGGGCAGTGCAACGACCGATCCTACACTGCTGTCTGCACCCCCTACGTGAGTCGTCATTACGACCCACAGGTTCTGGTTCAGTACACTGACGCATTTGATCGCACTATCAGGGCTCTTAACATCGAGTTGTACGCCACCCGTGATCATCTTTATCAGGCTTTGGCGCATTTGTTGCCAGCAGTCACCACGGGGATACATCCGGAGAACATCCTTTACCCGCCTCGGACTGCATTTCCTCTAGGTCTTGAGTGGCCTGAGGTTCGAGGTCGTGTTCCGGCACGTGAACCTACGCCTCCCGCTCAGTATGCAGCGTATACATCAGAGTTTGCATGGGATGCAGAACCCTGCCACCAGGTTCAGCATTCAGGGTCATCTGCAGTTCCGTCGGTTCTTTCATTGTCCCCGACGTTGATGTAGCTTTTCTCTATGTTTGTTGTTGTATCCCTCTACCGCGTGCCTGCGTGCCGCCTAGTTGTTTAGGCTAATTCCATGCCGGACCTATCGTCTATGTTGTAACAGACTTATGGTTTGTAATAGACCTATGTATGGATCTGTATGTTGAATTCGAACTACTATGTCGTATCTATTGCACTTCCTTCATTGAGCAATTTACTTCATAAATAACTCATTACCTTTGCAATGCCCAATGCTAAAATACCACAGTTAATTGTTTTGACAGAATGGTTAGGCCAGCTGGTCGTGGTCGTGTTGCGGCTAACCACCCACCGCCGCCTGAATATATAGCAGGTATGATGCAGCAGTTTGAACTGAATCGCCAGTTTATGCAAGGGCTTATGGACCAGTTCCCAAGGCCGAACATGAATCAATAGCCAGCCCCAATGACTCTACAAGACTTCATGCGCCTCAACCCTGCAATCTACCGTAGCTTGACTCAGCCGCTTGACGTAGATGACTGGCTCCGTGACATCACTTATGAGCTAGAATCTTCAGGCGCCCCAGAGGCTAGCTATGTCACCTTTGCCTCGTACTTTCTGAAGGGCCCCGCTGCTCAATGGTGGGACAGTCACAGGCGCTAACAGCCTATTGGAACAATCATCACCTGGCCGGAGTTCCAAGTTGCATTCCGTGCTCGCCATATTCCTCAGGGAATGATGGACAAGAAGAAGCGTGAGTTCCGCAATCTCGTCCAGGGCAACAAAACTGTGGATGCTTATCAGCGGGAATTTCTGGACTTATCTCGCTATGCTGAAGAAGATGTTGCAACCGATGCTCGTAGGTAGGAGAAGTTCCATGAAGGCTCCACCCTGATATCAAACTAGCACTCCTTGTTCAGGACTTTGACAACTTTGCCACCTTGGTGAACAAGTCCATAATAGTGGAAATAGGTCTGCAGGACTACAAGGACAGTAGCAAGCGCAACCGTGACATGGGCTCATCTTCGGGCTTAGCAAGTCGGAAGCGCAAGATATGGATTCCGCACAACATGTACCATGCACCTGCTCCTGCTCCAAGGCCGTCCTATGCTGCAACTCGTCTGCCTCCACCACCTAGGCAGCTAAGGCTCCCAGCTCCGCCACCACGAGCTCCTGCTCCCCCTTCTCGTCCTGAGGATGGGCTGTGCTTCAAGTGTGGTCGCCCAGGACACCGTGCTAGACAGAATCAGAATCAACTTGCACTGCCTTACAACCAAACCCGCAACAACAATGCTAGGCCTACTCGGGGACGTGTTCAAGCTAAAAACGTTGATCTGAATGAAGTTCAAGACCAGCCTACTACTGTGACGGGTACTCTTCTCGTCAACTCAGTACCAGCTTCTGTATTGTTTGATACAGGAGCATCGCATTCTTTTATGTCTGAAGATTTCGCATACATGCATGACATTAAGTGTGAAGAAATGAACACCCCAATAGTGGTAAACACCCACGCGGGCCAATGTCGAACCTCCATTGTTAGTCACAATGTCCCCATTGAAATTGAAGGATTGGAGTTCCATACCTCCCCCATAATGTTGAAGTCTTCCAATATCGACCTCATTCTCGGAATGGATTGGTTGAAAGCACATACTGCCTCCGTCGTTTGTGCCATCAAAACTGTCCACCTTCTGCATCCTTCGAATGAGATAGTCAGCTACCATGCTCATCTTGTTCGAGATGCTGAAGCCCGGCTATATGCCATGAATGCATTAAATGAGTCACCTCTTGAGGGGATTGAAAACATTCTAGTTGTCCGGTATTTCCAAGATGTTTTTTCTGGAAGAATTCCCAGGGATTCCCCCCACTAGAGTTGTCGAGTTTGTCATCGACTTGGTACCTCGTACCACTCCTATAGCCAAGCGCCCGTATAAGATGCCACCACATGAACTCCTTGAACTTAAGCAAGCAATTGACAATTTGCTACGGCTGGGTTTCATTCTTCCAATTTCCTCTGCTTGGGGAGCACCTTCTCTCTTTGTTAAGAAGAAGGATGGGACAAACCGTCTGGTCTAGGATTATCGACCAATCAACCAAGCTACAATTCAGAACAAATACCCACTTCCTCGGATCAATGATTTGTATGATCAACTTGCTGGCGCCTCAATTTTCTCTAAGCTCGACTTGAGGTTGGGCTACCATCAGATCCGTGTTCGTGAAGAGGATACTCCGAAGACCGCATTTGTTACTCGCTATGGTTCATAAGAGTACACCGTCATGTCTTTCGATTTAACCAATGGTCCAGCAACTTTCTCTCATTTAATGAATTATATCTTCATGGAGTACCTCGACAAATTCGTTGTGGTTTATCTAGATGATATTCTGGTATTTTCCAAGAATAAAGAAGAGCATGCTGAATATCTGCGTCTTGTACTGGAAAGGCTTCGGGAACATCAGCTATATGCCAAGTATTCCAAGTGTGAGTTCCGGATGGACGAAGTCACCTACCTTGGTCATGTGATCTCCAAGGATGGTATTGCGGTCAACCCTGAATGAGTTCATGCTATTCTTGACTGGACTCCCTCGAAGAATCTCAAGCAAGTCAAAAGTTTTCTCGGTCTCGCCAGCTATTGCCGTTGATTGTCGAGAACTTCTCCAAGATTGCAAAGCCCTTAACCAATCTACTTCACAAAGGTGTTAAATATGAGTGGACAGAAAAATGTCAGGAGAGCTTTCAGGCACTTAAAGACAAATTGACGTCTGCTCCAATGCTTGCTCCTCCGGATACTCGTAAGGACTTTGTCATTTATTGTGATGCTTCGCGTCAGGGAATAGGCTGTGTCCTAATGCAAGAACGCAAAGTGGTTGCTTATGCATCTCGTCAATTGCGCCCTCATGAAGAGAACTACCCAGTCCATGACTTTGAACTTGATGCAGTAATACATGCACTGAAGGAGTGGCGACAATACTTTCTTGGTAATCGATGTGAGATCTACACTGACCACCAAAGTCTGAAGTACTTGTTTACTCAGCCAGATTTGAATCTCCGTCAACAGAGATGGATGGAACGCATAGCAGATTACAATGTGAGAATTTCTTATACACCTGGCAAGGCTAACGTGATGGCTGATGCTTTGATCTGCAAGTCATACTGCAACCACCTTCAGGTTAATAAGGTTCACCCCCTTCTTCAAGAAGAATTCCGCAAGCTGAACCTCCATATTGTTCCTCAGGGTTATCTCATTCCCCCTCCACCGGAGAACCGCAAGATGAACCTTCGTCTTGTTAACTAGGGATCTTTGAGTAACCTGGTCATTGAACCAGATATTATGGGTTGTATCAAAAGAATGCAAGGCTATGACAGTGACCTAGAAAGGATTAAATACTATCTATCAGAAGGTAAACCCTCATGTTTCACTGTTGCTGATGATGGTGTTGTGTACTTCAAGGGACGCTTATTCGTTCCAACAAAAAGGGAAAACCTTAATATGACTGATAGAATACTGAAAGAAGCTCATGATACTCCGTTGTCTATTCATTTGGGTAGTACCAAGATGTACCGAGACATCCGTCAAAGGTTCTGGTGGTCAAATATGAAACAAGACATTGCTCATTATGTTTTAGATGCGACACTTGCCGTCGTATCAAAGCGGAACATCAGAAGCCTGCTGGAACTTTGCAACCTATTTCTATTCCTGAATGGAAATGGGATCATGTTGAAATGGACTTCGTCACTGGGTTTCCCAGGTCGCAGAAGGGTAATGATGCTATTCTTGTCGTCATTGACCGACTGTCCAAAGTTGCACATTTTCTGGCTGTCAAGGAAACTATTACTGCTAGTCAGCTAGCAGATCTTTACATGTCCAGAGTTATTTCCCTCCATGGTATTCCATTGGTGATTAGTTCAGACCGTGGAAGTTTACTCACTTCAAGATTCTGGGCAAGTTTCCAGGAAGCTATGGGAACTCATTTGTCCTTCAGCACCGCCTTTCACCCTCAATCCCAGGGACAAGTTGCAAGAGTCAATCAGATTCTCGAAGACATGCTTCGAGCTTGTGTCATTTATTTTGGCAAGAAATGGGAGGAATCTCTCCCGTATGCTGAATTCTCCTACAACAATAGCTATCAAGCTAGTCTGAAGATGGCTGCTTATGAAGTATTATATGGATGTAGGTGTTGGACTCCTCTAAATTGGTCAAAAACTGGGGAACATACACTTATTGGTCCGGATATTATCCAACATGCCGAAGATCAAGTCCGCATCATTCATGCAAATCTGAAGGCTGCTCAGTCTCGTCAGAAGAGTCAGTATGACCGTCATCACAAAGATATGGTCTATCAACCTGGCGAAAAGGCTTAACTTCGAGTCATGCCAATGAGAGGTACATACCGTTTTGGGATCAAGGGCAAGCTAGCTCCTTGATATATTTGTCCTTTCACTATTCTTGAAAGGCGTGGAAAAGTGGCATATCAACTAGAACTACTATCAAACCTTTCTCAGGTTCATGATGTGTTCCATGTGTCACAGCTTCGGCGCTGCTTCAAGGATCCTATCCGAGCAGTGGACCATGATATGCTTGAACTGCAACAAGACCTTTCTTACAAAGAACAACCAGTCCGCATTCTTGATGAAACCGAACGTCGGACTCGTCAGAAGGTTACCAAGTTCTTCAAAGTGCAGTGGGAAAATCATTCTGAAGATGAAGCCACTTGGGAACGCGAAGATCATCTTCGTGTAGAATACCCCAGGCTCTTTCCTTCTACTTCTTAATTCTCGGGACGAGAATTCTTGTTAGTAGAGGAGAGTTGTAACACCCCCATGTAATGGTGCACAATGAACACCATGATCAATGCATGATCATTTTGCTAAGTGAAATGTGAGCAAGTTTAAGTTCAAATTCCAAATCAGATTCCAATTCAAATGCCCTATGGATTTATGTGACAAATTTAAATCATCAAACATCCAAGGTAAAATGTTCCAAAGTTGTGGAATATTCCAAAACAATTAATGTTGAGCAAAACAACATCACCAAATACATGGTGTGCCCCCCACCTTTAATAGCAGTAGCTAAATTTTTTTTAAATGCAATTAAATTCAATTTGAAAATGCAAACAGTTGCAAATAATCCCCAAAGTTACTGTGGACCTATGAAAAATTGCAAGTTAAAATTTGGTCCAGGTCGCACATTTTTTTGTGATATGGAAAGATGCCAAAATAAAATAAAACAGAAAATGGAAAGAATAAAACAGAAAAGAAAAGAAAAGAAAAAGGAAAGGGCCCATAGCTACAGTGTCGGCCCAGCCTGCTTCCCCCGTCGTCTCCTTCCTTTGTAGCGACAAGAACGGTCGCTACAGAGCGGCCGACCGTGGCGTTGCCAACGCACCGCGTCGTCCCCGCCGACGTGAAGGATAAGAACGGCCCCTCCTTTCTCTCCCCTGAAACCCTAGCCCCTCCAGATCTCGCTCTCTCCCTCTCCCTCGCCCGCTCGCACCTCACCCGAGCGCTGTCATCGCCATGGACGCCGGCTAGACGCGGCCGTCGTCCACCCCCTCCTTCTCCGACGTGTCCGACGGACCGTTGTGGCCTCCTCGACCCCCTCGACCACACGCTCGAGCACCGGAGCCCCTGCAACGCCGTCTGCGCTCATCTTCTTCCTCAGATCGCCGCCGCTCGCCGTCGTCGATTGCGTCGCCGTCCAGCCCTCCCCGAGCCCACTATGAACAGCAACACCCCGCTGTGAGCTCCTGCTACACCCCCCCCCTTGGTCCTCGCGACGAGTCGAAGCTCCTAGCTATAGATTCCACCGGTGCCCGAATGCGCCGCCGCCTGACCTCGTCGTCGGCACCTCTCCGGTGACCATTTGGTCCTGCCATCGCCGTCATTCGACTCCTCGCATCGCGTAGAACTCTGTAGAGCTCCTGGTTCGCTTGTTTGCGCCCCCGTTCGCCATTTGCCTTCGCCGCCCGAAAGCCCCTCCGCCGCCGACGACGTAGCGCTCGCTACGGCCTGCCGTTGCTCGCCTCGATGCCTAGGATGGATCGGCGGCTCCTCCCGCTTTCGAACGCGCCCGGCCGCGCGCCAAATGACCCACCGTGGTGCATTTCTGAGCTCGCCGGAGCTTTCGGCCTCGTCCGGAGCTCGCCGGCGACGCTCTAGCGCTGGCCACCGACGTGGCACACCTGGGGTCCACCCCTGGGTGACTACCAGTGGGGCCCCTGGCCTTAGTTGACTCGGTTGACCCAGTCAACTAGGCTGGCTAGGTTGACCAGCCAATGATATGTGGGGCCCTACCCCCAGTGTCTATGACATTGGGCCCCACCCCGTCAGATGCTTAATTAGTAACTAATTAAGTTAATTAATTAATTTACACTAATCATGTAGGTCCCACTTGTTAGTTAATCTGTTTAGTTTAATTTAAAACACCAGAATAACCCCTAGTCTATGACATGTGGCCCCCACATGTCAGGTTTGACTCTGGTTAGCCAGAGTTGATTGTTGAGCAGCGATGATGTCATGCCAACGTCATAAAGCATTTTTCGAATTAATAATAATCTGTTAAATTCTAGAAATTTATAAAAACTTTAGAAAATAATATCTTTTAAACCGTAGCTCAGATGAAAATAATTTATATATGAAAGTTGATCAGAAAAATCCCATGAATCCAAATATGCCATCCATTCATCTGTCACATGCTCCTAGAATGGTGAACATGGAACTTTACCCTCTGATTCGACTGTCCGATAAATCCGCAGACCCTAGAAATATCGTCACGTATTCTCCCGCTCTGCCTGATGCGTGTAGTATTGCATTAGTGCATACCTAGCTCTACATATTGCCATGTCATGCATCGTGTCGCATCTGTTTGCTTGTATTTATGGTTTCTCCTCCCCCCCCCTCTTCTTACCGGTAACCCCGAGACTGACGCTGCTGCCGAGTACGACTACGCCCCTGACGACCAGCCTTTTGCAGCAGAGCAGCAAGGCAAGCAACCCCCCTTTAGCATTCCGATATCGCCTATTCTTTCCCTCTTATTCTTGCATTAGATTTTGCTACTGTATTAGTTAGTTCTAATTCTGATGCATAGCCTGTTTTTGATGAACTGGTACTATTCATGCAATCATACCAACCGCTTAGTATAGGTTGGTTAGTGAATCCCTAGTGACCCCTTAGTCCCAGTTGCCCCTGCTTCTTCATCGATGGACCGATGACTCGACGACTCGAAGGCCCGAAGACTCGGTCAACCGACCGACAAGCCAGACCCCCCCTCTCACATCACCGCACACACCCCTTAGTTGTGCGACTTTGCAGTGCTACTATTGAGTACCAAGGGTGACACCTCGTGAAGTACTCATGATGCTAGTCATGTAGTGCAGCTAGTCGGTCGTGGTTATCGAAGGTAATTCCTCCTTCACCATTTCCGATGATGTCTCTATCGCGCAACTCCTCAAGTGTGGGACCTTCGAGGGTGATTCATCTAAGTCCACCTTGACGATTACATCGAGCGGGGACCATTGAGGGTGATTCCTCTGATTCCCATCTTGATGTTATATCCACACAGTTACTATGACCTGGTTATAGAAACATGTTGAAGACGGGTCGGCCCCAAGGGTACCCGCGAGAGATATTGGTGGGGTGCGCCGGTAAGGCACCCGAGTGTTATTGGCGAGGCGATGGCCTGCAATATGGTTCTAGCTTGCCCCGCACTAATAAAATGCTAATGGGTTGGGTATTTGATCCAAGTTGGTCGTTGACCTTTTACGCATTAAACCTTCACGTGGGAGAAGTTATGGGTGCTTAGCATCGTTGTATCAGCCGAAGCTCTTCGGACATCAGCAATCGGAGCGTCGTGCGCCGGATTGGTCTGAAACGCATGGCGCTTGCATCAAGGCATGCTAGGACTGTTTCTGGCCGCCCACACATCGTGCAGGAGTGCAAGGGCAAGTGGGCCCACGAACCTGCGTGCTTAGGAGTAGACCGGCGGGCTGGCCTCTTCGTTGAGCCTAGGTGGGGCGACGACGTTTTGGATCCCGAGGCCGGGCACTACCCCGGAAAGTGTGTCCGGCCGGAGGTGATCAAGCGTGTTGGAAATGTGGTGCACCCCTGCAGGGAAGAACTTATCTATTCGAATAGTCATGTCCATGGTAACACGACGACTTGGAGTTGTACCTTGACCTTATACAACTATAATTGTGATTTACTTTAAATGAATGTGGCTCCGGGATTGCTTCCTCGCAGGGAGTCGAGGAAGAATCTCTGGGCGTGGTTACTTAATAAAATTGCTACAATAATATGACTATATGTGAGTTATTTGTCTTCTCTCTTCTAATGTTGCAAGGTGTTGAAGATGCTAGTCTTCGATAGGACTAGGCCTTCACCCTATTCTCGCTTTCTGTAGTCAGTCCAGATTTAACCCCACCCCCACCCCTTGATAATGATGCATACTTAGCATAGTTCTGATGTCAGTCTTGCAAGTACTTTGGATGAGTACTCACCACTGCTTTGCTTTCTCTTTCCCCCTCAATTCGATTCTCCGTTCAGACGATGGAGCCCAGGAGATGGAGTACGCCGGAGACGACTACTACACCGCCGCAGGAGCTTACTACTACGTGGAGGCGGCCCCCGACCAGCAGTAGGATAGGAGGTTCCCAGGCAGGAGGCCTCGCCTCTTTCTATCCGTTGTTATGTTTGTGCTAGCCTTCTTAAGGCAAAACTTGTTTAACTTATGTCTGTACTCAGATATTATTTGCTTCTGCTGACTCGTGCTTGTCGAGCTTTGTATTTGAGCCCTCGAGGCCCCTGGCTTGTAATATGAAGCTGTATCACTTTAAATTTGTATCTAGAGTTGTGTTGTGATATTGATTAGTGAGTCCCTGATCTTGGTCGTACGCATTGCGTGTATGTTTAGCGTACGGTCGAAATTGGGGGCGTCACAGCCAGCCTGTCGGTCAACTACCAATATTTTGGAAGGGCAACCATGGGCTTCCATCCAAACAGCCCTTAGAAGATTTTGAAGACTTTGTTGAGCCAGGCAAGCAACCTTTTGACAACGCTAATTACCCAAGCATTTTGCTCATGAAGTAGACTTCTTTTCATGCATTAAAAACGATGATTATATGCATTGCTAGAGTTATTTGATCTGATTTGCATGTTATTGATAACACCCTATATGCCGATAAGACCTATCATTGGTAGCCCGGGTAATAATTTTGGTGGGAATAGCATAATGTTATAGTAGTTTCTTAGCCATCCCACTCCTTGAGCGGTACCAAATAAATGATTAGTAACATGGGTAGCAAAAAGGTAGGTTGAACACAAGCCAACTTATTCAAAATTTCTAAGGAAACATCGTCGTGTGGCACTAACACCCGAGGAAGGAAGTGTAAGAAGGTTTTCACAAAAGGTTAGATTTAAGCATGTGACCGTCAGACCAACATACTAGGGTAACCACACACTACCTCTTGTATGAGAAGAGGCCTTATTGAGTACCTCGTTCGATACTAGCAAAGTGCCCACATTACTAATGACGAGAACGGTTGCAACCACTCTTGGTACTGGACTGTCTTTGCAGACACCCTTTGATATACAGGCACATTGTTGGTACCCTCATGCGGGTGTGAGATGTTGGTCGAGTTGCAGCTCCTAGGACAAGTGTAGTATGATGATGATGATGATGATGATGATGATGTTGGCACGAGGGATTAGTACTAGCGTGTGGACACTATATTAGTGTTGTTTGGGGAAAGGTATTGATAGTGTGCTTATCGTAAATACATGATAGCTTGTACTGTGAGAGGCGTGGCAGACACATAAGTTCCTCGGATCTTGCGGGAAAAGTGTGCATCCTCTACAGTGTAGAACTATTCGATAGTCGTTGTCTTCAGTTAAGGACAGTTGAAATGAGCAGGCTTAGACTATGTCCATAAAAACTTAATGATGATGAGGATGGTGATGATGTGAGAAACATGATGACGATGATGAGAATGATGGTGCGTGGTGCCAAGTATTATGAGATGAGATGAGATGATCAAGTTGATGTTCAAGATAAGTTGTTAACAGAAGTTGTTATGTTGATGTCGGTAACCTGAGGCACCATGGTTGTTCGAACCACGATGCCTCGTTTTCTACAACACATAGGTCAGGTGCATTTGAAAAAACAGATTTCCGCAAACGGCTAAATATAGTGTAGAAGTTTTCCTTTGTACCGAGCCATGCATGAATACTCTACTATTACATCTTTTTGGTTGCTTGAGAGTACATTCAAATGTACTCAACTGGTTTGTCCCTGGCTATTAACTTGGGGAGGAATGAAGAAGAGTTGTTCGACGATGCCCCTACGAACTAGGTTGCTTCCCCAGTCAGCTTGCATGTAGGTTATAGCTTGCTACGTGGGTTCAAGTTACCGTCGATGTTTCCACTGCACTGTTTAATCAGGAGTTGCCTTTATGGCTTATCTATGTAAGACTTGACCATGTATGGTCACCCCTATGTAAGACTTATTCATGTTATAATGGATGTATGCTTGTGATATCAGTTCATTGTACTCGGTGGCACACCGAACATGGGACCACTGTTAGATGTATAATCAGTGGCTTCAATCTTATAAGCCAAAGCCCCCATAGTCCAGATCCGATCGGCCGAGTGATGGTGGCTGCAGACGTGCTGCAGACTGCGCTACAGCGACCTCTGATGGTCCCATGACATCGGTAGTCATCGAAAGGTCTTCAGGAGGGTCCATCTTTAGATCTGATTGCTGACTTCTGTGATGAGATGCAAACTATGGGCGATGGTTTGACGCAGAGGAATGGTTATGCAACGGCTGCGGTTGCATATCACATGTAACTACTAGGTCGTAGAAAAATGGTGGCGACAACACATGAGTGACTTCGATGGTGATGCTACTCGAGCACTCGATCTCAAGTTCTAGGTGGAAGTTTGGTCTGACCCGAGTTGATTATACCTGGCAATGACGATGTTTTCTTAAGTCGTTACCTTGTTAAAGGCGTTGTTTGGATATGCTCAGATTGATTCTTCAGTGTAAAAATCTAGGTTATAGCCTTGGTGGTTTGATTTGGTGACGGTGGCGCTTGAGCGTTGCCCCCATCCCAAAGGCGTTGTTGTGGACAAATCTCATCATCTTTGTGGTGTTATGAGATGACTGATACAAATATGGTCAGTTGCAGTTTGCCGATCACAGGTCTGATCGCTTTAGGACTTTTTTTCTCACCTAAGCATACCTTTGGTCTTATATGACTTTTTTCTCACCTAAGCATACCTTTGGTCTTATATGACTTTGGTAGTCACCAACGTGTCTATGGTGTGTAGGTACTGATTGCGTGTATTCTAGCTATGCAGAGATCGTGTGTGTGCTCATCATGTTTGTATTTTGTTGATGCTCCATTCCGAGCCAATAAAATCTACCCATTATCGAAAAATGGAGCACACTTTGTATGCATTATGATGGCCGCCGAGGCAAAGCACAAAGTCAAAATAGCGATTATTGGCAGCCTCCATAATCGTGGGGCTCACTCGTCAATGGGACACTTTTATTCTAACCTTCCTCATCCAACGTGATGCGGGGACCACATAAAGTTTCCTTCATGCCACACGTAACTGCCATATGAAATGGGCTCCAAAAAGCAGACGCCAAATATGGCGACTTTGAGACCAAATATGGGGAGCTCCATAAATTATGGTTATCTTGTTAAGTATGACGACTTATGACAAGTCTGATAGAGTGCATTTTTTTTGACCAAAATCAGCATAACAGCGGTCATTATAGCTATCAGCAGGTTGCAGAGTTGCAGTTGCGCTAAGCAGGCCCAAATTGTAGCAGCAACACTGCCAGTCTGCGCTACTACTGTACTTCCATTTCAATTCCGGAACCAAGGCCCATTACTGCCGCAAACAGCCAGCAGCATAGTACCATCCTTCTACTACAGTACACTGTAGAGTCTCAAAAAAAATACAGTACACTGTAACAGTCCTCATCTGTGATCCACAGAATTTATGGTTGTTAAACATCTGTGATCCACAGAATTTATGGTTGTCAAACATCTGTGATCCATATAATTTATGGTTGTTATTACTCCGTCCGGAACTCAAACAGATGTACCTAGCACTCAAATCCACGACAAATGTTTTGGAATGGAGGGAGTAGCCTTTAAGTATGGGTTGATGCTTGATAAATTGTGGTTGAGGTTCCGTTCAGTTAGAAGTGAAGTGTCCTGAAGGAGACTTGTTTTGACTTACTAAAGCCATTAAGTGCGCTTGACAGCTATGCAGAATGACAACAACTTCCTCAAAAATAATTGTTTAAAAAATTCCTCAAAATAAATCTACGCGGAAGGTCTTTTAAGTGCATGTTGTACCCGCACAGAAGTTCTGCGCCCTCAACTACACCAAGATGCCTTCTTTAAAATTCCTCAAAAAACAACAGCCAACCAAGGAAGAAGATTCAAATCACCCAATAAAATTTATGACAATGCTGCCTTCGAGAAACAAATGTTTCAGAAAAGCCTGAAAATACGATCTGCTCCTAGAATGATTTTTGCACAAGTTCTGTGCTCAGAATGCACAATCTGAAAATAAAATATGAAATTCTAATTCTTCTACAACAAAAGCATTACAAATTCTGTTATACAGAGCATCACATCTTCAAACTTAAATTAGTTAAGACAGGTAAGATACAGCCACAATTATTTTCTCCAGACTATGAAGGTTTCTGTGAGGCAAACAGCAAATAATTTTACGGTATTGGCCAAACTACCAAGGGACAAACAAACAAAATGATGACAGTACAACACACTTCAAATAAATTTACAGTTTTGGCCACACTACCAAGGGACAAACAAAACAAAATGATGACAGTATAGCATTAGCAACAGGGCACAGGATGATAAGGTGAGAATCACCTAAATAGCAAATAAAGACAACACAATCCGTCGCCAGATAGGAGACATCACAGTGTCACAGGTGAGTAGGAATGTACTCCCTCCGTTAACAAATATCAGATGTTTTGGATATTTCAATATGGACTACATACGGACTGGAATAAATGAACAAACACACTAAATAGTGTGTATATACCTCCGATTCAGAAGAAAAAAATAGAACATCTTATATTTGTGAACAGAGGGGATACATTCTGATGTATAGGGTTACCTAAAACGAGCTGTGTGAGTCCTGAAGCAAAGTTTGTTGTACAGTACAAAAGACGATTTCAGGGGAAAAGGGTATTGGATTAAAATTGTTAGTTGTTACATCTCATGAGTTCTCATAATATTTCATGAAATTCCAGAATGTGGCATAAAATAACTCTTGTCTACTAGTCTCAGAACTATTCCATCAAAATAAGCGGGAAGGAGAAATGACAGCAACACACAACCTGTAGATATAGGTTCACGAGGAGGAAGTATCATGAAATCTCCATTCTTCTTGCTCAAAATTCCGATCACACTCAACCTCATCCCTTCCGTGATATATCTACAAGTTTGTGGAATCATGTAAGTTTCCCAGGGCTCAATCTACAAAGATAAAAACAAAAGGTGTGGATATTCAGGACAAAGTTGATTACCCTTCCTCAAGACGGATAAGCTGAGCTTCTTCAGAAGAAAGATTTCTTTCTTCTAGCCAACATTTCAAGGTTGAAGATAGATCGGTACTTTTGCTTGTTGTAACCAGAACATTTTCATCGATCAATGGAACAACTTTCGTGTGGTGCCCAGCTTTCACCAAGGCTCTTTTACCTGATTTTGCATCTGTTATGTAGAAATCAGCAGCAAACCTCTGCCGAACTCCACAGAATGTTCAAATGAGAAAAAAATCATGTGTCTGTAGTAACTCACTAGATACTACAAATCTACATAATGGCAAAAGCACTATAAAGTTACAAAACTGGAAGGCTAGTGAATTAAATTTGAAAGTAAATTCAAACAAAAGCGGCTAGAATATACTTCCAAGGAATCAAAAATCTTCAGAAACGAAATATCAATTCGTTATTTCTATCCTTTTAACATGAATAATATAAACATATTGAACTATGCAGCCAAAATCTCTTCAAATTTGCACATAATTGAGAACTGGCATTAGGATTTCAATTTAATATTTGGAGTGAAAAGGAACTAAAGTAACAGGGAATACCCTTGGTGCATGAACTAATAATAGGTTTGTAACACAGTTATGGTGCGTAGAGTAGCTTAAGGCATGAAAAGCAGAATACGTAGTCATATGCAGAAAAGAAGCAAAATTACGATGAGATAAGTATGTGTGTGATACATAAAACGATAAATAAATGTCTGCAAATTAGATTCAGATAACCGCAGAGCATTCTTACCTCAGCATGTGTCAACTTCCACCTGGAACAGTTATTTTTAGGATTTGCCACCTCAGAACCCCATCTTCCACATTTCCTTAGAAGCGTAGATGTGTATACACAGTTCTCCACCTTCTCATATGAAGAAATCAACGAAATATCACCACATGAAACCATCTGCATAAACGAACGAACATTGCAACACATATGAGATTAGCACACCATTCTACTCGCATGGTTAATACACAAGGAAAACAATGCTTGTAGTACAACAATTAATCGGCGAGTTGACAAAGCAAAAGGAACGATAATTAATCTTTAGTCTTTACATAGAAGTTACTTCTGTAAGCTTGACAAATAAAGTAGGGAGCTCTTTTCCCCTTGCAAGATTATACTAATATCCAGCCAGCGAAACTTCTATTCACAGCAATCCAATCTGAGAGAACTAACTTTCAAGATAAGGTCAACGAGTACACACCCATCCAAAAGATTGATGCACCTTTACTACACGGCACATGAGTGGGATTGCCACAAGATGCGGAATGGCTACACGCCTCACGCATTATACTCCACATGTCTTGTCTTAGATAAGAAATCGATACACTTAGTATACGCCATAAAAAATGCTACAGTACTGAATGTACTGCTTCACTAAGTGACGGCTCAATTTCAGCAGGCACGAGACTTCAGAAGGGAACCCTTGTTGGACATAGTAGATCAATTTTAGTTGCAATTGCGATTGGGAGCAGGTAAAATGCATAATCAATTGTAAAACATACGCCGGTAATCTTGACGAGCTGGCCGTCGGCGGCGACGCGGAGGCTGGAGGCCGGGAGCCCGTCCACGAACCGCCGCAGCACGCGTCCCGACGCCGCGGCCGCGGCATTCCACAGGAGGAACGCGGACACAGCCACGGAGAGCACCAGGGCGAGCACGAGCAGCACGGCGCTGCGCACGACGGTGAGGATGAGGACGCCGAGCCCGATCCCCACCGCGAGCAGCGCCGCGACCGCCAGGGACGCGGCCCTCGGGAACGGCTCGGGCACGGGGCGCCCCGCGTCCCCGGCGGTGGCGCAGAGGTCGTTCAGGGCGGCCGCGGTCGCGCCGGCCTCGGCCTCGGCCTCGGCGTCGGTGGCGGCGCACCGCTTGCCGTCCTCCCCTCCCGGAAGCATATCTGTCAGCCGCTCGGCTCCACCGCTGTGCTGTGGCGACTGTTTTGCGACCTTTCTTTTGACCTTTCCGTCCTCTGCTCTTTCCCCGGTGGTGGGTTTGGCCTGGTTCTGGCGTGCGGTTTAAGGAAAAACCAGCGCGGCGCGCATCTTTACGATGACAGGTGGGGACACGTACACGTCAGTCCCACCCACCAGTCATCGCTACATGCGGTACATGTCGGACGAGCCAGATGATACAGAACTAGAAGATGACGTGCGGGCCCAGATATTGCTCGACCGCTATGTCAGCGAAGGGTGTAGTGCGGTGCAGTGTGGCTACAGAACTGAGACCACGCGAACTAGTCACATGAGCCGATGAGCGTGCTCCTGCTCTCCTGAGTCTCCTCACTGGACTGAGTGACTGACAGTGAAGCAGTTGGCATCATTTTTTTTAATAAAAGGGGTTTCCCCCTGCCTCATTTTATATAAAATGAAGCACCAAACAAAGTCTTCACAAACCGAAACTGACAGCATCCAGTGCCAACGCACCGAAACAGCAAGACAAATACAGTCTATCAGACTAAACTACAAGATCACTACAGACTTTTTTATTACAAACCACATGGGAATAAGATGAAAATTTAGAGCAGGGTGTTGAAGGCCTTCTCTTCATTCTCTCCATAGCCAGTTATCTCCATGCAATTCATAGCAGCTCCCCACATTTCTTGTCCAGTAGCCTGATGCATCTTTGTAGTAGTGTTGCTTGAACATCGTCGCAGAGAACTTTTCATTGATTCAGGTATACACCTAATTTGGCAAGGATGCATTTGACACTTTTCCATGAACGACCCTGAAATCAGAATTCATTTCTCAATTTCCATATGCTCCACAAGGAGGCAGCTACCACTAGATTCAAAACACCATTTTTCTTAGGATAATTCCGTCTAGTTATAATAGCTTCAAAACAAGAAAATTTCTAATCATTAAAAACCTCAGAAATAAAGTTCCAAAGTTGTTGTGCCACCATACACTCAAAGAATAGATGATGCACAGATTCATCACACACACAAAATAAGCAAGATGGATCTTCCACATGTCTTCTTTTACCAAGGTTATCTCTAGTCAGGTTTTTGTTATACACACACAACCACAAGAAGACATGGATTTTTTTTAGGGCAGATAACTTTCCAAAGCTTTTTTCCAATGGTAGAAACCACACCACCAAAGTTGATTTGTTCATAAAAAGATTTAACAGAGTAGATACCATTGTGTTCCAAGGTCCAAACACGAGAGTCGGGTTCATTAGAAGGTATAAAGCCTTTCACCACATCTAAAAGTGGGTTCCATGGCTACATACCCACCTGGTCAACACACCACATAAAAGACAATCTGAGCACCTCCCCATCCCACACTTCAGCCACATTACAATCCACCTGATTACAAATCTCAAATAGACTCCAAAATTGGACTTTCAGGGAACAATCCCCAACCCAAACATCATGCGAAAAACTGATGCTCTCCCCATTCCCCAATTTCCACTCATAAAAGCATTTTGCTCCAGCTAGAGCCCAAGTAACACTCTTCCAAAAGGAAGAGCCATTATCCCCACCAGCCGAAAGGATATTGGGGGAGTTCACCTCATATTTATATTGAAGGATTTTTTCCTGTCTTTCTCAGAATTATCAACAAAACGTTTCCCCCACGATGCCAGCAAGGCCATGTTAAATTCAGCAAGATTAGGTATACCTAATCCCCCAAACTCCTTTTTCCTAGAGATCATCCCCCAACTGGCCAGATGATATTTATGTTGGTCCCCCATATTACCCCAGAAGAAATGAGCCATCTGTGAATTAATCGCGTTAATAGCCCATTTAGGAAATCTAATCACCGCCATGAGGTAAGCAGGAATACTAACAATACAGGCACACAGCAGGATAATCTTACCCATATAGATAAGATATTTACCCATCCAACCAGCCAGATTTTTAATAATTCTGTCAATAATGGCTTGAATATCTTCCCTATTTAACTTATCATGATGCAAAGGGTCTCCTAAGTATTTTATGGGAAAATTCCCCAACTTGCAACAGAAAATTTGAGCAAACTCATTGGCAATCGCCTCTTCTATATTGATGGTCATGAGGTCACTTTTGCGGAAATTAATTTTCATGACCGAAAAGTTTTCAAAACATGACAACAGCCATTTAAAATGTCTGGCTCTATCTGTTGAGTTTTCGAGGAAAAGGATTGTGTCATCTGCATACTGCAAACTGACCACACCTCTCGGGATAACATGGGGCACAAGCCCTGTAACCAGACTTCAGAGGAAGCTTTTTGGAGCATCTTAGTAAACACATCCATCACAAGATTAAAAAGCATGGGTGAAGAGGGATCACCCTGCTTAAGACCCTTACCCCCAATAAAATGTGGGCCAATGGTGTCATTGATCTTAACACTAAATGTGCTATTAACCAGGATACACTTGATCCAAGAGATCCATTTAGAACCGAAACCTCTAGATTTTAGCATTTCAAAGAGAAATTCCCAGCTCACCCTGTCATAGGCTTTCTCATAATCTAGTTTAAGAACTAATCCTTGTGAACCAGATTTTTTCACTTCATGGATGACTTCATGAGCCATAACCACACTCTCCAAGATATATCTACCTTTAATAAAAGTTGTCTGATTAGGAGAAATTAATCTATGACCAAAAGAATTCCAGGCCTCCGCAACCAGATCCTTGAAACCAGGCTGATCCAGCCACCATTTTTCAAATCTAAATTCTTTTGGGGAGGTAACCCTCTGAGCCCCGGTGTCCAAGATGAGTGGTGTATGATCACTGCCCACCCTTGGTAAAGCTTTCAACATAGATAAAGGAAAATGGTTATCCCAAGGGATGGTCACGAACACACGATCGATAACGGAAAAAATAGGATTATCTTGATTATACTCCAAGTATAGCTCCTATTAGCAATATTGATCTCCATCAGAGCCCATTTATTAACCCAGTCATTAAACAAATAGACCAACTGATTATTAACTATCCCATTATTCTTATCCGCAGAAGACCGAACCAAGTTAAAGTCTCCACCTATAATAACTGGATAAGAAAGTCCAGCCACGGTGTCATGTAGTTCAGCTATAAATTCCATCTTCAAATCATTATAAGCCATACCATACACAACCACAAAGTGCCAAACAAAATTGTCACTCTTACTTTTAACTGTCACCACGCAACAATACTTCTTATCTATAAAGCCAATGATGTCAAAAAGCCCAGTTTTCAGACCCACAAGGATCCCACCCGCAATATTTACTACTGGAATGGAGTGCCACTCACAATCAGCCCCTCCCGCAATACTTTTCAAAGCATGCTCCTCGATCTTATCTTAGTTTCAAAGAAACCAACAAAATCCACTTTATTATTATTTTTAAATCACAAAGGCACTGAATTTTACCAGGTTTTCCTAGACCTCTATTGTTCTAGAAGGCCCAATCATTTAATTTTGAATGGATGTGATAAGCCACAAGGCTCTCTCTTGGTGTGAAGTAATGGGCTGTCCACCTCTACATCAGCAGTGCCCCCGATGCAACAGGCGAAACAATACATCGTACACTGCCGAAATGCCATGATACAGGCATATTAGCTCTCTAACGCATGGTCCCCGAAGTAGAAGCCTGTGGTCACTATAGCTATCTCATACGTCTACTTATCCTGTAGTTAATTAGTGGTTGATGACATGGGAAGGGGCTAATCAAAAGAATTAAGGAACTGGCACAGCTTTAAGCAGCTTTTTGTGGATTATTTAACTCCGTCTAAACTCCAACCGATGGGCTCTTGAAGTCACAGGTCAAATCTGTCCGATTCTTTCGAGTTTTCAGTTCACACTTGTGACTTGTCCCTAGGCAGATGGCGACAGAAGAGACACACAATGCAGCAAGCTGCTCATTATGCCCTTCCCAGTGCTCCATGGTAACGCCCCTCTCAATGCTCACAAGTGCTAAGGTTGTCACATAGGCGAAAAATCTGATGTGACATGGTATTTAAGAGAAGAGAGATGGGTGTGATGATCCTAGAAAGAAACGATGCCAAGCGCGTGAACCTAGGCAAAATACTTAAATGAAAAAAGAAAGCTCATCAATGCATGAAGAATTTTAGTAACTAAATCATTAAATAGAGTGTGCTTAGCTATAACAAGTTAAACACCTATGCATTGGGGGCTTTGGTTGCTAAACTTTTAAATGTGATTAACACCTTATCTAAGCACCAATGCATTGGAGGTAACCTAAACGGGTGCTAAGCATGCCACATAAACAAAAAATGACATGTCATAGCAATTAAGAAGGAAAGAGAGCGTTTTGATGACTCCAGAAAGAACCAATGTCATACACGTGAACCTAACCAAACCACTTAAATGAAAGAAGATGACCAATGCATGAAAAAGTTTAAGTGCTAAATCATTAAATATAGTGAGCTTAGCAATAACAAATTAATCATCTATGCATTAAGGAGTTAAGTTGCTAAGCTCTTTAATGCTCTTAACACCACATCTAAATACCTTTGCATTGGAAGCAGTCTTAGCCGTAGCCGAATTGCTACGGGCCTACAGTGATCTGATCTGGTGCATATTTTGAATCTCTGATCCATTCTAGTTGTACACTATACGCCGTACCATCAGTCAACGCTACCGTATGACTCATATATACTCTCACACAGTACTTTATTGCTTCAAGCTTTGATGACAACATACGACATGATTTTTTACATATCTCGTGTGTTGCCAGGCAAGGGGGATGACGATTCGCTCACGTGTCTTGGGAGGCGACGCGGGGGACGACACAGGACGCGATTGGAGATGGGCAGTGCACCTCGTCCCCGACCTCCGAGCACCTGCGCTTCTCGTTTTTCGGCGAGGCTCGCTTCTCCGATGAGAGCGTTCGCGTCGGCTGGTTCTGCTCGACGACCACGGGGTGTGCGTCGACTCGTGGGTGGTGCGTGACGAGAAGGTAATAGAGAAAGGTGTATAAATATATTTTTCTTGTCATGGGGTTGGTGGGCAGGTTGCTGGACTCAGAAGAGGAGGGCCAACGCGAGTGGCGAAGGACGAAAATAATTTAAGTTAGGGCGGACTCTAAAGTATACTTAAGTTTGATGCAATCTAAACAAAAGATTGGGGAAAAATTGTGACGATTCGGTTGAGTTGGAAAAATTCACTGCATGAATATGCAGAAAATTTAGAAATTCATATCTTTCTTTTTTACCTTTGAAAACATCTGCCCCTTATCCATGACTAGGGCGTGCCACCTGCGATCAGACACGCTGCCGCCGCTGCACAGTTGCGTCCTACCCTCGTCCATGACTGAAGTCCTGAAAAGCCGGACGGCTGGACCCACCCCTATGTTCTGTTACGCTTGGGAGTTGCCGCCACCACGCTCTTGCCATAGCTAGCATGCATGATACATCGAACACGTGATTTGCCGGTCCGTCTGTGCAAGCTCCATCCATGACCTAGGTCCATTTGGTTCGGCAGCTTAGCGAAAGCGAACAATCGAGACCAAGTGTCGACGGCCAAAATTAAGCGGCGCAACCAGCACACGCAACAAGGCCTTAGAGAATTTCCAAAAGACGCGCGGCGTCCAAAAAAATTACAGCGCGCGCAAGGCCATTTTTTGCGCGCGAATAGGCATTTGCTTCATCGGACGCTTCAAATTTTAGCGCGCCACCGTAGCGTTTTAGAGACACGCTAAAACTATAACGCGTTGCATTTCAACTCGTCAATAGTTCATATTAAAAACATAGTTCATAGATAAAAAACGATAAAGAAACATAGTTCATAGATAAAAACTAAACTAAACATACTTCATAGCTAATAAAAAAATGATAAAACTACTCCTCGTCGTCTTCCTCCGAGTCGGTGATGTCCTCCCCCGACTCCTCCGTCGTGATGAAGGCGTCGTTCCACCGTTCGTCATTGGGGTCCCAGGTCGACGCTTCTTCGAGCTCGATGTTGAAGAGTGCGGCCTTCTTTCGCAGACGCCTGTCCTCGCGATAGGCGGCTTGCTCCGCCCTCCTTTGCACGAAGAACTCACGCCGCCATGGCCTACTCGTCTGTCTTGGTGATGCCGAGGTGGCGCTCCCACCTTTGGTTCTCGCGACGGTCCTCTTCAGTGACAAGGTGTGCACAGGCGTAAAGGAGGCAAGGACGAACGCAGATTCCCAAGGAATCCCCCAAAGGTTTCCGTTTGAGTGCAAGAAGACCGAGACCACAAGCTCGACAGGACGGATGTCATTGTCGAGCCCACCACT
The DNA here is from genome assembly GCA_022496015.1 of Hordeum marinum. Taxonomy (NCBI): domain Eukaryota; kingdom Viridiplantae; phylum Streptophyta; class Magnoliopsida; order Poales; family Poaceae; genus Hordeum; species Hordeum marinum. The sequence goes on along the minus strand of CM039673.1, from coordinate 436,078,134 downwards.
GTGTCATGCCCGGAAGCTTTGCAGGCGAAGACCACCTTTAGTCAGGATAGGATGTACCTCCTGTCCCTTTTCAAATTAGGCCATTGTGGATCCCTTCCCGCCTGTGCGATAAGGGAAGAGGACCGAGGCCACTATAAATAGGGACTAGCTTCCACCATAGAAGGGGGGACAAGAGTTCAGTTCATCCTCACCAAGAGCCTTCGCGAGGTCTCTCACCACTGTACTAGTTCATCCAAAGCCTCCTCGTGGTGCCAATCCACCAAAGCAGGAGTAGGATTTTACACCGCAAGGTGGCCCGAACCTGGGTAAATCCCCGAGTCCATCTTCTTCCCCGCTTACGCGTACTCGACGAAGCTTGGTCGTAGGGTGACGAACTTGAGACGTTGAGCCGGTTCAGATCTTCACACATGCCCCAGAGTTCGAACCTTGTTGGGTTTGTGGAGCCCTGATTCCGACATTTGACGCGCCAGGTAGGGGCGTGTCGTGATCTTCCTCCGGTTCCACTCCGTCTCCGCTTTGTCGCTTCTTGGCCGACGCCCACCGAGTTCGCGCCGATCGTCGGGCTGCTCACGTTGCCCAGATGGTGCCCGCAGGCCGCGGCGTCCCGCGCTGCTTCATCTCCCCCGCAGCCAACGTCGGCCCCGACCCAGCTGATCGCGGACAGCAGGACTCATCGCCGCCACCCTCTCCGCGGAGTGGTGGCCGCACCGCTACTCTGTCCCTCACTTCTGCCACAATGTCGACCCCCGCGCTCGCCACAGGCCGGCAAGTGCGCAGGCCGTGTTGCTCAAGGCACGTAAGGAGCCTTGTGGTTAGTTCGTCGTGTGTTTCGCACCCCCAGGCCTCACGCGGTCGCCTGCATCATCGGCGGATCGCGAGCGCCCACGTGTGGTCACCATGTCAAGCAGCTTCTCCGCTAGGCGGGCACACCTCAACCACGGACCGAGGCCCTGCGGGGTAGGGTGAGGCCAGTGACTGACATCACCTTCGACTCCAGGGACCATCCCAGGACTACGGTCGCCACTGGTGCACTCCCCATGCTATGCACCCCCACCATCAGCAACGTTACGGTCACCAAGACACTCATCGACGATGGCGTCGGCCTCAATGTCCTCTCCGTGGAGGCATTCGACATGCTCCAGGTGCCTTACGACAAGCTCTCGCCTGCTAGGCCTTTCTTAGGGGTGGCCCAAGGCTTCACCACCCCTTTGGGGCAGGTGCGCCTCCCGGTCACTTTCAGCACTCACAACAACTACTGCACCAAGAAGATCGACTTCGACGTGGCTCACATCGGCCTCACGTACAACGCCATACTGGGGTACCCGGCCCTCACTAAGTTCATGGCGAGAATGCACCTAGGCTACAACATCATCAAGATGCATGGGAGCAGTGGCATCATCTCCGTGGCCGGGGACACCAAGGATGCGGTTCAAGCCCTCAAGCTCGTCTACAAGGCTATAGCGGCCTCATCCTCCGGCGCCAAGGGCGCCACCCAGGCTGCGGAGGCCGCGTCGGCCTCGCGCCCCGACGAGAGGTTGACATGCCGGATCCTGAGGCCACATCAGCCTTGAGCTCCGGTGCCGAGGGTGCCGTGCAGGCTCTAGAGTCCGCGTCCGCGAAGAAGAAACAATTGTTCTCTCTTGACCGCGCTGAGACAAAGTAGGTGTTTGTTAATGGGGGGAGCTCCGGCCCCACCTTCACCATTGGCACCGGCCTTCCCCCAGAGCAGGAGAAGGCACTGGTCGACTTCCTCTGCGTGAACAAGGACGTGTTTGCGTGGGAGCCGTCTGACCTGGTGGGTGTCCCGAGGGAAGTGATCGAACACCACTTGATGGTGTGCCCTACCGCGCGTTGATTCGTCTCCAACGTATCTATAATTTTTGATTGTTCCATGCTATTATATTATCTGTTTTGGATGTTTTATATGCATTAATATGCTATTTTATATTATTTTGGGGACTAACCTATTAATCTAGAGCCTAGTGTCAATTTCTGTTTTGCCTTGTTTTGAGTATTGCAGATAAGGAATATTAAACGGAGTCCAAACGGAATAACATCTTTACGATGATTTTTCTTGGACCAGGAGACATCTACCAGACTTGGAGTTAAAGGCAAGGGACCTGCCAGGAGGTCACAAGCCAGGGGGCACGACCACCACCTCTGGCCGCGCCTGGAAGGCTTGTGACTCCCCACAGGACTCCTAACCCTAATCTTCGTCCTATAAATACCCAAATATTCCCCAATACCGAAAATATGAACGCAAATACTTTTCCACCGCCGCAACCTTCTGTTCTCGAGAGATCCAATCTTGGAGCCTTTTCTGGTAATCTGCTGGAGGGGGATTCGATCACGGAGGGCATCTACATCAACTCCATTGCCCCTTCGATGATGCGTGAGTAGTCCACCATAGACCTATGGGTCCATATCTAGTAGCTAGATGGCTTATTCTCTCTCTTTGTGCTTCAATACCATGTTTTTCATGATCTTCATGGAGATCTATCTGATGTAATACTCTTTTGTGGTGTGTTTGTCGAGATCCGATGAATTGTGGATTTATGATCAACTTATCTATGAATATTATTTGGGTCTTCTCTGAATTCTTATATGCATGATTTCATATCTTTGTAAGTCTCTTTGAGCTATTGATTTGGTTTGGCCAACTAGATTGGTAATTCTTGCAATGGGAGGAGCGCTTAGTTTTGAATTCAATCTTGCGGTGTCCTCACCCAGTGACAAAGTAGGGATAGTGAGGCACGTATTGTATTGTTGCCATCAAGGGTGAAAATATGGGGTTTTCATCATATTGCTTGATTTATCCCTCTAAATCATGTCATCTTACCTAATGCGTTACTCTGTTCTTCATAAACTTAATACTCTAGATGCAGGCTGGAGTCGGTCGATGTGTGGAGCAATAGTAGTAGATGCAGAATCGTTTCGGTCTACTTGACACGGACATGATGCCTATATGCATAATCATTGTCTTGGATATCGTCATAATTATTCATTTTTCTATCAATTGCTCGACAATAATTTGTTCACCCACCGTGTTATTTTCCTTCAAGAGAGAAGCCTCTAGTGAAACATATGCCCCCCGGGTCTACTTTCCATATTATATTTTCAGATCTATAAACCAAAAATACCAAAAATACCTTACTACAATGTATTTACTTTTTACTTTCTGCAATCTTTTACATCTATATCTATAAGATCTAATCCTTGCAAATAACCGTGAAGGGATTGACAACCCCTTTATAGCGTTGGGTGCAAGAGTTTGATTGTTTGTGTAGGTGCATCTATTGGTAACTTGCTTGCTCCTCCTACTGGATTGATACCTTGGTTCTCATCAACTGAGGGAAATACTTATCTACTTCGCTGCATCACCCTTTCCTCTTCAAGGGAAAACCAACACAAGCTCAAGAGGTAGCACGCGCCCGGTAAAGCAGAAGGCAAGGCGGCAAGCACAAGAAAAGCAAGCATTCATCGTCCAAGAGGTCCGCAAGCTGCAGGAAGCCAGTGTTATTCATGGAGCGCGGTACCCTGATTTGCTAGCCAACCTTGTGATCGTCCCCAATAAGGGTGGGAAGGAGTGCATGTGCGTCAAATTCACGAGCCTCAACAAGGATTGTCCACGGGACCCCTTCCCGCTCCCACACATCGACCAGATCATGGACTCCACCATCGAGTGCAATCTGTTGTGCTTCTTGGATGCTTTCTTAGGTTACCACCAAATCAATACGGCAGTGGAGGACGTCGAAAAGACAGCCTTCATCTCCTTGTGTGGTGTGTATTGCTACATGATAACCCACAAGGATAGGGGCTCGCAACAATTTTCGAGGGTAGATTATTCAACCCAAATTTATTGATTCGACACAAGGGGGTCCAAAGAATATTCTCGAGTATTCGTAGCTTAGTTTTCAATTAAACCACACCTGTAAGACTTAATATCTGCAGCAAAGTATTCAGTAGCAAAGCAGTATGGAAGTAACGGTAACAGTAGCAAAAGTAATAGTAGCAGTTTTGTAGTGATTGTAACAGTAGCAACGGAGAAATAACTTAGCAAGGATCAATATGTGGAAAGCTCGTAGGCAATGGATCGGAGATAGATAATTATGTTGGATGCAATTCATCATGCAACAGTTATAACATAGGGTGACACAGAACTAGCTCCAATTCATTAATGTAATGTAGGCATGTATTCTATATATAGTCCTACGTGCTTATGGAAAAGAACTTGCTTGACATCTTTTGTCCTACCCTCCCGTGGCAGCGGGGTCCTAATGGAAATTAAGGGATATTAAGGCCTCATTTTAATAGAGAACCAGACCAAAGCATTAGCACTTTGTGAATACATGAACTCCTCAAACTACGATAATCACCGGAAAGAATCCTGGTTATTGTCACCCTGGGGGATGCGAATCATAACTCGTAATAGGTGTCTAAAACTTGCAAGATATGATCAGGAACACATATATATTCATCAAAACATAATAGGTTCAGATCTGAAATCATGGCACTCGGGCCCTAGTGACAAGCATTAAGCATAGCAAAGTCATAGCAACATCAATCTCAGAACATAGTGGATACTAGGGATCAAACCCTAACCAAACTAACTCGATTACATGATAAATCTCATCCAACCCATCATCGTCTAGAAATCCTACGATGGGATTACTCACGAACGGCGGAGAGCATCATGGAATTGGTGATGAAGGATGGTTGGTGATGACGATGGCGTCGATTTCCCCTCTCGGGAGCCCAAAATGAACTCCAGATCTGGTCTCCCGAGGAAGAACAGGAGATGACGGCGGCTCCGTATCGTGAAACGCGATGAACTCTTGTTCTCTAATTTTTTCCTCCTCGAATAGAGTTATATGGAGCTGGATAGGAGGTAGGAGGAGCCACAAGAGCCCCACAAGCCTGCTAGGCATGGCCAGGGGGTGGTCGCCCTAGCAGGCTTGTGGCCTGCAGGTGGCCCCCTCTCGTTACTTCTTGCGTCAGTGTTTTTTATTAATTCCAGAAATATTCTCTGTAAATTTTCAGGACGATCCGAGAACTTTTATTTCTTCACAAAAATAACACCAAGGCAATTCTGCTGAAAACAACGTCAGTCCGGGTTAGTTCCATTCAAATCATGCAAATTAGAGTCCAAAACAAGGGCAAAAGGGTTTGGAAAAGTGGACACGATGGGGACATATCAACTCCCCCAAGCTTAACCCATTGCTTGTCCTCAAGCAATTCAGTTGATAAATAGAAAGTGATAAAGAAAAACTTTTACAAACTCTGTTTGATCTTGTTGTTGTAAATACGTCTAACTGATGTTCAGATTTTTAGCAAAGATCATGGACTAACCACGTTCACAATAACATTTATGTCTCACATTTACTCATATGAATGACATAATCAACTAGCGAGCAATAATAATAACTCTCGGATGACAACACTTTTTCAAAAGAATCATGATACAATATGACAAAATGGTATCTCATTAGCCCTTTCTGAAACCGCAAAACATAAATGCAGAGCACCTCTAAATAACAAGGACTGACTAGACATTGTAATTCACAGTGAGAGAGATCCAGTCATGCTCATACTCAATATCAATTAACAGCAAACATACAAATGATGGTGGTGCTCTCTAAATGGTGCCTTTTATAAGAAGATGATGACTCAACAATAAAGTAAAATGGAAAGGCCCTTCACAGAGGGAAGCATTGATTTGCAGAGGTGCCAGAGATTGAGGGTTTTAAACCAGGGATAAGTAATGATTTTCTGAGCGGTATGCTTTCATTGCTCACATAATGACCAAGCGGTTTACAATATCTTCCATGCTAGATACATTATAGGCGGTTCCCAGACAAAATGGTAAAGTTTCTACCCCCCCTCCACCAAATCAGTCACACTCCACGGCAAGCCGAATCCACAGGTACTGTCCATACAAACACAGTCCTAGGGGAGTTTTGTTTAATTATATTTTGCTTTTTATTTCGAGCATGGAACTGGGCATCCCAATTACCATCCACTTTCTTCTGAATGATAGTGAATCGTCACATATCGTGAGAATAACCCACCAAGCATGGAAGATACTGACGGACCCCAGTGGCCACATGAGCGATTTGGGCATACAAAACAGAATGTTTATTTGAAGGTTTGGAGCTTGGCACATGCAAATTTACTTGGAACGACAGGTAAATACCGCATATAGGTAGATATGGTGGACTCATATGAAACAAATTTGGGTTTGAGGGATTGGATCAAGCAGTATTCCCGCTTGGTACAATTGAAGGCTAGCAAAAGACTGGGGAGCGACCAACTAGAGATCGACACAATCATCAACATGATTTGAGATTAACCAACATTGAATGCAATCATGAGTAGGATATAAATAACTATGAGCATAAATATCGTGGAGTCTATGTTGATTTTGTTTCAACTACATGCATGAACATGTGCCAAGTCGATTCACTTGAATCGTTTAGAGGAGGATACCACTCCATCATACTACATCACAACCATTTTAATATGCATGTTGGCACCCAAAACAAACCATTATCCACTCTTAGTTAATTAAGCATGGCATGAATAACTATAATATCTAATTGTCATTGCAAATATGTTTCACCCATGATGAACTGAATTCGGAATGATGAGCTAATCATATTTACAAAAGCAAGATAGGTCGAGTTCATACCAGCTTTTCTCCATCTCAATCTTTTCATCAAATATCGTCATTATTGCCTTTCACTTGCACGACCGAACAATGTGGATAATAATAAGAGTGCACGTGCATTGGACTAAGCTGGAATCTGCAAACAATAACTCAAAGGAGAAGACAAGGTAATATGGGCTCTCTAATAGGTAATCAATAATGCATACGAGAGCCACTCAACATTTTCATCGTGGTCTTCTCCGTACGACCCAAAGAAAGAAAAATCAAAACAAGAACGAGAAAACTATTTACACAGGAAAGCTCCCAACAAGTAAAAGAAGAACGAAAAATCTTTTTGGGTTTTCTTTTTAATGCTACAACTAAACAACTGGAAATAAAGCTAGAACTATTTTTTTGTATTTTTCTCAAAGTTAAATAAACACACAAGAAGAAAGCGGAACAATAAAGTAAACTACCATGGATGGTACAATGAAAGAGTATGAACACCGACTAGTAAGATGAGTGTGTGAACATGAATGTAAAGTCGGTGAGAAATACGTACTCCCCCAAGCTTAGGCTTTTGTCCTAAGTTGGTCTATGGCCATGGCTAGAAAGAGCTCCCTCCCGGATACTCAGGAGCATCCTCATAGTTCCATTGGTTGGCGAACTCCTGTGGCTCCCACTGAAAGACTGGCTCCTGGTACGGATCAAGGGCTGGTGCCGGCTTTGGAGCCGGGGGCTATGTCAGACCCCAATATCTGTAGATGTCTCTGGGCATAATGGTGTACCTGCCTGAGCGAATATCGAACAAAGAAGAAGCAAGCAGAGTAATAATTTCACAAGTACCCTGGCTAAAAACTAAGTTGTAAAGCAACCTCATATCATCATTTTTCTTAATAACATCATGAGCTACCATACGGTCATAATCTAAAAAATTCGCGGGTAGCAGCCTCTCATCTTTATCGTGAAGCCTAATGGGTATCTCAAAATGTTTGGCTAAATGATATGAATAGATACCTCCAAATATGGGCCCCTTCGAACGGTTGGTGTTCAACCGTTGGGACACCATAGCGCCTAGACTAAAGGTTCTATCGGCAAATAAAGCATGGCACAAAATTGCTAGGTCAGTGGCACTAAGACTTCCACTCTCCCAACGACCAACTAAAAATCTTCCCGCAAATAAAGAATAATAATGTAGCACAGGAAAATCTAAACTAGCCACTCTTGCCTTTGACAAACCTCTCTCTTCCCCTAGAGTGACTATGGCAATAAAATCTCCCATGTCTCGAGGACGAGGTTCCCTGATGCTGCCCTCATAGGGTATTTTGCAAACTTTGCAAAAATCATAAAGTTTCATTTTCTTAGGCACATCATATAAGTGAAATTCTATTGTAGGAGGGTCTTCCATAGAATGAAAGTGAAAATTTTGCACAAAGGTATTCATGAGTAAGAGGTACTGGTCACACTTATCGTTGAGGAAGTCATTGATGCCTGCATTCTCAGCCAAATAATAGAAATCTTCATGAATTCCGACCGTCCTCAAGAATGTGTCACACGGCCATTCACATGGTCGAACTTCTGCGACGCGAGGAAGATTATACTTGGGATTCTCCCTCATTTCATTTTCATCTTCCCTAGAGCTCCGACTTGAAGAGACTCTTAATAATCTTCTCAACATTTCTGAAAAATTCTGAAATTTTTAGTGACCCAAAATAAAGGTGAACAAAACTCAACAAAACTCATAGAAACTACTCCCTCAAGTGCCTAGAGTCTATATCATGCATCAAAACTACTTGGGGGCATACAAACTTGACATGCAAGCTCAAGAACAAGGTCACCACAACAGAAATTTTTTGCAACATATAAATCACTAGGACAAAAACTAATTGGATCATTGGAGCAGTCACATACCGAGGAACAATCTCCCAAAACAGTTTTGCAAATGAGGCTTTGAGCAAGGAGATCGAAAATGGCAGCAAAATGAGCAAGAACACGGGTTTGATCAATGGTGGGATTTTTTCTGGAGGAAGATGAAGTGAATGGGTGCTAGAATAAGTGGAGGGCGGCCACATGGGACCCACAAGCCTGCTAGGCACGCCCAGGGGGTGGCCGCGCCTTGTGGGCTTGTGGCTCACTGGTGCATCCCCCTGAAGTGTGCTTAGTACTAGAAATTTTTAAATATTCCAGAAAAAATCATACTCCATTTTCAGGACATTTGAAGAAATTTCATTTTCAGGTCACTTTTTATTGCACGGGAAACTCAGCAAATAGAAAAATAATAGCATTTTTACTTAATTTAATCTAACTAACAGAAAATAAAAGTTGGGTACAGGGAGTTGTGCTTTCCAAATTCATCCACCTCATGCTCAACAAAAGGAATCCATCAACAAGGTTGATCAAGTCTTATTAATAAACTTCTTTCGAATAACATGAGACCGAAGAATTTTTGAATAACACTAAGTTACCTCAATGGGGATATGCATGTCCCCAACAAGTATATCATATCTCTTCTTGACAGTAGGAAGAGGGAACACAAAGTCTCCAATAATAATCGTTAGAATTTTTTCCAATAGAGTTGATACTGTGAACTTGATGTTGTTTCTTCGGAAAGTGTACCATATGCTCATTACCATTAATATGAAAAGTGACATTGCCCTTGTTGCAATCAATAATAGCCCCTGCAGTATTCACAAAGGGTCTACCAAGGATGATCGACATACTGTCATCCTCGGGAATATCAAGAATAACAAAGTCCGTTAAGATAGTAGCATTTGCAACTACGATAGGTACATCCTCACAAATATCGATAGGTAGAGCAGTTGATTTATCATCCATTTGCAAAGAGATTTCAGTAGGTGTCAACTTATTCAAATAAAGTCTACGATATAAGGAGAAAGGCATAACACTAACACCATCTCCCAAATCACATAAAGCAGTTTTAACATAATTCCCTTTAATAGAGCATGGTATAGTTGGTATTCCTGGATCTCCTAATTTCTTTGGTACTCCACCCTTAAAAGTATAATTAGCAAGCATCGTGGAAATTTCAGCTTCCGGTATCTTTCTTTTATTAGTCACAATATCTTTCATATACTTAGAATAAGGAGACATTTTCAGAATATCAGTCAAGCGCATACGCAAAAAGACAGGTCTAAGCATCTCAACAAAGCGCTCAAAATCCTCATCATCCATTTTCTTGGATGGTTTAGGAGGAAAAGGCATGGTTTTCTGGACCCATGGTTCTCTTTCTTTACCATGCTTCCTAGCAATAAAATCTTCTTTATCATATCTTTTATTCTTAGCATGTGGGTTATCAAGATCAACAACAGGTTCAATCTCCACATCATTATCATTACTAGGTTGAGCATCAACATGAACATCATCATTAATATTATCACTAGGCTCATGTTCATCACCAGATTGTGTCTCAACATCAGAAACAAAAATATCATTTGGGTTTTCAGGTGTATCTATAACAGGTTCACTAGTAGCATGCAAAGTTCTGTCATCACTCTTATTCCTCCTATTATTGGAACGACTAGGTGCATCAATATTACCCCTTTGAGAACCTTGTTCAATTCTCTTAGGATGGACCTCAGGATACAAAGGTTCCTGAGTCATTCTTCCATGTCTAGTCACAACTTTAACAGAATGATCATTGTTCTTACTATTCATCTCATTAAGCAAATCATTTTGTGCCTTAAGTACTTGTTCTACTTGAGTAGTTACCATGGAAGCATATTTACTAATCGGTTTAAGATCATTGATAGTTCTACTCATATAATCACCTAAGAAATCAAGCATGAAAGCATTATGTTTCAATTGTCTACTAACATAAGCATTAAAATTTTCTTGCTTAACAACAAAATTATCAAATTCGTCCAAGCATTGGCTGGCAGACTTATTATAAGGAATATCTCTTTCATCAAATATACAAAGTGAATTTACCTCTACTACCTGTGTCGCGTTATCAAGACCATGTATTTCTTTAATAGGTGGTAGATTCTTAACATCTTCAGCTTTAATACCCTTTTCTTTCATAGATTTCTTTGCCTTCAGGACTGAGAAATAGAATGCATCTTTTCTTCGGGGTTGGCTTCGGAGGTGGTTTGGGAATAGTCCAATCATTATCATTGCTCAATATATTATTCAGTAGTATTTCAGCTTGTTCAATAGTTCGTTCTCTGAAAACACAACCACCACAACTATCTAGGTGGTCCCTAGTAGCATCGATTAGTCCATTATAAAAGATATGAAGTATTTATTTTCTTGAGAGGATGATCAGGCAAAGCATTAAGTAATTGGAGAAGCCTTCCCCAAGCTTGTGGGAGACTCTCTTCTTCAATTTGCACAAAGTTAAATATTTCCTGCAAGGCAGCTTATTTCTTATGGGCAGGAAAATATTTTTTAGAGAAGTGATAAATCATATCCTAGGGGCTACGCACACAACCAAGAGCAAGAGAATTAAACCATATCTTAGCATCACCCTTTAACGAGAAAGAAACAACTTAAGGATATAGTAATAGCGAATTTTTTCCTCATGAGTAAATAGGGTGGCTATATCATTTAGTGTAGAAAGATGAGCCACAACAGCCTCAGATTCATAACCATGGAAAGGATCAGATTCAACCAAAGTAATTAACTCAGGATCAACAGAGAATTCATAATCCTTATCAGTAACAAAGATAGGTGAAGATGCAAACTTAGGATCATATTTCATTCTAGCATTCAAAGATTTTTCTTTCCACTTGCATAGTAATTTCTTAAGATCATCGCTATCATTTCAAGCAAGAAAGTCCCTAGCTACCTGTTGGGGATATAACCCCGCAATATGACCCGCCCTGGAGGCTCCGGGTCATGCTGCTGGCTCATGAGCCGGCCCAAGGGTGAGCCGTAAGACTGGTGGCCCAGGAAGATAAGGCGGCTCAAGGTGTGGGCCGTACGACGGCCCGGACGGAGAAGACCCGGGCGTGTAAGCCATTTCAAAGATAGCTTGGACGAGAAGATAGAGAGAGACTCGGACATACGATAAGACTCGGTTAACAATTGTAACGACCCGGTGGTCCTGGCCTCCTATATAAAGGCAGACCCGGGGCAACTTAAGGGACAGGTGATCGAGAACTAGGTCAAGCTTCTAGCTCCTTGTAATCGATACACAAGCAATACAAACACAAGCAGGATGTAGGCTATTACCTCGACTTGAGGGGCCGAACCTGGGTAAATCCGTGTCTTTCGTCCCGATCAACCCCTTTGAGTCCACCCCGTTAGTGATGGCCTCGAATCCAAGTCCGTTCACCCGGACATCTGCCGTGATAAATCCACGACAGTTGGCGCCCACCGTGGGGCTAGCGCTTGGTGGTGTTGAGTTCTCAAAGGGCTTTCTCCCAGGGCTCGAGGGATACGTGGTTGGAAGGATGAGCAAGAGTCGCCGCGGCCGGCTCTACATCGACGATGCCGGCTGGGGGCTTGATGCTGATTCTATGGAGTATGGATTCCGGGTTCAGTTTGGCGGGATCCAGGTTTTCATTGGAAAGGTTGATGGATCTAGACCCTGGCCGGACATCTGCACCAACATCGTCGAGCCGACTCGGCGTCTCCAATCTGCGAGTGGTGTGCGGCCTGCCCGTGCCCATCCAAGTCAAAAGCATGTTCTCGTGGGCTTCACTCAAGGTATGGACCTGGAAGCGTCCGGGTCACAGGGAACTCTTGTTTGCTCGGAAGATGAGTCCTCCAGTGGGGAGACAGAGTCAGTGTATCGGCTCAGTAACGGTGGCCTTGGGGGCTACTACGACACCTATTCTAAGGTAGAGGGCTTTGAGTCGGATGCTCTGAGACCCCCGATTCATGCGGCGGTGTTCATGGCGGGATCGGCTCCAGCCGCCGGTGACACAGCTACGGGAGCCGCCGCAGCGGGTGATAGCCCGCCGCCGCCGGCTCAGGTTCTAGTGGAATTGATGGACGAGCTTACAACTCTCATGGCCATGGAAGTAACACCGGACAATCAAGCAGCCCGGAATTTAGAGGTGGCACGGATCAAGGGCCGGATGGCAGAGGAACGACAAAGGATGGCTGAGCTGAAGATCCGGATGGAGGAAGAAGTGGAGCGTATCAAGGCAGATGCTTTCCATTTGGAGCTGGAACAAACGTCAGCAGCCGCGGTGCACCAGAGGAGGCATCAATCCCATCTGCTAGAACGTTACGAAGCAAGGAACCTGTTTAATACCCCTGGTGCGGGGCAGGTTATGGGCGCGCCGGAAAGCCGCCCGATGGAACCCCCGGCAACTCATCCACCCCAGCATAACCAAACCTCACCTAGAGCTTTTCCGACACCGGCGGGTCATTATTCTAACCCGGCCGAGAACATGGTGGCGGCGGCCACCCGGCTTGAGACGATTCCCATCCCAGATGAAGCACCCTTTGCAGAGGACGTGCGAAACGCCATTGGATATTTACAGACGGCCATGGCCCAGCAAGAGAGATATGCTCACAACCGAAGCTGGGTTCACTCTACCCCCCTCCCCAGTCAAAGTTTTAGCCGGCGCTACGAGTCGCCGGCGTGTTCCAGCAGTCATCCACGTCGGGGACCACCGGAGGACGAGCAGGCGGCTCTAGATGCACAAGCCCTCGCGGACCGGGCGAGGAACAGGCGAGGGGCGGAGATAGCGGCAACCCGTCCAGAGTTGGCGCTTTCTATCTCAATGGGAGTAGTTAGTACCAGAGCCGTAGGGGTGCCATGTTTAACTCCAGCTCTGAGAAGTGAACGACTACCGAAAGATTTTAAGGGCCCTCGAAAAGTTCTGAATTACACAGCTGATCTACCCCCTGAGGCGTGGGTTGAGAGTTATGAGCTGGCCATGGAGATGCTGGACGTCAGTGAGGCGGTATGTGCAAAATATTTCATCATGATGCTTGAGGGTCTGGCTCGCACATGGTTGAAAGGTCTGCCACCTAACACGATCAGTTCATGGTTGAAAGGACTTGGACCATTGTGTTCAACAGGAAAATGAGTCGGCCCATCATTGGGTCCGGCGGGTGTCAACCATTATTCACTCTTCAGAGCAGATCACGACGGCTCAAGCAGTGCTTATTTTGGAAAAGAACTGTCATTTTGTTCCATTGAAACAGAAGCTCGGCCGGCTCAAGCGCACGTGTCAGGATATGGGAGAGCTCATGACGGCCCTGACAAAGTATGCCGACTCAGATAACACCAAGGACCCAAGTTCGGATGATGAGAAAGACAATCAAGGGAAGAAGAACAATCAAGGCAAAGGTTTTGTGAACAATGGGAATCAGAATAAACGGAAGAATGCTGATGGCGGGTCAGAGCTAGTGGCAAACACCAACACAGAACAGAACCATCCCAAGGGGAACGGAAAATTCAGGCCGTTTCACCAAAGGAACAAAGGTCCTTTCAATTTAGAAGAAGCGCTTAGGAAGCCTTGTCTGGAGCACAGCACACCTGATAAGCTGGCGTTACATGCGTGGGGTGATTGCTTTATCATGCAAAGATTCAAAAACCAGCATTCCCAACCATGCAATAACCAGGGTGATGGCCCAGGGCACGGCGGATCTGGGGCTGGATTCGGCGCCGGCGGTTCAGGAGTTGGGCATCCGGGTCAGAATAACCAAGGGGGGCACCAACAACATCCTGGCAACAACAGCAATAACAACAATTAGCAGCAGCAGCAGTGCAATCAATCTGGGTTTCAGAGTAACCTGAAGCAGCTCAGCAATGGACAGTATCATGTGTTCACGACCGGTCACAATAAATGAGATGAGAAGTTGCGGAGGCGAGCGGTTAATGCGGTTGCTCCGTCTCTCCTGCAGTACTTACCATGGTCTGAGTATGACATAATGTGGAGCCGGGAGGATCACCCGCCGCGGGTAGATGACCCAGGCCGGCTGGCTTTAGTTGTGTCCCCTCAGGTGAATGGCTATATGGTGAACAAGGTGCTCATGGACGGAGGCAACAGTATCAACATCCTTTATTATGACACTTTCCGGCAGATGAAGTTGCTTGACAAAGACCTTAAACCTTCCTCCACCGTCTTTCATGGTGTGGTCCCGGGTAAGTCGGCATACCCGGTGGGCCGGATTTCTTTGGAAGTGGCTTTTGGCGATGAGTATAATTACAGGGTGGAGTCCTTGTGGTTTGAGGTGGTTAAAATCAAAAGTCGCTATAATGCACTATTTGGGAGGTCGGCTTATGCCAATTTTATGGCTAGTCCTTGCTATGTTTATTTACAACTCAAAATGCCCGGCTTAAATGTTACAATTACTGTTCACGGTAATCGGAAAACGGCTCTCGAGTGTGAGGAAGGAGATGCGGCGTATGCAGAGTCTAGTTGTGCCCAGGAGGAGCTGAAGTTCTACAAGGAAAACGTTGACCCGGAGGATATGACCCCGCTGAAGAAGCCTACTACGGAAGTTGAGCCGCCACTCAAGTTTTCAGCGGATGATACCAAGGCAATAGATTTCAGTCCGGGCGACTCATCCAAGCAGTTCATCATTGGGGCTCACATGGATCCCAAATAGGAAAGCGCCTCATCGAATTCATCCATGAGAATCGGGACATCTTTGCATGGAGGCCTTCTGACATGCCGGGTGTACCGAGAGAGTTCGCTAAGCACAACCTTAATGTGGATCCGAAGTTTAAGCTAATTAAACAGTTTCTACAACGGTTCAACGAAGAGAGACGTAAAGCTATTGGGGAGGAAGTTGCTCGGCTCTTGGCTGCAGGCTTTATAGTGGAAGTTTTTCACCCGGAGTGGTTGGCTAACCCGGTGCTAGTGCTCAAAAAGAACGGCACTTGGCGTATGTGTACAGATTACACGGACCTTAACAAGGCTTGCCCGACTGACCCTTTTGACTGCCTCGTATCGATCAGATTATTGATGCTACAGCCGGGTGTGAAAGTTTATGCTTCCTGGATGCATATTCAGGTTATCATCAGATCAAGATGGCAATGAAAGATCAGGAGAATACGGCGTTTATTACACCCTTTGGGGTGTTCTGCTATGTCTCCATGCCTTTTGGGCTCAAGAGTGCCCAGGCGACTTACCAACGATGTGTGCAGAACTGCCTTCACGGTCAGATTGGCCGAAATGTTCATTCTTACGTAGACGACATCGTGGTTAAATCCAGAAAGAAGGAAACTCTCCTAGAGGATCTGAAGGAAACTTTTGACAATCTCCGGGTCTACAAGATGATGCTTAACCCGACGAAGTGTGTTTTTGGTGTTCCAGCAGGAAAACTTTTGGGTTTCTTGGTCTCTGAGCGGGGCATCGAGGCTAACCCAGATAAAATTAAGGCTATCACTTACTTAGGAGAGCCGACGTGCATTAATGACGTTCAGCGCCTTGCAGGACGGATTGCTGCGTTGAGCCAGTTCATAGGCCGGCTTGGGGAGAAGGCCATTCCCTTATACCAAATGATGAAGAAGACAAACAAGTTTGAGTGGAGCAAAGCAGTGGCTGAAGCACTTGAAGCTCTTAAAAAACAGTTGACTGAGCCGCCAGTGTTAGCCGCTCCGGCTGAGAAAGAGTCGTTACTCCTTTATGTGGCGGCTAACAACAGAGCGGTTAGTGTAGCAATTGTGGTTGAGCGCAAGGAGGCAGGGAAGGAATATCCTGTGCAAAGGCCGGTTTATTACATCAGTGAAGTTTTGGCAGAGTCTAAGCAGAGGTATCCGCATTGGCAGAAGCTGGTATACGGAGTTTTCATGGCTAACCGCAAGTTAAAACACTACTTTTTGGGGCACCAGATAACCGTGGTCAGTTCTGCTCCATTGGGAGATATCATTCAGAATAGAGAAGCCACGGGGAGGATTGCCAAGTGGGCCTTAGAGCTGGGTCCTCTTAACATCAAATATGTTCCTCGTACAGCAATAAAATCTCAAGCTTTGGTGGATTTCATAAATGATTGGACAGAATGTCAAGCTCCCGAAGAGAAGCCGGATAACACATATTGGACTATACATTTTGATGGGTCCAAGCAGCTAGAGGGGTCCGGTGCTGGGGTTGTTCTCACCTCCCCGAAGGGTGACAAGTTTTGTTATGTGCTCCGGTTAATGTTTCCTTGTACTAATAATGCAGCTGAGTATGAGGCACTGCTCCATGGTCTCAGAGTCGCTAAAGAGATGAACTTAAGCCGGGTCAGATGTTTAGGCAACTCAGATCTTGTGGCTCAGCAAGTTTCAGGTACTTGGGACTCCAAGGATCCGCGGATGGCGGCTTATCGATAGGCGGTTGATATCATTGCCGGTCACTTCAAGGGGTACCAGGTGGATCATATTGATCATCGCAGGAATGAGGCGGCTGATGCCTTATCACGGTTAGGTTCTCAACGAAAGCCAATACCACCTAATGTTTTTCTGGACGTATTGCATCATCCGACTGTCAAGATACCCTCTGAGGAGGAGCTGGCTAT
This sequence comes from Hordeum marinum, assembly GCA_022496015.1. NCBI lineage: Eukaryota > Viridiplantae > Streptophyta > Magnoliopsida > Poales > Poaceae > Hordeum > Hordeum marinum. The sequence goes on along the minus strand of CM039673.1, from coordinate 436,061,060 downwards.
TCCTGACCCGGAGGCAGAATTGGTGGCGGCTCTGCATGCTATCCCAGACTGGACTATTCCTTATTTGGCGTATCTGACACGCGGCGAGTTGCCTCAGGAGGAGGATCTGGCTAGGAATATCACCCGGCATTCTAAGTCTATGACGATTATCAATGGTGAGTTACATAAGTGTAGTGTGACGGGTGTCTTTCAGCGTTGCATCTCACCGGAGGAGGGCCGGCAGATCTTGAGTGAAATTCATGTTGGTGACTGTGGACATCATGCCGGGTCAAATCTTTAGTGGCCAAGGCTTTTCGACATGGGTTTTTCTGGTTGACGGCTCACAAGGATGCAGAAGACTTAGTCCGTAAGTGTGACGGCTGTTAGAAGTTTGGCCGGCGTGCTCACGTTCCGGCTCAAGAGTTGAGGATGATACCAATCACTTGGCCGTTTGCGGTCTGAGGGCTTGATATGGTAGGACCTTTCAAGAGATCCAAGGATAAGAAAACACACCTTCTGGTGGCGATTGATAAATTTACTAAGTTGGTAGAGGCAGAGTCGGTCAGCAAATGTGACGCGGCTACAACGGTTCAATTTATTAAGAAGCTGATCTATCGCTTTGGTTACCCGCACAGTATCATTACAGACAATGGAACAAATCTATCCAAAGGAGCTATGAAAGCGTTCTGTGAGAAGGAGCATATCGGGCTTGATGTTTCAGCCGTGGGACATCCACAATCTAATGGTCAGGCGGAGCAAGCCAATTAGGAAATTTTAAGAGGAGTCAAACCACAACTCATGGTTCCTTTGAAGCGGACACCCGGATGTTGGGTTGAGGAGTTGCCTTCCGTCTTATGGAGCATCAGAACTACCCTAACAGATCTACAAGTTTCACGCCTTTCTTCATGGTGTATGGTGCTGAGGCGGTTCTACCCAGCGATATCCGGCACGACTCACCTTGGGTGGCAGCTTATGTTGAGATGGACAATGAGGTAGCACGCCAAGATGCGTTGGATGCCTTGGATGAAGCACGAGAGTTAGCAGCAGCCAGGTCGGCAATTTATCAACAAGACCTGCGACGTTATCATAGTCGCAGGGTGAAGACCCGGACGTTCCAGGAAGGTGATCTGGTGCTCCAGTTGATTCAAGACCAATCTGGAATGCATAAGTTATCTCCACCATGGGAGGGGCCTTTTGTGATCAGCAGAAACCTTAACAATGGGTCATATTACCTCATAGATATCCGAGATGAGTCAGAAACCGCGAGTCAAGAGATGTTGCGGCCATGGAATATCGCACATCTGCGACCATACTTCACTTAGCAGGCATTGAAAGTCGCTATCATTATATATATCATGCTTACATGAGTAAAATCTAGCATCCCCGCAAAGACTGGGGCCTCTGCTCTTATGTATATATTTGTGCAATCAAGATAAAAAAATTCCGGCTCAAAAATTTGAGTTGAAGTGATTTGTTCGCCGTAAAAACAGCTGATCTATGATCCGGCTTTATGCCCTATCAAGCGCTGTTGCAGGGAGGCTTCTTGCCTTCGGGTATAGCTTACATCTCCCCTGCACAGTCTGCTTTTACGCTGTTGCAAGGAGGCTTCTTGCCTTCGGGTATAGCTTACATCTCCCTTGCACAGCCGGCGTTATGCCCAATTAAGCACTGTTGCAAAGAGGCTTCTTGCCTTCGGGTATAGCTTACATCTCCTTTGCACAGCCAACTGTTATTAAACTGTTGCAAGGAGGCTTCTTGCCTTCGGGTATAGCTTACATCTCCCTTGCACAGTTGGCTTTATGCCTAGTTTGGTTACATTAAGCGCTGTTGTTGATGGAGGCTTCTTACCTTTGGTATAGCTTACATGACCCTAAGACAACAGCGTGTACACCAAATTCCAATTGCTTATCAACTGCAGCCATCGAAGGGGGCTTCTTACCGACGGGTATCTCTTATCTCACCCTAATGGCCGGCTTTATGCCACTTCCGGTTACTTATTAACTACGGTTGTCGAAGGGGGCTTCTTACCGACGGGTTCGCTTATCTCACCCTAACAACAGGCGTTTACGCCAAACCTCAGTTGCTTATCAACTGTAGCTATTGAAAGAGGCTTCTTGCCTTCGGGTATAGCTTACATCTCCTTTCAAACAGCCGGCTTTATGTCATCTCAGGCTAATTATTAGCCGCGGCTGTCGATGGAGGCTTCTTGCCTTGGGGTATAGCATACATCTCCCTTTGACAGCCGGCGTTCGCACATACAAACATTTGCTGTTGAAAGAGGCTTCTTGCCTTCGGGTATAGCTTACATCTCCTTTCAACACAGCCGACTTTATGCCGTCTCACGCTAATTATTAGCCACGGCTGTCAATGGAGGCTTCTTGCCTTGGGGTATAGCTTACATCTCCCATCGACAGCCGGCGTTCGTGCATACAACATTTGCTGTTAAAAGGAGGCTTCTGACCGTTAGGTATAGCTTACATTACCCTTCATACAGCCGGCTTTAGGCCGCTTCCGGGTCATCAATAGCCGTAGTTGTCGATAGAGGCTTCTTACCATCAGGTATAGCTTACATTATCCTAAGACAACTGGCTCCTTAATGGATTCATCCGACAAGAGCCGGAGCCATGTTGCTCCGGTTGACAAAATTTAAGTTTTCAAAGATATTATCCGGCTCTAATCTTTTGGAGAAGGAATGACGTCTTCAAAGACAAACACCCTTCATCAGAAAAGCTCAAGGTATATTTATGCAAAGGAACGAGCAATCAATGGAGAACCGGCAACACATCAAATTGAAACACGGAGAGAAGGAAAGTATACACAAAGAGACGAAAATATATACAACCGGCAACGACAGGGTCATCCTTACTCTATTACAAAAACTACTCTCAGAAGGAGAAAAAGGCATTGCCAAGTTTCAACCGCTCACGGCGGGTCATTACATGAGTCAGTACACGAGTCTGTGCTCAAAAAGATTAAAACAACAAATTTCAGTTATTGGCCGGCTCATCCCGCTCCGTTTCTTCCGCTGGCTTTATCTGGAGATTTCCCAATTCCCAATTACAGTCAGCCAAAGCAGCAAAAGACCCTTCAAGGAAAGGGGACGCATCAAGCTCACAAGGGAAGAGGTCCTTACTACGGGCGGGTGTCAGATCCTTCCACTCGTAGAGAGGCCCGCGGATCCTCTTCTCCTCTGCGTCGTAAGCCGCCTGATAGATGTTCAAGTCAGCTTCATCCGCCAGCACAGAGGCCAGATAACGTGACTCTTTGACACACCGGATGTAATCTTCTTCGGTGAACTCTGAGCCGTCATCTTTTTTGGACAGGTAACCATCCATCATTTCGGCCGGCGTTAGCTTGGGGGCGAAGGCCAGAGCCCGGCTCAATCCAGCGATGGCTCCTTGGCAGAAGGCGGACTTCTTCATCTCCTCTATTTGTTTGGGCATTGTGGAGAAGAGTTCCAAGACACCTTTCAGAGCGGTGGGGATCTTCTCCTTGTATTGAACCGTCTTAATCGTGAAAATAGCGCCGCAATAAAGCTGTTCTGCAAAGGTGTAAATAGCCTTCAGGGGTAAAAGGCTATCTGAAACCAATTGCCGGCTTCTGGGGCCTGTATAGGTCAAACAAAGCAAGATGAGTCGCCATCACAACAGATAAATGAGACATGTTGGAAACATGAAGTGAGTAAGAACTTACCAAAGAGAGCGGCTGCCATCTTGGTTATATGACGCTTTAGGCCTTGAAGCTCATCCGCCACGGCTATCAGCCGCTGGTCGGCGTCATCCGCTCGCTTAGTCAACGCAGTTTTCTCCAACTCAGTAGATTCCTTTAGAGAAGCAAGCTCCGCCTTAATATGGACCAGCTCTTCAGACAGCAACCGTCACTTTTCGTCAGAGACGCTGCGGGCCTCTTGTTGAGCCGCTAGGTTTGCCTTCATATCGGACAATTGAGAGCCAGCTTCGTTTAAAGCTTCCTATAATACATCAAAATACAGGATAAGTCGCCAAAATACAGGACGAGTGTTAAAAGCAAATTTATGCAAGTCTCAAACAGATTGCAAGCAATATATTTGACACTTGGGGGCTAATGTATATTTGATCTTTCAGCATGCAGCGCAGTTCCGGCTCATCTTCTTCGAAGTTTAACTGGAACTTGGGGGCTACACTATGGCTCTTCAATTTACTTCTAATAGAAGATCCGACTCAATTTCATCAAGCTTGAGCCGGCCCTTGTGGTCTACGACTGGCGGTTTAAGTTATCTAAAGGAAGATCCGACTCAATTTTGGCAAATTAAGCCGACTCTAGGGGACAATGGCTATGAATTTTTTCTAACAAAAAGTTAAACAAAGACCCGGTTCAACGATTGAGTACATTGAACCGACCCTTGGGGGCTAAGCAAGGGTATGGCAACAAGAAGAGTACCTCGTATTTTGTCTTTATTAAAGAGACCAGCCGAAGTTCCAGATCCCGGCTGGTGATAACCCGTTTTATATACCCGGCGTGGAGCTCCTCGACTGTCATCTTTTCGTACGAAGAGTCAAGGTTCAGCTTCTTCGAGGCCTCGGCCGGCTCTATATGCTTGGTCAGCACATGAGCCGGAGGAGATTGATGACCAGACCCGATGATAACAACATCTGGAGTAGCAGGGGTCCTGGCAGGAGTCGCCGTTTTTGAAGGAGCCCTTGGAGGGCTCTCCATGATGACATCGACAACAGCCAGTTCTGTGGAGGCAGCTGGTGGATTTTCTTCTGCTTCAGCCTCCTCCGGTTGTTCGAGCTCCGGCTCTTGGATAACGGGGCCGGGGGAGGGCTTGTTGATCTTGCGACGCTTGGCTTGAGCACAGCAAAATAGAAGGATCAGCAGTCGAAGATGTTGCTATCATATTAAGAGCCAGATGTCCGGATATCATAGTAAGGAATGTTTACAGCGGATTGATCTTGGGAGGTGGTAGAACTGACGTCAAAGAGTTGCTGGAGGAAGGGGATTTCTAAAAAGAATAAAACAAATGGATGAGAAAGTGTCAAGTTTACAAAGGAAAGTTAAAAGAAAAGTAGAGACATAAACCTCTACGGGGCATTTCTTTGGAGCCGGAGAATTTGGTAACCCGGGCATGAGCTCAGTAGAGCCAGTGCTTCGAGTCTATCGACGCTCGGCCTGCTGTTGCTTTTTCAAGAGAAAATAGGGAGCCAGGTAAGCAAGAGGGTGAGGAAGAGGAACTTTTCTGATAACCCGCCGCGGCTTTCGGGGGACGAAACATTCTGAGCCGGAAGAAACATAATTTACCTCAGGAGCATTGGCGTGGCTGGTTTCCACTTCATCCTGCGAGTAAAACAAGCATTAATAAAGCAGGAAGGTAAAAGATCAAACAAAGCAATTAAAGTATTACCTCTGAGCTGGATGATGGTGGCAGGTCAAACAAATTCTCTTGCGGGGCATCTTTTTTAGCCCTCTTGGTCGCGACTTTCTTCCTAGATTTCTTTGGAGGGGCAACATATTCCTTCTTCCAGAAGTCTGAGTCGGCCTATAGGAATGACCCGGAGAATGAATAACCAATCAACAAAGTACAAGCAACACCTAAGAGACGGATGGGAAGAGATTAACTTACATCGAGAGCCGGATTATTGACGTAGAAAGGCGCCAGGCCGATGGCACTGCATGAGCCGGAGGCTTCGTGGACAAGGCTTCGGATGGTAGTGGTAATACCATCCTTTGTCAGTGTTAACTCGCTGAAGCACAACGAGCTGTCATATTTGCCTTCATACTCGCACATAAGCCGACCTCTGTGGCTTAAAGGCATGATCCGCCAGGAAATCCAGCAGCGGATCAAATCCAATCCTATTAAACCGTTGGTCAGGAGCACTTTGATCTTGGCATGGAACGGCTCGTATCTGGCACGCTCTGAGGCTGAGAGCCGGCCGGGAAGCTCTATGTCTGTCCTAAGCCGGGAGGGGCGGTAACCTGCCAACGAGTGCTCTTTCTCAGGAGAGGTCTCTTGGCAGTAGAACCACGTCTTATTCCAATCCTTTGGGTGACCCGGCATTGGAGTGGCAGGAAAGATGATGTCTCGGCGGCGTTGAATAGAAATGCCGCCCAGCTATAGACTCGGACCACCCTTCATTTGAGTTTGGCGGTTGGCATAGAAGAACTCTCGAAAGAACCCCACAGACGGCTTAGTTTGCAGATAAGCTTCACAGAGAACTTGGAAGTTGTAGATGTTTGAGACGGAGTTGGGTGCCAAGTCCTGAGGATGCAGCTTGTAAAAATGAAGAACATCCCGGAAAAATTTAGAGCCGGGCGGCATGAACCCTCGCTCGATGTGATCAGTGAAGACTACTATCTCTCCTTTTTGGGGAGAAGGCCAGGTCTCTTTACCCGGAACCCGCCAATTGAGGACCTCTTTGGGAGGGAGAGTACCCGCTTCAACATAACCTGCTAAGTACTCCTCCGTAACGCAAGAACCAACCCAGTTGCATGAGTTGGACGCACGAGACATATTGGCGACTTAAATATTGTGCAAGGTAAAGGACGTGATGAGTCAAGCGCAAGCAAATATTTATGACGGCTTACAGGTTTAAGGGTTCTACGGATAATGTGGAAAGACCCGGTTGATGAGAGCCGAAGAAACTTAGCGACTCAACAGAGGAAAGGAAGATTGAAAATTGGCTAAGTCCTAAAAAACAGATTTCGCAAACTACTACTATGGTTACGGACCTACAAAAGCGGAGAAAAAGGATTTGAATCCTGACCTAGCAATGAACAGCGGAAGAAAAGAAAATGGACCAGAGCCATCGCGGTCCGCGCATTACGCGCGGCCAGCCCGCGTGCGGCGGCGAGGCGAGGGCACAATCTAAAGGCGCCAACTGCGTCAAGATATACTCGCGGTGGCGGTGCCGGAGCCCGAGCGGCGGCGGCGGAGCCCCCGGTGAAACCCTACTATGATGGTGGGCGATCTAAGAAGAAGGAGAACTCACCGGAGATGTCGCGGTGGAGGCGGAAGGTCTCTGGGATGAATCAGGGTGATGCAGCGGCTCGGTCGGTGTAGATGCGAAGACGGCGCCGGACGACGAGGACACTGGAATGGCGGCAACAGGAAGAAGAAGAAGAGGCACGAGCGGGAGGATGAAAAGCTTTGACCCGCACGAGTCATATTTAAAGAAGGAACAAGGAAGGCGCGAAAATCCAGGCGATGACAACGTTTGACCGAGGTGGACGCCATGATTCTCGGGATGACAGTTAACGAAAGATTCGGTGGTACGCCAACAGATCTCATGACGTCACGCTGGGTCATTTCCGGGCGACTCGCCAAAATCAGAAGAGAAGGATGAAGTGAGCAAGCTCAATTCAACCTAGGGCCTAATATTGGGGATATAACCCCGCAATATGACCCGCCCTGGAGGCTCCGGGTCATGCTGCTGGCTCATGAGCCGGCCCAAGGGTGAGCCGTAAGACTGGTGGCCCAGGAAGATAAGGCGGCTCAAGGTGTGGGCCGTACGACGGCCCGAACGGAGAAGACCTGGGCGTGTAAGCCGTCTCAAAGACATCTTGGACAAGAAGATAGAGAGAGACTCGGACATACGATAAGACTCGGTTAACAATTGTAATGACCCGGTGGTCCTGGCCTCCTATATAAAGGCAGACCCGGGGTGACTTAAGGGACAGGTGATCGAGAACCAGGTCAAGCTTCTAGCTCCTTGTAATCGATACACAAGCAATACAAACACAAGCAGGACGTAGGCTATTACCTCGACTTGAGGGGCCGAACCTGGGTAAATCCATGTCTTTCGTCCCGATCAACCCCTTTGAGTCCACCCAGTTAGCGATGGCCTCGAATCCAAGTCCGTTCACCAGGACATCTGCCGTGATAAATCCACGACACTACCTCTCCTTCCATAACATAACCCTTAGGAATATCAGGCAATTCATATCTAGGAGAGCTAGATCTAGCAGGTGTCTCAAAGTGTTCGGTTTCGATAATTTCATCAGTTTCAGAAGTATCATAATTTTCAGCATTGACTCTAGTAATTTGTTCATCAAGAAATTCACCTAGTGGCACAGTATTATCAAGCAAAGTATCATCATAAGCATCATGCATAGCAGAAGTGGCATCATCAATTACTTGCTACATATCAGAATTACTAGCAGGTGGTGGTGTCGCAAACTTACTCATAACAGAAGGTGAATCAAGTGCAGAGCTAGATGGAAGTTCCTTACCTCCCCTCGTAGTAGAGGGATAGATCTTGGTTTTTGGATCTTTCAAATTATTCATAGTGATCAACAGATATAAATCCCAAATGACTCAGAGAATAGAGCTATGCTCCTCGGCAACGGTGCTAGAAAAAGGTCTGATAACCCACAAGTATAGGGGATCGCAACAATTTTCGAGGGTAGAGTATTCAACCCAAATTTATTGATTCGACACAAGGGGAGCCAAAAAATATTCTCGAGTATTCATAGCTGAGTTGTCAATTCAACCACAACTATAAGACTTAATATCAACAACAAAGTATTCAGTAGCAAAGCAGTATGGAAGTAACGGTAACAGTAGCAAAAGTAACAGTAGCAGTTTTGTAGTGATTGTAACAGTAGCAACGGAGAAGTAAATTAGCAAGGATCAATATGTGGAAAGCTCATAGGCAATGGATCGATGATGGATAATTATGTTGGATGCAATTCATCATGCAACAGTTATAACATAGGGGGACACATAACTAGCTCCAATTCATCAATGTAATGTAGGCATGTATTCCATATATAGTCGTACGTGCTTATGGAAAAGAACTTGCATGACATCTTTTGTCTTGGCCACCCGTGGCAGTGGGGTCCAAATGGAAACTAAGGGATATTAAGGCCTACTTTTAATAGAGAATCGGACCAAAGCATTAGCACTTAGTGAATACATGAACTCCTCAAACTACGGTAATCACCGGAAATAATCCTAGTTATTGTCACCCTTGGGGATGCGGATCATAACTCGTAATAGGTGTCTACAATTTGGAAGATATGATCAATAACACATATATATTCATGAAAACATAATAGGTTCAGATCTAAAATCATGGTACTCGTGCCCTAGTGACAAGCATTAAGCATAGCAAAGTCATAGCAACATTAGTCTCAGAACATAGTGGATACTAGGGATCAAACCCTAATAAAACTAACTCGATTACATGATAGATCTCATCCAACCCATCACTGTCCAGCAAGCCTACAATGGGATTAGTCACAAACGGCGGAGAGCATCATGGAATTGGTAATGAAGGATGGTTGGTGAGGACGATGGCGTCGATTTCCGCTCTCTAGAGCCCGAAACGGACTCCAGAACTGGTCTCCCGAGGAAGAACATGAGGTGGCGTCAGCTCCGTATCGTGAAACGCAATGAACTCTTATTCTTTGATTTTTTTCTTCGTGAATAGGGTTATATGGAGCTGGAGAGGAGGTCGGAGGAGCCACGAGGCCCCCATAAGCCTACTAGGCGCGGCCAGGGGGTGGCCGCGCCTAGCAAGCTTGTGGCCTGCAGGTGCCCCCCCTCTGGTTACTTCTTGTGCCAGTATTTTTTATTAATTCCAAAAATATTCTCCATAAATTTTCAGGACGATCCGAGAACTTTTATTTCTGCAAAAAATAACACCAAGGTAATTCTGCTGAAAACAGCATCAGTCCGGATTAGTTCCATTCAAATCATGCAAATTAGAGTCCAAAACAAGGGCAAAAGGGTTTGGAAAAGTGGATACGATGGAGACGTATCACTACACCTGCATGCCCTTTGTGCTGTGGAATGCCGGCTCGGCCTTCCAGTGGTTAATGCACATCGCCCTGCGGCAGCAGCTCGGGAGAAATGCCGAGGCATACGTCAACGACATCATGGTAAAATCGTAGGAGGCGAGGACCCTAATTGAGGCCCTGGAGGAGACGTTCGCCAGCCTGCATCAAGTGAACCTGAGGCTCAACCCGGAAAAGTGCATTTTCCGGGTCCCGTCCGGCAAGCTGCTCGGTTTCTTGGTATTGCACCGAGAGATCGAGGCAAACCTAGAGAAGATGAAAGCAATCGAAAAGATGTTCCCGCCTTAGACCCTCAAGGAAATGCAGAAACTGGCGGGCTGCATGACCGCCTTGGGACGCTTCATCTCCAGGTTTGGTGAATGCACCCTCCCCTTCTTCAAGCTCATGAAGAGGAAGGGCCCCTTCGAGTGGACCCATGAACAAGAGGCCACTTTCAAAGAACTCAAGCGATACCTCACGAGCCCACCAGTTATGGTGGCGCCCCATACTCGTGAGCCCCTAGTGATCAACTTGGTGGCTTCCCCCACTTGGCTAGTGCAGCGCTCGTAGCGATCCGAGAGGAGTGTGCCGTCGCACACATGAAGCAACTGTAGGATCGAAAGTAGGTCTAGAGGGCGGGGGGTGATTAGACTACTTGACCAATTAAAAATCTACTTTATCCCAATTTTAAGTGTTGGTAGATTTTAGCATTCATAGCAAGTCAAGTACACCCTACACATGCATGCCTACGAGTATAGCAGCGGAAAGTAAAGACAAGCATGTAAGTAACGGAAGAGTAGGAATATCAAACGCAATATGAATACACGATGATTTTTCCCGTGGTTCTGATAGGTGGTGCTATCGTACGTCCACGTTTATGGAGGCTTCAACCCACGAAGGGTGACGGTCACGAGAGTCCATAGAGAGCTCTACCCATGGAGGGTTCCATGAAGATGCAACCTTGACTATACCATGATGGCATACATCCATGGAGGACTAGCCTAACTCAGGGTAGATCTTCACGAAGTAGGCGATAGCCTTGCCCTTACAAACTTCCTGGTTCACTCCACAACACGAAGTAGGAGGCTCTCAAGCGACACCTAACCAATCTAGGAGGCACCACCCTCCAAAAGGTAATCGACTCGATAATGTCGATGAACTCCTTGCTCTTGTGCTTCAAGATGATAGACTACTCAACACACAATCACTCTCTCATAGATTTGGCGTTGGTGAAAGAGATTGAATGGGTGGAAAGCAAGTTGGGGAGGCTAGAGATCAAGATTCATATGGCTGGAAAGGAATGGCATGATCTCAACACATGAGTATGTGGCTCTCTCTCAGAAAATCAGATGGGATAGGTAGGGACCTGTTCTGAGTGCTTCTCTTTCGAGTAGGTGGTGGTGGAGGGGTATATACAGGCATCTCCAAAAATCCAACCGTTACACCTAATAAGTGAGACTCGGTGACACCGATGTGTTAATCTCGATGGTACCGAGTTGCCTCAAAGGTAGCAACATTTGAATCTCGGTGAGACCGATACATAAAACTTAGTTGCACCAATAAGGTGACCAACGGTAAGATTGCCAAACTCGGTGATGCTGATTCAACAAACTCAGTGGTACCGATTTTGTGAATTTGCATAACAGGAAGTAGGCAACCCAAACTCGGTGGCACCGAAGCACAATCGGTTGCACCGAATGGCTAGAGTTTGGTTGAGTCTGTCTGAGGCTGAGAATCGGTGGCACCGAGTGGAAAGTGTTGGTTGCACCGATTTTGGATATTTGGCTTTGGACAACCTTTTGTGGAAGAGCTTGTGGGTGTATGTGTTGACTATCACTTGTGCACGTATGAGCATTTTGTTCACCAACAGTACCTTACCCCCTTTTAATAGTATTGGCTTTCCTATGGACTCAAAGTGATTTCTCACAAAGTAAAATGCAGAGTCCTCCTGCTTGAAGCTTTGCCAAACTTTTTCCTTGCATCTTGGGGTATTCCACAATCCTTTTGCCAACCCATCATTGAACCTTTCCTAAAACATGCTTAGTGGAAACATTAGTTGAATGACATATATGTTGTTACTAGTTACCACCACTAAGGGAGCAAATGTGCTTTCAATCTCCCCCCTTTTGGTAATTGATTACAACATATAGATCAAAGCTTCGACATATGATATAATCAATGACCATAATCGTCGTTTTGAGAAGTGTGTGATAAGCAAGAGCTCCCCCTAAATTTGTGCATTTTTTTTTTTAAAAATTGCATTTGAATGTAAATGCACAATCGATTAGATACATGGGGCACTATTTCCACATCACATACAACTTGGTGGTGTGCGAGAGTAATAAGAGTTAATATCATAGCACAACACACCAAGCAAAGTGAACGATCATCACATAACCATCAAAAGGATAGGAAATAGTAGCAACACACATTAAAGCATATGATCAAAGACGAATAAAGTATAAGACATCCAAACCAAAAGACCAAATGTTTTTGAAACAACAATAAAAAATGAACGCTCTCTCACTTGAAGCCTAAAGATCTATATACAACTTCTCCCCCTTTGGCAACAAGTTACCAAAAAGTTCAAAGAGATATAGCTAATCGTCCTTCTGCGGATGATCTCCTCCGGTGGTCGATGTCGGAGTCAAGAGAACTGTGTTGGTGAAGACCTCTGCAGATGTCCTGGACGAAGTTGGAGTAGCAACTGGAGGCACTGGAGGAGCTGAAGTCACTGTAGCTGGTGCAGACGATGTAGGTCTCATCTTCGGAGCTGGCACTATAGGTGTCCTGGCATGTACCCTGAACTGGATAGTCATCCTGATAGGTGCACTATCCTCATCATCAGAAGAAGAATCAGACTTTGAAGAGGTGCGACGGATAGGAGCTTCATCTACTTCCTTCTTGAGCCCGTTCACGGTATTTGTCAGCCCATCCACCTTGTCATTGAGGGTCTTCACTCTATCCTCAAAGATGTTCACAAGGCTCTTCTGATCGTCCAATATGTTTTTGGTATCCTTTTGCATGTCCATGACTGTAGAGATCAAGAGATCCATCTACTCGTTCCTGGATCTAGGGACTTGAGCACTAGTGGCTCTAGCTACCTCTGCCTCTGCCTGAGCTGCAGCTGATGTGGGATGGTCTGGGTCCATCACCACAACGCTGTCCTTGAAATCTGGCTGTAGGGGCAAGTGGGGTCTGACCAGAGCAAAGATGTGCTTCTCCAACTTGGAGTTGATGAGCATGTGAATGTAGGGTGCATAGCAACATGAGCGCTTCTGATCAGTAGCAACCCTCTTCACTATCTCCACTATTAGATCCATCACTCTAAATCTCTGGTTCCGCTCAATGTGAATCAGCAAGTTGATGGAGTAGCCTCGGATCATATTCTTGTCACCTCACTTGGGCATCAAGGTATGCCTCAAAATAGTGTTAATAGTGCGGAGACCTTCCTGGAGGTGATAGATGGATCCTAGCTTGTGGGACTGAAGCTATGCAATAGGAATGGCATTTTACATGTCCTTCATGGCATTGTGGCTTGCCTTGGACTCTAAGTATACGCATATATCTCCATCCTGTGCCTGTGGGACTCCTAAGATGGCAGCCCATTCATCAACAGTAGACTCATATCTTGATCCTTCTATCATCCACACATTCCTAACATCTCCATAGAAATGGGCAGTGGAGTAGAATTGCATGATCATATCATCGTTCCATGCAGTGGACTCTCTGCCAACAAACTGGTATATGCCAATGCAGTGGAAGTTGTCTTGGACACACGGGAAGTAGTTCTCATTCTCCTTGATGTACTTCCAGTCCACATATCTCATATCGCTCACAGATGGAATCTTGTCAAGCAACACAGTCTCATAGAAATCATGTTGCTCCTTGGTATAGAACCTGTAGTCCATAGCTGTCTTCTTCCTATGAGATTAAGGATCAATGGCTCTCCAATTTCTCAATCCAGCATCCTTCTTCTTCTTCTTCTTCATATCAGCAGCAATAGGATGGATGGCATTATGCTCTAGAAGGTGAGGTCTGAGTTTCATCAAAGCATACATGGCATCATCATCAACTTCTCTGAAGGTGGAACCCTTGTTCTTCTCAGAAGCTGGGATGTCTCTGGTAGTCCTCTTAGACTTCACTGCATCAACCTTCTTAGGTGCAGACTTGGTGCTCTTGGAGGGACCTTGCTTTGGCATAGCATCTGCCAACAACTTCTTCTGCTTCTTCTTGGGAGGGGCCTTGACAACATGCTCTTCCTCCTCTTCCTCCTCAGCAGCAGCACCAACAGCCTCCTCAGGGTCCTCAAACATTGAGGTAGGCCTGCCAACAACATGAATGATCCTTTTCCTGGCCTTCTTCTCTCCTGCCTTCTTAGGCAAAGACTTCCTTGGGGGCTCAATGGTTATGGTAGCCCTAGCATTCTCAGTTGCTCTCACAGTCTCTGGAGGTGCATATGTCTTGCTGACCACCATCCTAGGTGAGGTGGCCTCGTTGGCAGACCTCTTGGCAGCCTTCTCTTGCTTTTTAGCAAGAACCTCCTCTAGCAAAAAATTTGAATCCTCCTCATCTAAATTCAGTCTCTTCCTGGTTCTTGTAGCAGCTTTGGGCAACCCATGTGAACTAGGGGTGCTTGGATCTGAGAATGAGCTGGACCCACGGCTAGTGCCTGAACTCATGTCAATGTTCTGCTCCTACAAGTTCTAGTTGACCTCAGCATCTGACATATCTGACCCTATGAATAGAGTTTAGAAGAGTTTAATAGGTTAAGTTATCAAAAAATGCAGCTGGTTTTTGAAAGTTTGAACAAAAAGATCATAGATGTAGTTCACAGCAAAATTGAATTCGGTGTCACAAAGTCAAAAAAATTGGTGTTGCCGAGACTCAAAAAACTCTTAACCAAAACTTGACAACACTTTCGGTCGGACCGAAAACTGTCACTCGGTCTCATCGAGCTCTATCCTCAATAGCACAAAAAAGGAATAAGCCGAACTGATTTTTCTGACTCGGTATCACCAAGATGCAATTTTGTGGGCAACTAAACCTAGAATTTTTCGATTCGCTACACTATTGAGTTTTTCTCGTGGACTGAATGATCTCAAACGGTGGCTAGATAATGGAGAAACTCTAATGGACAAGAATCAGAGGTTGGAGCGCAAGAGGGGGTGAAATCGTACTCTAGCTTGGTGACGATTTCGCTACGGCGGCGACGGGGGCGAAGATTCCGTCGACGGCGGCGATTCCTAGCGACGGAGATGCTCGGGGAAGCAAAGGCGATGACCAGGGGGGTCCTTTTTGGCAGCTTAGGGTTTTGGGGCGCGACGGTTTGAGGATTGAATTTCAAAGCATCGGGTCCACAACATATATACCCTTCACTGTCGGTGACACCGATTCTAAATATTCGGTGTCACCGAGTTTCTCAACTGTTAGATGACAGGGAAATTCGGTGTAATTGAGAATATGGAATCAGTAGTACCGAGATTGAAAACTAGATTAACCCTAGGCATGCGGTGAGAGCGGGAATTTTGAGTTGGTTCCACTGAGATGCACTTGGGAGGTTTTAATGGTCAGTCCTTTGTCGATACGGAACTCCGAGTGCTCCTCACACAGAGAGATCAAAAAGTACTTGTTCAAATTTTGTGATGCATCATGAATAGAATATGTGGTGAGAAAGCATAGATAGCTAGAGGAGTGGTCCTAGGTATTCTTGTACATCCAATTGGCAAATGAAAAATCAAAAGCCAAATAGCAACAACTGGATATCCTCGAATGAGTAAATAAATGCAGACCAACATGCTCACACAATAAGATGTCAAATGAAAACATGGAAAACATGCACAAACACACTAGCATCTAACAAGCATTTTGGCAATGGCAGAGTCATCTATATATGAGTATATTGACTTAGGAGCCAAGTAAGAATACTTGATCATAGGTCATACTAATCGTTTAAGCACAAGTGGGGTTACCACTTTTACATAAAGCATTTAATGTTGTCACATACTATGAGATGCTTTGACTCAAGTCTTAGAGTAAAGATCCCCCTTGATGTGACATCCCCCCATAGGAGGGATACACTAACCTTGGGATTTGTCGATGAAGACTTCATGCAGGTGAAGTAGTGGTGGATGCTCAAAGTTGATGAAGATCACCAAGAGTTGGGAGAATCCTTGTTGTTTCATTACTCTTCTCACCTACATGGGTTAGTTCCAACACACAAGAGACAAATACAAGGATATCTATGGACATGGAGTGCAAAGCATATATGATGATGTCCATTGATTTGTTGATTACCTTGTCCCTTGCTTACCTTTGAGGGAATGTGTGACTCCTTGAACTATTGCATGATGCTGATGTTGATTGGAACTAGTTATTGCCAATAATGAATATGAGTGTATTTCATTGGCGGATTCACCCCTCAAGAACTTCTCTAGTTTTCCTCTTGGGGAGTTCACCAAAGCTTGGGATTCATCTTCATACGAGTCAATGTCCTCTTGAAGCTTGTTCTTGTTCTTGAGCTTGGGGTCTTCTGGTGGAAGGTCATCTTGAGCTTTTGTTCCCTTGAGGAGAGTATTTTCATACTTCTCCTTTTGAGGAACAAACTTGGGATTGGGGTATTGACCTTCTTCCCATTCAACTCCATTAGCGTTGAAGTAGCCAACACCATGGTTCTACCCGTATCCTCCGTGCTTGCGTACAATCTCCTCAAATTGTTTGCTCCATTCAAGACTCTAGTAGATACCTTTATCTATAATCCCTTTCAAAAGTTCATTTTCTTGTTCAAGTGTAACTTGGCTACGAGAAGAGTTAGTGGGATCAATAGAACTACTAGAAGCAATATCATTGGATTTATCATTTTTATTGCTACTAGTTGAAGAACCTTCCTTGCTTTTGTTACTAGCTTGCTTAGTCTTAACTTGCGGCATGAACGTAGACAAGAGAAGTCGCTTGGCTAGGTAAGAGGAAGTCTTCTTTCAAAGATCGTCATTGATAGCTTTAAGTAACTCATGCTCTTGCTCTAAATTGAGCTTCTCGAAGCGGATCTTCTCATGTGTCCTTTCAAGATCTCTATGATCTTGTAGATTAGACTCATAAGCTAACTTAAGAGTGTTTAGTTCTTGAGTTAGTCATTCTATTTCCAACGTATCATCATCACACGACTTGTCTAGACTAGAATGATTACTAGCAAGTTCATCTTGACTAACATTACTAGATTTGTCAAATAGCAAGTCATCTTGAATTAACAAGTCATCCTCATCACTATTGAAATCAAGATACTCGGGGTGTGATACCTTGGGGCCTTTAGCCATGAAGTAACATCCACTCCCTTCATTTGCTGAATCAAATAGGTCGTAGGAGTCGGTTGTCACTAGTGCAAGTCCGGGAACACCTTCATCTTGACTAGAGTCGGAGTTGGAGTGGTAGCTTCTCTCAGAGTGGTTGTCGGATTCGGATACGGAAACCCATTCACCAACATGAGCTTGATGTCTTCTTCTTGAGTAGCTCTTGGTGTACTTGTCCTTCTTCTCCGAGTCCCTACTTCTCCTTGAGGGTATTCGTTCATAACGATCATACCTACTCCTTCTCTCTCTTCAAGGTGACTCGTCTCTTGAGCTTCATCTTCTTGGTGACTCTTCTTCCCTTTTGTAAGGATCTGCACACTCATTGAAGTAGTGTCTGGGCTTCCCACAATTGTAGCAGTTTCGGCCATGACTTGACGAATTGGGGCTTCGATCTTTGCTTCTATTCTTGTAGAACTTGTTGAATTTCTTGACCATGAGGCTTATCTTTTCGTTTGTGACAAGGTTGTCACTTGAGGTAGCGGGAGCATCACTTGTGGCTTTGTTAGCACCGCTAGACTTGTTGTGAATCTCTTCCTTGTCCTTGAGTGTCATATCATGAGCAATAATCCTTCCAATCACTTATATTGGCTTGAGATCTTTGTAGTTAGGCATCATTTGGATCAATGTGCATACGGTGTCATATCGATCATCCAAAACTCGGAGTATCTTCTTGATGATGAATTTGTTGGTCATTTCTTTGCTTCCTAAGCCGACAATCTCATTGGTGATGAGAGCTAGCCTCGAGTACATATCAGCGACTCCTTCACCATCCTTCATCTTGAACTTGTCAAGCTGACTTTGAAGAACATCCAACTTGGATTCTCTCACAGATTCGGTACCTTCATGCATATCAACCAAAGCATCCCAAATCTCTTTTGCATACTCAAGACGATTGATTTTGTTGAATTCTTCGGGGCATAGGTAGTTGAAGAGAATGTCACATGCTTGAGCATTGAGTTGCAACATCTTCAATTCTTCCATAGTCGCTTCGCGATCCGGTTCCCTTCCATCCGCAAAGAATTCAACTTGCAATCAAATACGAACAACAGCCCAAACGGCGGGGTTATGACCAAGAAGATGCATTTACATCTTGTGCTTCCTACTAGCAAAATTAGTACCACCAAAGTACGAACCTCTACGGTGATAATTTCCCTCACTAGACGCCATACTCTCCTAGGTTGTGAAACCAATGCAATGGAGACCAAAGGTCTGATACCACTTGTAGGATCAAAAGTAGGTCTAGAGGGGGGTGATTAGACTACTTGACCAATTAAAAATCTACCTTTTCCCAATTTTAAGTGTTGGCATATTTTAGCATTCATAGCAAGTCAAGTACACCCTACACATGCATGTCTATGAGTATAGCAGCAGAAAGTAAAGACAAGCATGTAAGTAAAGGAAGGGTAGGAAGACCAAACGCAATATGAAGACACGATGATTTTTCCCATGGTTCCGATAGGTGGTGCTATCGTACGTCCACGTTTATGGAGTATTAAATCCACGGAGGGTAATGGTTGTGAGTGTCCACGGAGGGCTCTACCCATGAAGGGTCCCACGAAGAAGCAACCTTGACTATACCATGATGGCTTACGTCCACGGAGGACTAGCCTAACTCGGGGTAGATCTTCAAAAAGCAGGCGATCTCCTTGCCCTTACAAACTTCTTGGTTCACTCCACAACATGAAGTAGGAGGCTCCCAAGCGACACCTAATCAATATAGGAGGCACCACCCTCCAAAAGGTAATAGGCTCGATAATGTCGATGAACTCCTTGCTCTTGTGCTTCAAGATGATAGACTCCTCAACACACAATCACTCTCTCACAGATTTGGCATTAGTGAAACAGATTGATTGGGTGGAAAGCAAGTTGGGGAGGCTAGAGATCAAGATTCATATGGTTGGAACGGAATGACATGATCTCAACACCTGAGTAGGTGGCTCTCTCTTAGAAAATCAGATGGGATAGGTAGGGATCTATTCTGAGTGCTTCTCTTTTGAATAGGTGGTGGTGGAGGGGTATATATAGGCATCTCCAAAAATCCAACCGTTACAACTAATAAGTGAGACTCGGTGACACCGATGTGTTAATCTCGGTGGTACCGAGTTGCCTCAAAGGTAGCAACTTTTGAATCTCGGTGAGACTGATACATAAAACTCGGTTGCACCGATAAGGTGACCAACGGTCAGATTGCCAAACTCGGTGACACCGATTCAACAAATTCGGTGGTACCGATTTTGTGAATTTGCATAACAGGAAGTTGGCAACCCAAACTCGATGGCACCGAAGCAGAATTGGTTGCACTGAATGGCTAGGGTTTGCCTGAGTCTGTGTGAGGCTGAGAATCGGTGGCACCGAGGGGAAAGTGTTGGTTGCACCGATTTTGTATATTTGGCTTTGCATAGACTTTTGTGGAAGAGCTTGTGGGTGTATGTGGTGACTATCACTTGTGCATGGATGAGCATTTTATTGCCTTACCCCCTTTTAATAGTATTGGCTTTCGTATGGACTCAAAGTGATTTATCACAAAGTAAAATGTAGAGTCCTCTTGCTTACAGCTTTGCCAAACTATTTCCTTGCATCTTGGGGTATTCCACAATCCTTTTGCCAACCCATCGTTGAAATTGTCCTGAAACATGCTAAGTAGAAACATTAGTTCCATGACATATATGTTGTTATTAATTACCAAAACCATCAAGGGAGCAAATGTGCTTTCAATCTCCCCCTTTTTGGTAATTGATGACAACATATAGATCAAAGCTTCGACATATGATATAACCAATGAATATAATCATCACTTTGAGAAGTATGTGATAAGCAAGAGCTCCCCTAAATTTGTGTTTTTTTTAAATTTGCATTTGAATGCAAATGCACAATCGATTAGGTACATGGGGCACTACTTCCACATCACATACAACTTGGTGGTGTGCGAGTGTAATAAGAGTTAATATCACAACACAACGCATCAAGCAAAGTGAATGATCATCACGTAACCATCAAAAGGATAGGAAATAGTAGCAACACACATTAAAGCGTATAATCAAACACGAATAAAGTATAACGCATCCAAACCAAAAGACCAAATGTTTTTGAAACAACAATAAAAACCAAACGCTCTCTCACTCGAAGCCTAAAGATCTATATACAACTTCTCCCCCTTTGGCCACAAGTTATCAAAACATTCGTAGAGATATATCTAATCGTCCTTCTGCGGCTGATATCCTTCGGTGGTCGATGTCAGAGTCGAGAGAACTGTGTCGGCGAGGACCTCTACAGATGTCTTGGGCGGAGTTGGAGTAGCAACTAGAGGCACCGGAGGAGATGATGGAGCCGAAGTCACTGTAGCTGGTGTAGACGATGAAGGTCTCGTCTCCGGAGCTGGCACTGTAGGTGTCCTGGGCTATGTCCTGAACTGGGCAGTCATCCTAACAGGTGCACCATCCTCATCATCATCAAAAGAATCAGACTTTGAAGAGGTGCGACGGATAGGACCTTCATCTACTTCCTTGCTGAGATCGTTCACGGTCTTGGTCAGCCCATCCACCTTGTCATTGAGGGTTTTCACTCTATCCTCAAAGATGTTCACAAGGCTCTTATGATCGTCTAGTATGCTTTTGATATCCTTCTGCATGTCCATGACTGTAGAGATCAAGCGATCCAACTGCTCGTTCCTAGATCTAGGGACTTGACCACTAGTGGCTCTAGCTTCCTCTGCCTCTGCATGAGCTGCAACTGATGTGGGATGGTCTGGGTCCATCACCACAACGTTGTCCTCGAAATCTGGTTGTAGAGGCAAGTGGGGTATGTCCAGTGCAAAGATGTGCTTCTCCAGCTTGGAGTTGATGAGCATATGAATGTAGGGTGCATAGCAGCATGAGTGCTTTTGATCAGCAGCAACCCTCTTCACTGTCTCCACAATCAGATCCATCACTCTGAATATCTGATTCCGGTCAATGTGAATCAGCAAGTTGATGGAGTAGCCTCAGATCATCTTCTCGTCACCTGACTTGGGCATCAAGGTATGCCTCAAAATAGTGTTAATGGTGCGGAGACCTTCCTGGAGGTGATATATGGATCTTACCTTGTGGGATTTGGGAAAGATACCTAAAATTGAAAAGCGCTTCAAGGGCTTGGAATTGCAGCACGTCCTGTGCGGTGCGAACAAGGAAGCAGACGACATCGCCAAGAGGGCGTCACGCCGCGAGCCTCGGGTGCCCGACGTCATCGAGGAGAGGCTCTTCCAACCATCGATGGCACTCCCAGCCGCAGGCTCTATGTCGCTTTGATAGGAACTACCACCGGCCCCGCCCTCAGGCGCCCCGGCCTGCGAACTGGCCTTAGGAGCCCTCCTACTCCTAGCATTGGAACCTCAAACCGCTGACTAGACCATGGAGTTCAAGGCATACCTGCTCCGCGGCGCCTTACCGGAGAAGGAGGAGGACGCCGAATGCGTGGCTCGTCAGGCCACCGCCTACTGCTTGAAGGACGGCGAGCTGTACCACAGGCGCCCGAATGACGTCTCGCTGCGATGCATATCCAAGGAACAGGGGCGCGAGCTGTTGGCCGACATCCACGGTGGCGACTGTGGGCACCACTCCTCGTCTCGCACCCTTGTGAGGAAGGTGTTCCATAGAGGCTTCTACTAGCCCATGACACTCAACGACACCATTGAGCTGGTCCGATCCTACAAGGCCTGCCAATTCCCCGCCAAGCAGATTCATCAGCCCGCGCAGGGTCTCCAGACCATCCCGCTCTCTTGGCATTTCTCGGTCTGGGGGATGGACATACTGGGTCCTTTCCCCAGGCAGGCGGAGGCTACCGCTACCTTTACGTCGCATTCGACAAGTTCACCAAGTGGGCGAAGGTGGAGCCCATGCACACCATCCCTGCCGGCTCTGTCGTTAAGTTCACCAGGGGCCTCGTGAGCCGCTTTGATGTCCCCATCCATAACATTACTTACAATGGCTCACATTTCACAAGCAACCTCTTTAAGACATATTGTGCTAACCTTGGAACGCATATATGTTACACTGCAGTGGCGCACCCCCGAAGCAATGGCCAGGCCGAGCGTGCCAATGCAGATGTCCTGAGGGGCCTCAAGGCAAGGAGCTTCAAGAATAAAGCTCGAGGCATGTGGCAGGGGTTGACTCGATGAGCTTCAGTCCGTGTTGTGGTCAATATGCACCATTATGACTGAGCCCACCAGCGAGGGCCCATTCTTCCTTGTCTATGGAGCCGAGGGGGTCCTCCCGTACAAGGTCAAGCATTGCTCCCCGCGAGTCTTGGCATTCGACGAGGAGCATCAGGATGCCACACAGGGACAGATCTCGTGGTCGGGGAGGAGGCCTGCGGCCAAGCCTCGCTGCGTGTAGGGAGGTACCAGCAGACGCTGCGGTGATACCATTGTCGCAGCATCCGCTCCAGGACCCTTGAAGTCGGATACCTCGTCCTGAGGCGGGTCCTCTCTAGGGAGGGCTTGCACAAGCTCTCACTCATGTGGGAGGGCCCGTTTAGGGTCGCCCGTGTCTCGAGGACTGGCGCCGTACGCCAACTATCGTGGGAACGAGCCTGACAGTAGATGGTAGGGGTACGAAGGGAGAGGGCAGAGTCCTAGATACGGCGAGGGTGTACACACGGATGTATGAGTTCAGGCCCCTCTCATGGAGGTAACAACCCTACGTCTCAGTGCTCGGGAGCTTTGTGTCGTGTGGAATGTTGAGATTACAATAGTTGCGAACCCTTGTGCAGGAGGAGAGGGGTGGCTTATATAGAGTTTGCTGCCCCTCATAATTATCCCGCATCTAAGGGCCTGGTCATGGGGTTTAAAGTCTGCCGTTACAGGTAACGCACATAATAAAAGCTACTAATGACCATTGAACCAGCGTCCTCCCGTTGGGCTCTTGATGATGGCTCCTAGTCTTCTGGCATCGAGTGAAAGCAAGGTCTTCCGAGTGACACGCGACTGCCGAGTGAGAGCGGGAGTCTCCGAGTGGATTACTATCGAGTGACTTTGAACGTCTCCAGGGATCCACTCGGAAGTCCATGCTTGATCTTCAAGTCCTCCCATGTGGTGTCCTTAGGTAGGGTATGTGGGCCTTGCCTAGGACCCTACCCTAGGTACATATCCTAGTGACCTAGAGACTCAGGATGGGGTCCCCATCCAAATGCCTGGAACATCCAGCATCTCTACAAGTTCTACCCGTGACACTCTCACGTAATAATGAGTGGGTTGTATATGCCCGGAGCCCCCCGAGGACACGGAGGGGTTCCCAACCATGCCCAAGTGGAAGCCCCATGCTCCAGGCTGGCGGATGACACTGTCATTCAACGACTTTGCCCATGCCCAGTGGATGCCCCATGCTCCGTGCTGGGGGAAGACTAGTCTAGGTGCCGGACGTGGCTGTTGTTTGTTCTCTATTTGTAAGCAAATTTGCCGCCTTTTGAAATGAAGTTTGAAGTTTTCGCGTCCTATTTGAAAAATGGCATGGGAAATTTTCTCCGTGCAGCATCTCGTGTTTTGAGTTCTTTTTAAGGGGTTTGGCACCCGCCATCTCTCTCTCTCTCTGGCACGCCCCGCGGGCGGGGGCTGGACACAGTGTGCACACCTCGGGAGCCCAGGTCACAGCAGCCACAGGCCTGCCCGCGCACACACCTCGCCAAAACTTTGGCGTCCTAATCCTCTCGCGATGCTCTTGAAGCGAGCCAGCAGACAATATTGCCTCCGGCCCCCGGCCTCAGCAGCGCTTCTCTCCTGGCCTTGTCGGGTATCACGACCCGACATACCAGCGACGATCGACACTCGCTCGGGGGTTCCAACCCCAATTGATCACCAGAAGAAGGACGGCTAAGGAAATAAGCTCTGGAGGAGCGTGCCCTCATGACGTAGGAACCCGCCACGGGCACACTGATACGTCTCCAATGTATCTATAATTTTTGATTGTTCCATGCTATTGTATTATCTGTTTTGGATGTTCTATATGCATTAATATGCTATTTTTATACTATTTATGGGTCTAACGTATTACCCTAGTGCTGTAACATCCCAAAAAATTTCATTTTTGGAATGTTATGAAATATAGCTATGCATCATCATAACATTGTTTGAATGAAATGAATTGTTGAAGTTCTTCTTTTGGATATCTAAAAGGCCACTTTCATTTTTCTATTTACTTGATTCTCCTATTTAAAAACCCTTGGTAATGTTCATAAAAAGAGAGGAGTAACATGACACTCCAGGGGCATCTTGGTGAAATATTTGAACAATAAAACCAGGGAGTCATTTGAAAAAAAAATATTGCAAAAGAATTTAAAATCAATTTAGGCATTTTCTGAAAATATTTTTTTAAAAGTATTCATTTGGCCGTGGAAAAATATTCATTAAATATCATTTATTCCCCTGATCAATTTGATATATATATCTTCAAATTTTGGAAATGTTTTGAATGCCTTAATGAGATTTTAATTCTCTGGAAATGGAAAAGGAAATGAATTTAAACGTTTTAATTAGAAAACCGGCCGGCCCACCAGCCTTTACTCCCCGAGTTCGTTCCGGATCGGTCACCGACACGCTGACGCCGCCCTCTCCCTCACTGATGAGCGGACCCCACCGTCCGACAGCGCCATCTCCGCGCTCATCTCCCTTCCCGCGCCCCTCACCTCGCCGGAGATCCATCCCGAGCCGGATCTCGCTTCCCTTTCCCTCTCTTGACCCCGCGCCGCGCCTATATAAAGCCCTGCCCTCGCCGCACTCCATTCCCCCCGAAAACCCCACTCCCCTTGCCAGAACATCGCCCCCGCACCTCGCCGGAGTTTGGCACCCCACCGAAGCTCTCCGAGCACGTGGCAGTCGCCTCCGTCGTCCCTAGCCCTGTCCGACGCCACCAATCGTCGCTGGAGCTTCGTCGCAATCGCCTGGACCCTTTGGACGCCGCCCTCGACCACCGCACCATCTTCTCCGACCACCTCCAACGTCCGGCCGCCGTCGACCTCGCCGGAACCCCGACATCCACCTCTGTAAGCCCCGCCCCTCTCCGTAGCCGTTAGATCTAGGATCAACGGATCGGATTAGAAGATTTAAACGGCGAACTGTTTTCTTTTATGCTTCGGTCGTCCGCCGCAAACACCGCACGTGCACACGCTGTCGACCAATAGGAATCCGCCACGTCACCCCTGTCCGATAGCTAAATATATTTTTCTTTTCTGTTTCTGTTTTAGAAAACAGAATGTGTTCTGTTTTATTTTTATTATATCTTTTAAAATATTTAGAGTTTTTTGCATGATTCTTTTTGCAACATGTCACAAATTTCATGTAGTTTCTGTCTGCAGTCTTAGTTTTCAAATTTGAACTTTTAAATTTGAATTTTGTTAAATTTGAGCAAATCACTAAAACTTGAATAACTTGAGTTTACAAATTTATTTTTGAATGATTCTTTTTGCCCATGCTTTGTAATAGTTAGGCCTCTCATCCAACATTGTTTGAGAATTTTTAGTAAATTTTATATTAAGGTTTTTAGTAAAAACAGATTCTGTTTAGTTTCTTCTTAGTGTTTAATTGAATTGTTTTCATTTTAGTTTTAGTTGATTTTGTTCTAGTTTAACTTTTTATTTTAGTTTATTTAGTTGTGTTGTTAAACATTAGGTGAATTATTTTCTGATAATAAAACTATTTTAATTTGTTTTGTGCTCTAGTTTAAATTAGGTAAACCTTGTTTTCACCATTTTTTATTGTTTATAAAAATGTTTTGTAGTAAACCTTTTTGCACAAAATTTTTATAATGAAATACTCCCTGTTTTATAATAATTTTTTTGTATTTTTCTTTTTTGGTTATCTATTAGTAAATAGCTGAAAACCAACTTGTCTTATTATGTCTTAGTAGATATTTTGCCACCAAAACTTTTAGAGTTTTCTACTTTGAGTGATTTTTTCTTTTGATTGTGCTATTGTTTGTTGAAGTATTTGTTACCTTGCTGTTGTGTGAATTGTATGTAGTTATGCTTATTGTGTGCTTTGTTTGATTCCTTAGATCATCCGGAGTGCAAAGCTTGTTATCTAGAGTCACTTGAGTACGAGGATTGTCAGCAAGGCAAGTCACTTTGATCATGTTTACCCATGTTTTATTTGCATTAATTCTACCATCTCCCCAATTGCATGCAAAGTAGGTAATTTTGAAACTTGGTTACTTGATGTAGTATCATGTGGTAGGCACCCCTCAACCTTTTTGACACTCTGGCCCCAGGAAACGTTGTTTTAATTTTGCTATGTTGTTAGTAGACGGGGTTGGTTGTGTGATTCATGAGAGTTGTGAGATAATAATTACAAGACCTACTTGATGATCAAGATTTCAAGACTCCGAGTTTTCAACATACCTCTGGGTGGATGATGGTTGAACGGCGCCCTGGAGAAGCTAGTGGTTAGCCTAGGTGTTGCTGGAGAAGTGCCAGTATTCACGCAGAAAGGTCCACCTAGGCACAAATAGATGGATGGATGCTTCAAGACCCAAGGCTTACCTTCACAGCCACAAGCCATTATGGGCTTTAGCTTGGTTGGATATTGTGGTGACCCTGGACAGGTGATGCTACGAGATGTAGAAGAACGGTAGGAAAGGATGGGTACCGACAGAGTCTCAGGGGAACCCTTTAGAAGACCATGTTTTGGTCATCCGTTTCTCAGACACCCTGAAGTGCGAGAATTCAATGGAGGCGATCAAATCTTGTGGGGAATGTGTGCAAAACTCTATAGAGTACCCAAACCTAATCGATTAGCCGTGTCCACGGTCATGGACAACTTGAACCAAAGGAACTGAAACTATCTGGAATTCTCAACACAAAGTATTATAATGATGTGGGTATTAATGACAACTTGGGTATGAGAATTGGTTGGTGGAACCATCTCATCAATCAACCAACAATGTAGTAATAAATTTTGCTTTGCCCTCTGTTGTTGTAGGAAAAATTGGCTTTATGCAACACTTACTACCCCACCTGCCAAATATGCATATAGACTTGATGATTATTTTTACCCCTTTTGTGACATTGCCAGCATATTCAATATGCTGACCTACACGGCTGCAACGTATCATGTTGCAGAGTATTTTTCCGACCAGGAGTGAGGATACGCTCTACGCTCGGTGAGATGCTCTTGGAGTCAGATGGACTCAACTACCTTTGAAGCTTCCGCAAGTCTTTGGTTCAACTTATCTCATGAGTTGGCCTTCTGCCACTTTATTGTAATCTTTATTGTAATAAAGAACTCGATATGAGATTTTTGATTAATAAAGCTGTGTGATTTCACTTTGATATATACATTGATGTACCGTGTGTGTACCATAATGATCTTGGGATGGTACGGAAACACTGGAGATTCGACCTTTCAGGTTGGGTCGCTACAAGTGCCCAATGGCAGTTCTATTTTTCCTTGTTTTTGAGTCCAAACGGAATTAATTCTACGATGGTTTTTCTTGGACCAGAAGAAACCCAGCGCACTTGGAGAAGAGGCCAGAAGAGCCACAGGTGGGCCACAAGCCACCCTAGCGCGGCTAGGGGGTGGCGCCCCTGGCTTGTGGGCCCTCTGTTGCTCTTCCAACCCTAATCTATGACCTATAAATTCATAAATATTCCCCCAATACCGAAAAGAGCCACGATAATAATTTCCCGCCGCCGGAAGCCTCCGTTCCCGAGAGATCCAATCTTGGAGCCTTTTCCGGTAATCTACCGGAGGTGGATTCGATCATAGAGGGCATCTACATCAACTTCATTGCCCTTCTGATGATGCGTGAGTAGTTCACCACAAACATATGGGTCCATAGCTAGTAGCTATATGGCTTCTTCTCTCTCTATTTTCTTCAATACCATGTTCTCCATGATCTTCATGGGGATCCATCCAATGTAATACTCTTTTGCGGTGTGTTTGTCGAGATCTAATGAATTGTGGGTTTATGGTAAGATTATCTATGAATATTATTTGAGTCGTTTCTGAATTCTTATATGCATGATTTCATATCTTTGCAAGTCTCTTCGATTTATTGGTTTGGTTTGGCTAACTAAATTGGTAATTCTTGCAATAGGAGAAGTGCTTAGTTTTGGGTTCAATCTTGCGGTGTCCTCACCCAGTGACATAGTAGGGGTAGCGAGGCACGTATTTGTATTGTTGCCATCAAGGATAAAAAGATGGGGTTCTCCTCATATTGCTTGAGTTTATCCCTCTACATCATGTCATCTTACCTAATGCGTTAATCTGTTCTTCATGAACTTAATACTCTAGATGCAGGCAGGAGTTGGTCGGTTTGTGGAGTAATAGTAGTAGATGGAGAATCTTTTTGGTCTACTTGACACTGACGTGATGCCTATATGCATAATCATTGCCTTGGATATCCTCATAACTATGCGCTTTTGTATCAGTTGCTTGACAGTAATTTCTTCACCCATCGTATTATTTTCCTTGAAGAGAGAAGCCTCTAGTGAACCTGGCCCCCGGGTCTATTTTCCATATTATATTTTTAGATCTATAAACCAAAAATACCAAAAAAAAACCATGCTGCAATTTTATTTACTTTTTTACTTCTAGCAATCTTTTAGAACTTTCTCTTTCAGATCTAATCCTTGAAAGTAACCGTGAAGGGATTGACAACCCCTTTATAGCGTTGGGTGCAAGTGTTTGATTGTTTGTGTAGGTGCATAAATTGGGGCCTTGCTTGTTCCTCCTACTATATTGATACCTTGGTTCTCAACAACCGAGGGAAATACTTATCTACTTTGCTACATCACACTTTCCTCTTCAAGGGAAAACCAATGCAAGCTCAAGAAGTACCAAGAAGGATTTGTGGCACCGTTATCGGGGAGGATACACATCAAGCCTACCAAGTACCCATCACAAACTCATCTATTGAATTTACATTATTTGCCATTTTACTCTCATTTTCCTCTCTGCCACTTCTAAATTTTTTTTAGAAAAAACCAAAAAGATTTGCCTTTTTATTCGCCCTTCTTCCATTCACCTTTTCGTTTGCTTGATTGCTTGCTTTGCCACGATGTTTGAGAATACTAAATTGCGTGACTTCCCCAATACTAATAATAACGATTTTATTAGTACTCTGATTGCTCCTCCACTAGTATGGAATCTTATGAAATTAATGCTGCTTTGCTTAATCTTGTTATGACAGAACAATTTTCCAGCCTTCCTAGTGAAGATGTCGCATCCCGTCTAAATACTTTCATTGAGTTGTGTGTCATGCAAAATAACAAAGATGTGGGTAATAATATTGTTAAATTTAAGCTATTTCCGTTCTCATTACGAGATCGTGCTAAAACTTGATTTTCGTCTTTGCCTAAAAATAGTATTGATTCATGGAATAAGTGTAAAGGTGCTTTTATTTCCAAGTACTTTCCGTCCGCTAAGATAATCTCCCTTAGGAATGATATAATGAATTTTAAGCAACTTGATCATGAGCATGTTGCACAATCTTGGGAGAGGATGAAATTAGTGATTAGAAATTGCCCCGTACATGTTTTGAGTTTATGGATGATTATACAAAAAATTATGAGGATTGAATTTTGCATCTATGAATCTTTTAGATTTAGCCACGGGTGGTACTTTTATGGAAATCACATTAGGAGAAGCTACTAAACTCTTAAATAATATTATGGCAAATTACTCTCAATGGCATACTGAAAGATCTCCTACTAGTAAAAAAGTGCATGCTATTGAAGAAATAAAAACTTTGAGTGAAAAGATGGATGAATTAATGAAATTGTTTACTAGTAAGAGTGCTCCTATTGATCCTAATGATATGCCACGGGTGGGCCACAAGCCACCCTAGCGCGGCTAGGGGGCTTGTCTTGTGGGGCCCCCGTAGCTCTTCCAACCCTAATCTTCGGCCTATAAATTCATAAATATTCCCCCAATACCAAAAAGGTCCATGATAATACTTTTTCGCCGTCGAAAGCCTCCATTCCTGAGAGATCCAGTCTTGGAGCCTTTTTCGGTAATCTCTCGGAGGGGAATTCAATTATGGAGGGCTTCTACATCAACTCCATTGCCCTTCCAATGATAAGCGAGTAGTTCACCATAGACCTACGGGTCCATAGCTAGTAGGTAGATGGCTTCTTATCTTTCTATCTTCTTCAATACCATGTTATCCATGATCTTCATGGGGATCTATCCAATGTAATACTCTTTTGTGGTGTGTTTGTTGAGATCCGATGAATTGTGGGTTTATGATCAGATTATGTGTGAATATTATTTGAGTCTTTTGTGAATTCTTATATGCATGATTTCATATATTTGCAAGTCCCTTTGAGTTATTGGTTTGGTTTGGCCAACTAGATTGGTAATTCTTGCAATGGGAGAAGTGCTTAGTTTGGGGTTCAATCTTGCGGTGTCCTCATTGTAGGATCAAGAGAGTTGTGTCTAGGGGGGGGGGGGTGAATAGACAACTAGCAGAGATTTAAAACCTAACCTTTTCCCAAGTTAACTGGTTGGCAGATTTTAACTATTTTAGCAAGTCTAGCAAGTCTAACAGCCCTACACATGCATGCCTACAAGTATGGCAGCGGAAAGTAAAGACATTGCACATGTAAGTAAAGAGATGGGATAGGAAGATCAAATTCAATAGGAGACACAAGGATTTTTCCCTTGGTTCCGATAGGTGGTGCTATCGTACGTCCACGTTCATGGAGTCTTCAACCCACGGTGGGTAACGGTCGCGAGAGTCCACGGAGGGCTCTACCCATGGAGGGTTCCACGGAGAAGCAACCTTGACTATTCCATGCGGCTTCCATCCACGAAGGACTAGCCTCACTATGGGTAGATCTTCATGAAGTAGGCAATCTCCTTGCCCTTACAAACTTCTTAGTTCACTCCATAACACAAAGTAGGAGGCTCCCAAGCGACACCTAACCAATCTAGGAGGCACTACCCTCCAAAAGGTAATAGGCTTGGTAAATACGATGAACTCCTAGCTCTTGTGCTTCAAGATGATAGACTCCTCAATGCACAATCACTCTCTCATAGATTTGTCTTGATAGAAGAGATGGAATTGGTGGAAAGCAACTTGGGGAGGCTAGAAATCAAGATCCATATGGTTGGAGTGGAAGATCTTGACCTCAACACAAGGGTAGGTGGTTCTCTCTCAGAAAACTGAGTAGGATAGGTATGGAATAGTTCTGAGTGCTTATCTTTCGAGTGGGTGGTGGTGAAGTGGTATATATAGGCATCCCCAAATATCCAACCGTTACACACAATAAGTCAGACTCGATGACACCGATGTGTAAATCTCGGTGGTACCGAAGTGACCAAAAGTGGCAACTTTTGAATCTCGGAGGGACCGATATACAATTCTCGGTTGCACCGACAAGGTGACCAACAACAACAACAACAACAACAAAGCCTTTAGTCCCAAACAAGTTGGGGTAGGCTAGAGGTGAAACCCATAAGATCTCGCGACCAACTCATGGTTCTAGCACATGGATAGCAAGCTTCCACGCACCCTTGTCCATGGATAGTTCTTTGGTGATGCTCCAGTCCTTCAGATCTCTCTTTACTGACTCTTCCCATGTCAAGTTCGGTCTACCCTGGCCTCTTTTGACATTATCAACATGCTTAAGACGTCCGACAAGGTGACCAACGGTCAGATTTACCAATCTCGGTGACGCCGATTCACCATTTTCGGTCGGACCAAAAATGAGAACTTGTGTAACAGAATCTTGGCAACCCAACTTGGTGGCACCGAGTGCAGTGTCGGCTGCACCGAAGTGTTAGGGTTTGGCTGAGTCTGTCTAGGGTTTAAAATCGGTGGCACCGGGATAGGAATGTTGGTTGCATCGATTTTGCATATTTGGCTTAGGACAGACCTTGGTGCGAGAATTTGGGGATGTTTTGGTGACTGTCACTTGTGCACATTTGAGCATATTGTTCACCATCAAAACTTTACCGCCTTTTAATAGTATTGGCTTTCCTATGGACTCAAAGTGATTTCTCACAAATGTAAAATGTAGAGTCTTCTTGCTTGAAGCTTGGCCAACTTATTTCCTTGTATCTTGGGGGTAATTCCACAGTCTCCTCAATCCTTTTGCCAACTCAACTCTCCATGAACTAATATCTGAAATACATTAGATAGAAGTGTTAGTCCAAGAGACAATGTATGTTGTCATGAATTATCAAAACCACCAAGGGAGCATGTTGTGATTTCACTCATCTAGTGACATAGTAGGGTAGCGAGGCATGTATTTGTATTGTTGGCATCAAGGATAAAGGGATCGGGTTTTCATCATATTGCTTGAGTTTATCCCTCTACATCATGTCATCTTACCTAATGCATTACTCTGTTCTTCATGAACTTAATACTCCAGATGCAGGCAGGAGTCGGTCGATGTGTGGAGTAATAGTAGTTGATGCAGAATCATTTCGGGCTACTTGACACGGACGTGATGCCTATATGCATAATCATTGCCTTGGATATGTCATAACTATGCGTTTTTCTATCAACTGCTCGACAATAATTTGTTCACCCACCGTATTATTTTCCCTCAAGAGAGAAGCCTCTAGTGAAACCTATGGCCCCCGGGTCTATTTTCCATATTATATTTTCAGATCTATAAACCAAAAATACCCAAAATACCTTGCTGCAATTATATTTACTTTTTACTTCTAGCAATCTTTTACATCTTTCTCTATCAGATCTAATCCTTGCAAGTAATCGTGAAGGGATTGACAACCCCTTTATAGAGTTGGGCGCAAGTATTTGATTGTTTGTGTAGGTGCATAAATTAGGGCCTTGCTTGTTCCTCCTACTGGATTGATACCTTTGTTCTCAACAACTGAGGGGAATACTTATCTACTTTGCTGCATCACCCTTTCCTCTTTAAGGGAAAACCAACGCAAGCTCAAGAAGTAGCACACGCCAAGCTAAGTTATCCTAATCACAAGTTACCCTAATCGCGACAAGCAAGATCATTTCAATTTGTAGCGAAATAAAAGCTGGGGTACAAAACGAAAAGCGCTAACATAAAGGCACAAGCGCCATAGTTCATTACATGCCCCCACGGGGCTCTCCATGATTCTTGATGTAGGAAACAAAAGAAAAAGATGCCTCCCGAGAACCGTCACTCCTAAGGCCTGGCTGAGGCGTTGCCCACGCTCAGTCGGAGTCCTTTTCCTCCTTGACGTGGGTGCGACAGCGTGGTGGCTCAACATCCTCCTGGGTGGGCCACGACACCGTAGTGGCTTGCCGTCCTCTCTGGTCCGGGCGCGGCGGCATGGCAGCTCAATGTCCTCCTGGGCAGGTCCACGACATCGTAGTGGCTCGCCGTCCTCCCTGGTCTGGGCGCGGCGACATGGTGGATTGTCATAGTCGTCATCGCTCTAGCTTCCCCCGGAGGAGGTGTCGCCACCGCTGGAGGTGCTACAACCGTCGCCAAGGGAAAGTTCGCCGCCAAGGGTGTCGCCATCGCGATGGCTGTCGTCGGCAGGAAGGCGGTCGATGTCGCCATCGTCTCCCTCTGGGTAACACCCCAAGTGTGTGCTATCTTCCCCAAAGATCTTGACGAAGAGTGTTTCCACCCTATCGTGCATGAATTGGAGGGTGCACCTCCCCTCTAGGCTGCGGGCACGAGCGAACGTCTGCCACCCGCGGGTCAGGAACACGTAGCCCGCAGGGGTGACCTCGACTTCCACCCGTGAGACTGTGTGACAACAACTTCGGCCTGCAGCCATAGGCCGACAGGCCCTCTAGCTCACAGCGCCTCCACAAAGAAGTGTGGGAGCTGGAACCAGGTGATCGCCGACCTCTCTTCCCACACCACAAACTCCAGGACCATGTCGGCCCAGTGGATTTGCGGATGAGGCGGCCTGACGACCGCAACAAGCCTTCCCACTCGGGCACAACCGCTGTGACCACTACGGCACCTGCGCGGGAGGGATCCTTCGCACGGCTGCCGGAGGTAGCGCCGGCCCGCGCGGGATAGCGCCCGCGCCCTTGGGGGGACACCACCGGCATCACGGCGTACTTCTAGGGACGGCCGCGACCCCTCTTCGGCGGCGGCGAGCCCTGTCCCTTAACGGGGCCTTCCCCTTCTCGGCAGCAGAGAACCTCCTCAATGGCGACATGGATGTGGAGGTGGCAAGTGGAAGGAAGAAGGCAAGAAGATGAAGATGGGCTGGGGGCTTCGTCTCCTTCGCCCATTTATAGTCGACCAAAGGCCAACCGGCGTCCCTCCACATTCAGGGCAATGATGGCCCCTCGGCCTGCGCCAACCTGATGTCTACTACACAACCTTCTTCTTGTAGACTCGTGTTGGGCCTCCAAGCATAGAGTTTTGTAGGACAGTGGCATTTCACCTCAAGTGGATGACCTAAGGTTTATCAATCCGTGGGAGTGTAGGATGAAGATGGTCTCTCTCAAACAACCTTGCAACCAAATAACAAAGAGTCTCTTGTGTCCCCAACACACCCAATACAATGGTAAATTGTATAGGTGCACTAGTTCTGCGAAGATATGGTGATACAAGTGCAATATGGATGGTAGGTATAGGTTTTTGTAATCTGTAAATATAAAAACAGCAAGGTAACTAATAGTAATCAACAAGCAAAACGTTGTATAAATGCTTGGAAACAAGGCCTAGGGTCCATACTTTCACTAGTTCAATTTCTGAAAAATTCTGAAAAATTAGGACAACTCAAGGAATTTGCATATAAATGTTGTGTAAAAATTTCAGAATTTTTTGACGCTCATGTAGAATCAGATAATTCATATTCTGGACACAAAACTTTGTGTTTTTGCACAACATCAAACAAGCAAGCATCCACACTATCCCAAAGGCTTTACTTGGCACTTTATTGAGATAAAAGACACAAAACATGATTACTAGAGTATCTTAATCATATGAACACATCAAAATAGAAAGTAAAAGTGTTGAGTTGTCTCCCAACAAGCGGTTTTCTCTAATGCCTTTTAGCTAGGCATGATGATTTCAATGATGCTCGTATAGGAATAATAATTGAAACATGCAAAAGAGCATCATGAATCTCATGACAAGCATAGTTAAGTCTAACCCACTTCCTATGAATATGGATTTTGTGAGCAAACAAATCATGGGAACAAGAATCAACTTGCATAGGAAGGCAAAACAAGCACAACTTCAAAACTTTGAACACACAAAGAGGAAACTTGATATTGTTGCAATTCCTACAAGCATATGTTCCTCCCTCATAATAACTTTCAGTAGCAACATGAAGGAACTCCACAATATAACCAACACATAAAGCATTCTTTTCATGATCTACAAGCATAGAAATTTTACTACTCTCCACATAAGAAAATTTCTTCTCTTGACTACTAGTGGGAGTAAACTCAACAAAATAACTATCATGAGATACTTTATTGACATAACCATATTGAATATTCAAATCATGATAATAGGATTCTTGGTTGTCATTAGTCTTTATAGCATACATGTCATCACAATAATCATCATATATAGGAGGCATGCTATCATCATAATAGTTTTGCTCATCAAACTTGGGGGACAAAAAAGATCATCTTTATCAAACATAACATCCCCAAGCTTGTGGCTTTGCATATCATTAGCATCATGAATATTAAGAGAATTCATACTAACAATATTTCAATCATGCTCATCACTCAAAGTTTTAGTGCCAAACATTTTAATAACTTCTTCTAACACTTGAGAAAAATTTTCCTTTCTATCATTTTCACGAAAGACATTAAAAAGATGAAGCATATGAGGCAACCTCAATTCCATTATTAGTTTTCTTTTATAAACCAAACTACTGAAAAAAAGAAAATAAAAGATTCAATTGCAAGATCTAAAGATATACCTTCAAGAACTCACCTCCCTTACAACGGCGCCAGAAAAGTGCTTGATGTCTACTACACAACCTTCTTCTTGTAGAATCGTGTTGGGCCTCCAAGCACAGAGTTTTGTAGGACAGTGGCAATTTTCCCTCAAGTGGATGACCTAAGGTTTATCAATCCATGGGAGTTGTAGGATGAATATGGTCTCTCTCAAACAACCCTGCAATCAAATACAAGAAATCTCTTGTGTCCCCAACACACCCAATACAATGGCAAATTGTATAGGTGCACTAGTTCGGCGAAGAGATGGTGATACAAGTGCATTATGGATGGTACATATAGGTTTTTTGTAATCTGAAAATATAAAAATAGCAAAGTAACAAATAGTAAACAACAAGCAAAACATTGTATAAATGCTTGGAAATAAGGCCTAGGGTCCATACTTTCACTAGTGCAGTTTCTCTGAACAATATTGGCATAGTTAAATCATATGTAAATACCTCTCGTGCAGCAAAGAGTTCACTCCAAAGTCAAAAATAGCAGAGAACTAACAAATAAATTATTGTAGGGTATGAAACCACCTCAAAGTTATCTTTTACGGTCAATCTTATGAGCTATCCCTATAAGTGTCGCAAACAACCCTAGAGTTCATACTAAAATAACACCTTAAGATACACATCAACCAAACCCCTAATGTCACCTAGATACTCCAATGTCACCACAAGTACCCATGGTCTTGATTATATGATATGCATCACATAATTTCATATTCATCATGTTCAATCCAACACAAAGAACTTGAAAAAGTGCCCCAAAGTTTCTACCGGAAAGTCAATACAAAAACGTGTGCCAACCCCTATGCATAGATTCCCAAAGTCACGAAACCCGCAAGCTGATCTGCAAAACATACATCAAGTGGATCACTAGAACATCCCATTGTCACCATGGATATCCCATCGCAATACATACATCAAGTGTTCTCAAATCCTGAAAGACTCAATCTGATAAGAAAACTTCAAAGGGAAAACTCAATTCATCACAACAAGATAGAGAGGGGGGCATTCCATATGATTCATCTATATCAATAAAGCTTGCGGTACATCAAGATCGTGCCATCTCAAGAACACGAGAGAGAGAGAGATCAAACACATAGCTATTGGTACATACCCTCATCCCCGAGGGTGAACTACTCCCTCCTCGTCATGGAGAGCGTCGGGATGATGAAGATGGCCTCCGGTGATGGTTTCCCCCCCGGCAGGGTGCCGGAATGGGCTCTGGAGGTTTGCGGTGGTGAAACTCCCGATCTAGGTTTCTTTTCGGAGGTTTGGGTATTTATAGGAATTTTTGGCGTTGATCTCACGTCAAGAGGTGTCACGAGGCGGTGACATTCCTGCTAGGCGCGGTCAGGGGTTTAACCGCGCCTGGGAAGCTTGTGACCTCCTTGTGGCCCTTATGGCCCAACTCCAATGCTTCGGGGGTCTCTTTTGGTCCAAAAAAAATCATACTAAATTTTCAACCTATTCCGAGAACTTTTATTTCTGCACCAAAAACGACACCATGGTAGTTCTGCTGAAAACAACGTCAGTCCGGGTTTGTTCTAATAAAATCATACCAAAATCATATAGAATGATTTTAAACATGGCATGAATACTTCATAAATTATAGATACGTTGGAGACGTATCATAGGCGTGTCCCCTGCCTATAGCCAAGTGATCCGAGAGGCCAGTCGCTTCCGCTCACGGTCAACTGCAACTAGTCCTAAAATTCGTAGCTTGAGCATTTTTCGAACATGGAATTCTACGTTCGAAAGCACTCTATTTTCTTGTGCTCTGTCTAATCGCGGGACAACTTCAGAAGCCAAGTGCATTTGAAGTTTTGTGCCCCCGAAGAGAGATTCTTGTGCTATATCTAATTGAGTGCCTATTCTTGATGGAGAGTACTATAGTCAATGGAAAGATGCTATGATTGGTCTATTTGACAAATTCCATTTGAGAAAGCATATTGAAAATCCCTATGTGTTCCCCATCGATCCATTACATCCCACATATGAAGAGGAAATTGACATGATTGGTAACCTTTGAACTGGCAATCTTATCGTTAGAGGTTTACCGAGATTTGTGCTTACTCAATTGATGAATTTTGAATGTGCTTATACTTTGTGGAATGATTTGGAGAAACGATATCCAAATTATTGATTAACTAATCTTGATGAAATTCTTCATAAGACTGTTGCTTTTCATGGAATGAAGTTTGGTGATCCAAACTTTGATTAATGCTTATTTGAGCTTCGTGATCTTATGCGTGCTAAAGGAGATGTCACTACCATTAGCAACATTGTTGTAGAAGCCGTTCACATACATAATCTTGAACATTGTCTTAGTCAAAATTCTAACGAATCTCTTGGTTTCTATGACGAGGAGATTCCACCTAATGATGACAATGAAGATCATGGCTACTATGATGATGATGAGATGTTTGACATCGAGTGTGCCAAGACGATGAAGTGCCTAAGTCTCAAGGTAAACTTTAAGGATTACATGTCTGGTGGAAAAGAGTGGATTCTCGATAGTGGATGCACCGATCATATGACTAGAGATAAAGACATGTTCCAATAGATCACACCTAATCAAGGACCTCGGAGGTACGTGACCTTTGGAGACAACTCTAAGGGGAAAGGTACTTGCCCTTGGTAAGGCGACCATATCTCATGATAGCTCTATTCAAAATTTCATCCTTGTTGAATCGCTTGGCTACAATCTTCTTTTCGTATCTAGACTAGCAAACTTCGGTTTCAATGTGCTATTTACTAAAGTAGATTGTCAAGTGTTTCATCATGATAATCATAAAATTTTATTTACCGGTATTCGTAGAGGTGATCTATACATTGTTGATTTCACGTAAAAGTTTAAACCTCATACTTATCTCATTGCAAAATCATCTAATGGTTGGCTATGGCATAGAAGGCTAGGACATGTAGGCATGCGCAATCTAGATAAGCTTATCAAGGGCAATCACATTCTTGGTGTTAAAGATGTTATCTTTGACAAAGATAGAATTTGTAGTGCTTGTCAAGATGGAACGCAAGTTGGTGGAAGTCATACAATCAAGAACATCATGACTACTAGGAGACCACTCGAGGTACTTCATATGGATCTTTTTGGTCCCAATGCTTACAAGAGCCTCGGTGGAAACTATTATGGTCTAGTTATAGTCGATGATTTTTCCAGATTTACGTGGGTATTCTTTCTTGATGATAAGTCACATGTACAAAAGATCTTCAAGAACTTTGCACACAAAGCGCAAAATCAATTTGAAGTGAAGATCAAGCAGGTTCAAAGAAATAACGGATAGGAGTTCAAGAACACCCATGTGGATACCTTTCTTGACGAAGAAGGTATTTCACATGAGTTATCGGCTACATACATGCCTCAACCAAATGGAGTTGTTGAGAGTAAGAACTGAACCCTCATTGACATGGCAAGAACGATGTTTTACGAATACAAGATGCCAAGGCACTTTTGGGCAGAAGCCGTCGAAACAACATGTCATGCCACAAACCGACTCTACTTGCATAAGCTTCTTGGTAAAAGGGCATACGAGCTACTCACCGTTAAGAAACCCCAAGTTGGATACTTTCGGGTATTCAGCTCTAAGTGCTACAATCTTGATAAGCACCACCCTGCTAAATTTGCTCCCAAATCTCATGAAAGTTTCCTACTTGGTTACGAATTGAACTCTCACACTTACCATGTCTACAAAACTTCACTCGAAAAGTTGAAGAGACGGTAGATGTGAAGTTTGATGAATCTAATGCTTAGCAAGTCGAAGAATTGCCAAATGATGTAGGAGGTAAAGATCCTTCGGAAGCTACCCAAGACTTGACCATCGGCAAGATTTGTCCCAAGGAGGTGAAGGAAAGTACTTCATCAACCCAAGTGGAAGCTCCTACTTCGCATCAAGGCTATAGACAAAACGACATGGAAGCATCCTCAAGTGGTGCACGTCAAGATGAAGAGGAGGAGGAAGTACATCATGAAGATCCACCACAACCTCCTTCACCACCACCTCAAGGAGATGACACCTTCAAAAACAACAAAGATGAAGGATATGATGAAGAAGAAGCTCCACCATCGAAAAAGACAAAGCTACCCCGAGTTCGAGCACAAGTGAGCAAGAACCATCATCTGAACCAAATCTTCAGTGACATACAAATTGGGAGGATCACTCGCTCTAAAACTCGCTTAACTAATTTTTGTGAGCATTATTATTTCATCTCTAACATTGAACCCTTAAAGGTTGAACAAGCTCTTGAAGACGCGGATTGGGTTAACGCTATGCATGAAGAGCTTCACAACTTCGAGAGGAACGAAGTGTGGACACTCCTGGAGAATCCCAAGGACGAGAAAAACATCATCGACAAAAAATGGGTGTTTCGGAACAAGCAATATGAAGATGGTCAAGTTGTACGCAACAAGGCATGTATCGTAGCCCAAGGATATACGCAAGTCAAAGGTATGGACTACGGTGATACCTTTGCCCCTATTGCCAGACTTGAAGCTATTCGAATTCTTCTTGCTTATGCCAATCACCATGACATCACTCTTTACCAAATGGATATTAAAAGTGCCTTTTTAAATGGAGAAATAGAGGAGGAAGTCTATGTTAAACAACCTCCCGGATTTCTATACCATCAAGCACTCACCTTCCCCGACAATGGCGCCGGAAAAGAGCTTGATGTCCACTACACAACCTTCTTCTTGTAGACTCGTGTTGGGCCTCCAAGTGCAGAGTTTTTAAGGACAGTGGCAATTTTCCCTCAAGTGGATGACCTAAGGTTTATCAATCCGTGGGAGGTGTAGGATGAATATGGTCTCTCTCAAACAACCCTGGAACCAAATGACAAAGAGTCTCTTGTGTCCCCAGCACACCCAATACAATGGCAAATTGTATAGGTGCACTAGTTCGGCGAAGAGATGGTGATACAAGTGCAATATGGATGGTAGATATAGGTTTTTGTAATCTGAAAATATAAAAACAGCAAGGTAACAAATAGTAAACAGCGAGCAAAATGTTGTATAAATGCTTGGAAACAAGGCCTAGGGTCCATACTTTCACTAGTGCAATTTGTCTCAACAATACTAACATACTTGAATCATATATAAATACCTATCATGTGACAAAGAGTTCACTCCAAAGTCACAAATAGCAGAGAACTAACGAAAAAATTATTGTAGGGTACGAAATCACCTCAAAGTTATCTTTTCCGATCAATCTTATGAGCTATCCCTATAAGTGTCATGAACAGCCCTAGAGTTCGTACTAAAATAACACCTTAAGACACATATCAAGCAAAACCCTAATGTCACCTAGATACTCCAATGTCACCACAAGTACCCATGGGCTTGATTATACGATATGCATCACATAATTTAAGATTCATCATATTCAATCGAACAAAGAACTTCA
Source organism: Hordeum marinum (assembly GCA_022496015.1). Lineage (NCBI taxonomy): Eukaryota > Viridiplantae > Streptophyta > Magnoliopsida > Poales > Poaceae > Hordeum > Hordeum marinum. The sequence goes on along the minus strand of CM039673.1, from coordinate 436,019,706 downwards.
AAGAGTGCCCCAAAGTTTCTACCAGACATTCAAGACGAAAACATGTGCCAACCCCTATGCATAGATTCCCATGTTCATGGAACCCGCAAGTTGATCACCAAAACATACATCAAGTGGATCAATAGAACATCCCATTGTCACCACGGATATCCCATTGCAAGACATACATCAAGTGTACTCAAATCCTTAAAGACTCAATCCGATAAGAAAACTTCAAAGGGAAAACTCAATTCATCACAACAAGATAGAGAGGGGAAAACTCCATATGATTCATCTATATCAATAAAGCTCGCGGTAAATCAAGATCGTGCCATCTCAAGAACACGAGAGAGAGAGATCAAACACATAACTATTGGTACATACCCTCAGCCCCGAGGGTGAACTACTCCCTCCTCGTCATGGAGAGCACCAGGATGATGAATATGTCCTCCGATGATGGTTTTCCCCCCGGTAGGGTCCCGAAACGGGCTCCCGATTGTTTTTTTTGTGGTTCTGGAGGTTTATGGCGGCGGAACTCCCGATCTAGGTTGCTTATTGGAGGTTTGGGTATTAATATGAATTTTTGGCGTCGATCTCACATGAAGAGGTGTCACGAGGCGGTGACAAGCCTGCTAGGCGCGACCAGGGGGTTAGCTATGCCTGGCAGGCTTGTGACTTCCTCATGGCTCTTCTGTCCCAACTCAAATGCTTCGGGGGTCTCTTTTGGTCTAGAAAAAATCTTTCTAAATTTTCAGCCCATTCCGAGAACTTTTATTTCTACACAAAAAACGACATCATGGTAGTTATGCTGAAAACAGCGTTAGTCCGGGTTAGTTCTAATAAAATCATAACAAAATCATATAGAATTATTGTAAACATGGCATGAATACTTCATAAATTATAGATACGTTGGAGACGTATCACAACCCATGTCAGCTAGGCCAGTTATCGAGGTGACGTGGGGAAGTGGAGGCGTCCTCGCCTCGTCCTGTGCCATGTGTCGAGTGGCCCGCTCGCGATTAGGGCTTGCGGCTCTTTGGTATCCCCTCCCTAGCTTCGCCTCGAAGCCAGCCTAGACACCTTGGGCCCGGAGGCTACTGTCGACATTCTGGGATTGGGGGTACCCAGACCTGCCTGCTGCTACCTCTTGAGCTTGCGTTGGTTTTCCCTTGAAGAGGAAAGGGTGATGCAGCAAAGTAGATAAATATTTCCCTCAGTTGTTGAGAACCAACATATCAATCCAGTAGGATGAACAAGCAAGTCACCGATGGATGGACCTACACAAACAATCAAACTCTTGCACCCAACGCTATAAAGGGGTTGTCAATCCCTTCACGATTATTTGCAAGGATTATATCCGATAGAGATAGAACGGAAAGTAAAAGGTAAATAAATTTCAGCAAAGTATTTTTGGTATTTTTGGTTTATAGATCCGAAAGTATATTATGGAAAGTAGACCCGGGGTCCATAGGTTTCACTACAGGGTTCTCTCTCGAAGGAAAATATCATGGTGGGTAAACAAATTACTGTCAAGCAATTGATAGAAAAGCGAATAATCATGTAGTAAAAGATTGCTAGAAGTAAAAGATTAGATCTGATAGAGAAAGATGTAAAATATTGCTAGAAGTAAAAAGTAAATATAATTGCAGCAAGGTATTTTGGCTATTTTTGGTTTATAGATCTAAAAATATAATATGGAAAATAGACCCGGGGGCCATAGGTTTCACTAGAGGCTTCTCTCTTGAGGGAAAATAATACGGTGGGTGAACAAATTATTGTCGAGCAGTTGATAGAAAAGCGCATAGTTATGACATATCCAAGGCAATGATCATGCATATAGGCATCACGTCCGTATCTAGTAGACCGAAACAATTCTGCATCTACTACTATTACTCCACACATCGATCGACTCCTGCGTGCATCTAGAGTATTAAGTTCATGAAGAACAGAGTAACGCATTAAGAAAGATGAAATGATGTAGAGCGATAAACTCAAGCAATATGATGAAAACCCCATCTTGTTACCCTTGATGGCAACATTACAATACGTGCCTCACTACCCCTACTATGTCACTAGGTGAGGCACCGCAAGATTGAAACCAAAACCAAGCACTTCTCCCATTGCAAGAATTACCAATCTAGTTGGCCAAACCAAACCAATAACCCGAAGAGACTTGCAAGGATATAAATCATGCATATACGAATTCAGAGGAGATTCAAATAAGATTCATGGATAATCTGAACATAAATTCACAATTCATCGGATCTTGACAAACACACCACAAAAGAGGATTACATCGGATAGATATCCATGAAGATCATGAATAACATGGTATTGAAGATCAGAGAGAGAGAAGAAGCCATCTAGCTACTAGCTATGGACCCGTAGGTCTGTGGTGGACTACTCACGCATCATCGGAGGGGCAATGGAGTTGATGTAGATGCCCTCCGTGATCAAAAGCCCCTCTGTCAGATTACTGGAAGAGGCTCCAAGATTGGATCTCTCGGGAAAGGAGGCTTCTAGCGGCGGAAAAGTATTTGCGTGGCTCTTTTTTATGTTGGGGGGATATTTGGTAATTTATAATCCAAAGATTAGGGTTAGGAGACCTACTGGGAGACGACAAGCCTGCTAGGCGCGGGCAGGGGGGCCCCGTGCCTAGCAAGCTTGTGACTCCCTCGCAGGTTTCCTGCCGTGCACTCCAAGCCTGGTTGATTTGTTTCCTTCTAGAAAAATTCTTTCGAAAGGTTTTATTTCGTTTGGACTCCGTGTAATATTCCATGTCTGCAAAACTCAAAAAAAAGGAAAAAACAGAAAACACTAGGCTCTAGATTAATAGGTTAGTCCCAAAAATAATATAAAATAGCATATTAATAATGCATATAAAACATCCAAAATAGATAATATAATAGCATGCCATCATCAAAAATTATAGATAGGTTGGGGACGTATCAACATTCCCAAGCTTAATTCCTGCTCGTCCTCAAGTAGGTAAATGATAAAAACAGAATTTTTGACGTGGAGTGCTACCTAACATATTTATCCATGTAATATTATTTATTATGGCATGAATATTTAGATTCGTAAGACTCAAAACAAAAGCTTAATATTGATATAAAAACAAGAACGTTTCAGGCATACTAGCAAAGCAATTGTATCTCCTCAAAATATAATGGCAAAAGAAAGTTATCCCTACAATATCATATGGTCTGGGAATGCTCCATCTTCCCCACACAAAGTGTTTATATCATGCACACCCCCGATGAAAAGTCAAGCAATTGTTTTCACACCTTTATTTTCTCAAACTTTTCAACTCTCATGCAATACATGAGCGTGAACCATGGATATAGCACTATAGGTAGAATAGAATATGGTGGGGGTTGTCAAGGAAAGGGAGAAGATAGTCTCACATCAACTAGGCGTATCAATGGGCTATGGAGATGCCCATAAATAGATATCAATGTGAGTGACTAGGGATTGCCATGCAACGGATGCACTAGATCTATAGGTGTATGAAAGGTCAAAAAGGAACTAAGTGGATGTGCGTCATGAAGACAAATTCCACAAGTTATATGAAAGTGACAAAATAGGAGACTCTCTATCATGAAGATCATGGTGCTACTTTGAAGCACAAGTGTGAAAAAGGTAGTAGCAATGTCCCTTCTATATTTTCTCTCATTTTTTATTGGTGCGCATCTAAGGCCTCTTTTATTTTATTTTATTTGGGCTTCGCTGGCCTCTTTTATTTTTTTCATAAAGTCCGGAATCTCATCCCCACTTGTGAGGGAATCATAGCTTCCATCATCCTTTCCTAACATGGGACATGCTCTAATAATGATAACCATCACACTTTTATTTACTTACAACTCAAAAGAAAATTACAACTAGAGACCTATGACAAAATATGACTCTATATGCAATATGGAAGCGATGGTGCAAGTCATAAAAGGAAACGGTGGAAGTTGCATGGCAATATATCTCGGAATGGCTATGAAAATGCCATAATAGGTAGGTATTGTGGCTGTTTTGAGGAAGGTACATGGTGGCTGTTTTGAGGAAGGTTTATGGTGTTTGTTTTGAGGAAGGTGTTCGTTGTACCTGCGAAAGTTACGTGGTACTAGAGAGGCTAGCAAAGGTGGAAGGGTGAGAGTGCGTATAATCCATGGACTCAACATTAGTCATAAAGAACTCACATACTTATTGACAAAGTCGATTAGTAGTTGAAGAAAAGTATTAAACGCATGCTCCTAGGGGAGAGGTTGGTCGGAGTTAACCATCGCGTGCTCCCGACCCTCACACAAAGGTCGACAATCTATAAACAAGTCATGCTCCGACTTCCTTACAAAACGGTTCACCATACGTGCATGCTATGGGAATCAAAAACCTTTACACGTATTTTTAGCAAATCACAATTACTTCCTAACATGACTCTCAACATTACCATCTTTATATCTCAAAAATTTATGCAAGGAATCGAACTTCTCATCAATACTCAATGCACTTATTATGGAAGTTTTTATTATATCCCTCTTGGATGCCTATCATATTAGGACTAAATTCATAACCTAGACCACTTACCATGCAGTTTAGAGACTCTCCAAACAATATAAGTGAGGTACGAGAGTTCAATTATTTCTACAAAACGCAAACACCACCGTGTTCTAAAAGATATAAGTGAAGCACATAGAGCAAAATTGCCTAACTCAAAGGATATAAGTGAAGCACATAGAGCATTCTATAAAATTCATGATTCAACGTGTCCTTCTCAAAAAATGTGTGCAGCAAGGATGATTGTGGCAAACTAACAAGCAAAGACTCATATCATACAAGACGCTCCAAGCAAAACACATATCATATGGTGAATAAAAATATAGCCTCAAGTAAATTTACCGATGGATTGAAGACGAAAGAGGGGATGCCTTCCGGGGCATTCCCAAGATTAGTCTCTTTTTCATACTTGAATATGACTTGGGGTGCCTTGGTAATCCTGAATATTAGGCTCTTTCCACTCCTTATTCCATAGTCCATCAAATCTTTACCCAAAACTTGAAAACTTCACAACACAAAACTTGACAAAAAACTCGTGAGATCCTTAGTATAAGAAAATAAATCTTGTTACCCTTGATGGCAACAATACAATACGTGCTTCGCTACCCCTACTATGTCACTAGGTGAGGATACCGCAAGATTAAACCAAAAACTAAGCACTTCTCCCGTTGCAAGAATTACCAATCCAGTTGGCCAAACCAAACTAATAACCCGAAGTGACTTGCAAGGATATGAAATCATGCATATAAGAAATCAGAGGAGATTCAAATAAGATTCATGGATAATCTGAACATAAACTCGCAATTCATTAGATCTTGACAAACACACCACGAAACAGGATTACATCGGATAGATCTCCATGAAGATCATGAAGAACATGGTATTGAAGATCAAAGAGAGAGAAGAATCCATCTAGCTACTAGCTATGGACCTGTAGGTCTATGGTGGACTACTCACGCATCATCGGAGGGGAAATGGAGTTGATGTAGATGCCTCCATGATCGAAACCCCCTCCGGTAGTGAGGGAGTCCTGGATTAGGGGGTCCTTGGATTGCCGATCTATTGTTTATAGGACAGACTATATGGGCTACTTACCGAACACATGAAGATTTCAAGGCCCAGTCTCCGGGATGGAAGCTTCAGGAAGCACGGATTGCGCTACATGTTTGATTTAGTAAATAGGCATGTTTATCTCTTCGGCATGTAACCGACCATGTGTAAACTATAGGCATCCTCGACATCTATATAAGCCGGAGAGTTTTAGGGTATAGGGAGAGAACAACTCGTCTAGGGTTAGCTATTCGATCTCGAGGTAGATCAACTCTGTAACCCCCCATATCATCAATATAACCAAGCAGGACGTAGGGTATTACCTCCATAGGAGGTCCCGAACATGGGTAAATCCGTGTCCCCTTCGTCTCCTGTTACCATCGATTCTAGTCTCACAGTTCAGGACCCCCTACCTGAGATCTTCTGGTTTTGACACCGACATTGGTGCTTTCATTGAGAGTTCCTCTGTGAGCAAGATGGAATCGACACCTCGCCTTGTCGTCAACGAAGAGTTTCGCAACATGGATGCTGTTGTCCCTGGACAGATCTTCGCCTTCGGCAGCATTGTGTTGCATGCTGATTTCGCTGGCCATCTAGGCCATGTTGATAGCTTCGCCCCTGATCAAGAGGTCAGATTTGGAAACTTAGATTTCTCCGTCGACTCTCGGGGTAACTTGTCATTAATCGGTCTCGTAGATTCGCCTGTAGCCTCCAAGGACTCTCAGGCTTTAACCTCGAGCCCCTTCTTCGGACATGTCGGTGGGGTCACCCATGGCAATGAGCCGATCCCTTATCCTGGTCCGGCCATTAAGCCAGACGACCGAACACGTGTTCTTGCCGAATAGTTCCCATGTCTGGACGTCTTGAAGGTTAACTCCATGAGTTCCAAATAGCTGGATCTGATCGGCCCCTTAGCGGTTGACAAGGCCCTGAATCAATTCTCGTCGATGAAGATCACTAATGATCCAGCCCTGATCTATGCTCGGTTCGATTATGATGTGGGCCAGGATGAATTTTTTTACCCACCCACCACCCACTTGATAGCCACTATTGAGGATTTAGACATGCTAGACTATGCCTCCGAGGAGGCAGAATACATGGATGAGGAGGACCGTGCTCCCACCCCCATTAACACTAGGAGTTGGGCCACCACTTCCACATACGACGTCTACATGGTAGATACTCCTGCCAACAATGGCGACAACACGCCTCACAACGACGGAGACAAATCGGGCGATGCGCCATCAAGGCGCCGAAAATCGCACAAACGGTCCAAAGGCAAAAAGGAAAGATAAGCTATTATCAGGAAGGGGGATGGTAATACCCCCTCCCCCTCGCTGATCATGGCAATCCCGATATCCCCGAGCACCCATTAGAGGGTCCAGAAGGTCCTGAGGACCAAAACAACCCCGATAACGTCAACGACTCCGAAGGCGATTATTACCTTCCCCCCTTCGAGGAGGAAGATATACCGGAAGCCGATGACTTGTACATCCATGATAACCTCGAAGATCAGGAAGAAATCAGGTAATGGCTCATAGCAACGGCTCGCAGCCTAAAGGCCACAAAACGGCAACTCAAAGCCGAACAAGACGACCTCAATGATCGATGGACGAAAGTCCTCTCAGCTGAGGAAGTATACAACATCGGTCCGTCAAACCAGCCCAAAAGCTACCCTCAGAAAAGGCTGCCGCCGCAATTCAATGATGAACTCACTGATACTCCGTCTCCAAACCGTACTCCATATGACAAGTTGGACCGCCCCCTCGCGGTCGGGACAGGACGGGTGATGACACCGGTTATATACCGGCAATGCCCCGAAGACGGGGTAAGGACCCATTTGAGCCCAATGACAGGTTCGACCTGCAAGATGACCTGGATCATAGAGCAGGCCGCACAAGATCCATCTATGGATCCAGAGAGTAATCGCCCGATAGACGGGGTGGATATAGACCATGGTTCGACCAAAACAATAGAGGCCAGGAATGCAACGGGCCCCATACAGACGCCGAATACAGGCGCGACATAGCACGGGTCAGAGGCGCCGCTCACCCACTATGCTTCACAGATGAGGTGATGCGGCATCAGTTCCCCGAGGGTTTTAAACTCATGAATATAGAATAGTATGATGGGACCACTGACCCAACCGTATGGATTGAGGACTTCCTCCTCCATATCCACATGGGGCGAGGAGACGATCTCCATGCCATCAAATACCTCCCTCTTAAGCTTAAGGGGCCAGCTCGACACTGGTTAAATAGCCTCCCTGAAAACTCCATTAGATGCTCGGAAGACCTAGAAGCTGCATTCCATTCCAACTTCTAGGGAACCTATATCTGCCCACCGGACTCTTCCGATCTCAGCAATGTCGTCCAGAAGCCCGGCGAGTCTGCTCGGCAATTCTGGAATCGGTTCTTGACTAAGAAGAACCAAATCATCGATTGTTCGGATGCTGAGGCCATAGCTTCCTTTTAGCACAATATTCAGGATGAATGGCTGGCCTGCCAGCTAGGCCAGGACAAACCTCGGACCATATCTGTCCTTACCTCCGTCATGACCCGCTTTTGCACGAGCGAAGACAATTGGCTGGCAAGAGGCAGCCATTATTCCCAAGATCTCGTAGCACCTGAAGCTCGGGATGGGAACTTAAAACCAAAGTGCAATAAAAATAAGAGCCAACACAATAATAGCGATGCCAATGATACGACTGTAAATGCCGGATTCCTCAACTCTCGACCTGAGCAGCGGAAGAAGCCTCCTAAAGGAAATCGTGACGGACCCACTCAGCTGGAGAAGATCATGGAAAGGCCTTGCCAAATCCATGGACTTCGGAAAAGCCTGCCAGCCACACACACCACAACTGCTAGGTGTTTAGATAGGCCGTCAAGATACCACCCGAGGACCAAGGCAAAAGCTCTCGCAGCGAGGACGAGGATGAGCCTCGGGGTCCAATTGGTGGCGGACAGAAGAAATTTCCTCTGGAAGTCAAAATGGTGAACATGATATACGCCACCCATATACCCAAGAAGGAGAGGAAGCGCGCCCTTCGGGAGGTCTACACTGTGGAGCTCGTAGCCCCGAAGTACAACCCATGGTCGGCATACCCGATAACCTTTGATTGGCATGATCACCCGACCAGTATCCATCATGGGGGTTCAGCGGCCCTTGTCCTAGAACCCATTATAGATGGGTATCACCTCACAAAAGTCCTAATGGACGGAGGAAGTAGCCTCAACCTGATTTACTCAGATACGGTGAAAAAGATGGGCATAGATCCGTCAAGGATCAAACCCCGTAGCACTACCTTCAAAGGAGTGATCCCAGGCGTTGAGGTCAGATGTACGGGCTCTGTAACCCTGGAAGTTGTGTTCGGCTTGCAACGAAGATTTTGTCTTCGATATTGTGCCCTTCCGCAACGGTTATCACATGCTGCCTGGTCGGATAGTGTTCGCTTGTTTGAACGCGGTCCCACATTACGCATACCTCAATCTCAAGATGTCGGGCCCCAAGGGGGTCATTACTGTCAACGGCAATACAGAGCGCTCCCTTAGAACTGAGGAACATGCATTGGCCTTAGCGACCGAATTTAGCTACAAAGAAGACCGGCAAGTTCCGACATCCGCCATAAAGGCACACAAGGCTGGGAAGCGAGTTTGGCTTCGGACCGAAAACTCAGATCCTTCCTCCTTCCCTCTATAGGGACTCGCCCCCCACCACACAACCTCAAGACTAGCAAAGTATGTGCCGAGGAGGCACAACTTCGCACTTAAGACTCCATGGGTAGCAGTGGGGAAATAAAGATGGGTTTTCGGTTGGGCCAAACTTCTACCATCAACATGTCTTTGGACTAAATGCAGGCACTCCTAAAAGAACCTACCTATGGCGTAAAGCTCACCTACAATTCGACGGCCTCTCACGATTTTGTTGGCAAAATCTGCCTGCCGAACACTAACTCCCATCAAGGTGCATCAAAGAGTAGGAGTCAACTAGCATCGGGGCATATTGAGGACGTAAGGTTACCAATCGAAGACCCCTGGTATAACAACTCCTGTCTATTTTTATTTCTTTCACATACCTGTAAACAGTTGCTTCGGCTATCCGAGTTATAAGAGTTGTTGAGAAAATGCAAAATTGCGTGGTGCAAGTTTGCCTCATCTGTCCTTTTTTTGGAGCATACTTTTTCTCCTCTCTCCCTCTTGTCGTGAACCTGTTCGGTATGATGCGAGGTAACCGACTAATAGGCCGGGGGCTTGAGTTCAAACACAAATCACCTTATCTATCATGTGTTCGGTGTCTTGGCATTCGCTTTATATGCATCGGTTCCAAACTATGTCTTTGGTCAATAAGTTGTGTTGCCTGGCTCTTGTGCTTTCCCCTTTACGTTCCGCTCGTTCAGCTAAAAGGGCAAACGGAGCACTCCTGCGATTGTGCTTCCGGATAGTCTCGTCAAGCACCTCAGGGGAGAAAGCCGAAAATGGACTGTCATAGTATGCGCGATCTGGTCTGTGAACCCCGAGCGAGAAGTGTTATACTTCAATGCATGTAAGTGGTTATTCTGTGTTATATGAGGAACTTGCCCTTTGTGTAGACATTGTGATACCAGCTTCGGCCATGGTTTGTCCGAACATCACAACACTTCGGTGGCTAATCGTACGCTTCCTGTAGTCCTTTTCGTGCCCCTACGACTAAGTGAAAGAAATAAAGCACTATAGTCTGATTGCCTAGTGTGCCGCACTATACCACCTTCGAGTTCCGAAAATACGGCTAAGGGACATAGTGCATTGGCATAGACACCCCATGTAGTATCTACGTGGGGGCTAAAGCCGATGACTCACATCTTTCAGTATTAAACAGCCACATAGGAGTTATAAAAGAATACGAAACCATATAAGAACAAATACTAATATCATTAAAAGTTTGGGCAAGTCTTCGAACGTGTTACAGCTCATTCAAACATTTTATCACCCGAACACTATGACGCTATCACCCAAGCACTCTCCATCACTCCATCAAAGTATAGCTCGGGGTGTGGATGCTCCTTCCAAGGTGGCGGTGGGTCGGTGGCTACCTTTATCGGATTTATCCCCGGCCAGTGCACTTTGGCCTTGGCAAGGGCCATCCTGACTCCTTCGATGCAGGAGGAGGGCTTGATGGTGTCGAGGCGGGGCGAAGCAGCAATCAACCTTTGCACCAGACCAAAGTACCTGCCTGGCAGTGCCTCGCCGGGCCATAAGCACATGCAGAGGTCCTTCATGGCCGGCTCCGCCATCTAGTGCAGCTCCATCAGCTGTTTCAGTTGCTCCACCAGAAGAGGAGGACGCTCGGGGGCTCCGAACTGTGCCTAGAATAGCCGAGCTTCATCTTCTTCTCCCTGTGAGGCGAACAACTGATTGGCGTCCGCCACGCTCTTCTAGAGATCAGGGGATGCGCATGAGGATCGCCACACCCAGGTAAGCAATGCGAATTTGCTATCCCCAAATATGCACTTTAGTGAGTACGGCTTACCATCTACTATGCCATTGGCCTGGCGCACTTGTTCCTCGTAGAACTGTCTGTCCATCCGCACCTTCTGGAGTTCGGTTTAGAAAGTGGAAAGTTCGGTCGAGTTCGCCTTATTCTTCTTCCCCAAGGCCCTGCATCTTTCGCCGGCATCCTTGAGATCCTATTGGACCTCTGCCATGCGAGCTTCATGCTTGCCACTAGTGGCTCGCATGGCGAAAAGGGCGACAACCATTTCCTTAGCATCCGCCCTCTCAGCGGCCGTTTCGTCCTTTGCGCATTGGAGCTCGGCCTTGAGCCTCTCCATCTCCTTCGCCGAGGCTGCGCGTGCATTATACAATGTGAAGAAGCTGCATTGAAAGTATTCGGACGATAGAGCTTAGACAAAGGCATTCGGATTCTGTTTTGACATACCTTGAGCCTCGTCGAGCCTTCGGTTCAGGGCCTCAACTTCGTCTTCGGAGCGCTTCAGCTTCCGATTTAGCTCTTCTAGCTCGGCGCCATTTATGGCCGCCACCGATGACGAATCTTGCATTACACGCATAGTTAATACATTGTATGGTCTCTCAATTCCCGAATTATATACAATCCAATCATATGTCGAGTTATTCTAACATGCCGGACACTTAAAGTGCATTTAGTTCGGTATCGGATTCAGACGTGACCCCTAGGTGAGTTTTTAAACCTCACCTAGGGCTCGGGGATTGCCATGTATATAATGCGAATAAATAAAATCTTTGCAAAAATAAACACATCGCGTGATGTCGTGGTTTTGTCACGGCGGATGTCCGGGTGAACGGACTTTAGGTTTGAGGCCAAAGCGCAACTACTTGGCGGCTTGAAGGGGTTGGTCGGAATCGAGAGACGCGAGTTTACCCAGGTTCGGCCCCTCCAATGAAGGTAAAAAGCCTACGTCCTGCTTGTCTGGTATTGATCATGAGGAAGATCTCTCGGTTACAAGGGTGCTGTTTTGCTACCTCTAATCACGAGAGTCTCTAATCTCTTGTCTATCTAAGACCTGTCTATTGAGACGTCCAAAAACTTGACCCTCTCGGGGTGACCTGCCCCTCCTTATATAAGCTGAAGGGGCGGCTTACATGTAGAGTCTAAGTCGGATTGAGACTTAACTTATTGTGACTTCCTATTGTGGGCTTCTCTTCATGGGCTTCTGAGTCCCGGTCGGCTTACACCGGGCGGCTTACACCCGGGTACTCATCTTCAGGGACTCACGACCGTAGACTCATCTTCAGGGGATCATCTTTAGGGACTTACAACCAGAGAGTCATCTTCAGAGACTTACAACCGGAGAGTCATCCTTAGGGACTTACAACCGGTGAGTCATCCTCAGGGACTTACAACCGGAGAGTCATCCTCAGGGACTTACAACCGGTGAGTCATCCTCAGGGACTTACAACCGGAGAGTCATCCTCAGGGACTTACAACCGGAGAGTCATCCTCAAGGACTTACAACCGGTGAGTCATCCTCAGGGACTTACAACCGGTGAGTCATCCTGAGACCAGGTCATAACTATCACCGGGTTATACCTGCCTCCTGGGTCATACCACGGGGTATATCCCCGACATTAGCCCCCAGGTTAGCTTGAATTTATTCATGGTAACCTCCTGAAATGAGAATAGTAAATATGTTAAGTGGCTGGCTTGCTCCTTTGGCCGGCTTATGAAGTGGCTCCTTATAACTCCGGGTTTTTTCAATATGCCATTGAGTCGGCTTCCAATACTTTGGCTTAATGAAAATCTTGAAAAATAAGAAATCCTCATGACGTAGATCCAGACTTCCATTGTTATGAAACAAGGCAACTTATATAAACTCTGGCGGGTTATGATCTTTTATAACGCCGGGTCATGAATGTTGGTGACGCCGGGTCTAACAACTGAACTCCCTAATTAACATCTTGAAAATTCTCCTCAAAGTTTTTGACATGTCCATATTACCTGTAGCCCCCAAGCTCCGAGATTATCCATGATAACTTGGTGCTTTGCAAAAATATGTTTGAATGTGTAGCCCTCAAGTACCAGGTTGTCTTGCCTGCAGTAGCCTGAGACTTGTAAGTGTCTTATACCTTATAAAGCTTCGGCGGGTGTAGCCCCAAGGGCCGGTTCAGAAATATGTGATGGGCCGGGTCTTCAGTTTGAACCATATAATCTGATTGAATACCTTAATACTATAGCCCCCAAGTGCCGGGTCGCACGCCTGTGGCGACTTGGGACTTCAGAAAATTTGATCTGAGCGGTGTAGCCCCCAAGTGTCGGGTCAGTAAGAATTACTGGGCTGGGACTTAGAAAAAATGTGGAAAGTCCGTCTCATCTCCGTGAGATAATATGGTCTTGCTGACGATGTAATGATTTGAAAACCGGCTTGCATTAGCCCCCAAGTGCCGTGGTGTGTGCTTGCAACGACATGGGACTTGCATAGATATAAACTGGACTTGAATAGTGTAGCCCCCAAGTGCCGGGTCGTCTACCTGCGGCGACTCGAGACTGTGTGAGAGTAATATGACTCATCATAATGCACTTCAAAAATTCTCTTGAACTGATATTGATCAGATTTGAAAGAGTCCTTGATCGTAGTTGTAATATAACCCGGAATGAATATCCTAGAATAATTGCTTTGTCTTTGACATAAAATGCCCGCTCACGATTGCGGTGCAACCCGGCAAATATATATTTGATAAATCCATGAGTGTTGTAGATTACTATAGAACACAATTGAATAAATCCGAGAGCCGGTCAATTAGATGACACGACATTATATCTGATAGGGTGGCTCATCTTAATAGACAAGTCCTGCAAAAATAAGACATAATATGTTCTGTATTGCTGTAAGGGTGGCTTGAAAATGCACAACCCGGAGATGTTAAATCTTTCATAACCTTGCTCCTTCTTTCATAATCTTGCTCTGACCCAGCTTGACAAACCGGCATGACATGCAATGTATGATGCAATGTATGATGCAATATGTGATGTAATGCATGATGATTTTTTTTAATTTTTTGAACAACTCATGTGCCGGTTCTCCTGGGTGGACTCGCTAATTAAAACTCCTAACCAGTACAGGGTCTCTATCGAGATTGGCCATCAATTTCTTAGAACGGCTCAGGGTCTCTAAGCGAGATTAACTGATAGGAAGTGTAGCGTCCCAGAGAGAGACACAACAGGGCATGAGTACCCTTGTAGCTCAAAAGCTGCCTCTCACGTGACATAAATCCGTTGTTTTAACCTTAAACAGTTTAGGGTCTTTAAAAGATTAATTGTATAAGAGTACGAACGGGCCACATAGCAGAGAGTCGGCAGTAGATGAGAGAGTTTATCCTTGCTTTCTGTAAGCCAGCCCTCACCTGACAGGAACCGTCGGTTTAACCTTAACCAGTACAGGGTCTCTAATGAGATTGGCCGTCAATTTCTTTGAACCGGCTTAGGGTCTCTAAGCGATATTAACTTGTAAGAGTTCGACGGGTCACTTAGTGGAGTGGCAAGTTGCAAATGGGAAGGTTTAACTCTGGTGGTTTAAGAGCCGATCAAGGGGGTATGTAAGCTAAACCCGATGGGTTGGAAGCCCCCAAATGACCTTTGTTGATGAAATCAACTGTTTGGCTTGAGAGCCGATCGATAGGGTGTGATAAGCTAAACCCGGCGGGTTGGAAGCCCCCTAGACGACCTTTGTTGACAAAATCAACTATTTGGCTTGAGAGCCGATCGATAGGGTGTGATAAGCTAAACCCGGTGGGTTGGAAGCCCCCTAGACGACCTTTGTTGACGAAACCAACTGTTTGGCTTGAGAGCCGATCGATAGGGTGTGATAAGCTAAACCCAGTGGGTTGGAAGCCCCCTAGACGACCTTTGTCGATGATATCATATTGTGCACCATCTTGTAAGTCACCATCTTGTAAGTCGCCATCTTGTATGAAGAAATGGCAGAAGCCTCCAAGTGACTTTATGATGATCCAATATTTTTGGGCACCCATGTTTGAATGATGCATCACGGCGGCTCGTCCTCTTGGGAAACTTTTAATTCTTCCACCAAAAATGTAATAGCCCCCAGGGTTGGGTTTGCTCTTGCCAAGACCCGGGGTTCTTTTTGAAAAATGACCAAATGTGTCTCGCCATGTCTATAGCCCCCGAGTCTTAAGTTGACTCTAAGAGGCGACTTAAGAATCTCCACTGAAGTTTGAGGTTGACCATGGCGGGCTATAGATGATCCCGTATGAATTGTTTTGATAACCCGGTCGATGGTTCGTCCCGACTACTTTTTGAAGTTAACCAGACTACAATGGTGGCGACTTGTGCGCCTGTCCATTTGGGCGGCTCGTATAGAAGAACACTGCACCAATATGTTGATGTGGATAAGACCGTGGGGCGGCGACTCATAAGCGTATGTTGGGTGGCTCGTACAGGCGAGCACTACACAATATGTTGATGTAGATACGACCAGAGGGCGATGACTCATAAGCGTCCATTGGGTGGCTCGTACTGGTGTCTGCAGCCCCCGATGTGTTGATGTAGATGTAAAAGTCAACCGCGGCATTGTAAGCCAGTGAGGTCATGATAAATGGCCATGGCGTTGTAAGCCGGTACGAACGGCGAGTTGCCATGGTGTTGTTAAACCGGTGCGTTTGGTGAGTGGCCCTTGGTATTTATAAACCGGCATGGGCGGTGGGCCGCCCGTGGCATTGTTATGCTGGTACAAACGCTTGAGGCAGCTGCAACATGGTCGATGTAGACCCGACCGTGGGGATGGCGGCTTGCGGATGGTACCGGTGTGTTGTTGTAGACCGGGCCGTGATGGCGGCGGCTTGCGTGCAACTATGGAGTAACACGCCGCAAATGAACACTTGTGCATAATGACGCTGGCATGCACTCCATCCCCGCAATATAACGCCATTTGAATAATCCTCATGTGCAAAAAATATTGCAAAAAGCCGGAGTAATTGTTCTTGAAAGAGGCGGGCAGTCGAAACGGAGCAGAGGTTAAAGGCAAAGGTGAAGCCACGACATCTCGAAACGGTGACTGTGTTGCAGCAGGTCTCTGAAAGACGAACCGCTGGTACGCGATAGAGCGGTCATGGAGGCGATTTGGAGGTGGAGCTGGCGCGGAGACGGGGTCACGACCGCAAGGGTCATGTGCGTGCGGAGGCTGACCCGACGACGGTTCGGCAACTTGACATAGGCGACTCGTAGCGCGGCCAGAGATATGGCTGAGGCGGAGGCGAGCAGCTCGACGCGAGGGCTGCACCGGACGGCTCTTTGGCCACACAGAGCCGACGGCATACGGGACAAGATGGGAGGCGGCGACGGTGTCAACTGCAGTCAGAACAACAGAGCGCTACGGTGGTGACCCGAGAAGGCGAAGGAGCGTGAAAGCGCGGTGACTCCTAACCGAGGCATAGATGGATGGACACGCCGGCAAGCCACAATGGCGACTTGACGAAGGTGCGAGAGAGACAGGGCGGCTCGCAGGGGGTGACTCTGTGCGCGGGTGATCGTCGGAGGCCACAACGGCTTGGCTAGCGCAGTAGAGCCAGCATAGGCGGGATCCCTGATACGTGAGAGCCGGTGGAGGCGAACGCCATGATATGTGAGAGCCGGCGCGGGAACGATAGAGCCAGAGGTCGCAGCAGGAATCGGAGGCCGCGAGGGGAGCCGGTCGGTGCGGCGGTGTGACGAGGCGGCTTGCCCGCAGGAGCAGAGGTGTGCACGGCTCGCGCGGGGCGTCTCGGAGACCCCGGCTGGCTCGGTAGTTGAGGCGCGGCGGCGGCTAGACGTGGCAACGGTAGAAGAAGCACGACGAGGCCATGGAGGCGATTCGCGTCGGGAGAGGTAGCACCGCGCGACTGCTATGGGCTGGTTGCGCAGGAGGAGCTACGGGGCAGCGATAGGTCACAGCTCCAGGGCGAGGTCATGGAAGCAGCTGGTTGAGTCAACTCATACTGAGGCGGAGGCAGCCGGCAGGGTTAACGTGGAGGTGAGGTGTAGGCAGAGGCGGAGCCGGCATGGGTGACTTGAGGCGGAGGCGAATCTCATGCGAGAGCACGACACCAGCGGTGAATCCGGGCTGTGCCCGTACTTGCGTTTTTTTATGTTGCAGGAATTCTGCCTCGGGACAGGAGTTGACAACTACTCGACGAAACGGTGGAAACCGATTTGATGCCAAGATGTGTTGGAACTTTTGGTAATCTCGGCGATGCATCATATCAGCAGTGGAAATTGATCTCTTCTTGTATTCAAATTGTAGCAACGGCGATGCTTCCCAACACAACCCTAATTTCTTCTTTGACCTCAATCTCATATCTGCCGGCTCAAAACAAATCATGATTTTGATCACAAAACAACAAAATTGACGGTTGCGTCCATAGTTGTCCCATGGCGGGTTATCCTGCGTAGTTGTTTTCGGGATGACTTTTCATCCGATGAGTCGCGAGCTTCTCGATACCCTTAGGGCTACCTTCAAGAACACCACATCACTGTGCGCAGTCCCACGGTGGGCGCCTACTATCGTGCTTTTGTCACGGCAGAGGTCCGGGTGAACGGAGTTTAGGTTCGAGGCCGAAGAGCAACTACGTGGCGGCTTGAAGGGGTTGGTCGGAATCTAGAGACGCAAGTTTACCCAGGTTCGGCCCCTCCGACGAAGGTAAAAGCCTATGTACTGCTTGTCTGGTATTGATCATGAGGAAGATCTCTCGGTTACAAGGGTGCTGTTTGGCTACCTCTAATCACGAGAGTCTGTAATCTCTTGTCTATCTATGACCTGTCTATTGAGAAGTCTAAAAACTTGACCCTCTCGGGGTGATCCGCCCCTCCTTATATAAGCTGAAGGGGCGGCTTACATGTAGAGTCTAAGTAGGATTGAGACTTAACTTATTATGACATCCCATCGTGGGCTTCTCTTCATGGGCTTCTGAGTTCCAGGCGGCTTACACCGGGCGGCTTACACCCAGGGAATCATCTTCAGGGACTCACGGCCGGAGACTCATCTTCAGGGGCTCATCTTCAGAGACTTACAACCGGAGAATCATCTCAGAGACTTATAACTAAAGAGTCATGTTCAGGGACTTACAATCGGCGAGTCATCCTCAGGGACTTACAACCGGAGACTCATCCTCAGGGACTTACAACAGGAGAGTCATCCTCAGGGACTTACAACCGATGAGTCTTACTCGGGGACTTACAACCGGAGAGTCATCCTCAGGGACTTACAACCGGAGAGTCATCCTTAGGGACTTACAACTGGTGAGTCATCCTCAGGCCGGGTCATAACTATCACAGGTGACTTACTTGAAAACCTGTAAGGAGACCTTTGAAGGCCTCCTTCAATCCGTTGTCAACTGTAACATCCCAAATTTTGGAATGTTATAATAATTATTAGAATGATTGTTTGTTTGCTTGAGTGATTGAAATTGAGTGAAAATTTGAAACTTTTTGAAACTTTTGAAAGTTTAATGAGAGGGAATGAAATGACCTTCCCAAAACTTTCAATCTGCATTTTGATCACCAAGAATTCAAATTCATTTCATCACAAAACCCTAGAGTGAAGATGACATGACTTCTTCCATTTAAAGAAATGAAAAGGGATTTGAAAAGAATTTGAATTTCATTTGAAAAATATTTCGAATTCAGGAAACTTTATGCAACTCAATGATTTTCATGAGAGAGGATAATATGACTTCCTCAAATTTTAAGAAATATGAGTTGGAAGTTTAAAAGAAGGAATTGAAAGAGCTTTTTAAAACCTCTGGATTATTTTGAAAATCCATTTCATATTTGGTCCCTATTCAAAATTTTCAAAGTATTCAAACCCCTGACAAAAATTTGAAAGGAGTAACATGACACTCCAAGCCAGGGGGTAATTTGTGAAGTTTTTTGAATCATCAAACCCAAAAAGTTATTTGAAAAATATTTGCAAAATTAAATAAAGCCAATTAAGGCATTTTCTCAAAAATGATTTTTTAATGTATTCCAATGCCAGAATAAAAATGTCCATTAAATGGCATTTATTATTCTGTTAATTTTGATATAAATTTGGCTATATTTGGAATTTATTCGAATGCTTTAAATAGGTTTTATGGCTCTGAAAAATCATAAATAGAAAACGGGTAACGATTTATAATAAAACAGCCGGCCCAACGGCTTTAAAGCCGAGACCGTTACCGGTCGGTCAACCGACGCGTTAACAGCTCGCCCGCTCTCGCTGACGTGTGGGACCCGCTGCCCGCTCCCTTCTCCCGCGCGGTCGCCTTCCTCCTCCCACGCTCCCGACGCCGTCGCCGGTTCCCCTCGCCGCGGACCCCCTCCCTCCTTTACTCCCCTACCCCGCACCTGGCCCTATAAGTACCCACCCCTCTCCTCCCTCCATTCCTCTTGTTTTCCCCACCTCCCGTGCACTCTCCACGCCGAGATTCGTCGCCGGACTTCACCACGACCGCCGCGCCATTGTTGCCCCACTGCTCCACCCCGACAACCCCCTCGCCGCCCGAGACCACCACCGAGCTCCTCTCACTCGCCCGCACATCCACAACCACCTGCCCGAGCCCCGGACCCCCTGGAACGCCGTAGCCATCGACCTCGCCAGAGTCCGAATCGCCCCCGAGCTCGTGCCCGTCGCATCCATCACCCCCGAGCCTCACTAACGCCACCGACGTGCTCGCCGTACTCGCTGCCGTGGAATAGTGCCCTCGCCGTCGCCGGAGGACCACCGAAGCGCCGCCCACATCGACCACTACGCCTCGGCCTCGCCGGAGAAGCCCTCGCCGGCGACCCACCATCGCGGTGAGCTCCACCACCCCTCTCCCCCGTCCGATCTGGATCTGACGATCCAGATTAGAACCTATAAAACCGCGAAGCGTTTTCCTCTAATGTTCGGTCACCCGCTCGCACGCGCACCCCGTAGCCAATAGCAGAACGACACGTGTACCCCCTGTCCGTTAGAAACCTTTTTTTCTTTTTCTGTTTTAATTTCAAAAACAGAATAGTTTCAGATTTGTTTTGCTTATATCTTTTATGTTTTTAAATATTTTAAATTGATTCTTTTTGCATTAGGTCAAAATTTTATTCTAGTTTCTGTATATGCCAAGTTTGACCATGTTTGAATATTTAAATTTGAATTTAAACAGATTTGATTTAAATTTTGTTTTCTGAATAACTTGAGTTTTATAATATATTTTTGATTGATTCTTTTTCCTACTTGTCACTAGTGGCCATATCTATCATTGGGAAGAGTTTGAGAATTTTTTTGAATAACTTTGATTAGGATTTTAACTAGAAACAAAATCTGTTTAGTTTGTTAATATAGTTTAATTAGTTTTATTTTGTTAGTTTAAATCTGAGTTTGTTTTAATTTGATTTAGTAGGTTTTGTTAGTTAAACTTTAGGTGTTTTACTTACTGTTAATAAAAATATAAATTTGCTTAGTTTGTTTCTTTATCAATATAGGAATCACAACTCCTCTTCAAATAGGTTTAATTGGTTATAAAACAGACTAGTTAGTAATAGTTAATTTTAACAAAGTTTTATATAATTGGATTCTGTTTTCAAATAAAATTTGTAGTAATCTTTTCTGTTAAGAAATATTTGTCAATAAAAATGGTTTAGTTTTACTCTATTATAGGAAACTATATTCTCTATCATTAGGTAATGTTTTATAAAACAACTTAGTTTTAGTAGAGATTATTTTCACAAAGTTTTAGATGATCTAATTCTGTTTTGTAACAAATATATTTTATTAATTATTTTCTGTTAACTTAGTTGTTTCATAATTTGTTTTCTTTTAGTTTATGGTTGTGCTTGTAGTTAAGTTCATTAGGTCAAACACTTATGTTGTTTAGGATAATGTTTTCATAGTTTTACTTGTTCTTCAAAAGTAATTCTTTTTGCTAGTAAAATATTTACTAAAATCCTTTTGTTATATTTTACGTTGTTTTTGTTTTGTTACTAGTTGTTGTAGTGGGAAATTACCTTAGTTGCTTTTATGAAAAACTTTGTTGATTTTGTCTTAAGTATTTCCTTCATCATCACCTTAGTTGTGTTGATGTAGCTTTCTTGATTTTAACTTTTGTCTTAAGTATTTCCTTCATCAACCTTGTTGTTTTTGTTTCTTGTGTTATCTTGTGATTGTTAGTTTGATTGCTAGAAGTGTTTGCTTATGTGAATGCAATGGTTGTTATATAGATTTCTCATCGGAGAGTGACGAATAGTCTATCAAGTTATTTCTGAGAGCGATCTTTATCTTCATCAACAGTACAGGCAAGTTCACCTTGACCATCTATTTCATACCTATGTTTTTATTGCATGTAGTGACATCATTCAGCACATCCCTCCCGTAGTGTTATTGAAATTCTTGTAGTTGAGTAGAATGCACGAGGTAGGAACCCACCAGTGGTTACTAAAGCCCCGGGAACGTTAGTTACTTTTATGCTATGCTAAAGTAGACGGGGTTTGGTATGAGTGATCGTGAGTGGTGTGAAGAAGGACTCCACATCAAAACAACGACTTCATGAAGACATCTTCAAGTCCTGCATCTTCAAGTCCTCAAGACTTCAAGACTCGAGAAGACAAGTTTTCAATAGACACTACTGGGTGAAGGATGGTTGATTGGGCATCCCTGGAGAAACCAGTGGATGGCCGGGATGCATGGAGAAGCGCCATGACATCTTGCGGAAAGCTTCACCCAGACTCAAAGAGAAGGATGAATACTTCATGCCCGGAAGCTTACCTGTGTAGCCACAAGTCATTATGGGCTCTGGCTTGGTTGATCTTTGTTGTGACTCTGTTGGGCAGTGCTACGAGATGTAGTCGACATTAGGATTGGATGGGCACTGTCGGACAGTCAGGGAAACACTCTGAAAGACCATGTTTCTTTCATCCTGTTCTCAAACACCAGGCAGTGCGAGGACTTACCAGGAGGGAAAGAATCTTGTGGGTAAAGTACACAACACTCTGCAGAGTTAAACCTAATCCATTAGCCGTGTCCCCGGTTACGGACAATTTGAGCTTCTAGACTTGGATCTATCTCTGAACTCTCAACATTGGACTGATAACTAATTGTGGGCAACTTAATGATACTTTTGGGCATTTGAGACATTGGTTGGTGGAACCATGTCATGATAGGTAACTCCGTAGTGAAAATTCCTGATATTCCTTGTTGTAGGGAAAATAAAATCAGCTTTTACGCAAAAACTCAGACACAGAGCCACAAAGCCTTTGCATATAGAATAGTCTTTATTCTTCTGTTCTACTATGGTGATCTTGCCAGTA
Organism: Hordeum marinum; assembly: GCA_022496015.1. Lineage (NCBI taxonomy): Eukaryota > Viridiplantae > Streptophyta > Magnoliopsida > Poales > Poaceae > Hordeum > Hordeum marinum. The sequence continues at coordinate 435,997,368 of CM039673.1, read as the reverse complement.
CATTCAATGTACTGACCTACACGGCTGCAATGTCTTATGTTGCAGATACTCTTCTACGACGGGTAAGAGTACGATTCAGGGTTACGGTCCGCACTCAACTTGTCGTTGGTGTTATTGGGACTCCACTCCCGTTGACTGTATCCGCTGCTATTTTAAGGTATATATCAGTTTTACGTTAATTACATGTGATTGCAGTTTGATATATACATTGATGTACTGTGTGTGCCAGCATACTGATCTAGGGATGGCACAGAAAACACAGAGGCTTGACTCGTTTTGAGTCGAGCCGCGTCCCCTTTGTCTCCTATTACAGTCGATCCTAGTCTCACGGTTCGGGACCCCCTACCCGAGATCCATCGGTTTTGACAACGACAGGCAGATTACCAAAAAAGGCTCCAAGATTGAATCGCTCGGGAATGGAGGCTTCTGGCGGCGGAAAAGTATTTGCGTGGCTCCTTTTGATGTTGGGGGAATATTTGGGAATTTATAATCCAAAGATTAGGGTTAGGAGACCTGCCGGGAGACGGCAAGCCTGCTAGGCGCGGCTACGGGGCCGCGCCTAGCAGGCTTGTGACTCCCTGGCAGGTTTCCTACAGTGCACTCCAAGCCTGGTTGATTTGTTTCCTTCCAGAAAAAATCATTCCGAAGGTTTTATTCCGTTTGGAATCCGTTTAATATTCCATATCTACAAAACTCAAAAACAAGGAAAAACAAAAACTAACACTAGGCTCTAGATAAATAGGTTAGTCCCAAAAATAATATAAAATAGCATATTAATGCATATAAAACATCTAAAACAAATAATATAATAGCATGCCATTATCAAAAATTATAGATACATTGGAGACGTATCACTTGCATGCGGCCCAACACGAGGCCCACCATGATGTCCTGGTACGGCCCAGCGACAAGTTCCCCAAGTCAAGGCTCTCGCGAGAGCCCCGGTCTCGCAAAGCACACAATCAGGAGGAGCGGCAGCCTCCAGGGCTGCCTCCCGAGGAGCGGATATTTCTATGTAGACAGCCGGCCTCATGGGGCCGGGATGACATGAGCCATGACAACTGAAAACAGGCGAGCGCCAGCAGGCACAGAGGAGGACTGTTTCCTCCTTCGTGCTAAGGAGGCAAGGAAGAATGCAGGTTCCCAAGGAATCCCCCAAAGGTTTCCCTTCCAATGCAACAAGACAGAGACCGTGAGCTCGACAGGACAGATGTCATCGCCGATCCCACCACCGCGTTACGCCCGAAAGCTTTGCACGCGAAGACCACCTTTAGTCAAGATAGGATGTACCTCCTGTCCCCTTTCAAATTTGTCCGTTGTGGGATCCCTTCCCGCCCGTGCGATAAGGGAATAGGACCGAGGCCACTATAAATAGGGACTAGCTTCCACCATAGAAGGGGGGGACAAGAGTTCAGCTCATACTCACAAAGAGCCTTCACGAGGTGTCTCACCACTGTACTAGTTCATCCAAAACCTCCTCGTGAGGCCAATCCACCAAAGCAGGAGTAGGGTTTTACACCGCAAGGTGGCCTGAACTTGGGTAAATCCCCGAATCCATCTTCTACCCTGCTCGCATGTACTTGACGAAGCTTGGTCGTACAATGGTGAACTTGAGACTTTGAGATGGTTGAGATCTTCGCATAGGCCTAGAGTTCGAACCATGTTGGGTCTGCGGAGCCCTCATTCCGACAGCTCATAACCCACAAGTGTAGGGGATTGTTTGTAGCCTTTTTTGATAATTAAGAGTGTCGAACCCAACGAGGAGCTAGAGTTAGATCAAATATTCCCTCAAGTTCTATCGACCATCGATACAACTCTACGCACGCTAATGCTTGATTTACCTAGAACTAGTATGAAACTACTTTGCGGGAATAAGACTAGAAGTACTTTGCAAGATAATAAAGAACGTGGAAATAAAAGTTAGGTTTTGTTTTAATAAAAGAACAATAAAAGTAAATAGCTTAGTAGAAATCTTTTTGTGTGACACAAAAGAAGATTGTCCCTAGGCAATTGAATATAATATGATAGATACTTATTATATGCAATGAGGGAAAGGATGAGCTAACAGACTTTCTCTACTTGGATCATATGCACTTATGATTGGAACTCTAGCAAGCATCCGCAACTACTAAAGATCATTAAGGTAGAACCCAACCATAGCATTAAGTATCAAGTCCTCTTTACTCTCATACGCAACAACCCACCTACTCGGGTTTGCGCTTCTGTCACACATGCAACCCACCATAGGAAAATCATGAACATATTGCAACACCCTGCAGCGGGGTTCCCTCACGTTTGCGCTGATTCCACTTCTCAAAATTCAAAAATATTCCAAAAAAATCTCCATAAATTTTTATCGCGTTTGGACTTCGTTTCATATGGAATTTTGGCGAAACAAAAAACACACAAAAAAGGAACTAGCACCGGGCACTGGATCAATAGGTTACTCCAACAAATCATATAAATTGTTGCCAAAAGTATGTGAAAGTTGTATAATATTGGCATGAAACAATCAAAAATTATAGATACAACGGAGACATATCAGCATCCCCAAGGTTAATTCCTGCTCGTCCTCGAGTAGGTAAATGATAAAAAAAACAATTTTTGATGTGGAATGCTACCTAGCATAATCTTGATCATATACCTAATCATGGCATGAATATTAAGACATGAGTGATTCAAGACGATAGTATACCATTTGACATAAAGACATCAATACTCAGGCATCCCAACAAACAATCATGTCTTTCAAAATATCAAGGCTAAAGGATGCTATCCCTACAAAAGCATATAGCCTTGTCATGCTCGGTCTTCTTAACACAAAGTATAAATCATGTACTACCCTGGTGTCAGCTAAGCAATTGGTTCATACTTTTTAACGCGCTTCAGCATTTTAAACTCTCATGCAATACATGAGCACTGACCAGTGCTATAGCACTATGCGTGGAATAGAATAAGGTGGTAGGTTTCAAAGGGGAAAAAAGTGGAGAAGAAAGTCTCGCATCAACTCAGCGTATCAACGGAACATGGAGATGCCCATCAATAGATATCAATGCGAGGAGTAGGGATTGACATGCAACGGATGCACTAAGAGCTATAAGTGTATGAAAGCTCAAACTGAAACTAAGTGGGTGTGCGTCTAACTCTATAATGAAAATTTCCTACTAGTATATGAAAATGATAACATAGGAGACTCTCTATATGAAAAACATGGTGCTACTTTGAAGCACAAGTGTGGAATTAGCATGCTCCTTCTCTCCTTGTCTCTCATTTTTTATTTCTTTTCTTTCTTTTTTTCTTTTTTTTCTTTTTTTCTTTTCCCCCTTTTTCTATTTTTTTGTCCCGGGCCTCATCCCGACTTGTGGGGGAATCATACTTTCCATCATCCTTTTCTCACTGGGACATGCTCTAATAATGAATAATGATGATCATCACACTTCTATTTACTTATAACTCAAGATTACAAGTCGGTACTTAGAACAAAATATGACTCTATATGAATGTTCTGCAATGATCTAGCATAGCAAAGATATCAAAAAATGAACAAGCCATGGAAACATCATGCTAGATACCTTACGATCATGCAAAGCAATATGACAATGAATGCTCAAGTCATCAAAACGGAAGCGGTGGAAGTTGCATGGCAATATATCTTAGAATGCCTATGGAAATGCCATAATAGGTAGGTATGGTGGATGTTTTGAGGAAGACATAGTAAAGCTTATGCGTGATAGAGCATATCATATCACGGGGTTTGGATGCACTGGCAAAGTTTGCATCGACTCTCGAGGTGAGAAAGGGCAATGCGCGGTTCCGTAGAGGCTAGCAAATTGTGTAAAGCTAAGAGTGTATGTAATCCATGGACTCACATTAGTCATAAAGAACTCACATACTTATTGCAAAAGTCTATTAGCCCTCGAAGAAAAGTACTACTATGCATGCCCCTAGGGGGGAGGTTGATAGTAGTTAACCATCGCGCGCCCTAGACCTTCACACAAAGATAGACAATCAAGGATAAATTGTGCTTCAACTTCCGAGCATAACAGGACTATACGTGCATGCTTTGGGAATCACAAACCTTAACACCAATATCTTACTAAACACGATCATCGACTAGTACCTCCCACATATTATCATCTCTATATCGCAAAACTATTGCAAGGAATCAAACATATCATATTCATTGATCCATAAGTTTTATGTAGGATTTTATGACTAACCATGCAAATGACCAATTCCTGTTGACTCTCTAATTAGATATAAGTGAAGCAAGAGAGTTTAATTATTTATATAAAAGACCATGCTCTAATAAATATAAGTGAAGCAAAAGATAATTCTACGGATAACGATATTCTAAGTGAAGAGAAACACGCAATCCAAACTTCAAATTATATAAGTGAAGCACATGAAGCATTCTATAAATCCATACTCAAAAGATATAAGTGAAGTGCAATGAGCATTATATAAATCAACCATGGACTATCTCATACCAGCATGGTGCATAAAACCAAGGGGAAAAGTAAACACAAAAGAGGCTCCAAGATTAACACATATCACATGAATGAAACGAAAACGAAAACATACCGATACTTGTTGAAGAAAGATGGGATGCCTTTCGGGGCATCCCCACGATTAGACACTTGAGTCTTCTTGGATATTTACTTGGGGTGCCTTGGGCATCCCCAAGATTAAACACTTGCCTCTCCTCCTTCTCCTCATATTGAGACGTCCTCGATCTTTGAACATTTCATCCACACAAAACATAATAGAAGACTGGTAAGATCCGTTAGTATAATAAAGCAAACTACTACTTTAAGTATTTTTCAAAACCCATTCATATTTATATTTGCATTATCCCTGCTGTCTATTAACTTTTCCATGGCTTATACCGCCGATAAAATCGATAGTTTCATCAAAACAAGCAAAACAATGCATGAAAACCAGAATATTTCTTAAACAGGACAATCTGTAGTAATCTGAACTTTGACCATACTTCTGTAACTTCAAAAATTCCGAAACATTAGGACAAAATTATTTTTTATAGAAATATTGTGTAAAAATTTCAAAAACTTTTGACGTTCCAGTAAAAAAAAAATGAAAATTCACGCAATACAACCAAAGTTTCTGTTTTTACACCGCACATACCAACAAGCAATCTAATCATCCTAAAGGAAAATATTGGGACAATGGATTTGTACAAGGGAATAATTATTTTTGGTTCAAAAGTTTATGTGGTTCAAGATTCACAAATTTTCCATGGGCATGAACAAAGTTCAAGGCTAGCCCCCACTTCAACGATGCTCATCATCTCTCTCACTTTCACCTTTCTTTTTATGAAGTTTTAGGTTCCCTCTATATTTTTTTATTTTTCAACTTTATAAAAGCACACAACATAATAAAATGACTCTCTAAAACTTTTAGATTGTATCCCTAGCAGCACTTACTTTAAAGCCATTAAGCTACGCATAAAGTGCTCAACTAATTGATCCACCCGGATCCCAAGGTATATCAAAGCCAATTTTAATTAACAATTATTTGTAACTTTGTAGTGAGCACAAAGTCATATATATCATGTGACAATGAAGTCTAACTCTATTCTTGTGCATCAGCATGTCATACAACAACAATTCATGCACATTAAGTAAAGGCCAATGCATAGTATAAACAATTACTTGCAATTTTATAGTATTGGAAACATAGAGAGGTGAAGATTTGGTTCCTCCCTCATAGTAATTGCAAGTAATAGAACCAAGCACATGCATATTATATTCATCAAAATCATCATGTGTAGTGGTAAAACGCAACCCATCAATGTAATCCTTAATAAGTACAGACTTATCCGATATAGTGTAGTTGGGAGAATTCAAAAAGATAATAGGACTATCATGTGTGGGTGCATTAGCAACAATTTCATGCTTAACATAAGGAACTATAGCAAGTTCACCTCCATAAGCATAATTCATATTGGCATCTTGGCCACAAGCATAGCAAGCATCAAGGTCATCAAAAAGGGATATTTCAAATGAATCCAAGGGATCATAGAGATCATCAATTTTATAGCATTCATCCTTCGGTATGTGCGAAGGATAATTAAACAATGTATGAGTTGAAGAGTTACTCTCATTAGAAGGTGGGCACGGGTGATCAATCTGCTCTTCCTCCTTTTGTTCTTCGCTCTCCTCCTCATCTTTTTCATCTAATGAGCTCATAATTTCAACAACTTGTTTTTCCATAGGTCCCTACCAAATATTAGTCTCTTCCAAGGCAGCAGACATTCTTTCAATAAATTTGTTATCATAAGCATTAGAAGCATAGTTTTCATAGCAATATTTAAGTATGGCAAAATTTTCAGATTTGTAAAGAGTAGCATCATACTTTTCAATCAAGGTAGCAATTGCATAAGCACCCTTAAAAGCAACAAATTCTTCAATTAGTTCAACATCATAATAACAACAGGCTTCCTTGGCATAAGAAGATAGTATTTCATTATCATTAAACACACATTGGTATGGAAGGTGTTTTTTAGTTTCTTCAGAACAACATATAAAGTCATGTATTTCGCATAAATTCCAAGCATAACAACACAAACTATTAATTTCACGCCACAAGAGTTTCCCTTTTTGAGATAGGTGGTGCAGTACATAATGAGCATGCTCATTTAATGATTTTCCCTCAACTAAGCTAGTTGGGGTTTCAGCACGAGCACAAAGGGATCAAAGATGATCTAAGTAATAAGTTTCGGTAGTACGGAACACTAGTGGTTCCTCTACTTTTGGAGCAGCAAGTACATCTATTTTTTTGGTATTTTGCATTTCCTACCCATATTTAAAGATAGAAAACAACTAATAACAGAAAATAAAAATTACTTAGTGATAAAGCAAACAAGGACACACAAGAATGTTCACCCCACGCTATTGCTCCCCAGCAACGGCGCCAGAAATATGTCTTGATAGCCCACAAGTGTAGGGGATCGTTTGTAGCCTTTTTCGATAAGTAATAGTGTCGAACCCAGCGAGGAGCTAAAGGTAGAACAAATATTCCATCAAGTTCTATCGACCATTGATACAACTCTACGCACGCTAGTGCTTGCTTTACCTAGAACAAGTATGAAACTACTTTGCGGGAATAAAACTAGAAGTACTTTCAAGATAATAAACAATGTGGAAATAAAGTTAGGTACTCTTTTAATAAAAGAACAATAAAAGTAAATAGCTTAGTAGAAAGATTTTTGTGTGACGCAAGAGAAAGATTGTTCCTAGGCAATTGAATATAATATTATAGATACTTGTTATATGCATTGACGGAGAGGCATGAGCTAACATACTTTCTCTACTTGGATAATATGCACTTATGATTGGAACTCTAGCAAGCATACGCAACTAATAAAGATCATTAAGGTAAATCCCAACCATAGGATCAAGTATCAAGTCCTCTTTACTCCCATACGCAACAACCCACCTACTCAGGTTTGTGCTTCTGTCACTCATGCAACCCACCATAGGAAAATCATGAACATATTGCAACACCTTATAACGGGGATCCCCCATGTTGCGCTGATTCCACTTCTCAAAATATTCCAAAAAGATTCTCCTTAAATATTTATCGCGTTTGGACTTCATTTGATATGGAATTTTTGCAAAACAAAAAGCACACAAAAAACAGGAATTGACACTAGGCACTGGATCAATAGGTTAGTTTAATAAATCATATAAATTGTTGCCAAAAGTATGTGAAAGTTGTATAATATTGGCATGAAACAATCAAAAATTATAGATACGACGGAGACTTATCAGCGGGGTGGCGGCATGGTGGCACGGTGGTGGCGAGGCGAGAAGGGAGAGCAGCCACAGCGAGGCAAGAAGGGAGAGCGTCGACGGAGAGGCGAGAAGCGAGAGCGGCGGCGAGGTGAGAAGCGGCGCAGAGGGCCTGTGGCAAGGACAAGCGATGAAGAGGACGCGTGGAGGCACTGGATTTTAAGCGTGCGCGTGTCGGCACATGCCAAATGTATCCCGCCTTTTCCCGCACGGCGCACCGCTTTTCTTTTTGCGCCCTTTTTTCCGCCATCGGCTGGAGCGCGCCGTGCGGCCACGCACACGCTAAAAAGCCTATTTTTCACGTACGTTTTATTTGGCGTGACTGTTCGAGATGCTCTTAATTAATTTATTTTTCTCATACTGCTGCTTCAGACCACGTACGTGGTAGTATCTAGATTCCCATGCTTTATACATGTATAGGTATACACTTTTTTCCCGCGAATCAAGGTAGGGCGACTCCTAACCTCGCCCTACCGGGAGCTCCGCCTGTGGTTGACGCATCGCAGAGATCAAGGTCATGGAGGAGAGAGAGCGTCATGGCTAGGTTGTAATTAAAGCGCATCAGCGGACAGGGGCGGCCATACCTTCCCTAGTTGATGAGGTTTTCCCCTTCCCTCTCAAATCCGAAAAATCATCACCACTGCAGATGATCCATGGTGTCCTGCAAGTTGCGATTCGAGGGGCGCATGCAAGAGATTGCGGAAGGGACGAGGAGAAGATGGAGAAGATGTGGGAAATCCTCTCCTAGTTCCCAGAGGAGAAGGACTTCAAGGCGGCGGTGGGATCTGCATACAGGAAGCTCACATAGTCAGAGGATATTTGCCTCACCCCTTCTGCTGAGCCAGTGGGATCTATGAGGATGCTGTTGTGGGCGATCGAGGAAGCAACCTCCAACGACACGAAGCAAGCCAAGAAATGGAGGGGATTACGCTCGCGTCACAGCGTCTTGACGGGCCTGTCGGATGTAGTGATGGGAGTTGTGATAGGGCTCCTAGTGCCAAAATTGGAGGAAGCTCCGATCAAACATTCGAGAGATCTAAAGCAAGCGGAGGTGGTGGTGGGCGGCGGGGAGCTGAAGCAGAGGAAGTGGCCAATGGTGCTCAGCAGGTCTCCATGTTTCCCCTGTCACTCCCCACGCAATGCGTAGCCGCTCGCGCTCCATGGTCATGAAGAAGGGGTGTCTCCGACTGTCGGTCGGTTCTGCGTGCTAGCCAGAGATGAATCCAATGAGGAGACTGGGCCCTCACCAGAGGAATTAGGCAACAAATTCAGAAACTCCAAATATCTTCTCTCGTCGGCCGAGCTGTGATCTTTGTTGAGAAAGAAAAAGGTACTCCCTCCGTTCCTTTATAGAAGGCCACAAACTCATATTACAGATACCAAAGTAAAATTTAATGAATGTTTTGCAAGCCAACTTTTTTGTTTATTAACCGCGATCATTAATACGCCGCATGCATGTAAGGAAGGAATGAGAAGGAAATAACTAAGTGTCATTATGACTACATACATGAAGCATTAAACAAGTTGTTAATATGAGGAAACATCATTAGTTTTTGCCTCGGTTACTTCTGATGGCCTTATATAGATACAAAATGTATTTCTCATAGTGGCATTGTATAAGCGAATGAATGGAGTAACAAAAATGGTAGTAAAGAGAATCGCGCTTTCTATGCTGATAGGCTGTGTCGAGATAAATTTCTGATAGCAAAGCATGGTAATACTAAATTCATTGGAAATAGCGAGGTTATTAATGAACATGAGCTAGATATTAGTAGAGGAAACTTCATCTTCAAAAAAGAAATGAGAGGCAATTCTCCCCGTCTGCCCACCCTTGTCCAGACTTCTCTAGTGATTGGGCAGCCCCATAAGAGGTGATGCACCGTCTCCAAGCTGCGGATGCAAGGCGGGCATAAATACTTGTTTGGCCAGCCACGCCTTCGCAAATGATCATTTGTCTAGAGATGGTGTTGTTCTAGGAGCCGAGTAAAAATCTTGATGTTCCCCTGTATCTTGGACTTCCAAATGAGCTGCTCCCAGTCTATTTGTACTCTGCCTTGGAACTGTGATGTGTGTGTTTAGCTTGTCATGTACTTACCTTTTGCCTCGAGGTTCCAGCAAATTTAGTCTCTACTTACCTCTCTAAGCTTTGTGGCAGCAGTGGTGATCAGACGATGTATATGGAAGAACTCTAGTAGCAAGTTCACCATGTCCCCATGCCTCAAATCTTTGAGCCAATTTTCATCTCGGAGTGCATCTTATACAATCCTATTCTTTGAAAGCACAATATGCTCCCTTGGTGGTTTTGATAATTCATGACAACATACATTATCTCTTGGACTAATACTTTTATCTAACGTATTTCAGATAAATTCCACAGAGAAGGTTGGCTAAGGAGTGTGAAGAGTATCACCATGAAGAAGAAGGAGAAGGGATAGCATTGGCAAAGCTTCAAGCAAGAGGACTCTACATTTTACTTTGTGAGAAATCACTTTGAGTCCATATGAAATCCAATACTATTCAAATAGGGTAAGGTACTGATGATGAACAAAGATGTTCCACGTGCACAAGTGATAATCGCAAAAAACACCCGCAAACTCTTCCACAAAAGTCTGTCCAAGCCTTTCATGAAAATCGGTGCAACCAACTTCTTCCACTCAGTTCCACCGATTTCCCATCTCACACAGAACCCTGTCAAACCCTAGATCATCGGTGCAACCGATTCTGCTTCAGTGCCACCGAGTTCAGCTTGCCAACTTTTTGTTACCTCGATTCACAAAATCGGAAATTTCGAGTTTTTGAATCGGAGTCACTGAGATGCGGATTCTGACCCTTGGACACCTTATCAGTATCGGTGAGACTTCTGTATCAGTCTCACCGAGATTCAAAACTTGCTACCTTTGGAGCCACTCGGTACCAACAAGATTCGCACATCGGTGTCACCGAGTTTGTCACTTTAGGTATAAGGGCTAGATTTTTCGAGATCCCAATATATACCCCTCCACCACCACTCACTCGCAAGAGAAGAACTCAGAACAAATCCCCACCGGATTTTCTGAGAGAGAGCCACCTACTCATGTGTTGAGACCAAGCCATTCCATTCCAACCATATATATCTTGATCTCTAGCCTCCCCAAGTTGCTTTCCACCCAATCAATCTGTTCCACCAAAGCCAAATCTTTTAAGAGAGTGATTGAGTGTTGAGGAGACTATCATCTTGAAGCACAAGAGTAAGGAGTTCATACACATTATCGAGCCTATTATCTTTTGGAGGGTGGTGCCTCCTAAATTGGTTAGGTATCACTTGGAGCCTCCTACTTCGTGTTGTGGAGTGAACCAAGAAGCTTGTAAGGGCAAGGAGATCGCCTACTTCGTGAAGATCTACCCCAAGTTAGGCTAGTCCTTTGTGGACGTAGGCCATCATGGTATAGACAAGGTTGCTTCTTCATGGAAGCCTCCATGGGTAGAGCCCTCCGTGGATTCTCGTGACGGCTACCCTCCGTGGGTTGAAGTCTCCATAAATGTGGACGTATGATAGCACCACCTGTCGAAACCACGGGAAAAATCTTCATGTCCCTCATGCGCTTGATATCCCTATCTCAACTCCTTACTTCCATGTGCAATGTCTTTACTTTTTTCTGCTATACTTTATGACTTGCATGTGTAAGGTCTTCTAGACTTGCTATAATTACTAAAATCTTCCAACTATTAACTTTTGATATTGTGTAGATTTTAATTTGCACTATTAGTCTATTCACCCCCTCTAGACATACTCTTCTAGTGATCCCACATTCTTGTGTCGGAAGTGTTTGTAGAGCAAAGTGTCAGCGGCGGCTAGTGTGGGATGCTCGATCGAGGAGGAATGCCAAAACAAGGTCTTTAGCATCGTTGCCAATCATGAGAGTTGTCGCTGCCGCAAACAGAGCCTTGTCAACGTTGCTGCATGGTGGCGCCGTGCCAACCCAGGATCATCCCGGGTCTTCCCCGGCAATCCTAAGCCACCGTAGTCTAAGAGAGCGGTTGAATCACTCCATGTCGAGGATGCCAAGCCCCCCTCGTGATGTTGGTGAGCAGATCATCAGTGAGTTCACCTTGCAGCTGCCCCCGGTGATCTTGTCATCTTGTTTCCAAAGGACTCTATGTCTACACTTGTCTATTTCTTTGAGGAGCTTCTTGGTAGTCGGAGAAATGATAATGTGAACGTTGGCATGGCGCTGAGGACGCATCGGACTAGAATCATCCTGCTAGTGATCGATAGTAGTCTCCCCTTCCATCCCGCAAGCCTAGCCTTGATCCTATCTATAATGAACTGTAGGTTCGCTAATCTCAGCCTAGTTAGTGTGAGTGGGAGACCTAGGTTGGTTGTAGGAAAGTGTCCAAGGGCTCCTCCGAAGTTTACTAGTACCTCCTCGAGGTCTAAATCTTCACACCTAATGGGTAATGTCGTGGATTTGGAGGGGTTGATATGCAGGCCTATGGATGCTCCAAACTCATGGAGAATGTGCATTAGTGCATCAATCTCCTACTTTAATCGATTGGCTACACTGGTGATGTCATCGGCATATAGACTAATGCGGAGCTTAAGCTCCCTTCCTGGAAGTGGTGCTATGATGTGGTGTTGTGCAGCTACTTCTAGCAGGTGATGGAGCAGGTCAATCGCCAGAATAAATAGGAATGACGACAAGGGATCGCCCTGCTATAGGCCTTGACCGTGACGAATGGGTTGTACAGGGACGCCATTGAGGAGGAAATACGATGATGATGTATAAAGAAGTAGTGTGATCTAATCTCTCCATCGTGCGCTAAAACACATTTGTTGCGGTAGCTCTAGTATATATTCCAGGACACATTGTTGAAGGCCTTGGCAAGAAGAAGGACCGATGTTTTTCATTTTTGAGTGGCCTTGACGGAGTTTTGGACACATAGGAAGCTGTCGTGGACGCACATTGTCCGAAGGAAAGCCGACTGTGCTGGTGAGATCAGTGTGTCTATTACACCTTCTAACCTCATGGAGAGCACTTTGAAGATCAACTTGGCGATGGATGTATAAGACTAATCAGCCTGTAGTCACTAATGGAGGTCGCCCAATCCTTCTATGGTAGCAAGGCGACAATAGTTGTGTTTGGTGCCCCAAAATTTCTCCCATCTAGGTTCTAGAACTAGACGAACACTGCCATGACGTCGTCTTTGATGATTGTCTAGCACACCCTAAAAAAGGTGCCTCGGAAGCCGTCTGGCCCTGGTGATCGCATCGCCGGTGATGCCTTGATCGCGAGGCACACTTCGTCCTTTGTGAAAGGATTGTCGAGTCCTCCACCTTGTAATCTAGGCATATCTATGGAGCTTGAGTGGATGGTGACAACCCGACGCGCTACAGTATCAAGTAAGGAGGAGAAGTGCTCGTGTATCACCTTCTCCTTGTCCTCCTGTGATGTGACTACACCTGTTGCCCGTGCAAGTCGTGGATGAATTCTTTCCGCCTCCTAGAGTTTTTTTTGCCTGGAAGAAAGTGACAGGCTAATGTCTACTATGCAACCTTCTTCTTGTAGACTCGTGTTGGGCCTCCAAGCGTAGAGTTTTGTAGTACATTGACAATTTTGCCTTAAGTGGATGACCTAAGGTTTATCAATCTGTGGGAGGTGTAGGATGAAGATAGCCTCTCTCAAACAACCCTGCAATCAAATACAAGAAATATCTTGTGTCCCTAGCACACCCAATACCATGGCAAATTGTATAGGTGCACTAGTTCGGTGAAGAGATGGTGATACAAGTGCAATATGGATGGTAGATATAGGTTTTTGCAAGATGAAAATATAAAAACATCAAGGTAACAAATAGTAAACAGCGAGGAAAACGTTGTATAAATACTTGGAAACAAGGCCTAGGGTTCATACTTTCACTAGTACAATTTCTCTCAACAATATTGGCATAGTTGAATCATATATAAATACCTCTCGTGCGAGAATGAGTTCACTCCAAAGTCACAAATAGTGGAGAACTTTAGAAGAAATTATTGTAGGGGATGAAACCACCTCAAAGTTATCTTTTCCGATCAATCTTATGAGCTATCCCTATTAGTGTCAAAACAACCCTAGAGTTCATACTAAAATAACACCTTAAGATACACATCAACCAAAACCCTAATGTCACCTAGATACTCCAATGTCACCACAAGTACCCATGGGCTTGATTATATGATATGTACCACATAATTTCAGATTCATCATGTTCAATCCAACACAAAGAACTTCAAAGAGTGCCCTAAAGTTTCTACCGGAAAGTCAAGACAAAAATGTGTGCCAACCCCTGTGCATAGATTCCCAAGGTCAGGGAACCCGCAAGTTGATCACCAAAACATACATCAAGTGCATCAATATAACATCCCATTGTCACCACAGATATCCCATCGCAAGACATACATCAAGTGTTCTCAAATCCTTAAAGACACAATTCGATAAGAAAACTTCAAAGGGAAAACTCAATTCATCACAACAAGATAGAGAGGGGCAAACTCCATATGATTCATCTATATCAATAAAGCTCGCGGTAAATCAAGATCATGTCATCTCAGGAACACGAGAGAGAGAGATCAAACACATAGCTACTGGTACATACCCTCAGCGCCAAGGGTGAACTACTCCCTCCTCATCATGGGGAGCGCTGGGATGATGAATATGGCCTCCGGTGATGGTTTCCCCTTTTGGCAGGGTGCCGGAACGGGCTCCCGATTGGTTTTTCGTGACTCTGGAGGTTTATGGCGGCGGAACTCCCAATCTAGGTTGCTTGTTGGAGGTTTGGGTATTAATAGGAATTTTTGGCATCGATCTCACGTGAAGAGGTGTCACGAGGCGGTGATAAGCCTGCTAGGCGCGACCAGTGGGTGGCTATGCCTGGCAGGCTTGTGACCTCCTCGTGGCTCTTCTGGCCCAACTCCAATGCTTCGGGGGTCTCTTTTGGTCCAGAAAAAATCATTCTAAATTTTCAGTCCATTCCGAGAACTATTATGTCTACACAAAAATGACACCATGGTAGTTCTGCTGAAAACAACGTCAGTGCGGGTTAGTTCTAGTAAAATAGTACCAAAATCATATAGAATTATTGTAAACATGGCATGAATACTTCATAAATTATAGATATGTTGGAGACGTATCAGCATCCCCAAGCTTAATTCATGCTCATCCTCGAGTAGGTAAATGATAAAAACAATAATTTATGAAGTGTGAATGCTTGCATAGTGCATAAATTTGATTAATGATAGTTCCAAACTCTTTTTCTAGCATCATTACATATCATAAATAGTAGCTCATCTCACAAACCTTCTCGTGATGAAATAACAAGCTATCCACATGTTAAAGTTTAGACTCACAAACTATGCTTTCAGTCACCAAACAATTGCAATTCATTTTTATTTTTAGGAAGGGTCTATGTAAGAGCTTTTATTTAGCAAATTCCACATACTCAACTATCATATAATCTTCCATGATTGCTAACACTCAAAGCATATTTTTAGAGCAAATGGCATCCATCGAACACAGAGAAATATAGGGGCTTAAAGTTTTGCCTCCCAACTTATTTATTATATAGATAATTGTAAACAATAATAATTCATGATCAAATATATTTGAATGGCCATATATGCTTGGATCTTTCCCCAACACATGACGCTTGCCAAGAGAAAAGGCGCAATATAGGAAGTGGTGAAGATCACCATGACTCTTGCATAAAGGTAAGTATTAGGAAGTAAAAGAAAGGCCCTTCGTAGAGGGAAGCATTGATTTGCAGAGGTGCCAGAGCTCGAGCTTTTAAAACAGAGATGAATAATAATTTTGGGTGGTATGCTTTCATTGTCACCATAACAACTGAGATTTCTCGGTATCTTCCATGCTAGATACATTATAGGAGGTTCCCAAACATAATGGTATAGTTTTTACTCCCCTCCACCAATAAATCAAACTCCACGGCGAGCCGAATCCACGGGTACCGTCCATACCAATGTCATTTTTTTCTTTGATTTTGGGTCTGGGAATCCCTATTACCATCCACTTTCTTGTGAATGATAGTGAATCAACACATATCGTGAGAATAACCCGCCTAGCATGGAAGATACTAAAATCCCCTAGTGACTATATGAGCTATTCGGGCATACAAAATAGAATATTATTTGATGGTTTAGAGTTTGTCACATGCATATTTACTTGGAACGGCAGGTAAATACCGCATATAGGTAGGTATGGTGGACTCATATGGAACAACTTTGGGTTTAAGGGTGTTTGGATGCACAAGTAGTATTTCTACTTGCTGCGGAAGTTTTGGCTAATATGAGGTGGAAGCAAGCACCACATGTTGGACGATCCATAACAATATAACTTCTATGGAAATATACGCAACCATAACTCATTACGTTGTCTTACTTGTCCAACTTCAACTAATTTTCTAAAGTTTGAAAATAATTAATGGCTAATCACAATCATAGAAGATGTCCAAGATAGTATATTTATATGTGAAATCTCTCTTCCTTCAATATTCTTTCATGAATGGTTCAAGTGATCAATGCGGTGTTTGCTAACTTTCAATAAATTCTACCACCTATACTTCTTATATGTGAAGTCATTGATCCCCATGGTATAAGCATATAAAACATATATAATTTCAGATTTGTGATATTCAATTCATTCAACCATTTACTCATAGGATATAAGTGAAGCACGAGAGTAAATGACTAAACTACTCCAAAACATAGAAGTGAAGATCAATGAGTACTCAAACAAATAAGTTGCTATGTGAGGAATTTCTATATCCCTCTCAATAAAGATTTTCATATCTGAGTATTTTATTTAAAACAAGCAAAATAAAAATAGCACTCCAATAATAGCACATATCATGTGGACAAGTAAAAAATTTAGGCTCAACATAGGCTAACCGATAATTGTTGACGAAGAGAGGTGGGACGCGTAGCATCCCCAAGCTTAGATGCTTGAGACTTCTTGAAATATTACTTGGGATGCCTTGGGAATACCAATATTGAGCTTTCGTATCTTTTTCAATCCTCTCATATCATTGTTTCACCTATTCTCAAAAACTTCATCCACACAAAACTCGAAAAGAACACGTGAGATAGGTTAGTACACATAATAATAAATCAACTCCTTATGTACTGTTAAGACAAGTTGCACAATAATTTTCAACATTAGGTACTATATACTATCATTTCCACAATTTATATCTACCAATATATGCTATGGAAACTATAGGATAAGTAGATAACAAAACTATGACTACAATATGTCCAAACAGAACAGTCTGTAGCAATTTATGAAACAATGTGCTTGTGTAACTCAAACAATTATGCAAATTTATGACATGCTATAATATTTATATGAAAACACTTTGTATATTTTCTATAAACTTTCCACGTTCCAATAAAATATGAAAATTCAAATATTACAGTAGAAGTTTCTGTTTTTACACAACACACATCAAACATGCAATTCAAGCATCCTAAAGGTAATTCTTTGAACTTTTTATTGAAAAACAAGATTATAAATAACACATAACATAGAAGAACAAAACAAAATGACGCTCGAAGCAAAACTCATATTATGTGACGAATAAAAATATAGCTCCAAGTAAGATATACCGACAGTGTTGAAGACGAAAGAGGGGATGCCTTCCGGGGCATCCCCAAGTTTAGACGCTTGAGTCTTCCTTGGATATTACCTTGGGGATGCCTTCCGGGGCATCCCCAAGTTTAGACACTTGAGTCTTCCTTGGATATTACCTTGGGGGTGCCTTGGGAATCCCCAAGATTAGGTTCTTGTCACTCCTTATTCTCCTCACATCGGTATCTCACCCAAAACTTGGAAACTTCAATCACACAAAACTTAACGGAACTTTGTGAGAAGGGTTAGTGTAATAAAGATAGATCATTCACTTAGGTACTATAAAGACAAGATTAATAATTTTTATCACATTATACCTACTGTATTCCATCATTCCCAGCATTTATATTACTCAATATAAGCAATAGGAACACTTGAAACAAGCAAACTATGCATGCAAAACAGAATCTCTCAAAAACTGAACAGTCTATAAAGATCTGAATGATCACCATACTTTCCCGACTCTAAAAAATCTGAAAATTAGGAAAACTCAAGGAATTTGCATATAAATGATTTTTAAAAAGAAGTCCAGAATTTTTTGATGCTCCAGTAAAATCATATAATTCATATACTGGACACAAAACTTTATGTTTTTGCACAAAATCCAACAATCAAGTATCCACACTATCCTAAAGGCTTTACTTGGCACTTTATTGAAATAAAAGACACAAAACATGATTACTACAGTAGCTTAATCATGTGAACACATAAAAACAGAAATTAAAAGTGTTGGGTTGTCTCCCAACAAGCGCTTTTCTGTAATGCCTTTTAGCTAGGCATGATGGTTTCAATGATGCTCGTATAGGAATAGTAGTTGAAACATGCAAGAGAGCATCATGAATCACATGACAAGCATATTTAAGTCTAACCCACTTCCTATATAGGGATATTGTGAGCAACCAATTTATGAGAACAATAATCATCTAGCATAGGAAGGCAAAACAAGCTTAACTTCAAAACTTTCAACACATGCGGAGGAAACTTGATATTATTGCAATTCCTACAAACATATGTTCCTCACTCATAATTTTCAGTAGCACCATGAAGGAATATAACCAGCACATAAAGCATTCTTTTCATGATCTACAAGCATAGAATTTTTACTACTCTCCACACAAGAAAATTTCTTCTCTTGGCTACTAGTGGGAGTAAACTCAACAAAATAACTATTATGAGATACTTGATTGACATTACCATATTGAATATTCAAATCATGATAATAGGATTCTTGGTTGTCATAACTCTTTATGGCATACAGGTCATAACAATAATCATCATATATAGTAGGCATGCTATCATCATAATAGTTTTGCTCATCAAACTTGGGGGACAAAAGATATTATCTTTATCAAACATAGCCACCCCAAGCTTGTGGCTTTGCATATCATTACCATCATGAATATTCAGAGAATTCATACTAACAATATTGCAATCATTCTCATCACTCAAAGTTTTAGTTCCAAACATTTTAATAACTTCTTCTTCTAACACTTGAGCACAATTTTCCTTTCTATCATTTTCACGAAAGACATTAAAAAGATGAAGCATATGCGGCAACCTCAATTCCATTTTTAGTTTTATTTTATAAACCAAATTAATTAATAACAAGAAAATAAAGATTCAATTGCAATATCTAAAGATATACCTTCAAGAACTCACCTCCCTTACAACGGCGCCAGAAAAGAGCTTGATATCTACTACACGCCTTCTTCTTGTAGAATTGTGTTGGGCCTCCAAGCACAGAGTTTTGTAGGACAGTGGCAATTTTCCCTCAAGTGGATGACCTAAGGTTTATCAATCCATGGGAGTTGTAGGATGAATATGGTCTCTCTCAAACAACCCTGCAATCAAATACAAGAAATCTCTTGTGTCCCCAACACACCCAATACAATGGCAAATTGTATAGGTGCACTAGTTCGGCGAAGAGATGGTGATACAAGTGCATTATGGATGGTACATATAGGTTTGTGTAATCTGAAAATATAAAAATAGCAAAGTAACAAATAGTAAACAGTGAGCAAAACATTGTATAAATGCTTGGAAATAAGGCCTAGGGTCCATACTTTCACTAGTGCAGTTTCTCTGAACAATATTGGCATAGTTAAATCATATGTAAATACCTCTCGTGCGGCAAAGATTTCACTCCAATGTCACAAATAGCGGAGAACTAACAAAGAAATTATTGTAGGGTATGAAACCACCTCAAAGTTATCTTTTCCGGTCAATCTTATGAGCTATCCCTATAAGTGTCACAAACAGCCCTAGAGTTCATACTAAAATAGCACCTTAAGATACACATCAACCAAACCCCTAATGTCACCTACATACTCCAATGTCACCACAAGTACCCATGGGCTTGATTATACGATATGCATCACATAATTTCATATTCATCATGTTCAATCCAACACAAAGAACTTGAAAGCGTGCCCCAAAGTTTCTACCGGAAAGTCAAGACAAAAACATGTGCCAACCCCTATGCATAGATTCACAAGGTCACGAAACCCGCAAGTTGATCAGCAAAACATACATCAAGTGGATCACTAGAACATCCCATTGTCACCATGGATATCCCATCGCAATACATACATCAAGTGTTCTCAAATCTTGAAAGACTCAATCCGATAAGAAAACTTCAAAGGGAAAACTCAATTCATGACAACAAGATAGAGAGGGGAAAATTCCATATGATTCATCAATATCAATAAAGCTTGCGGTACATCAAGATCGTGCCATCTCAAGAACACGAGAGAGAGAGACATCAAACACACAGCTACTGGTACATATCCTCATCCCTGAGGGTGAACTACTCCCTCCTCGTCATGGAGAGCGTCGAGATGATGAAGATGGCCTCCGGAGATGGTTTCCCCCTCCGACAGGGTGCCGGAATGGGCTCTCGATTGTTTTTCATGGCTCTGGAGGTTTGCGGCAGCGAAATTCCCGATCTAGGTTTATTTTCGGAGGTTTGGGTATTTATAGGAATTTTTAGCGTTGATCTCATGTCAAGAGGTGTCACGAGGCGGTGACAAGCCTGCTTGGCGCGGTCAGGGGGGTGGTCGCGCCTGGCAGGATTGTGACCTCCTCGTGGCTCTTTTGGCCCAACTCCAATGCTTTGGGGGTCTCTTTTGGTCTAGAAAAAATCATACTAAATTTTCAGCCTATTCCGAGAACTTTTATTTTTGCACAAAAAACGACACCATGGTAGTTCTGCTGAAAACAACGTCAGACCGGGTTAGTTTTAATAAAATCATACCAAAATCATATAGAATTATTGTAAACATGGCATGAATACTTCATAAATTATAGATACGTTGGAGACGTATCACAGGCGCATCCCCTACCTACAGCCAAGTGATCCGGGAGGCCTACCGCTTCCGCTCACGGTCAACTGCAGCTAGTCCTAAAATTCGCAGCTTGAGCATTTTTCGAACATGGAATTCTGCGTTCAAAAGAACTCTATGTTGTTTTGCTATGTCTAATCGCGGGACAACTTGAGTAGCCAAGTGCATCTGAAGTTTTGTGCCCCCGATGGGAGATTCTTGTGCTATATCTAAGCGAGTGCCTATTCTTGATGGAGAGTACTATCGTCAATGGAAAGATGCTATGATTGATCTATTTGACAAATTCCATTTGAGAAAGCATATTGAAAATCCCTATGTGTTCCCCATCGATCCATTACATCCCACATACGAAGTGGAAATTGACATGATTGGTAACCTTAGAACTGTCAATCTTATCGTTAGAGCTTTACCGATATTTGTGTCAATTGAAGAATTTTGAATGTGCTTATACTTTGTTGTCACATCCCTAGCTAGTTGCCCTAGGATAGCATGTGCTTGCATCATGTTCCATTCTATTGCATCAACATGAAATGGGGAACAAAAAGAAACCCCAAGCTCACTTTGAATCCAAACAATTCAAATTTGGTGAAAATTCAACAAATCCAAAATGCCCACTAAAAATGTTCCCTATGTCTGGTAAATTTGGGCATGATTATAACAGGGACCATTCTAATTATTTGAACAATCAAAGTAATTCAAAAATAATTGATAAGGCTCCTAAAATCATTAAATAAAGCACTATCATTTTTTTTGTTTTCAAAATATCCTGAAAGTTTTTAGACAAGTTTGAAATATTCAAACTTCATTATAGAAAACATATGGGATATTTTATAAAGTCATTTGTACCTGAAAAGAAAATAAACAAATGTCAGTAAAAGAAAACAAAGAAGAAAAAAAGAAAAAAAGGGAGAAAGGCCCAGGCCAGGCCAGCCCACCTGGCCCACGGAGGTCATTGTCCTCCTGGCGGCCAGGAGGACGAGCGCGTGGCTGGAGTGCGCGCGCTGCCGTGCCTCCACGCCGGCAGCTCCCTAGAGCCATCCGCATTGCTCCCTCTCTCTCTCGCCCGCCTCTCTTCCTCTCCCCTCTCTGCTTCGCCATGGCCGAGCCCTGCTCGAGCTCGCCACCTTCGCGTTAGCCGCTCCCTCTCGCCCCTGAGCCCCCCAATCGATCCGCCTAGCTTTCCTCTTCCTCCTCGCCGAGCCGTGCACCGCCAGGAGCTCCCCATCGCCGTCTTCTCGTCGTCTTCAACCTCCGGCCACCGGAAATCAAGTGGAGCTCGTCGCTGCTCCAGGCCCTCCCCGAGCCCACTCTCGACGTATCTGCGACCGCCGTGAGTCCCTGAGTCTTTCCCCCTCTTTCCCCCTTCGATTGCGTGCTCTAGCGTCGGATTCCATCAAGGTCCGAATGCTCCCGCCGCTCGAGCTCGACGCCGGCCATTTTTCGGTGACCAACTGGTCCATCTGAGGCCTCCGTCTTGTTCGTGAGGCTGTGTAGAGTCCGTAGGTGCCAAGTAGAGCTCATGTTGTGCCCTAGTTTGACGAGCCCGTGCTCGCCCGAGCTCCGGCCACCGCCCAGCTCACCGCCGGCATCGATTTCGAGCATCTCAGCTCCTGGGATGGGTCGGAATGGACGTGCGCATGTGTGCTGAGTCATTTGGTGCCCTCCGCCGTCCTTTTGGTCGCCAGAGGAGGGATCCCGAAGCCCTCCGCCATCTCTGGAGCCACCGGCGGTTCAACACCGATGGGTCTTGCCGGAGTTGACCACGGGGTTTGACCCCCTGAGTCACTGGCAGGTGGGGCCAGGCCCTGACAAGTCAAAGTTAATTAAGAATTTAATTAATTATTTTAATTAACCTAATTAGTCACTGATAGTGGGCCCAGTTTCCGTTAATTAATTAGGATTTAGTTTTAATTAGTTAGTCAAGTGTCTGAGTCACTGACATGTGCCACCCACATGTCAGGTTTGACTCTGTTCCGGTTAGCTGACTAGCTGACGTCATAATGATGTCATGCTGATGCAATAAAAGCAATTTGTAGTTTAAAAATAATTCCAAAAATAATTCAGAATTTCAAAAATTCATATAAATTAATCTGTAAGCTAGATGAAAATAATTTATATATGAAAATTTATTAGAAAAATCAAATGAATCCAATGGTGCTACTGTCATGCATGTTAGAGCAATCTAAATAGGTGAACATTGACATTTATTAATAGGTTAGTAAATGGAATTTGAAATGAAGAACAATTTTGAACCTATATTCAAATTCATTTCAAATCAACATGAACACTAGTTGCATTAGCTCATCTATACATGCTATGATGCCATGATCATGCATCATATTGTTGCACTTGCGTGTGTTGATTGTTTCTTATCTGCATTGCGGTAGGCCCTGCTCCTGAGGATACCCCCGAGTATCCCGGCGAAGGAGAGAACCTTTCCATTTCCCAGCAAGGCAAGCAACCCCTTTGATCATTCCGATAACATCCCACTCTCTTGCTCCTACTCTTGTTTATTGCACTAGGACAACCGATCACATGTCAGTCATACACGGTAGATGATCCTATTCTACTGCATATCCTGACATTGTCACAGTAAATAGCTAAACCTTGTAACCTAGCATACCTGGTAGATGCTTGTGCCATGATGTGCTTAGCTTACTTTGCCTGCTATGCTTGCTATGCTTAGAGTTGTGTCAGGTCGGATTCATCTGGGTGATGAACTGAGTGAAACAATGTTGCCTGATGTGATGATGTTATGATGAACTCGATTTGGTAAAGGTAGCGATGAGAGGCTATGTAGGAGTACATAGCGGGTTGTCTCATTGGGACCGTTCTTAGGAACTGAGTTCCGTGTTTGTGATCCAAGACTAGTTACTACCACATGTTGGGATACTTAATTGACCCTCTCAACCTATCAGTCGCTTAGTCCTTAGTCCAGGAGTTGCAAGTAGTTTCTGGTGTTTATAGTATGCTGGAGGCCGTGCGTAGCGCTGACCCTAGGGGTGGGTTACGACGCCATAGGCAGTGGCACAGTGTACCAAGGGTCACCCGGATGGTGGGCTTGGGAACCCTGCGCACATCGTTTGGGGCAGTAGCGGAAACTTCGGCCTGACTTTCGTGCGGGTTCAGTCTCAAATAGGCGATAGCCTGGACTAGAGGTCTTAGGTGATTGACGGTCGTGGCCGACTCCCTCGCTGGGCATCCGCTTGAAGGTTGCCGAGATGCGTGGTTTTATGATCACACAACGATAACTGGCAAGAGCGTGTGTGAAGAAGTACACCCCTGCTGGGTATGAAACTATTCAAATAGTCGCGTCCTAGCATATGGACTACTTGGAGAACTTATGCTGTTCATAGATAATTTAAGGGATACTCATAAAAATATCAAGACAAGTGTGAGTACCGTGGATGGCACTCTCCCAGGAGGGAAGTGAATCCATGGTGGTGTATTGCTATGGAGTTAGTGGGCTATTGTGCAATATCTAAAATTGTAACTAAGGGTTAAAACTGACTAGTGTAGGTTAGCCATGGTCAAAGTTGGCATTGCTGCATAAACTCCACCTCCCCTTTGTTGATACATGAGCATAGTTAGCCTAGGTCTGCTTTAAAGACTTGTTGAGTACATTTGTACTCATGTTTGCTTAATAAATGTTGCAGATGAGACCCAGGACCCTTCGGGTGGGTTCTTTCTAGATGTCGACGATGCCGAATAGCTGGTGTCCCAGCTACGACCTTTGCCCTGTGGCGGGCTGTAGATAGTCAAGCCATGTGCCTTTTTACCCCTTTCATCTGTTTGTACTCAGACAGCTTTATGCTTCCGCTTGGCTTGTATGAACATGTTTGTATGACTTGAGTGTCCGGTCATGTGACCCCTATCTCTAAGAACATATTATGCAAGGCTCATCTGAGCCTCTTAAATAAAAGTCATGTTGTTGTATGGTTATGTTGTGATGCCATGGTTGTACCTATGCATATCGGGCATGTTGTGTGTACGTGTGACGTGCAATGGTATGTATGGGATGCGACACCTAGTTGTGTGCCTTTAGTAGCATTCTTTACGGGAAACTGCCTCTTTGTGTCTCCACCGAGCCATGGTAGCTTGCTAGTGCTCCAGACACATTGATTGACCGACATGTATCCTTCTTTGCTGTTGTGTCTGTCCCTTCGGGGAAATGTCGCGCAATGTAATGGAGTCCCTGTAGCCTGCTACGACTCGTCTATGTGCAGTGATGGCATTTATGTCTCATGGCGTAATGGAGTCCTTGTAGCTTGCTATGACTCGTCTACACACGCTTGAGGCCGACACCTGCATTGCTGGGTTATGTATGCCTGTTTCCATACAGATGTGCCGCTTGGGTTCTATGACTAGTCATGTCGGCCCGGGTTCTCTGTTGTTTGATTGCCAGCGACATGTTCACATACGTGAGCCAAAAGACGCAAACGATCCCGACTAAGGTAAGGCTGCAGCCGTGGAGCTTACCGTGCGTGAGGCCGCAAAGTGATGTGATATGTTACAGTCTGGATTCATATGACTTAGGATCGGGGTCCCAACAGCGTTGGTATCAAAGCCTGACTGACTGTAGGACTACCAAGCCAAACAGGTCGAAGTTGAGTATAGAAACACTATAGAAAAGTAGGGGAATTGATTGTGGAAGGGAACGTCAGGCTCTTTTTACTCCTCTTCCCAAGTTATTATATGTTGAGTCATTCTCATCTTTTCTTCGGGGATAAGAAATAGGCTACTCATCCATTGCTTAGGATGCCGAGTTACTAACCATGGACCACTAGCTAGCTTGTTGCAAGTGAATGTGGGTATTCAAGTACCGTTGGTGACAAACAGATGGAGAAGAGAT
The DNA here is from genome assembly GCA_022496015.1 of Hordeum marinum. Classification (NCBI taxonomy): domain Eukaryota; kingdom Viridiplantae; phylum Streptophyta; class Magnoliopsida; order Poales; family Poaceae; genus Hordeum; species Hordeum marinum. The sequence goes on along the minus strand of CM039673.1, from coordinate 435,971,705 downwards.
TTGAGTCTAGAAAGTCGAGTGGTTATGCTTTTCCAATCTTTTGCAGTTATCTCAAAATCCTTTTTGAGCAATTACAGCCGTTATGCTGTCCAATTTTTGCTAGAGTCTCTTTTGTCTTTACATCATTCTCTGTTTCAGATGCCCCCTCGTCCTTCCCGTCAGGTGGTCCGTCTGACCAGGTGCATCGATGTACCGGGTCACACGGCCATGTTGGTTAGAGTCCTGATGGAGGCTGGATACCGTTGGTACCCGGAGTACACAATGGAGGAACAATATCGAGATTTTAACCAGGGTCAGTATTTGTGTACCGTCAAGATTTATCCTTCATACCCTGGAGCTGCAGAGCTGCTTCACTGGACTTATGGATTAGGTGTCACCATAGATATGGTAGTTCAGGAGGCCGCTTACACCATGTTGACTATCATGAGGTTTCACCATGGTCTGCTTCAAAACACAGAGTTTTGTTATGTTCCTGCTTCTATGGGAGGAGAGGGTGGTTATCTTAGCGCAGCCTACTATGATCATTCTCATGAGGACCCTAGGCTGCAGGTGACTGCTCAGATGTTGGAGAATAGGGATCGTGATGCATGTGCCCTTCGCATGGAGCTCTATGCTACCCGTGCACATCTTTGGACAGCCCTGACGCAGTTGGCACCTGTCGTGCAGACAGGCTATGGAGATTTGGAGATGCTGACCCCATCGCGGACTCATCTGCTAGCACACGTAGACTGGCCCGATGTTGGAGGCATCACCCCTCTTCGAGGACCGTTGTTGCCGCTGACAAGGGGACCAAGGCCACACTCGTGTCCTTATGGCTCCCAGGGATCACAGGCTAGAGTGTTTCCAGATCCTCAGGTTCAGCTCCCGGGTCATGGGGGTAACCTGTATGAGGCATTCTACGGCGATGCTTGAGTACTGGATGTTAGTTCTAGTATGGTAGTAATCGTATCGCCACAGTCCAGCGTGTCTTGTGGGATATGATGAGGTTGAGAGTTCAGTTCTAGGGGTGTAGATAGATAATGTATAGGAAGCTTGTAATGCCTCCGATTAGTTGTGTCATCTTTCTGTAGTTGTATCTCAGCTTGGCTTGTACTGAACTATGTCATGGTGTGTATGCATCATGGTGTTCATATGGAAGTTGTTTTACCATGTTGATTGGTGTTTATCCTGCATGCCATGTTGTCCATTACATTCCTTATCCTATGTCTAGAGTTGTTGTTCCCTATGATTAAGCTGTGGGTTTGTTTCTCTAGGATGGTGGCAACTAGGAATAACCCCGTGCCTGCCCCTGAGCAGGGCGAGGGAAGCCAGCCAAGGCAACAGGATATGCCTCATGCGCCTTCCTTGGCGGAAGTAATGCTTGAAGCCGAAAGGAACAAGAGGGAGACCAACAGGCTGTTGGAAAGAATTGAGCAGAACACAGCTCGTGTTCGCCGCAATGACCTCAATGATGGCGTATCACTTGGTGATTTCGTCAGACTATGCCCACCCAAGTATCATCATTCGGTCGACCCACTCGACGCGGATGACTGGCTGACTAGCATGTATCGCAAGATCCAGGCTGCCAATGTGACCGAGGCCAACAAGGTGACCTTTGCAACTTACATTCTGGAAGGTCCCACCAATCTATGGTGGGAAAATTTTGAAGCCATGCGTCCCGCAGGCCCCGCACCAACTTGGGCAGAGTTCAGTGCCGCATTTCGTACCCATCACATCCCGGAAGGGCTGATGGATCGTAAGAGAGAGGAATTCTGTGCCTTCACCCAGGGCAGACTGTTAGTGGATGCTTATAGTCGTGAGTTTGGAAACCTTGGTTGCTATGCTCTTGAGGAAGTTTCTACTGATGCCAAGAAGCATGCTAGGTTCCGCAAGGGACTTAACCCTGAGATCCGCCGAGATCTGCGCCTGCATGAGTGCACCACTTTCGAGGCTCTCGTCAACAAGGCTATCAATGCCGAGACTGGACAGACTGATTATGAGGCCATGAGAAAGCACAACCGTGACTTCAACCCCGCATCTGGCTCGGGCTCCAATAAACGCCAGATTTGGGTGCCCAACGCAGCCCTGCCACCAAAATACAATGCGAGGCCATCCTCCAGGCGCCTCGCCCAGTTTAGCCCAACCCTCCAGTGAGACCATTTGGAGGACGGCCTGCAAATGTTGCTCCCCGTGCCACCATGGTCTGCTATAAGTGTGGGGAACCAGGACACTACTCCCGTGAGTGTCCCCAGAATAATGTTAAGCCCGCTGGACGTGGAAAGTCAGGAAAAGCCTTCTTTGTGAAGCCAACTCCTGCTCGTGGACGAGTGAACTATGTGTCTGCTGAGGAAGCCCTTTGAGGATCCTGATGTTATCCTAGGTACGCTCCTTATCAATAGTCAACCAGCATCTGTTCTATTTGATACCGGGGCATCTCATTCTTTTATCTCAGAAAGTTATGCACAGTTGCATAACATGTCTTTTTGTGATATGCCTACTCCTTTAGTAGTGCAGACTCCGGGTTCAAAATGGCAAAGTTCTAGAGTGAGCCATGATAATGAGATTCTAGTGGATAGTCTAGTCTTCCTAGCATCTTTGATAGCCCTCAAGTCTTCGGACATCAATATTATTCTAGGTATGGATTGGATGAAAGCCCACTATGCCAAGATTGATACTCATTCTAGGAATGTTCAACTTACACATCCATCGGGTGAGATAGTTAATGTCTCCACTCGAACAACCAAGCGCCAATTCTATTCCCTCGATGCTAGCCCTCTTCCAGAGTTTGAAGATATTCCGGTAGTCTATGACTTTTCGGATGTCTTTCCAGAAGAACTTCCAGGAATTCCTCCTGTCACAGATGTTGAGTTTGTGATAGAGCTCATCCCAGGGACTGTCCCAATAGCCAGAAGACCCTATAAGATGGCACCCTTAGAACTAGCCAAACTTAAGATCCAACTCGATGAGGCTTTGAAGAAAGGTTTCATCCGTCCCAGTTCTTCTCCTTGGGCTTGTCCCGTTCTCTTCGTCAAGAAGAAGGATGGTTCGGATCGGATGGTTGTGGATTATCGGCCAGTGAATCTGGTCACCATAAAGAACAAGTATCCGCTCCCCAGGATCAATGAGTTGTATGATCAACTCGCTGGATCCTCTATCTTTTCCAAAATGGATTTGAGGTTGGGATACCATCAAATCAGAATTAGGAACGGGGACATTCCAAAAATGTCTTTTGTTACTCATTATGGACAATACGAGTACACCGTCATGTCCTTCGGTTTAACCAATGCCCCAGCCACCTTCTCTCACTTGATGAATTCGATCTTCATGGAGTATCTAGATAAATTCGTCGTGGTTTACCTCGATGATATACTCATCTACTCGAAGAACGAACAAGAACATGTCGACCATCTAAGGCTGGTGTTGATGAAACTTTGAGAGCACCTCCTGTACGCCAAATTCTCCAAATGTGAATTTTGGTTACCAGAAGTGACCTATCTAGGCCACGTGATCTTTGGTAAAGGTATTGTTGTCAATCCCGAGAGAGTTCAGGCCATCCTTGATTGGACTCAACCTGAATCGGTTAAGCAAGTTCAGAGTTTCCTTGGCTTAGCGAGCTATTGTCGCCGCTTTGTCGAGAACTTCTCCAAAGTTGCAAACCTCTGACTGAACTCCTCAAGAAAGATAAAAAGTTCGAGTGGACTCCACAATGCGAGCATAGTTTTCAGGAGTTGAAAAGATGACTGACCTCTGCTCCCGTTCTGGTGGCACTTGATTTCTCTAAGGACTTTGTTATCTATTGCGACGCCTCGCGACAAGGATTAGGTTGCATTCTCATGCAAGATCATCATGTGATTGCATATGTATATCGACAGTTGCGTCCACATGAGGATAATTATACAACACATGATCTTGAGCTTGCAACTGTAGTCCATGCACTAAAAACCTGGCGACATTACCTTCAGGGTAATCGTTGCGAAATTTACATTGATAACCAAAGTCTAAAATATATATTCACCCAGCCGGATTTGAATCTCAGGCAAAGACAATGGGTAGAGTTGATTACATATTACGACTTAGGGATAACTTACACCCCGGGGAAAGCCAATGTCATGGCTGATGCACTAAGTCGTAAGTCTTATTGTAACAACCTGATGTTACAACAAGGTCAACCACTTCTCCATGAGGAATTTCGGAAGTTAAACCTTCACCTTGTTCCTCAAGGATTTCTATCCAACCTGGTGGCGAAACCTAATCTTAAGGATCAAATAGTAGCTGTCCATAGATATGATAAGGGTATATCCTGGATCAAGGTGAATATTGCTAGCAGAAACGCTAAAGATTTCTCCAAGGACGATGAAGGTGTTGTGTTCTTTCAGAACCGGTTGGTGGTTCCCAAGAGCACACGCTTACGACAGCTGATCCTTAAGGAGGCTCATATTCTCCTCTCACAATTCATCCGGGTAGTACCAAGATGTATCAGGACCTACGCTAGAGGTTCTCGTGGACTAGGATGAAAAGAGAAATTGCTCAGTTCGTTGCTAACTGCGACGTTTGTCGTCACGTGAAAGCAGAACATCAAAGGCCTCTTGGCACCCTTCAACCTTTAGCTATTCCGGAATGGAAATGGGATAAAGTCGGTATGGATTTCATTACCGGATTTCCCAAGACTAAGAGAGGGAATAATGCTATATTTGTGGTCATCGACCGTCTTTCCAAAGTGGCTCATTTTCTTCCTGTTCGGGAAAGTATAACTGCTAGCCAGCTAGCGGAGTTGTATGTTTCTCGAATAGTTTCTCTTCATGGTGTTCCTTTGGAGATTAACTCAGACCGTGGAAGTATCGTTACTTCCCGATTTTGGGAAAGTTTTCAAACCGCAATGGGGACTCATCTATCCTTTAGCACTGCTTTCCACCCGCAATCAAGTGGTCAAGTTGAGCGAGTCAATCAAATTCTCGAAGACATGCTCCGAGCGTGTGTTATATCTTTCGGTATGAATTGGGAGAAATGTCTTCCATTTGCCGAATTTGCTTATAACAATAGTTATCAATCGAGCTTGGGAAAATCCCCTTTTGAAGTTCTCTATGGACGAATGTGTCGAACACCTCTTAACTGGTCGGAAACCAGAGAGAGGCAACTCTTTGGCGCGGATATGATCCAGGATGCTGAGGAGTAAGTTCGCATTATTCGTGAAAAGTTGAAAACAGCCCAATCTCGTCAAAAGAGCCAATATGATCACCATCATAAGGCTATAACCTATGAAATTGATGAGAAGGCTTACCTTTGGGTTACACCTCTCAAGGGTACCCATCGATTTGGTATCAAGGGCAAGTTGGCTCCTCGTTACATTGGACCTTTTCGCATTCATGCTAAACGAGGAGAGGTTCCCTACCAATTGGAACTTCCGCCGCATCTTTCCAAGGTTCATGATGTCTTGCATGTCTCACAACTCACGTGTTGCTTCTCGGACCCTGTCCGTAAAGTAGACCACGAAACGCTTGATCTCCAAGATAAACTTACATACTGAGAATACCCTGTTTGTATTCTTCATCAAGCTGAGCGTACCACTTGGCGTCGGTACATCAAGTTTCTTAAGGTTCAGTGGTCACACCATTCTGAAAAGGAGGCGACATGGGAAAGAGAAGATCGTCTTCGACTAGAGTACCGCGCGCTCTTCCCAACGACTTCAAAATCTCGGGACGAGATTCTTTTGAGCGGGGGTGAGTTGTCACATCCCTAGCTAGTTGTCCTAGGATAGCATGTGCTTGCATCATGTTTCATTCTATTGCATCAACATGAAATGGGGAATAAAAAGAAACCCCAAGCGCACTTTGAATCCAAACAATTCAAATTTGGTGAAAATTCAACAAATCCAAAATGCCCACTAAAAATGTTCCCTATGTCTGGTAAATTTGGGCATGATTATAATAGGGACCATTCTAATTATTTGAACAATCAAAGTAATTCAAAAATAATTGATAAGGCTCCTGAAATCATTAAATAAAGCACTATCATTATTTTTGTTTTCAAAATATCCTGAAACTTTTTAGACAAGTTTGAAATATTCAAACTTCATTATAGAAAATATATGGGATATTTTATAAAGTCATTTGTACCTGAAAATAAAATAAACAAATGTCAGTAAAAGAAAAAAAGAAGAAATAAAAAGACAAAAAGGGAGAAAGGCCCAGGCCAGGCCTGCCCACCTGGCCCAGGGAGGTCATCGTCCTCCTTACGGCCAGGAGGACGAGCGTGTGACTGGAGCGCGCGCGCTGCCGTGCCTCCATGCCGGTAGCTGCTTGCCTGTGTCCTCCTCGCCAGCGCGACGGGGATAATCTCCCCAGAGTCGTCCCCATCGCTCCCTCTCTCCCTCTCTCGCCCGCCTCTCTTCCTCTCTCCTCTTTGCTTCGCCATGGCCGAGCCCTGCCTGAGCTCGCCGCGGTCGCGTTAGCCGCTCCCCCTCGCCCCTGAGCCCCCCAATCGATCCGCCTAGCTTTCCTCTTCCTCCTCGCCGAGCCGTGCACCGCCAGGAGCTCCCCATCGTTGTCTTCGCTTCGTCTTCAACCTTCGGCTTCTGGAAATCAAGTGGAGCATGCCGCTGCTCTAGGCCCTCCCCGAGCCCACTCTTGACGTATCTGCGACCGCCGAGAGCCCCTGAGTCTTTTCCCCCTCTTTCCCCCTTCGATTGCATGCTCTAGCGTCGGATTCCATCATGGTCCGAATGCCCCCGCCACTCGAGCTCGACGCCGGCCATGTTCCGGTGACCAGCTGGTCCGTCTGAGGCCTCCGTCATGTTCTTGAGGTTGTGTAGAGTCCATAGGTGCCAAGTAGAGCTCATGTTGTGCCCTGGTTCGACGAGCCCGTGCTCGCCCGAGCTCCCGCCGCCGCCCAGCTCACCGCCGGTGTCGATTCCGCCCATCTCAGCTCCTGGGAGGGGTCGGAATGGACGCGCGCGTGTGTGCTGAGTCGTTTGGTGCCCTTCGCCGTCCTTTTGGTCGCCGGAGGAGGGATCCTGAAGCCCTCCGCCGCCTCTGGAGCCACCGGCGGCTCAACGCCGGTGGGTCTTGTCGGAGTTGACCACGGGGTTTGACCCTTGAGTCACTGGCAGGTGGGGCCAGGCCCTGACAAGTCAAAGTTAATTAAGAATTTAATTAATTATTTCAATTAACCTAATTAGTCAATGACAGTGGGCCCAGTTCTGCTAATTAATTAGGATTTAGTTTTAATTAGTTAGTCAAGTGTCTAAGTCACTAACATGTGGCCCCCACATGTCACGTTTGACTCTGGCCCGGTCAGCTGACCAGGTGACGTCATAATGATGTCATGCTGATGCAATAAAAGCAATTTCTAGTTTAAAAATAATTCCAGAAATTATTCAAAACTTCAAAAATTCATATAAATTAATCTGTAAGTCAGATGAAAATAATTTATATATGAAAATTTATTAGAAAAATCCAATGAATCCAATGGTGCTATTGTGATGCATGTTAGAGCAATCTAAATAGGTTAACATTGACATTTATTAATAGGTTAGTAAATGGAATTTGAAATGAAGAACAATTTTGAACCTATATTCAAATTCATTTCAAATCCACATGAACACTAGTTGCATTAGCTCATCTATACATGCTATCATGCCATGATCATGCATCATATTGTTTCACTTGCGTGTGTTCATTGTTTCTTATCTACATTGCGGTAGGCCCTACTCCTGAGGATACCCCCGAGTATCCCAACGAAGGAGAGAACCTTTCTATTTCCCAGCAAGGCAAGCAACCCCTTTGATCATTCTGATAACATCACACTCTCTCGCTCCTGCTCTTGTTTATTGCATTAGGACAACCAATCACATGTCAGTCATACACGGTAGATGATCCTATTCTGCTGCATATCCTGACATTGTCACACTAAATAGCTAAACCTTGCAACCTAGCATACCTGATAGATGCTTGTGCCATGATGTGCTTGGCTTACTTTGCCTGCTATGCTTGGTATGCTTAGAGTTGTGTCAGGTCGGATTCATTTGGGTGATGAACTAAGTGAAACGATGTTGCCTGATGTGATGATGTTATGATGAACTCGATTTGGTAAAGGCAGCGATGAGAGGTTATGTAGGAGTACATAGCGAGTTGTCTCATTGGGACCGTTCTTAGGAACTGAGTTCCGTGTTTGTGATCCAAGACTAGTTACTACCACATGTTGGGATACTTAATTGACCCTCTCGACCTATCAATCGCTTAGTCCTCAGTCCAGGAGTTGCAAGTAGTTTCTGGTGTTTATAGTATGCTGGAGGCCGTGCGTAGCGCTGACCCTAGGGGTGGGTTACGACGCGGTAGGCAGTGGCACGGTGTACCAAGGGTCACCCGGATGGTGGGCTTGGGAACCCTGCGCACATCGTTTGGGGTCGTAGCGGAAACTTCGGCCGGACTTCCGTGCGGGTCCAGTCTCAAATAGGTGATAGCCTGGACTAGAGGTCTTAGGTGATTGACGGTCGTGTCCGACTCCCTCGCTGGGCATCCGCTTGAAGGTTGCTGAGGTGCGTGGTTTTATGAGCACACAGCGATAAGTGGCGAGAGCGTGTGTGAAGAAGTACACCCCTGCTGGGTATGAAACTATTCGAATAGCCGCGTCCTAGCATATGGACTACTTGGAGAACTTATGCTGTTCATAGATAATTTAATGGATACTCATAGAAATATCAAGACAAGTTTGAGTACCGTGGATGGCACTCTCCCAGGAGGGAAGTGAATCCATGGTGGTGTATTGCTATGGAGTTAGTGGGCTATTGTGCAATATCTAAAATTGTAACTAAGGGTTAAAACTGACTAGTGTAGGTTAGCCATGGTCAAAGATGTATCGTGTAGAAGATGTATCGTGAAGAAGTACACCCCTGTAGGGTATGAAACTATTCGAATAGCCGCGTCCTCGGATATGGACTACTTGGAGAACTTATGTTGTTCATAGATAATTTAATGGATCCTCATAAAAATATCAAGACAAGTGTGAGTATCGTGGATGGCACTCTCCCAGGAGGGAAGTGAATCCATGGTGGTGTATTGCTATGGAGTTAGTGGACTCGTGTGCAATATCTAAAATTGTAACTAAGGGTTAAAACTGAGTAGTGTAGGTTAGCCAGGAGTCAAAGTTGGCATTGCTGCATAAACTCCACCTCCCCCTTTGTTGATACACGAGCATAGTTAGCCTAGGTCTGCTTTAAAGACTTGCTGAGTACATTTGTACTCATGTTTGCTTAATAAATGTTGCAGATGAGACCCAGGACCCTTCGGGTGGGTGCTTTCTAGATGTCGAGGATGCCGAATAGCTGGTGTCCCAGCTACGACCTTTGCCCTGTGGCGGGCTGTAGATAGTCAGGCCATGTGCCTTTTTACCCCTTTCATCTGCCTATACTCAGATAGCTTTATGCTTCTGCTTGGCTTGTATGAACATGTTTGTATGACTTGAGTGTCGGGTCATGTGACCCCTATCTGTAAGAACATATTATGCAAGTCTCATCTAAGCCTCTTAAATAAAAGTCATGTTGTTGTATGGTTATGTTGTGATGCCATCGTTGTATCTATGCATATCGGGCATCTCGTGCATACGTGTGACGTGCAACGGTATGTATGGGATCCGACACCTAGTTGTGTGCCTTTAGTAGCAATCTTTACGGGAAACTGCCTCTTTGTGTCTCCACTCGGCCATGGTAGCTTGCTATTGCTCCGGACACATTGATTGACCGGCATGTATCCTTCTTTGCTGCTGTGTCTGTCCCTTCGGGGAAATGTCTCGCAGTGTAATGGAGTCCCTGTAGCCTGCTACGACTCGTCTACGTGCAGTGATGGCATTTATGTCTCATGGCGTAATGGAGTCCTTGTAGCTTGCTATGACTCATCTACACACGCTTGAGGCCGACACCTGCATTGCTGGGTTATGTATGCCTGTTTCCGTACGGATGTGCCGCTTGGGTTCTATGACTAGTCATGTCGGCCGGGTTCTCCGTCGTTTGATTGCCAGCGACATGTTCACATACGTGAGCCAAAAGACGCAAACGGTCCCGGCTAAGGTAAGGCTGCAGCCGTGGAGCTTACCGTGCGTGAGGCCGCAAAGTGATGTGATATGTTACAGTCTGGATTCATATGACTTAGGATCGGGGTCCCGACATTTGTGGAATGACTTGGAGAAACGATATCCAAATTATTGATTAAGTAATCTTGATGAAATTCTTCATAAGACTGTTACTTTTCATGGAATGAAGTTTGGTGATCCAAACTTTGATTAATGCATATTTGAGCTTCGTGATCTTATGCATGCTAAAGGAGATGTCACTACCATTAGCAACATTTTTGTACAAGCCATTCACATGCATAATATTGAACATTGTCTTAGTCAAAATTCTAACGAATCTCTTGGTTTCTATGACGAGGAGATTCCACCTAATGATGACAATGAAGAACATGGATACTATGATGATGATGAGATGTTTGACATCGAGTGTGCCAAGATGATGAAGTGCCTAAGTCTCATGGTAAACTTTAAGGATTACATGTACAGTGGAAATGAGTGGATTCTCGACAGTGGATGCACCGATCATATGACTTGAGATAAAGACATGTTCCAAGAGATCACACCTAATCAAGGACCTCGGAGGTACGTGACCTTTGGAGACAACTCTAAGGGGAAAGGTACTTGCCCTTGGTAAGGCGGCCATATCTCATGATAGCTCTATTCAAAATTTCATGCTTGTTGAATCCCTTGGCTACAATCTTCTTTTCGTATCTAGACTAGCAGACTTCGGTTTCAATGTGCTATTTACTAAAGTAGATTGCCAAGTGTTTCTTCATGATAATCATAAAATTGTCTTTACCTGTATTCGTAGAGGTGATCTATACATTGTTGATTTCACGTAAAAGGTTAAACCTCATACTTGTCTCATTGCAAAATCATCTAAAGGTTGGCTATGGCATAGAAGGCTAGGACATGTAGGCATGCGCAATCTAGATACGCTTATCAAGGGCAATCACATTCTTGGTGTTAACGATGTTATCTTTGACAAAGATAGAGTTTGCAGTGCTTGTCAAGATGGAAAGCAAGTTGGTGGAAGTCATCCAATCAAGAACATCATGACTACTAGGAGACCACTCGAGTTACTTCATATGGATCTTTTTGGTCCCAATGCTTACAAGAGCCTCGGGGGAAAATCTTATGGTCTAGTTATAGTCGATCATTTTCCATATTTACATGGGTATTCTTTCTTGATGATAAGTCGCATGTACAAAAGATCTTCAAGAACTTTGCACGTAAAGCGCAAAATTAATTTGAAGTGAAGATCAAGCAGGTTCGAAGCGATAACGGATCAGAGTGCAAGAACACCCATGTGTATACTTTCTTGACGAAGAAGGTATTTCACATGAGTTATTGGCTACATACATGCCTCAACCAAATGGAGTTGTTGAGGGGAAGAATCAAACCCTCATTGAGATGGCAAGAACGATGTTTGACGAATACAAGATGCCAAGACACTTTTGGGGCAAAAGCCGTGGAAACAACATGTCATGCCACAAATTGACTCTACTTGCATAAACTTCTTGGTAAAAGGGCATACGAGCTACTCACCGGTATGAAATCCCAAGTTGTATACTTTCAGGTATTCACCTCTAAGTGCTACAATCTTGATAAGCATCGCCCTGCTAAATTTGCTCCCAAATCTCACGAAAGTTTCCTACTTGGTTACAGATCGAACTCTCACACTTACCGTGCCTACAACAACTTCACTCGAAAATTTGAAGATACGGTAGATGTGAAGTTTGATGAATCTAATGGTTCACAAGTCAAAGAATTGCCAAATGATGTAGGAGGTAAAGATCCTTCGGAAGCTAACCAAGACTTGACCATCTCCAAGATTCGTCCCAAGGAGGTGAAGGGAAGTACTTCATCAACCCAAGTGGAAGCTCCTACTTCGCATCAAGGCTGTCGACAAAACGACATGGAAGCATCCACAAGCGATACATGTCAAGATGAAGAGGAGGAGGAAGTACATCATGAAGATCCACCACAACCTCCTTCACCACCACCTCAAGGAGATGACACCTTCAAAAACAACGAAAATGATGAAGAAGCAGCTCCACCATCCAAAAAGACAAAGCTACCCCAAGTTCGAGCACAAGTGAGCAAGAACCATCCTCTGAACCAAATCTTCGGTGACATACAAACTGGGAGGATCACTCGCTCTAAAACTCGCTTAGCTATTTTTTGTGAGCATGATTATTTCATATCTAACATAGAACCCTTAAAGGTTGAACAAGCTCTTGAAGACGCGGATTGGGTTAATGCTATGCATGAAGAGCTTCACAACTTCGAGAGGAACGAAGTGTGGACACTCCTGGAGAATCCCAAGGACGAGAAAATCATCATTGACACAAAATGGGTGTTTCGGAACAAGCAAGATGAATATGGTCAAGTTGTACGTAACAAGGAACGTCTCGTAGACCAAGGATATACGCAAGTCAAAGGTATGGACTACGGTGATACATATGCCCCTGGTGCTAGACTTGAAGCTTCTCGAATTCTTCTTGCTTATGCCAATCACCATGACATCACTCTTAACCAAATGGATATTAAAAGTGCCTTTTGAAATGGAGAAATATAGGAGGAAGTCTATGTTAAACAACCTCCCGGATTTGTAAATCCTAAGAAACCTGTCGACCTCTACAAACTTCGCAAAGCTTGATATGCCCTTAAACAAGCTCCTCGTGCTTGGTATAATTGCCTAACGAAGTTTATTATTGAAAAAGGTTTTGAAATTGGTAAAATTGATGCAACCTTATTCACAAAGAGAGTTAATGGTGAATTATTTGTCTGCCAAATTTATGTGGATGGTATTATCTTTGGATCTACGAACCCACAATTTAGGGAGAATTTTGGGAGGTTGATGTCAGAGAAGTATGAGATGTCTATGATATGTGAGCTGAAATTGTTCCTTGGTATTCAAATCAAGCAAATGAGAGAAGGTACATTCATCTCTCAAACAAAGTACACCAAGGACTTAATCAAGAAGTTCAACATGCAAGAATGGAAAGGTATGAAAACTCCCATGCAAGGTAGTGGACATGTTGATCTCACTAAGGAGGATGAATCGGTTGATCAAAAAGTCTATCGATCAATGATTGGTTCATTATTATATCTATGCACCTCCCATCCCGATATTATACTTAGTGTGTGCATGTGTGCCCGATGTCAAGCTGCACCTAAAGACTGTCATCTTAAGGCCGTGAAATGTATTGTGAGATACTTGATACATACACCAAACTTTGGCATTTGGTATCTAAAGGGATCTTCTTTTAATCTTGTTGGCTACTTCGACTCAGACTATGCCGGTGACAAGGTTGATAGAAAATCCACCTCGGGTACATGTCAATTTCTTGGTAGATCTCTTGTGTCTTGGTCCTCCAAGAAACAAAACTCGGCATCTCTATCTACCGCCGAAGCTGAGTATATTGCAGTCGGATCATGTTGTGGGCAATTGCTATGGATGACACAAATGCTTAAGGATTATGGAATCCATGTGAAAAATGTTCCATTACTTTGTGACAATGAAAGTGCTATTAAGATTGGTCATAATCCTGTGCAACAGCATCAAACTATGCGTATTCAAGTTCGACATCATTTCATTCGCGATCATGTTGCCAAAGGAGACATTAATCTTAAGCATGTTCATACAAACAAGCAATTGGACGATATATTTACTATGCCACTTGATGAAAAAGTGTTTTTTTCACTTGAGGAGTGAGTTGAACATCATTGATGCTTCAAACTTGAGCTAAGGTCACTCGGATGAATGCAAGGGGATGACCTTACCTAACCATTCCATGCTATTATTATCGTGAATATCATGTATCTTAGAATTCTATGCTCCCTTATCTTGCATCTAAACCTTTTGTAGGTTCTTGGAAGAACAACACTCCACAAGATTTCCATCAACTCGTATTTTAAGCAATCTTGTCATGACCAAGTATCCACATTTCTCTTTGGTGATCAAAGGAAGAAGACAACGAAATGTATCCTTGACATATATTTGATGTGATCACAATTGCTAACTCTCAGTTGGTATCAAGTCATTACCCGCGCCACGGAGGCCCCGTGGAGCTCCCTCTCTCCCCCTGCTGCTCTCCCCCTCTCCCTACTCTCTCTTCCGCGCCGAACCAAAGCTCCTCGCCACCGATTCATTGCGCCGGCAGCCTCCTCGAGCCGTCTGAGCACTCCTTCCCCCCCTTGTGAGCCCCTCTTGCACCTCCCCATGTTTCCCCTCTTCCCTAGTGTGCCCCAGCCAGCTCCCCACCGGACCTGACCTCCGGCCGCCGCTCAGCTCGACGCCGACCTCAACCCCGGTGGCCCCGAGCTCCCTATTGCCCCCAGTGGACACGTGCATGTGCGGGCTACCTTCCGGTGCCCTCAACGCACCAGATGGCCGCCGGAAGCACAAGTCCGGTGAGCCACCGCCGCGTTCTATGGTCGCCGCCGGCTGACCTCCGGCGAGTGATGTGGTGACGTCATTAGGGCTTAATTAGCCACTAACTAACCCCCCAACCACTGACAGTGGGCCCCAATGCCTGTTAGTTAAATAATTAGGTTAATTAACCCCGGTTAAATATCCAGTGTCACTGATGTGTGGACCCCACACATCAGGTTTGACCTGGACCGGGTCAGCCGACCTGCTGACGTCATGATAACGTCAGGCTGACGCAGTAATCAATTTTTATAATAAAAATAATTCAGGAAATTCCAAAAGATGTTTAAAACTTCTAAAAATCATAGAAAATAATTTGTAAGTCGGATGAAAATAATTTATATATGAAAAATGTTCAGAAAATCCAATGAATCTGTTTATGCCATGATCTTGCATGTTTGAGCAATTAACATCACAAAGTAGGACATTTCATGATTAGGATAATTTAATAAATAGTGTTGGAGTTGGAATTTAGTATATATTTGAATTCCACTTCACTTAATATGACTACCTATAGCACTAGGTCAATTCAATAACTTAACATGCCATTTCATGCATCATGATTGTTGCATCACATTGAATGTGTTCCTTTCTTGTTTGCCGGTGTTTGTTCCCTCTCGGTAGACGATGGTTCCGACGATGTGAACGTTGACACTGATGAAGAGAAATGATATATTTAGGACTGTCAGGCAAGCAAACCCCCTTGAGCATACTGATATGAACCCACTCTCTTGCTCCTGCTCTCTTTACTACATTAGGACAACAACGATTCAACTGTTACATGTCGTCGGTAGTTGAACCCATTCCTTTGCATGACCTGTCTTTGCCACAGTAAATAGTTGGAACCACTTAGCATGAGTAGCAACTGCTTGAGCCTTGTTGTGCTTACTCATCCATGCTTACTTAATATGCCTGCTATGCTTAGAGTCGTGTCATGTCAGTTGTGATCCATCTGAGTGATGAATCGGAATGGCAGTGTTCACGTCCTACTGTGTGAGAGCTAAGTGTGTGAACACGATTTGGTAAAGGTAGCGATGAGAGGTCATGTAGGAGTACATGACGGGTTGTCTCATTGGGACCGACCTTAAGAACTGAGTTCTGTGTTTGTGATCCAAGATAGTTACTACCACACATTGGGCTCCGGTAACCCGACCCCTCTCGGCTTATTAATCGCCTAGACCTCTGTCCAGGAGTTGCAACTAGTTTCTGGTGTTTGTGGGAAAAGTGATGGTGGCCGTGCATAGCGCCATAAACCATGAAAAAAGGCATATAGCCTGTTGATCTGTTGGGAGTAGTTCTGATGCTCCATAAAACTGATGGCAACTCCTCTACCCAACATCCCGGCGTTCGTTCTAAAGGAACCATAAGCCGGGGCTTGATGCCTCTCAAGATCTCCTGGTTAGCACGCTCTGCCTGACCATTGGATTGTGGATGATCAACCGCAGAGACTTCAACCGGATGTGCTCACTTTCACAGAACGCTTGCATAGCCCCCTTGGATAAGTTCGTACCGTTATCGATGATGATACTATGAGGGTAACCAAAATAGTAGATCAATCTTCTGACAAACTGAACCGCCTTAGCCGCATCACACTTGCTGACCGGCTCAACCTCCACCCACTTGGTAAATTTATCCACCACCACCAAGAGGTGGATCTTATCCTTGGATCTCTTGAAGGGCCCGACCATATCAAGCCCCTAGACCACAGACGGCTAGGTAATTGGAATCATTCGTATTTCCTAAGCTGACACATGAGCATGCTGCCCGAACTTCTGACAGCCATCACACTTGAGAACCAAGTCTTTTGTATCCTTGCGAGTCGTCAGCCAAAAGAAACCATGTCAAAAAGCCTTGGCCACCAGTGATTTTGAACCGGCCTGGTGACCACAATCACCAGCGTGAATCTCATTCAAGATTTCTTTACCTTCTTCAGGTGAAACACAACATTAAAAAACGCTAGTAACACTGCACTTATGTAACTCACCATTGATGATTGTCATAGACTTAGATCCCCTGATGATCTGTCTTGCCAAGGTCTCATCCTCATGTAACTCGCCGCGAGTCAAGTATGCTAAGTAAGGCAGCTTCTAGTCAGGAATAGCATGTAGAGCCGCCACCAGCTGCCCCTCTGGGTCAGGTATAGCCAAGTCTTTCTCTGAAGGTAGCTTGATTGTCGGATGATGCAGCACGTCCAAGAATACGTTAGGTGGCACTGGCTTTCACTGGGAGCCTAGCCTGGACAATGCACCAGCCGCCTCGTTTCTGTGATGATCAATATGATCCACCTGATATCCCTTGAAGTGACCAGTGATTACATCCACCGCCTGGCATCCCACGTGCCTGAAACTTGCTGGCCTATGAGATCTGAGTCGCCAAGACATCACACCCGGCTCAGGTTCATATCCTTAGCCACCCGGAGGCCATGAAGTAAAGCTTCATACTCAACAGCATTGTTAGTACAAGGAAACATCAACCTTAGCACATAACAGAACTTTTCACCTTTAGGGGAGGTTAAAACAACCCCAGCCCCTGATCCTTCCAGCTGCCTGGACCCGTCAAAGTGAATCGTCTAGTACGTGTTATCCGGCTTCTCCTCGGGTGCCTGACACTCTGTCCAGTCATTTATGAAATCCACCAAGGCTTCCGACTTGACCGCCGTACGAGGCATGTATTTCAGATTAAGAGGTCCAAGCTCCAATGCCCACTTAGCAATCCTGCCGGTGGCTTCCTTGTTTTGAGTTATGTCTCCCAACGGGGCAGAGCTAACCACTATGACCTGGTGTCCTAGGAAATAATGCTTCAGCTTACAATTTGCCATGAACACCCCGTATACTAGTTTCTGCCAATGTGGGTACCTCTGCTTAGACTCTATCAGGACTACACTGATGTAGTAAACCGGCCTTTGAACCGGATATTCTTTTCTTGCCTCCTTACGCTCAACAACAATTGCGGCGCTGACTGCCATGTTATTAGTCGCCACGTATAGGAGCAGAGGTTCCTTCTCAGTCAGAGCAGCCAAGACCGGCAGCTCAGTTAGTTGTTTCTTGAGTGCTTCAAATGATTCACCCACCGCCGTACTCTAGACAAAGTTGTCTGTCTTCTTCATCATCTGGTATAAAGGAATGGCCTTCTCACCCAGGCGGCTTATGAACCGGCTTAACGCAGCGATTCGACCCGCCAGGCGCTGAACATCATTGATGCATGCCGGCTCTGACAGGGAAGTAATAGCCGTTATCTTGTCCGAATTAGCTTCAACGCCTCATTCGAAGACAAGAAAACCCAAAAGCTTTCCTGCAGGAACTTCAACAACACACTTAGCCGGGTTAAGCATAATCTTGTAGACCCGTAAGTTATCGAAGGTTTCCTTCAGGTCATCAAGTAGAGTCTCCTTCCTCCTTGACTTGACAATAATATCATCCACATATGCATGAACATTGCGTCCAATCTAACTGTGAAGACAGTTCTGCACACAACGCTGGTAAGTTGCCTGGGCACTCTTGAGCCCGAAAGGCATAGACACATAGCAGAAAGCACCAAAAGGCATGATGAAAGTCGTCTTCTCTTGGTCCTTGACTTCCATCTTGATCTGGTGATAACTGGAATAAGCGTCCAGGAAGCATAAGCTCTCACAACCCGTCGTTGCATCAATTATCTGGTCGATACGGGGGATAGCAAACGGGTCAACCGGACAGGACTTATTAAGGTCCGTGTAATCCAGACACATACGCCACATGTCGTTCTTCTTAAGCACTAGCACCGGGTTAGCAAGCCACTCTGGGTGAAACACTTCAACAATGAACCCTGCTGCTAGAAACCAGTCCACCTCTTCCCCAATAGCCTTGTGCCTTTCTTCATTAAACCTGCAAGGGAACTGCTTAACCGGCTTAAACTTAGGACCACATTAAGGTGGTGCTCAGCGAACTCCCTCGGTACACCCGGCATGTCAGAAGGTTTCCATGCGAAGATGTCCCGATTCTCACGGATGAATTCGATGAGCGTGCTTTCCTATTTGGGATCCATATTGGCCCCAATAGTGAACTGTTGTGATGAGTCGCCCAGAATGAAATGCACCATCTTGGTATCATTTGCCGCAAACTTCAGAGGCGGTTCAGATTCTGTGGTGGGCTTTTTGAGTGGAGTGATGTCCTCCGAGTCAACATTTTCCTTATAGAACTTGAGCTCTGCTTTAGCACAACTGGATTCTGCATAAGCTACGTCTCCTTCCTCACACTCAATCGCAGTCTTCCGATCACCATGCACAGTAATCGTTCCATTCAACCCAGGCATCTCGAGCTGTAAGTAGACATAGCAAGGCCTAGCCATGAACTTGGCGTAAGCCGGACGTCCAAACAGAGCATGATAAGGACTTTTGATTTTGACCACCTCAAACCACAAGGACTCCACCCTGTAGTTGTATTCATCACCAAAAGCAACCTCCAAGGAGATCTTACCCACTGGATAAGCCTACTTTCCGGGTACGACGTCGTGGAAAACTGTCGAATAAGGCCTAAGGTCCTTATCAAGCAACTTCATCCGTCGCAAAGTGTCGTAGTATAGGATATTAATGCTGCTACTGCCATCCATAAGTACTTTAGTAAACACGTATCCTCCCACTTTGGGGGCAACTACCAAAGCCAGCTACCCCGGGTTGTCAACACGCGGCGGGTGATCCTCTCTACTCCAAGTTATGTCGTACTCAGACCACTTCAAGTATTGCGGGAGAGCCGGCGTGACTGCATTAACTGCCTGCTTGTGCACCTTCTGGTCTCGCTTGTCAAGGTAGGTTGTAAAAACATGATAGTCCCGTGCTGAGCTACTTTGGATTACTCTGATACCCATATTGGTTATTCTGCTGCTGATTATTGCCACCAGATTGTTGATGATGACCTCCTTGATTGCCCTTACCCTTATAGCCGGATCCTGAGCCGCCAGCGCCAAGACCGGCTCTTGACCCGCCTGATGGGCCGCCACCGTTGTTATGATGCTGCCACAAGCTGTAATCCCAAACCTGTCGCATAATGTGGCAATTCCACCATGTATGACATGCCGCCCTATTGGGTCGGCTGTGCTCCGAACAAGGTTTATTGAGCATCTCTTCCAGGTTGAAAGGTGTTTTACCCTTATTAAAGGGTTGTCTAAAGTTCTCATTGCCCTTAGCACGATTGTTCCCGGCGCTGGTGTTTGCCACCAATTCTGACCCGCTGTCCGATTTCTTTCTCTTGCTATGGCTGCCGCTACCAGCCGCACCCTTACCATTGTTATTCTTCTTTCCCTGACCTGATTTCTCCTCATCAGAGCCTGGTTCTTTCGTACTATCAGAGTCAGCGTACTTGGTGAGAGCCGCCATGAGCTCCCCCATGTCTTGACATGAGCGCTTGAGCCGGCCAAGCTTCTACTTCAGAGGCGTAAAGTGGCAATTCTTTTCCATAATCAAAACCGCTTGAGCCGCTGTAATCTGCTCAGACGAGTGGATGATAGTTGAGACCTGCCAGACCCAATGATGAGCCGATTCTCCTCCTGTTGCACACAATGATCCAAATCCACAATCGTCATGGGCTGCTTGCACGTTCCCTGGAAATTCCTGACGAACTTCGCCTTTAGAACAGCCCAAGAATTAATGGTGTTGGATGGCAAACCCTTCAGACACGTGCGAGCCGGTCCTTCAAGCATCATGATGAAATATTTGGCGCATATTGCATCATTGACGTCTAACATCTCCATGGCCAGCTCATAGCTTTCAATCCAAGCTTCCCGGGGTAGGTCAGCAGTATAATTGGGGACCTTGGGAGGGCCCTTGAAATCCTTCGGCAGCCGCTCATGTTGGGGAACGTCGCATGGGAAACAAAAATTTTCCTACGCACACGCAAACCTATCCATGGTGATGAGCATCTACGAGAGGGAGAGTGGATCTACATACCCTTGTAGATCGCTAAGCGGGAAGCGTTAAGAAACGCGGTTGGTGTAGTCGAACATCTTCGCGATCCAAATCGCCGAGCGTCCCGCGATCCAATCACGAACCGTCCCGCGAACACATCATGATCCGTCCCGTGAACTCATCACGATCCGTCTCACGATCTTGATCATGATCTGTCCCGCGAACTCATCACGATCCGTTCCATGATCACATCACGAACCGTCTCGCGATCTCGATCACGGTCCTTCCGATCTAGCGCCGAACGGACGGCACCTCCGCGTTCAGCACACGTGCAGCTTGATGACGATCTCCACAATCTCGATCCAGCGAGAGGAGGTGGAGAGGAGAGAGAGTTCACCGGCAGCGTGACGGTGCTCCGGTGATGGTGGTGGAGCAATTCCGGCAGGGCTTCGCCTAAGCGCTGCGGAAGTACGATCTAGAGGAGAAACTATGCACCGGTGGAACGGGTAGCACGTGGCCGGAAATTCTGTCCAAAAACCACCCAATCCACTAGTATATATAGGAGGAGAGGAGAGGAGAGGCAGCCAAGGCCTTTGGGTCGGCCGAAATAGGAGGTGGGAGCAATCCTACTTCACCTCCAATCCTAGTTGGAGTAGGATTGCCTCCTATTGGCTGATTTTCCACTTTTTGCTTTAGGACTTTCTCTCCTGCGCCATGGGCCTTTGTGGCTGTTTTCCCAGCCCACTAAGGGCTGGTTATTATTCTCCCACAGCCCATGGACCTCTTGGGGTCGAAATACCCCTCCCGGAGGTCCTCCGGTACACTACCGGCACTCCCGGTACAATACCGATACTCCCGGTACACTACCGATGAGCCCGAAACTTTTCCGGAAACCAAACTGGGACTTCCTATATATGAATCTTTACCTCCGGACCATTCCGGAGCTCCTCGTGACGTCCGGGATATCATCCGGGACTCCGAACAACCTTCGGTCACCACCATACATAACTCTACACTACCGAAACGTCACCGAACCTTAAGTGTGCAGACCCTGCGGGTTCGAGAACTATGTAGACATGACCGAGACACCTCTACGGTCAATAACCAATGGCGGGACCTGGACGTCCACATTGGTTCCTACATATTCTATGAAGATCTTTATCGGTCGAACCTCTATGTCAAGGATTCAGTTAATCCCGTATAACGTTCCCTTTGTTCTTCGGTATGTTACTTGCCCGAGATTCGATCATCGGTATCTCCATACCTAGTTCAACCTCGTTACTGGCAAGTCTCTTTACTCGTTCCATAACACAAGATCCCGCAACTAACAATTAGTCACATTGCTTGCAAGGCTTATTGTGATGTTGCATTACCGAGTGGGCCCTGAGATACCTCTCCGTCATACGGAGTAACAAATCCCAGTCTCGATCCATGCCAACTCAACAGACACCATCGGAGATACCTGTAGAGCACCTTTATAGTCAGCCAGTTACGTTGTGACGTTTGATACACACAAGGCACTCCTCCGATATCTGTGAGTTGCATGATCTCATGGTCATAGGAACATATACTTGACATGCAGAAAACAGTAGCAATAAACTGACATGATCATATGCTATGTTTGTAGTTTGGGTCTTATCCATCACATCATTCTCCTAATGATGTGATCCCGTTATCAAATGACATCTCATGTCCATGGCTAGGAAACCTTAACCATCCTTTGATCAACGAGCTAGTCCATTAGAGGCATACTAGGGACATGGTTTTGTCTATGTATCCACACATGCATTTAAGTCTCCGATCAATACAATTATAGCATGGATAATAAACGATTATCATGAACAAGGAAATATGATAATAACTAATTTATTATTGCCTCTAGGGCATATTTCCAACAGTCTCCCACTTGCACTAGAGTCAATAATCTAGTTCACATCACCATGTGATTCGCATTGTTATGAATCTAACACCCAATGAGTTCTGGGGCTCGATCATGCTTTGCATGTGAGAGAGGTCTTATAGTCAACGGGTCTGCGATATTCAGATCCGTGTGTACTTTGCATATCTCTATGTCAAACCGTAAACACTGCTACCACACTCCACTTGGTACTTTTTCCAAATGGCTGCTCCACTATACGTATCCAGATTGCTACTACTAGTCATCCGGATAGGTGTTAAAGCTTGCATCGACGTAACTCTTTACGATGAACTCTTTAGCACCTCCATAATCAAGAAACATTTCCTTAGTCCTCTGGTTACTAAGGATAATTCCGACCGCTGTCCAGTGATCCACTCCTGGACCACTCTTGTACCCCTTGACAGACTCATGGCAAGGCACACATAGGTGCGGTACACAGCATGGCATAATATAGAGCCTATGGCTAAGGCATAGGGGACAACGTTCGTCCAGTCTCTTTCTTCTGCCGTTGTCGAGCTTTGAGTCTCACTCAACCTCACACCTTACAAATCAGACGAGAACTATTTCTCTGGCTGATCCATTTTGAACTCTTTCAAAATCTTGTGAAGGTATGCACTCATTGAAAGTCTCATCAAGCATCTTGATCTATCTCTATAGATTTTGATGCTCAACAATTAGGTAGCTTTATCCAGGTCTTCCTTTGAAAATCACTTTCCAAATAACCGTTTTATGCTTTCCAGAAACTCTACATTATTTCTGATCAACAATATGTCATCCACATACACTTATCAGAAATTCTATAGTGCTCCCACTCACTTTATTGCAAATACAAGTTTCTCGTAAACTTTGTATAAACATCAAAACTTTGATCACCTCATCAAAGCGTATATTCCAACTCCGAGATGCTTGCTTCAGTCCATGGAAGGATCACCGAAGCTTGCACACCTTTTAGCATCCTTAGGCCTGACAAAACCTTCTGGTTGTATCACATACAACCTTTCCTCAAGTAAACCGTTAAGGAAACGATGTTTTGACATCCATCTGCCAGATTTCATAATTGAAAACACAGCAACTGCTAACATAATTCCAACAGACTTTAGCACCACTACGAGTGAGAAAGTCTCATCGTAGTCAACTCCTTGAACTTGTCACAAACATCTTTGCAACAAGTCGAGCTTTACAAATAGTGACATTCACCATCAGTGTCTGTCTTCATTTTAAAGATCCATTTGTACTCAACGACCTGCCGTCCAACGAGCAAGTCTACCAAAGTCTACACTTGGTTTTAATACATGGATCCTATCTCGGATTTCATGGCCTCCAACCATTTGTCGGAATCCGGGCCCATCATCGCTTCTCCATAGCTCGTAGGTTCATCGTTGTCCAACAACATGACCTCCAAGACAGAGTTGTCGTACCGCTCAGGAGCAGTACACATCCTTGTCGACCTACGAAGTTCGATAGTAACTTGATCTGAAGCTTCATGATCATCATCATTAACTTCCTCTTCAACTAACGTAGGCTTCACAGAAACATCTTTCTGCGCTGCGCTACTCTCTGGTTGAACAAAGGTTTAACAACCTCATCAAGTTCTATCTTCCTCCCACTCAATTCTTTCGAGAGAAACTTTTTCTCGAGAAAGGACCCAGTTCTAGCAACAAACACTTTGCAGTCGGATCTGAGATAGAAGGCATACCCATCTATTCTTAGGGTATTCTATGAAGATACATTTGTCCGCTTTGGGTTCTAGCTTATTATGTGAAAACATTTTCCACACAAGCATCGCAGCCCCAAACATTAAGAAATGACAGCTTAGGTTTCTATCAAACCATAATTCACACGGTGTCATCTCAACGGATTTAGATGATGCCCTATTTAAAGTGAATGTAGTTGTCTCTAATGCATAACCCCAAAAATTATAGTAGTAAAACGATAAGAGACATCACAGTATGCACTATATCAATAGAGCATGACTATGATGTTCAGACACACCATCACACCATGGTGTTCCAGGTGGCGTTAGTTGTGAAACAAATTTCACGTTGTCTTAAGTTGTATGCCAAACTCGTAACTCAGATATTCACCTCCACGATCATATCGCGGTCATTTTTATCTTCTTGTCACGATGATCTTTAAACTTCACTCTGAATTTGCTTGAACCTTTCAAACGATTCAGACTTGTGTTTCATTAAGTAAATATACACTATATCTACTCAAATCATCAGTGAAGGTAAGAAAATAACGATATCCACTGCACGCTACAAGACTCACTAGATTGCATACATCAACATGTATCATTTCCAATGAATCACTTGCCCGCTCCATCCAATGGGGTCCTTTAGTCATCTTGCCCAAGAGGCATGGTTCGCATGTCTCAACCGATTCGAAATCGATGAGTCCAAATATCCATCAGCATGGAGTTTCTACATGCGCTTTATACCAATATGACATTTAGCGGCAGTGCCACAAGTATGTGGTACTATCATTATTAACTTTGTATCTTTTGACATCAATGTTATGAACATGTGTACTACTACGATCAAGATTTCAACAAACCATTCTCACTGGGTGCATGACCATTGAAGGTATTATTCATGTAACCAGAATAACTATTATTCTCTGACTTAAATGAATAACCATATTGCAACAAACATGATCTAATCATGTTCATTCTCAACGCAAAACACCAAATAACATTTATTTAGGTTCGTCACTAATCCTGAAGGTAGAGACAGCGTGCGATGTTGATCACATCAACCTTGGAAACATTTCCAACACACATCGTCACCTCACCCTTAGCTAGTTCTCCGTTTATTCCATAGCTTTTATTTCGAGTTACTAACATTTAGCAACCGAACCGGTATCCAATACCCAGGTGCTACTAGGAGTACTAGCAAGGTACACATCAATAACTCGTATATCAAATATACTTCTGTCGATGTTGCCAGCCTTCTTATCTACCAAGTATCTAGGGTTGTTCTGCTTCAGCGACCTCTCACCTCATAATAGAAGCACTTAGTCTCGGGTTTGAGTTCAACTTTGGTTTGCTTCACTGGAGCAGCAACTGACTTGCTATCCATGAAGTTTCCCTCCTTGCTCTTGCCCTTTTCGAAACTAGTGGTTTGATTAACCATCAACACTTGACGCTCCTTCTTGATTTCTACCTTCGCGGTGTCAAACATCACGAACAGCTCAGGGATCAATACTTCTATCCCTGGTGTATTATAGTTCATCACTAAGTTCTAGTAGCTTTAGTGATAGTGACTTGGAGAACGATATCAATCACTATCTTATCTGGAAGATCAACTCCCACTTGATTCAAGCGATTGTAGTACCCAGACAATCTGAGTACATGCTCAACGATTGAGCTATTCTCCTTCATCTTATAGGCAAAGAATCTTGTTGGAGATCTCATATCTCGCAACACAGGCACGAGCTTGAGATCACAATCTCTGCTCCTAGAACATCTCATATGTTCCGTGACGTTCAAAATGTTTCGGAGCCTCAATTCTAAGCCGTAATGCATGACGCACTAACTATCAAGTAGTCATCGAAACGTGCCTGTCAGATGTTCACAACATCTATAGACGACGCTGGAGGGGGTGGCGCACCGAGCGGTGCATTAAGGACATAAGCCTTCTGTGCAGCAATGAGGACAATCCTCAGATCACGGACCCAGTCCGCAATTTTGCTACCAACATCTTTCAATTCTATTTCTCTAGGAACATATAAAAATACAAGGGAGCTACAGCGCGAGCTAGTAATCTACAACATAATTTGCAAAGGCACTTTGTCTATGTTCATGATAATGAGTTCAATTAATCATATTACTTAAGAACTCCCACTCAAATTGACATCCCTCCGATCATTCGAGTGATACATGATCCAAATTCACCAACTCAAGTCCGATCATCACGTGAGTTGAGGTGGCTGCAATGGTGAACATCATCATGTTGATCATATCTACTATATGACTCATGTTCGACCTTTCGGTCTCTTGTGTTCCGAGGCCATGTCTGTACATGCTAGGCTCGTGAAGTTTAACCCGAGTGTTCTGCGCGTGCAAATCTGGCTTGCACCCGTTGTATGTGAACGTAGAGTCTATCACATCCGATCATCACGTGGTGTCTCAACACGACGAACTTTCGCAACGGTGCACACTCGGGGAGAACACAATTTATCTTGAAATTAAGTGAGGGATCACCTTATAATGCTACCGTCGTCCTAAGCAAAACAAGGTGCATAAAAGGATTAACATCACATGCAAATCATAAGTGACATGATATGGCCATGATCTTGTGCTTTTGATCTCCATCATCACCGGCATGACACCATGATCTCCATCATCTTGATCTCCATCAACGTGTCGCCATCGTGGTTGTCACGCCCTACATGCTTCTACTACTATTGCTACCGTAGCGATAAAGTAAAGCATTACATAGCGCTTAATGATTGACACGCAGGTCATACAATAATTAAAGACAACCCTATGGCTCCTGCCGGTTGCCGTATTCAACGACATGCAAGTCGTGAAATTCTATACATCACATGATCATCTCATACATCACATATATCTCATCATGTAATTGGCCATATCACATCACAACATACCCTGCAAAAACAAGTTAGACGTCCTCTAATTGTTGTTGCATATTTTATGTGGCTGCTACGGGTATCTAGCAAGAATGATTCTCACCTACGCATAAACCACAACGGTGATACATAGATTGCTTTTCAACCTTCTCAAGGACCGCCTTTGTCGGATCCGATCCAACTAAAGTGAGAGAAACTGTCACCCGCAAGCCATCTAAGCAACAAGTTGCGTCGAGGGAACCGGTCTCTCGTAAGCGTACGAGTAATGTTGGTCCGGGCCGCTTCATCTCACAATCCCGCTGAACCAAAATACGACCAAGGGAGGAAGCAATCTAAGCATCAACGCCCACAAACCTTTTGTGTTCTACTCGAGATCTCATCAAACCATCAACCTAGCTCATGATGCCACTGTTGGGGAACGTCGCATGGGAAACAAAATTTTTCCTACGCACACGCAAACCTATCCATGGTGATGAGCATCTACGAGAGGGAGAGTGGATCTACATACCCTTGTAGATCGCTAAGCGGGAAGCGTTAAGAAACGCGGTTGGTGTAGGCGAACATCTTCGCGATCCAAATCGCCGAGCGTCCCGCGATCCAATCACGAACCGTCCCGCGAACACATCATGATCCATCCCGTGAACTCATCATGATCCGTCTCACGATCTTGATCACGATCTGTCCCGCGAACTCATCACGATCCGTACCGTGATCACATCACGAACCGTCTCGCGATCTCGATCACGGTCCTTCCGATCTAGCGCCGAACGGACGGCACCTCCGCGTTCAGCACACGTGCAGCTTGATGACGATCTCCACAATCTCGATCCAGCGAGAGGAGGTGGAGAGGAGAGAGAGTTCACCAGCAGCGTGACGGCGCTCCGGTGATGGTGGTGGAGCAATTCCGGCAGGGCTTCGCCTAAGCGCTGCGGAAGTACGATCTAGAGGAGAAACTATGCACCGGTGGAACGGGTAGCACGTGGCCGGAAATTCTGTCCAAAAACCACCCAATCCACTAGTATTTATAGGAGGAGAGGAGAGGAGAGGCAGCCAAGGCCTTTGGGTCGGCCGAAATAGGAGGTGGGAGCAATCCTACTTCACCTCCAATCCTAGTTGGAGTAGGATTGCCTCCTATTGGCTGATTTTCCACTTTTTGCTTTAGGACTTTCTCTCCTGCGCCATGGGCCTTTGTGGCTGTTTTCCCAGCCCACTAAGGGCTGGTTATTATTCTCCCACAGCCCATGGACCTCTTGGGGTCGAAATACCCCTCCCGGAGGTCCTCCGGTACACTACCGGCACTCCCGGTACAATACCGATACTCCCGGTACACTACCGATGAGCCCGAAACTTTTCCGGAAACCAAACTGGGACTTCCTATATATGAATCTTTACCTCCGGACCATTCCGGAGCTCCTCGTGATGTCCGGGATCTCATCTGGGACTCCGAACAACCTTCGGTCACCACCATACATAACTCTACACTACCGAAACGTCACCGAACCTTAAGTGTGCAGACCCTGCGGGTTCGAGAACTATGTAGACATGACCGAGACACCTCTACGGTCAATAACCAATGGCGGGACCTGGACGTCCACATTGGTTCCTACATATTCTACGAAGATCTTTATCGGTCGAACCTCTATGTCAAGGATTTAGTTAATCCCGTATAACGTTCCCTTTGTTCTTCGGTATGTTACTTGCCCGAGATTCGATCGTCGGTATCTCCATACCTAGTTCAACCTCGTTACTGGCAAGTCTCTTTACTCGTTCCGTAACACAAGATCCCGCAACTAACAATTAGTCACATTGCTTGCAAGGCTTATTGTGATGTTGCATTACCGAGTGGGCCCCGAGATACCTCTCCGTCATACGGAGTAACAAATCCCAGTCTCGATCCATGCCAACTCAACAGACACCATCGGAGATACCTGTAGAGCACCTTTATAGTCATCCAGTTACGTTGCGACGTTTGATACACACAAGGCACTCCTCCGATATCTGTGAGTTGCATGATCTCATGGTCATAGGAACATATACTTGACATGCAGAAAACAGTAGCAATAAACTGACATGATCATATGCTATGTTTGTAGTTTGGGTCTTATCCATCACATCATTCTCCTAATGATGTGATCCCGTTATCAAATGACATCTCATGTGCAGGGCTAGGAAACCTTAACCATCCTTTGATCAACGAGCTAGTCCATTAGAGGCATACTAGGGACATGGTTTTGTCTATGTATCCACACATGCATTTAAGTCTCCGATCAATACAATTATAGCATGGATAATAAACGATTATCATGAACAAGGAAATATGATAATAACTAATTTATTATTGCCTCTAGGGCATATTTCCAACAGCTCAATCCGCAAAGCCGGCGCTAGGCGCGGCACTCCCACCGCCCTGGAAGTTATTCTTGCTCCTACCAATGTGGAAGACGCGTCTATGGGTTGCTGATGAGCCGTTGCTGCCGCCAGAGCCGCTTCCCCTCACTGTGCTCTCGCCCGATCCACTAGCGCCTGAGCATGCAGAGTCGCCCGGTCAACTCGTGGCGAGTTCCGGTATTGATCACTACTAGAAACTGCCGGTGATTCATAACGCTGGTTGTAGCTACGGCAGGGGATGGGGGTTGAATGCACGCGACTTTGGTTGTAAGTGTACTTCTCCTGTTGGGCCATTGCCGTCTGCAGGTATCCAATAGCGTTCCGCACCTGTTTTGTGAAAGGCGCCTCGTACGGGATAGGGATTGTACCAAGATGGGTTGCTGCCGCCACCATGTTTTCTGCCGGGTTGGAATAATGACCCGCCGGCATTGGGAAAGATATTGGTGAGGCCTGGTTCCGTCAGGGCGAGTTAAGCTGCTGAACCGCTGGCCGGCTTCTAGGTACTTCCGATGTCCATACCGTTCCTGGCATGTTGAAAAGGTTTCTCGCCTCATATTGATCTGGAAAGAGGGACTGATGCCTCATCCTCTGAACCATCGTTGCAGACTGCTGTTCCATCTCAAGGCAGAAAGCATCCACCCTAAGGCGCTCTGCCTCTACCTCCATCTGATCTTTCAGCGCATTGATCTCATGTTGAACCTCGGTCATATGATCCTTCAACCTCATGATCTCCGTGTTCCGGGCCACTTGATTTTCAGCTGTGACCTTGGTGGCCATCAAGGTTGTAAGCTCATTCATCAGATCCAGAAGAACCTAAGACGGTAGCTTACCAGCCCCCAATCTAGCTGCGCCGACGGCTGTGCTGCTCGGGGCTGGTGCTGAACCTGCCATGAAAACGGCAGCACGGCTCGGCGGCTCATGATATTGTGACTCGGGGTAAGACTCGACGTAGCCCCCGAGCCCGCGATTGTGAAGCTGGTAAATTGATTCCGTCTCTCCGCTCGAAGATCCATCCTCCAAGCAGATGAGAGTTTCTTGCGACATAGAACCTTGAAGATCCATGCCCTGAATAAAGTCGACAAAAACACGCTTCCCTGTCGGGTCAGCACGGGGGGATTGCATGTGTCGGGCGGGTTGCGCGCACCGGGCCGGCTTGATGATGTCGGTGCAGATGTCTGGCCCAGGTTCAGATCTGCCGATCTTGCCAATGAAGCATGGATTCCATCGAAGGAGATCCAGAAACCGAACTCAATTGAGTCGGCCTCGGGGCCCCAGCTGTCGTCGTCGATGTAGAACTGGCCACGACGAATCTTGTTCATCCTGCCAATAGTGTACCCCTCGATCCCTGGGAGAGAGCCCTTTGAGAACTCAACACCACCGAGTGCTGGCCCCAAGGTGGGCGCCAACTGTCGTGGTTTTGTCATGGCAGATATTCGAAGACTTAGGTTTGAGGCCATCGCTAAGGTGATGGACTCAAAGGGGTTGGTGGAAACGAGGGTCACGAGTTTACCCAGGTTCGGCCCCTCAAGAAGAGGTAAAAGCCTACGTCTTGGTTGTGTTGTATTGATTGGAGTATCGATTACAAGGGAGCGGATTCGCTTGACCTAGTTCTCGATTAATTGGTTTCTGTCTAAGCTGCCTCGGGGTCTCGCCTTTATATAGAAGGTCGAGGCCCTAGGTTACACGAGTGCTACACCGACTCTTACAATGTAGACAATCCTGTCTCTAAGTCGCCTTGCCATCTTGGGCAAACCTTCTCCGGGCGGCTTAACTGCCCGGGTCTTCATACCATCTTCTGTCTAGGCCTTTGTTATGTAATTCGTCTTGGTAAGTTGACATACAGCCAGGCCTACGTCTTTTGGCCTGCCTCACTGGTCTTGAGTATGAGCCGCCAGGTATGACCCGGCCCCACCCAGGCAGGTCTTACCAAGGGGTTATATCCCCAACAATTATTGATGTCACCCGATGCGTTCAACCCCTTCAACAAAGGTACACCCTTTGTGGCGTTACAACGGAACAAGTGACACCACTCGTTCCCGACGGCTGGGCCCTGCCAATCAAGTGGCATTGGCGGACGCACTTGCCGACCTATTCAAAGGGGAAGAAGAAGACTTTTTTCGGCTACCGGTTAAGGAGGGCTACTCAGGTTATAACCCCATCGAATGGGTAAGCATTTCGACTTTGTGACACGAGTTCGGGTTTTTTACTTGCCCCTTTTTACCAAAGCTTTCAATCTGCAGAAATAGGACTAGAGGTGCTTTGTCGAGACAGTCAACTGTCCGTCCCCTCATCCATAGAACAACTCTCATGATGACGATCTAGGATTCCATGACGATCCAGAGATGCCAATCACGTATGAAGATGGGGTCTTTTACCAAGAGAGCTTTGATGGTTCCAAGGTGGCTATCATAGCGGATCACCCCGGATCACTCCCTTCCCCTACTACAGGCAAAAAGAAAATTTCTTCCCGTAAAAGGCAAGCGACCTCTATCGACCCAAATGTACCGGTTTCTGCTCCCAAGCGTCATCAGTCCACGCGGCGAACATCGACTATGGCAACTATGCCCCGACCGAACAGCAACATGAATCCTTCATGTGAGCCAACTGCGGGGACGACCCCGACCACTCGTTCAACTAAAAGGTACTTCGTTCAGTCGCTTAAGCTATTGTTCTCATGATCGATAGGATTTCACAAAAGATCTCATGTTGAAATACTAGGGAAACGAGTACAACCATGTTCTGCCGGGAATGTTGCCGGGGTGCCTGGCAACATTCATGAATCAAGGTCTTCTGCTCATGCTGAACCTACCGAGGAGGCCCCTGTGGCCAACTAGGCCCCTGAAGATTTCAGGGACGCAATATCAGTCACTAAATCCGAGATAGAGTGTGATGAACCACCGGCGGCGACAAGAAGCCCTGCGCCACCAGGCGTTTTCCGTACAAGAGCTTAATGCTCTATGTTAGGTAGATGCATACATCGGAGCTGCCCGAGATGGGCTTGGGGAAGTCGTGAAACTGATATCTTCTAGCCTAGAGGTAAGTGTTCGGTTTTAATAATCCGGGCACACCTATTAACAGTAGCCCCCGAGCCTTGATTTGGTCGGGACGGCCGAATTAAGGATCCACACAATGCTTTATTGATGATGTAAGCTTCAAGGCAGCAGAATGAGCAATTGGCCAGTGACCTGGAGGCGAGCAAAACGCAGGTGCAAGCCGTGAAGGCCGAACTTGAACAAGTGAAGAATTTTACCCGGGAGGCGCATGCTGAGTATGTCTATTTTGCCGATCTTAGTATATAGTCCCGTGATGACACAAGGGTACTTTGTAGTAGCTGAGTCTATAGGGCAGCTGCAAAAAGATTTAGCTGCGGCCCGAGAATCCCTGAGGTACATCGAGTCCCAGTATGAGTCCGGCTGCCTTTCGTCGCAACGAAATCTGGAGGAGAAGAACCGTCTCCAAGCAGAAAACCGGCAGCAGGCCGAAGAGATTGATAGTTTAAAAACTCAATTGGCTCAAGACCAAGAAGAGAACCAAAAATTATAGAAGGGCATATTTGGTAAGTGTGATTATAATGTCGAAGGGTACCTCTAATGCATGAAGTGTAATGGACATCCTTCGCCTTGTACATAGGTCTCCTAACTAGGCAGCCTGAAGAAGAGATCGGATCCTACTGAGGGAACCTTCTGAAGGAACTATCCATCGGACATGAGCGGGCTCGGAAGTCTATGAGGAGCATTATGAAAGTGTTATGGCTTGCCGAGAAGCCTCCGGAGGGGATGGCTGAACGGGCTGATCGGCTCAAGGGAGCTTGGCGTCGTTTCGAGTTATGGAAGACATCGGCCTGCTGGGAGGGGGCACGAGAGGCATGGGCGATGATCAAGACCCGTTATACCGGTCTTAACCCCCAGCATATGGCTCAGGTTGGGCCGATAGGGCCGGATGGGCAAGAAGTGTCGCTTCATTTGGTGTACGACCAAGTGATGCATGTCACACGTCTCTCGCAAGAAGATTGCACCTTGGATGCCTTAATAGACAATCTTGACCAGCTGCCAGATGTGTGATTTTATGTAACTATGTACTTTAAATCAAAATTTTCTCCGGTTGCGCTGTAAACTTTGTATTAACCGACCATCGGCTTCGACCTCTCTTGCTAGGAGCTTGGGAGTGTTCCTTATCAAATATCCTTCAATAAGAGGGAATTCTTTCGCGGAACCAGGCAATCCGGCCATTTGGTGCGAACAGGCAGAAAATGCACAGGAAGATATGTTATATTACTTCTTAGCATAAGAAACATCTTCCAAAGAAAATAGTACCTATATCGGTATGTTCCTTCAGGCTTCTACGTAAATCGTAGATAGTAAGATCGTGTACTGCTAGTATGCAGCTAATGGCTTTCTTGAGAAAAGAAGCCCAAGTAATTGTGATAACAACCATAATTTATATTTGTTGCTTCCGTCATAGCCGACCAATTGTCTGCTAAAGATAGCTAGCTTCTGGCATCACCCATCTGAGGTACGTATCCGGGTGATCCGGTCGTAACAATCGCAGAGGTGCTCCCTTTACCCTCTAACCGAACAATCGGGAACGTAGAGGGTAAACATAGGAGCGAGGCAACCCAGCTTGGCAAAAATCTTAGTTCTAATTGATGCATATAATGGCTTAAAAATCAACAAGGGAAACATGCATACACAATAAATGTGAATAGATGCTTAAAATACATAATCATCGACTTTGAGAAAAAGCCCCCACGTGTTTTATTCGGGTTTAACATCTGAGGACGTATCCTGAGAAGCTTAACACAAGCTCGGTTTAGCCGAACAAAGACTTGGGAAAAGAAATCCAAACCTGCAAAATCAAGGCAGAAGGGAAACAAAAGTGAAAGGAAAGGAAGAAAAGGAAAAGGAAGCTAAAGAGTATGATGACACCGGTCTAGCCGTAAAAGCACTGAAGAAGAGCTGCATACCATAGGTTTGGTTCGAGGCGGTTATCCGGTGGGTTGCGAAGACGATAAGCCCCTCCTGTGAGTACTTCATCAATTATGAAGGGGCCCTCCCACTTGGGATTGAGTTTATGCTTCTGCTTCTCCAGGAGTCATAAGATGAGCTCGACCACATTATACGCCTTTGCCCTGACCTCCCTGGTCTGGTAATGTCGGGCCTGCTATTGATAAAAAGTAGAGCGAGCCCGAGCTATGTCACGCTATCCTACAAAGGCGTCCAAGTCATCCTGACGATCTAACTTGGCCTCCTTTTCTCATACATGTGCACCCTTGGTGCATCGTGAATAATATCACACGGAAGGATTGCTTCTGCCACGTAGACCATAAAGAACGATGTGTATCCCGTTGATCGATTTGGGGTGGTACGTAGACCCCACAGAACGGAGTCAAGCTCCTGTACCCAATTGCAATCGGATTCATGAAGAGATCGGACCAAAGATGGTTCAATACCACTCATGATGAGGACGTTGGCTCGTTTGACTTGTCCATTGGTCTGCGGGTGATACACCGATGCGTAATCGAGCTTGATGCCCATGTTTGCACACCAGTCCTTTACCTCTTGGGCGGTGAAATTGGATTCATTGTCTGTTATTATACTGTGCGGGACACCGTAATGGTGTACCATGCGGAATATAAAGTGGACTACAGGTCCGGACTTGGCTGATTTGACAAGTTTTGCTTCAATGCATTTAGTGAACTTATCAACCATGACCAGTAGATATTTATTCTTCTTGGTCCTTGCTAACTCTTCAGCATGCCTTGGTTTTCCCTTGAAGAGGAAAGGGTGATGCGGCAAAGTAGATAAGTATTTCCCTCAGTTTTTGAGAACCAAGGTATCAATCCAGTAGGACGAACAAGCAAGTCACCAATGGATGCACCTAAACAAATAATCAAACTCTTGCACCCAACGCTATAAAGGGGTTGTCAATCCCTTCATGGTTATTTGCAAGGATTAGATCTGATAGAGATAGATGTAACGAATGCGGAAATTAAAAGGTAAATAAATTGCAGCAAGTATAGATCTAAAAATATATGATGGAAAATAGACCAGGGGCCATAGGTTCACTAGAGGCTTGTCTCTTGAAGGCAAATATCATGGTGGGTAAACAAATTACTGTCAAGGAATTGATAGAAAAGCGAATAATCATGTAGTTATCCAAGGCAATGATCATGCATATAGGCATCACATCTGTGACAAGTAGACCCAAACGATTCTGCATCTACTACTATTACTCCACACATCGGCCGACTCCTACCTGCATCTAGAGTATTAAGTTCATGAAGAACAGAGTAACACATTACGAAAGATGACATTATGTAGAGGGATAAACTCAAGCAATGTGATGAAAACCCCATCTTGTTACCATTGATGGCAACAATACAATACGTGCCTTGCTACCCCTCCTATGTCACTGCGTGAGGACACCGCAAGATTGAACCCAAAACCAACCACTTCTCCCATTGTAAGAATTACCAATCTAGTTGGCCAAACCAAACCAATAACTCGAAGAGACTTGCAAGGATATGAAATCATGCATATGATAATTCATAGGAGATTCAAATAAGATTCATGGATAATCTGAACATAAACTCACAATTCATCGATCTTGACAAACACACCACAAAAGAGGATTACATCGGATAGATCTCCATGAAGATCATGAATAACATGGTATTTAAGATCAATGAGAGATAAGAAGCCATCTAGCTACTAGGTATGGACCCGTAGGTCTGTGGTGGACTACTCACGCATCATCGGAGGGGCAATGGAGTTGACATAGATGCCCTCCATGATCAAAACCCCCTCCGACAGATTACCGGAAAAGGCTTCAAGATTGGATCTCCCAGGAATGCTGGCTTCCGACGGCGAAAAAGTATTTGCATTCGTCTTTTTTATTATGTAGGAATATTTGGGTATTTATAGGCCAAAGAATAGGGTTAGGTGACCTGCCAAGAGGCAACAAGCCTGCAAGGCGCGGCCAGGGGGGCCGCCCCTAGCAGGCTTGTGGCGCCCTGGCACCTCCCCTGACGTGCACTCCGAGCTTGGATGCATTGTTTCCACCCAGAAATATTCCTTCCAAAGGTTTTATTCCGTTTGGACTCTGTTTAATATTCCATATCTGCAAAACTCAAAAAGAAGGAAAACAATTGGCACTTGGCTCTAGATTAATAGGTTAGTCCCCAAAATAGTATAAAATAGCATATTAATGCATATAAAACATCCAAAATAGATAATATAATAGCATGTCATCATCAAAAATTATAGATACGTTGGAGACGTATCAGCATCCCCAAGCTTGATTCCTGCTCATCCTCGAGTAGGTAAATGACACAGAATTTTTTATGTGGAGTGCTACCTAACATATTTATCCAAGTAATATTCTTTATTGTGGCATGAATATTAAGATCCGTAGTACTCAAAACAAAAGCTTAATATTGATATAGAAACAATAAAATTTCAACCACATTAGCAAAGCAATTGTATCTCTTCAAAATATAATGGCAAAAGAAAGTTATCCCTACAATATCATATGGTGTGGATATGCTCCATCTCCCCCACACAAAGTCTTTACATCATGCACAACCCCGATGAAAAGTCAAGCAATTGTTTTCACAACTTTATTTTCACAAACTTTTTCAACTCTCACGCAATACATGAGCACGAGCCATGGATATAGCACTATAGGTGGAATAGAATATGGTGAAGGTTGTCAATGAAAGGGAGAAGATAGTCTCACATCAACTAGGCATATCAACGGGCTATGGAGATGCCCATCAATAGATATCAATGTGAGTGATGAGGGGTTGCCATGCAACAGATGCACTAGAGCTATAAGTGTATGAGAGCTCAAAAAGAAACTAAGTGGATGTGCAACATGAAGATAAATATTCCACTAGCTATATGAAAGTGACAAACTTGGAGACTCCCTATCAGGAAGATCATGGTGCGAATTTGAAGCACAAGTGTGGAAAAAGGTAGTAGTAATGTCCCTTCTCTCTTTTCTCTCAGTTTTTTGTTGGGCATCTAAGGCCTCTTTTATTCATTTTTTGTTTGGGATTCGCTGGCCTCTTTTATTTTTCATAAAGTCCGGACTCTCATCCCTACTAGTAAGGGAATCATAGCTTCCATCATCCTTTCCTCACATGGTACATGCTCTATAATGAAAATCATCACATTTTTATTTACTTACAACTCAAAAGGAAAATTACAAATCGATACCCATGACAAAATATGACTCTATATGCAATATGGAAGTGAAGCGTACATGTCATAAAAGGAAATGGTGGAAGTTGCATGGCAATATATCTCAGAATGGATATGGAAATGCCATAATAGGTAGGTATGGTGTCTCTTTTGAGGAAAGATATGTGGTGGCTGTTTTGAGGAAGGTATATGGTGGCTATTTTGAGGAAGGTGTTTGTTGCACTGGCGAAAATTACGCGGTACTAGAAAGGCTAGCAAAAGTGGAAGGGTGAGAGTGTGTATAATCCATGCACTCAACATTAGTCATAAAGAACTCACATACTTATTGCAAAAATCTATTAGGGCATGTACAATGGTGCTATGTTAGGAGTGCCACGTAAGATAAATGGTGAGCTAGAGGAGAGAGAACTCGAAAAAAGGCTTTGCCTTCTCTTATTTAATAGAAGACAATAGGTGATCTCTTAGCACAATATGTCTCACCATGTTTTTAGGAATAACTAGTTATTGAAGATAAGGCTAAGAGATGACCCATTGTAGATTCCCTTTTTTGTCATCTCTAAATTACATGCAAGACTTAAGATAAGATTATCTTATCAACCATTGTACATGCCCTTAGTTATTGAAGTAAAACATTAAACGCATGCTCCTAGGGGGAGGTTGGTAGGAGTTAACCATGGCATGCCCCCGACCCTCACGCAAAGGTCGACAATCTATAAAAAAGTCATGCTCCGACTTCCTTACATAGCGGTTCACCATACCTACATGCTATGGGAATCACAGACATTTACACAAGTATTTTTTTACCAAATCACAGTTTACTTCCTAACAAGTCTCTTAACATTACCATATTTATATCTCAAAACTTTATAGGAATCAAACTTCTCATAAATACTCAATGCACTTAATATGGAAGTTTTTATTATATCCCTTTTGGATGCCTATCATATTAGGACTGAATTCATAACCTGGACCAATTACCATGCTGTTTTTAGAAACTCTCAAAATAATATAAGTGAGGTATGAGAGTTCAAGTATTTCTATAAAACGAAAACACCACCGTGCTCTAAAAGATATAAGTGAAGCATATAGAGCAAAATTTCCCAACTCAAAAGATATAAGTGAAGCACAAAGAGTATTCTAATAAATTTACGATTCAACGTGTGTCTCTCAAAAGATGTGTGCAGCAAGGATGATTTTGTAAAACCAACAAGCAAAGACTCATATCATATAATATGCTCCAAGCAATACACATGTCATGTGGTGAATACAAATATAGCCTCAAGTAAATTTGCCGATGGATTGAAGACGAAAGAGGGGATGCCTTTCGGGGCATCCCCAAGCTTAGGATCTTTAGCATCCTTGAATATGACTTGGGGTGCCTTGGTCATCCCAAGCTTAGGATCTTGCCACTCTTTATTCCATAGTCCATTCAATCTTTACCCAAAACTTGAAAACTTCACAACACAAAACTTAACAGAAAACTCGTGAGATCCATTAGTATAAGAAAATAAATCACCACTTTAGGTACTGTTGTGAACTCATTCTTTATTTATATTGGCGTTATACCTACTATAATATAACTTCTCTATGTCTCATACCACATGATACAACCCATAGATTCATCAAAATAGGCAAACAACTCAAAGAAAACAGAATCTGTCAAAAACAGAACAATTTGTACCAATCTAGGAACTTCATATACTTCTATACCTAAAACAATTCTGACAAATTAGGAAAACCTGGTAAATTTATATGTCAATCTTTTAAAAAAATCAGATCAATTTGACACTCTAAACAAATTGGAAAATTCCTGGACTGAGCAAAAAAGTTTCTATTTTTCAGCAAGATCAAATCAACAACTACCATAGAACACCCTGAAGGTTTTACATGGATCAAACACTAATGAAAACACCAAAACACAATTACTACAGAAGTAATAATGTGGTAAACACTCAAAAACATAAACAAAAATAGAACACAAAAATAAAATTGGGTTGCCTCCCAACAAGCGCTATTGTTTAACGCCCCTAGCTAGGCAAAACACAATAGATCTAGGCATTGTCATCTTTAGTATGCTATCCAAAAGTAGCTCTCATAATATATTCATAAGGTAATCTTATTTTCTGTCTAGTAAAGTGTTCCATGCCTTTCCTTAATGTAAATTGGAATCTAATGTTTCCTTCTTTCATGTCAATAATTGCACCAATAGTTCTAACGAAATGTCTACCAAGAATAATAGGACATATAGGATTGCAATCTATATCAAGAACAATGAAATATATGAGTGCACAATTCCTATTTTATACAGTAAGAACATCATTAATCCTTCCCATAGGTTTCTTAATAGTGGAATCCACAAGATGCAAATTTAGAGAGCAATGATCAAGATCATGGTAACCTAGCACATCATATAAAGTTTTCGAAATTGTGGAAACACTAGCACCCAAATCACACAAAGCATGGAAATCATAATGATCTTAATAGTAGGTTCTCACTCATCTTTAAGCTTTCTAGGCATAGAAATTTCTAGCTCAAGTTTTTCTTCAAAAGATTTCATCATAGCATGAACTATATGTTTAGTAAAAGCCTTATTTTGACTATAAGGACGAGGAGAATTCAACATGGATTGAAGCAAGGAAATAGAATCAAACAAAGAGCAGCTATTATAATTAAAGTGCTTGAAATCCAAAAGTGGGTTCATTGCTATTTAAAGTTTTAACCTCTTCGATCCCCCTTTTATCAATCTTAGCATTAAGATCTATAGACTGCAAATCATTGGGATGCCTTGTAACTAAAGTTGACTTATATCCAGTCCCATCATTATCAAGATTTATATTGGAAAACAAATATTCAATAGGATTCACATCAATCACTTTCATATCTTCATCTTTATTATTTCGAGAAAACACCTTTTCAAGCCATTCATGCTTAGCATGAATTCTAGCGGTTCTTTCCCTACTTTCATCAATAGAAAATCTCATAGATTTTGAAGAATCATTAATATCATGCTTGGGTGGAGTAGATCTAGCTTTCAAAGAATAAATCTCCAGAGAAATTCTATCAATGCTCATAGCCAAATCATCAATCTTAAGCACTTTTTCTTCAATAGAAGCATTAAAAACTTTTTGCGAACCAATAAAATCTTTAACAATATTATCAAGATTAGAGGGCATCTTATTATAATTTCCATGGGAATTGTTGTAGGAATTACCATAATTATTAGAGTAATTACTAGGAAAGGGTTGAAATTACCTCTATACGCACTTTTACCAAAATTGTTCCTACCAACAAAATTCACATGCATAGATTCGTTATTATTTCCAATCAAAGAAGACAAAGGCATATCATTAGGACCAATAGGATCACTCTTACTAGCAAACAATTTCATCAATTCATCCATCTTTTTACTCAAAGTGTTTATTTCTTCAACAACATGCACCTTTTTCCTAGTAGGAGATCTTTCGGTATGCCACTGAGAGTAGTTTGTCATCATATTATCTAGGAGTTTAGTAGCTTCTCCTAATGTGGTTTCCATAAAAGTACCAACCGCGGCAGAATCTAAAAGATTTCTAGATGCAGAATTCAATCGCGCATAGAAAATTTGTACAATCATGCATAAACTCAAACCATGTGCGGGACAATTCCTAATCATTAATTTCATCCTCTCCCAAGATTGTGCAACATGCTCATGACCAAGTTGCTTAAAATTCATTATATCGTTCCTAAGGGAGATGATCTGAGCGGGCGGAAAGTACT
Organism: Hordeum marinum; assembly: GCA_022496015.1. NCBI lineage: Eukaryota > Viridiplantae > Streptophyta > Magnoliopsida > Poales > Poaceae > Hordeum > Hordeum marinum. The sequence goes on along the minus strand of CM039673.1, from coordinate 435,930,492 downwards.
TGGACATAAAAGCATCTTTACAATTATTCCATGAACCAATACTATGTTTTGGCAAAGATGAAAACCAAGTTTTAGCACAATCTCGTAGCGAGAATGGAATAGCTTCAATTTAACAATATCATTATCCACATCTTTCTCATTTTGCATATCACACAACTCAATGGAAGTATTTAGATAGGATGCGACATCTTCACTAGGAAGGCAATAAAATTGTTCTTTCATAACAAGATTTAGCAAGGCAGCATTGATTTCATAAGATTCCACACTAGTGGAGGGAGCAATAGGGGTACTAATAAAATCATTATTATTAGTATTGCAAAAGTCACGCAACTTGGTATTCTCAGACATCTTGACAAAGCAAGCAATCAAGGACACAAGCAAACGAAAGAAGGGCGAATAAAAAGGCAAATATTTTTGGTATTTTCTGAAAATCGTTTTAGAAGTGGGGGAGAGGAAAAAGAGAGGAAAATGGCAAATAAATTAAATGCAATAGATGAGTTTGTGGTGGGTAATTGGTATGCTTGATGTGTAACCTCCCCGGCAACGGCACCAGAAATCCTGCTTGCTACCTCTTGAGCATGCGTTGGTTTTCCCTTGAAGAGGAGAGGGTGATGCAGCAAAGTAGATAAGTATTTCCCTTAGTTTTTGAGAACCAAGGTATCAATCCAGTAGGAGGAACAAGCAAGTCACAAATGGATGCACCTACACAAATAATCAAACTCTTGCACCCAACGCTATAAAGGGGTTGTCAATCCCTTCACGGTTATTTGCAAGGATTAGATCCGATAAAGATAGATGTAACGAGTGCAGAAAGTAAAAGGTAAATAAATTGCAGCAAGTATAGATCTGAAAATATATGATGGAAAATAGACCCGGGGGCCATAGGTTTCACTAGAGGCTTCTCTCTTGAAGGCAAATATCATGGTGGGTAAAAAAATTACTGTCAAGCAATTGATAGAAAAGTGAATAATCATGTAGTTATCCAAGGCAATGATCATGCATATAGGCATCACATCCGTGTCACGTAGACCGAAACGATTCTGCATCTACTACTATTACTCCACACATCGACCGACTCCTACCTGCATCTAGAGTATTAAGTTCATGAAGAAGAGAGTAACGCATTAAGAAAGATGACATGATGTAGAGGGATAAACTCAAGCAATATGATGAAAACCCCATCTTGTTACCCTTGATAGAAACAATACAATACGTGCCTCGCTGCCCCTACTATGTCACTGGGTGAGGACATCGCAAGATTGAACCCAAAAACAAGCACTTCTCCCATTGCAAGAATTACCAATCTAGTTGCCAAACCAAACAAATAACTTGAAGAGACTTGCAAGGATATGAAATCATGCACATAAGAAATCAGAGGAGATTCAAATAAGATTCATGGGTAATCTGAACATAGACTCACAATTCATCGGATCTTGACAAACACACCACAAAAGAGGATTAGATCGGAAAGATCTCCATGAAGATCATGAAGAACATGGTATTGAAGATCAAAGAGAGAGAAGAAGCCATGTAGCTACTAGCTATGGACTCGTAGGTCTATGGTGCACTACTCACGCATCATCGAAGGGGCAACAGAGTTGATGTAGATACCATCCGTGATCGAAAACCCCTCTGACAGATTACCGAGAAAGGCTCCAAGATTGGATCTCTCGGGAACAGAGGTTTCGACGGCGGAAAAGTATTTGCGTTCGTCTTTTTGATGTTGCGGGAATATTTGGGTATTTATAGGCCAAAGAATAGGGTTAGGAGACCTACCAAGAGGCGACAAGCCTGCTAGGCATGGCCAGGGGGGCGCGCCTAGCAGGCTTGTGGCGCCCTGGCACCTCCCTTGACGTGCACTCCAAGCTTGGATGACTTGTTTCCTCCCAAAAAAATTCCTTCCGAAGGTTTTATTCTGATTGGACTCCGCTTAATATTCCATATCTGCAAACCTCAAAAACAAGGAAAAAACCAGAAGCTGACACTTGGCTCTAGATTAATAGGTTGGTGCCAAAATAGTATAAAATAGCATATTAATGCATATAAAACATCCAAAACAGATAATATAATAACATGCCATCATCAAATATTATAGATACGTTGGAGACGTATCAGTCCCCCTCCCTTTTAAGTGGTCCGGCCATATCCAGCCCACAGACTGCAAAAGAGCAGGTAATCGGAATAGTACGAAGAGCTGTTGGGGGCACATGGCTTTGATTTGCAAATAGTTGACATCCCACGCAATGGTGGACAAGCGTCTGGGCGTCCGCTCGAGCGGTGGGCCAGAAGAAACCAGCTCAAAAGGCCTTGCTTACTAAGGCCCTTGCGACGGCGTGGTGGCCGCCAATTCCTACGTGGACTTCGGCCAAGAGTTGCCTTCCTTTTTCTTCAGATATGCACCGCTGGAGTATTTCGGTGGTGCTTTTCTTGTATAACCCACCGTCATGGACTTTATAAGCCTTGGATCGCCGAATTATGTGTCTCACCTCAGTCTGATCATCGGGGAGTTCTTGGCGAAGAAGGTAGGCGAGGAAGGGCTCGGTCCATGGTGCGATTACTGCCATGACCTCATCAGCCAAGGGTGTTTCATCCATTAGGGAGTCGCCTATGATTTGGTCGTCTGGTTTGTTTATAGGGGGAACAACCTCTTCCGCACTAATGGATCTGGCGCCCTCATTGTCGTCCTGCCAAACTACCAACGGCTTGAGGAGCCATTCAAGGAAGGTATTTTTCGGGACAGGGTCACGTTTGGCCCCCATGCGGGCTAGTATGCCAGCGGCTTGGTTGTTGTCTCTAGCGACATGATGGAATTCCAGCTCCTCGAATCGTGTGGATATTTTCAGGATGGCATTTCTATATGTCGCCATCTTTGGGTTTCTGGCATCAATTTTGCCGTTGATTTGAGAGATGGCCAGATTGGAGTCTCCCCGTACCTCCAGCCGTTGTATGCCCATTGATGTTGCCATCCAAAGACCGTGCAAAAGTGCTTCATATTCGGCTGCGTTGTTGGAATCGGCATACATCATTGGCAACACGTATTGGATGTTGTCACCTATGGGAGATGTGAGAATAACTCTAGCCGCCAGTCCGGGCAATGTTTTGGATCCGTCAAAGTACATCGTCCAATGGGAGTATGTACTATATTCCCTAGGGAGCTCGTCCTTTGTCCATTTAGCGCGGAAATCTGCCAACACCTGAGATTTAATAGCCCGTCATGGTTTATAGGCGATTTTGAAAGGAAGGAGTTCAATGGCCCATTTGGCTATGCGGCCGGTGGCATCCCTGTTATTGATCATATCGTTCAGGGGTACTTCGGATGCCGCCGTGACCAAACACTCTTGAAAGTAGCGTTTGAGCTTCCGTGATGCCATGAACATTGTGTAGGCTATTTTCTGTTAGTGCGGGTATCTGGAATTGCATTGCGTTAGCACTTCTGACACATAGTAGACCGGCTTCCGTACCCGGAATTCTTGACCCTCCTCCTCTTGTTCGATAATGAGCACTGCGCTAACCACTTGATTGGTGGCCAATATGTACAATAACATTGGTTCACCGGCGCCTGGTGCTGTGAGTATGGGGTTGCTTGCCAGCAGTGTTTTGATTTCCTCTAACACAGCCGCTGCTTTGCTGGTCCACTCGAAGTTCTTGGTCTGTTTCAGCAACCTGTAGAGCGGTAAAGCCTTTACACCGAGGCAGGAAATAAAGCGACTTAATGCCGCCATGCAACCTGCCAACTTTTGGAAATGCTTTAGCTCTGTAGGAATCGCAAGTTCCAATAGGGCGCGAATCTTAGCCGGATTGGCTTATATTCCTCTATGGGAAACAATGAATCCGATGAGTTTACCAGCAGGAACTCCGAAGACACATTTCTCCGGATTGAGTCATATATCATACTCTTATCGGCTAGCAAAGGTTTGCGTTAGGTCGTTAATCAACTTGCTGACATGTTTGGTTTTGATGACCACATCGTCCACGTATGCCTTGACTGTTTTACCGACCTATTTCTCGAGACATGTCTGAATCATGCGCTGGTATGTAGCTCGTGCGTTTTTTAGCCCGAAAGGCATCGTGTTGAAGCAGAATGGCCCATAGAGGGTGAGCAATGCGGTTGCAGCTTGATCAGATTCCTTCATTTTGATCTAATGGTATCCGGAATAAGGGTCGAGGAAGCACAATGAGTCGTGTCCAGCTGTGGCATCAATAATCTGATCTATGCATGGTAAGGGGAAAGGGTCCTTAGGGCATGCTTTATTAAGGTCTTTAAAGTCGATGCACAGCCACCGAGATTTATCTTTCTTTGGTACCATCACCAGGTTTGCCAACCATTCTGGGTGCTTGATTTCCCGTATGAATCTGGCCTCTAGCAATTTGGCTAGTACTTCGCACATACCTTGCCGTTTGGGCTCGGCGGAGCGCTGTAGAGTTTGTTTGATGGGCTTGAAGCCTGCGATTATGTTCAGACTATGTTCTGCTAGCCGTCGTGGGACTCCTGGCATATCAGAAGGATGCCAGGCGAAGATGTCCCAGTTTTCTCGTAAGAATGCTCGTAGTGCCTCGTCCACCATGGGGTCCAGCTGAGCTCCGATGGACGCTGTTTTATTGGGGTCCGTTGGGTGTACCTGGAATTTAACAATTTCTTCTCCATGTTTAAAGGATGTGGGTTTGGGCCTTTAACTTAGGATCACATCGTTCTTGTCCAATGTTGGCCGGAGTGCGGTCAATTCCTCTACAGCAAAGGTCTCAGCTAGTGCCTCGAGGGAGAGCGTTGCTGTTTTGTTCTCGGATCCAAGGGCTATATTCGGGTTACTGGTGATTGTGATTACCCCGTTTGGGCCTGGCATCTTGAGCTTCATATACCCGTAATGTTGTATAGCCTGGAATTTTCTGAAGGTGGCACGCCCCAATAGGGCATGGTAGCCACTAGGGAAGGGCACGATATGGAAGAGAAGTTCTTCGAATCGGCAGTTTTCAGGTGTGCCGAACACCATGTCTATGGTGATGCGTCCGGAACAACGCGCCTCTTTCCCAAGGATGATACCCCGGATGGTTGTGTTGCTATGTTCGATGTGAGATCGGTCGAACTGAATTTTTTCCAGGGTGTCCTCATAGATGAGGTTTAAACCACTATTGCCGTCCATTAGCACCTTTTGTAACCTAAAACAGTCGACGATGGAGTTTAGGACCAGTGCGGTCGGTGTATGACCAGGGCGAGCGGTTGGTTTGTCAGTTTCCCCAAAGCTAATGGGTGTGTTTGCCAATGAACTTGTTACCACCACATGGTAGACTTGTTCGAGTTCTCTGCGAGCTCTTTTCCTCCTGTTCCTGGAGGGACACGTTTTGTAGATCGTCAGGACTTCGGTGTTGTATTCTAGTGGCGTTGTTGAACGCCTGTTCGGTGGTAGTGCCTCGAGGATGGCATCTCCACTTTTTGCGACCCGCGCAACGACCCAACAAGCTCTGAGGCTGTGAGTCGGCCTTGTGTTCAGCAAGATAGACTATATAGGGTATGGCTTGTCCAATAGTCCATCAAGGATAGTTCTGACTCCTGTATGGGATCTATTTCTTTTTTTGTTTGTCTTGTGTTCGGCCAGCCGCTTCAGAGGTATCTGCTTTTTCCGATCTCCTCTATGGTATTCGGCGAAGACTGGTTCCGGAAGTAGTCGCTCGGCTTGCCACATGCTCTCCATGGCACAGTATTTTTGTACTAGGTCCGATAGCTCGGTAAAGTCGTGAATGTGTCGATGGGCTAGAGCGTGGAGGATCCCTTCATCATGACAATTGCGACTGATGGTTGCCATTATCTCCTGGTCACTAGAGCCTGGTGAGGTAGTCCTGGACTAAGGGGTCCTCGGGCTGCTGGCCTATCTCCCAATAGGTTGTCTTGGTGGGCCGCTCTATGACTGTCGCAGGAAGGGTCGGACACATCGAGACCCCGTGTTTGAGAAGGAAGTCCTGAAGGCGTGTCGTGCGCTCCAAGTCAAGATGAGGAAATCGACATCTCCATCCCCAACAAGAGACTTGTCATGTGTAAACCCTAGTTAACCCCGGTGTCTATATAAACCGGGAGGGTTTTAGATTGTAGGACAGAAAAACTCACCTAGGGTTTTAGCTATTCAATCTCATGGTTGATCAACTCTATAGCCTTCATACCATCAATATAATCGAGCAGGACGTAGGGTTTTACCTCCATAGGAAGGCTCGAACCTGGGTAAACATTGTCTCCTTCGTCCCATTGTTACCATCGATCCTAGACTCATAGCTCGGGATCCCCTACCCGAGATCCGCTGGTTTTGACACCGACATTGGTGCTTTCATTGAGAGTTCGACTGTGATTGCCAAAGGAATTGATGGCTCGCATTGTTATTAAAGAAGGAGTCTGTAACATGGAATCCTTTGTCCCCGGACAGATCTTCACTTTTGGCATCATTGTGCTACATGCTAACCCGACCCGTCGTCTTGGCCGGGTTGGGAGTTTTGCCCCTGATCAAGAGGTCAGATTCGGGAACCTAGAGTTCTTCGTACACTCTCGGGGCGATCTTTCGCTCACCGGGCTAGCAATCTCATCTGACGCGCCCCAGGACTCTAAGGCCTTAACCTCGGATTTCGCCTTCGATCCTGCTCACGGGACCAACCCTGACGATGATCTGGCTTTTAGTCCGGACCCAACCATAGCACTAGATGGTCGAGGACCATCTCCTACCGAACACACTTCTTGTGTGGATGCATCGAAGGTTAACTCCGAATGCTCTGAGTACATTGACCCGATTGAGCTCTCGACACTCAATGAGGCTCTATATCGGATATTATCAATGAAAATTACTGACGACCCAACCCCGATCCACGTTCAGATAGGTCTTGAGGCTGGTCAAGAGGAATTTTTTATCCCACCCACCACCCACTTCGTAGCCACTGTCGAAGACTTAATCGATATGTTGGACTATGCCTCTGAGGAGGCATAAGACATGGATGAAGAGGATTGTGCTCCCACCCTTGTCAACACAGAGCGATGGAGTGCCACCTCCACCTACGATGTCTATATGGTGGATACTCCAATCGATAATAGCGAGCACACCCGCACAAACAATGGCGATAAATCAGGTGAAGCATCGTCAAGGCACCGGAAACCACGCAAACGATCAAAGGAAAAAAGGGAAGGGAAGTTATTGCTGGCACCGGGTAAAGCGATACCCTGGAAGACCTCAGCGATCCCGATATCCCCGAGCAACCGCTAGAGGACCAAGAGAGGTCGGAGAACCAGCACGACCCCGAGGATCCAAAGTCCAAACGATTCCAAGGATGACAACTACCTCCCCCTGTAAAGGAGGAGGATAGCCTGGAAGCCGAAGACTTCACCGTCCCCAAAAACCTTGAGGATCAGAAACGGTTTAGGAAACAACTTATAGACACTGCCCGAAGCCTGAAAGCAAAAGAACGTCAGCTTATTGCCAAACAGGATAACCTCAATGTAGATGGACGAGGGTCCTATCAGCCGAGGAAGGGTATGGTACCGGTCTATTGGACCAACCCAAGAGCTACCCATGCTGATGGCTACTACGGCAATTCGACGACGAGGTACCTAATACACCGCCTCCCACGCATAATCCATATGACCAGCCGGACCACCCTCCCTGTGGACGAGATAGGACGGCTCGTGGCACCGGTTATAGGTCGGTGATACCCCACAGAAGGGGAAAAGAGCCAATAGATTCTGAGGATAGGTCGGACCTGCGACACGACCTAGATTGTAGAACATGCCGCACAAGATCAGTCTACGGATCCATAGGGTACTCCCCTCATAGACAGGGCCGGTACCGGCCTTGGCTCGACCGCAACAATAGAGGTCGAGAACAAAACCAGGCCAGAAAAGACGCCGACTACCGGCGTGCCATAGCCCGAGTCAAAGGCGTTGCCTGATGAACCACAAGTATAGGGGATGTATCGTAGTCCTTTCGATAGGCAAGAGTGTCGAACCCAACTAGGAGAAGAAGGAAATGACAAGTGGTTTCCAGTAAGGTATTCTCTACAAGCACTGAAATTATCGGTGACAGATAGTTTTGTGATAAGATAATTCGTAAGGAGTAACAAGTAACAAGTGTAGCAAAGGTGCAGTAAGGTATCCCAATCCTTTTTGTAGCAAAGGACAGGCCTGGACAAACTCTTATATAAAGCAAAGCGCTTCCAAGGACACATGGGAATTTCTGTCAAGCTAGTGTTCATCATGCTCATTGATTCACGTTCGGTACTTTGATAATTTGATATGTGGGTGGAAAGGTGCTTGGGTGCTGCCCTTACTTGGACAAACCACCCACTTTTATTAACCCCTATTGCAAGCATATGCAACTACGAAAGAAGAATTAAGGTAAACCTAACCATAGCATTAAACATATGGATCCAAATCAGCCCCTTACGAAGCAACGCATAAACTAGGGTTTAAGCTTCTGTCACTCTAGCAACCCATCATCTACTTATTACTTCCTAATGCCTTCCCCTAGGCCCAAATAATAGTGAAGTGTTATGTAGTCGATGTTCACATAACACCACTAGAGGAGAGACAACATACATCTCATCAAAATATCGAACGAATACCAAATTCACATGGTTACTTATAACAAGACTTATCCCATGTCCTCAGGAACAAATGTAACTACTCACGAAACATGTTCATGTTCAAGATTAGAGGAGGATTAATTATCATAAAGTATCTAAACATATCATCTTCCACCAAGTAAACCAACTAGCATCGACTACAAGGAGTAATCAACACTACTAGCAACCCTTGCGTACCAATCTAAGGTGTTGAGACAAAAATCAGATACAAGAGATGAACTAGGGTTTGGAGAGGAGATGGTGCTGGTGAAGATGTTGATGGATATTGACCCCCACTCGATGAGAGGATCGTTGGTGATGACGATGGCTTCGATTTCCCCCTCCGGGAGGGAAGTTTCCCCGACAGAACAGCCATGTCGGAGCTCTAGATTGGTTCTGCCCAAGTTCCGCCTCGAGACGGCAGCGCTTCATCCTGAAAGCTCCCTGCTAATTTTTTCCAGGTCAAAATACTTCATATAGGAGAAGATGGGCGTCGGAGGAGCCACAAGGGCCCCACAAGCCTGCTAGGCGCGGCTAGGGGGTGGTCGCGCCTAGCAGGCTTGTGTCCTGCAGGTGGCCCCCCTCTAGTTGATACTTGCACCAATATTTTTTATTAATTACAAAAATATTCTTCGTAAAATTTCAGGTCTTTTTGAGTTGTGCAGAATAGGTATCTCAGATTTGCTCCTTTTCTAGTCTAGAATTCCAGTTGCCGGCATTCTCCCTCTGTATGTAAACCTTGTAAAATAAGAGACAAAAGGCACAAGTATTGTAACATAACATGTAATAACAGCCCATAATGCAATAAATATGAATACAAAAGCATGATGCAAAATGGAAGTATCAATGCCCACCCACTGTGCTTCACTGACGACGTGATGCAGCATGAGTTCCCGGAAGGATTTAAACCCGTGAACATAGAGCAATACGACGGAACAACTAGCCCAACAATATGGATCGAGGATTTCCTCCTCCATATCCACATGGCATGAGGAGACGATCTCCACGCCATCAAGTATCTACCCCTAAAACTTAAGGGGCCAGCTCGGCACTAGTTAAACAGCCTCCCCGAAAATTCTACCGAGAACTAGGAGGATGCATTCCCATCTAACTTCCAGGGCACCTACGTACAGCCGCCGAACTCCGCCTACCTAAGCAATGCCATCCAAAAGGCAGGAGAGTCCGCTCGACAATTTTGGAATCGGTTCTTGACTAAAAAAACAGATCGTTGATTACCCAGATGTCGAGGCAATAGCCTTTTCAGGCACAATATTCTAGATGAATGGTTGGCTCGCCATCTCGGTCAAGACAAGCCTAGGACCATGTCCGCCCTTACATCATTCATGACTTGCTTTTGCATGGGCGAAGATAACTGGCTAGCTAGACGGAGCCACAACATCGAAGACCCCAGAACCTCCAAAGTTCGGGACGGAAACGGGAAACCAAGACGCAACAAAAATAAACGTCGGCACAACAATAGGGATGCCGGCGACACGGCCGTTAACGCATGTTTACGCAACCCTCGATCCGAGCAGCGGAAGAAGCCTCCTAAAGGCAATCATGACAGACCTACCCCGTTGGAGAAAATCATGGAGAGGCCTTGCCAGATCCATGGCACTCAAGACAAGCCCGCCACCCACACCAACTACAACTGTTGGGTGTTCAAACAGGCTGGCAAACTCACAGCCGAGGAGCAACATAAGGGCCCACGTAGCAAGGACGATGACGAGCCCCACGGTCCTATCAATGGTGGACAAAAGTAGTTCCCTCCAGAGGTAAAGACTATGAACATGACATACGCCACTCACATACCCAAAAAGGATAGGAAGCACGCCCTTCGAGAGGTTTACGCCATAGAACCTGTAGCCCTAAAGTATAATCCATGGTCGGCGTACCCGTTTACCTTTGATCGACGAGACCATCCGACCAGTATCCGTCATGGGGGTTTGGCTGCCCTCGTCCTAGACCACATTATGCATGGGTATCACCTCACTAAAGTCCTAATGGACAGAGGAAGTAGCCTCAATCTGATTTACTTAGACATGGTGAAAAAGATGGGTATAGATCCATCAAGGATCAAACCTAGCAACACTACCTTTAAAGGAGTGATCCCACTTGTCGAAGCCCGGTGCATGGGCTCTGTGAGCCTGGAAGTAGTGTTCGGTTTGCCTTATAACTTCCATAGCGAGGACTTGATCTTTGACATTGTACCTTTCCGTAGCGGTTATCACGCCCCACTAGGCCGTACAGTGTTCGCTCGCTTTAATATCGTCCCACACTACGCATACCTCAAGCTCAAGATGCCCAGACCCAAGGGGGTCATTACTATCAACGGTAACACAGAGCGTTCCCTCCAAACTAAGGAACATGCATTGGCCCTGGCGGCCGAATTCCATTACAATGACGATCGGCAAACACCGAAATCTGCCATTAAGGCACGTAAGGTTGACAAACGAGCTCGGTTTCAGTCTGAACTCCCAGAACCTTCTTCTCCCTAGAAATAGGGACACACTCCCCATTTCACAGCCCTAATGCCTGCCAAACACGTGCCAAGAAGGCACAAGTTTGCACTCAAGATTACATGGGCAACAGTGGGGAACATCCATCAAAGGGTAAGTGTTCGGTTGGACCGAACTACTACCAATACACGTCCTCGGACATACCACAGGTACCATTAAGGACCTGTTAAAGCGTAAATCTCATCCATACTTCGACGACTTCTCAAGATCTTCTTTCCAAGGTCCGCTCACCAACAGCATCACCCTTAAAGGAATGCAACTCCCTAGGAGGCACAGGAGCAGACTGGCGACAAGGCACATCAAGGACGTCAAGCCTCCAATCAAAGAGCCCCAGTACAACCTCTATAAATCTTATATTTTATCTTCAAATACCTGTAAACGGATGCTCCGGTAATTTGAGTTATACGAATTATTGAGCAAATAAAAGACCATTATGCATGGCCTCTTCGTTGTATCTTATGCTACATACTCTGTTCTTCCCTCATCAACGCTTCTTGCGAAACTATTCGGTATACATTACGATTCAACCGGCTAATAGACCGGGGGATTGAATTTAAAATATCACCCTAAGCATCACTCCGACACAACTGATCGTGTGTTTGGCATCTTGGATTTTTCTTTATATGCATCGAATCCGAACTATGTCATAGGTCAATAGTTGGGTTGCCCGGCTCCTATGTTTGACCTCTTACGTTCCACTCGTTCGGCTAAAAGGGCAAAGGGAGAACCACTGCGATTGTGTTTCCAGCTCGCCTGATCAAGCACCTCAGGGGAGAAAGCCGAAAACTGACCGTCATAGTAAGCGAGAACCGGTCTGCAAATCCGAGCATAAGTGTCATACTAAAAAATCGATACAGGTTATTCCGTGCCATACGATGGGTTTTGTACTTGTACACACCATGTGATGATGGCTTCAGCCTCGGTACATCCGAACATCACAAAACACAGGGAGCTAGTCATCAGCCCCCGCATTTTTTTAAACTCCTCTGGCTAGGTGAAAGTGATAAAGCATCATAGTTCGATTGCCTTGTTCCCCTCACACTACCGCCTTCGGGCACCGATACTTTGGCTAATGGTCACAATGTGAAGGCAAGAACACCTCGCGTAGTATCTACGCGAGGGTGGAAGCCAACGTCTCGCAACTTTCAGATAAAACGCCCACATGGGAGTCAAAATAAATACTACAACTTAAAAGACAAGATAAACCATGCAACCCGATTATAAAGCATTAACAGTCTTCGGACATATTATAATGCACCCACTCATAAAAAACAACCTTTGAGCATTGGGCTTCTATTGCCCGAGCACCCTCCATCACTCCGTAGAAGTACCGCTCAGGGCGCCTATACTCATTTCCAGGGGCGGAGGTGCGGTGGCCATCTCGGTCGGATCAAGCCTCGGACAATGCACCATGGTCCTTGCTAAGGCCATCCGAGATCCCTCGATGCATGTAGAATGCTTTAGCGCGTCAATCCGAGGTGCAACATCACACAACCTCCACACCAAGACGAAGTAGCAGCCCGGCAATGGCTTTTCAGGCCATAGCCGGATGCAGAGATCCTTCATGGCCGGCTCCGCCATCCTATGAAGCTGTTGGGGAACGTCGCATGGGAAACAAAAAATTTCCTACACACACGCAAACCTATCCATGGTGATGAGCATCTACGAGAGGGAGAGTGGATCTACGTACCCTTGTAGATCGCTAAGCGGGAAGCGTTGAGAAACGCGGTTGGTGTAGTCGAACTTCTTCGCGATCCAAATCACCGAGCGTCCCGCGATCCAATCACGAACCGTCCCGCGAACACATCATGATCCGTCCCGTGAACTCATCACGATCCGTCTCACGATCTTGATCACGATCTGTCCCGCGAACTCATCACGATCCATTCCGTGATCACATCACGAACCGTCTCGCGATCTCGATCACAGTCCTTCCGATCTAGCGCCGAACGGACGGCACCTCCGCGCTCAGCACACGTGCAGCTTGATGACGATCTCTACTGTCTCGATCCAGCGAGAGGAGGTGGAGAGGAGAGAGAACCGGCAGCGTGACGGCGCTCCAGTGATGGTGGTGGAGCAATTCCGGCAGGGCTTCGCCTAAGCGCTGCAGAAAACCGATCTAGAGGAGAAACTATGCACCGGTGTAACGGGTAGCACGTGGCCGGAAATTCTGTCCAAAAACCACCCAATCCACTAGTATATATAGGAGGAGAGGAGAGGAGAGGCAGCCAAGGCCTTTGGGTCGGCCGAAATAGGATGTGGGAAGCAATCCTACTTCACCTCCAATCCTAGTTGGAGTAGGATTGCCTCCTATTGGCTGATTTTCCACTTTTTGCTTTAGGACTTTCTCTCTTGCGCCATGGGCCTTTGTGGCTGTTTTCCCAGACCAATAAGGGCTGGTTATTATTCTCCCACAGCCCATGGACCTCTTGGGGTCGAAATACCCCTCCCGGAGGCCTCCCGGTACACTACCGGCACTCCTGGTGTACTACCGGCACTCCCGGTACATTACCGATGAGCCCGAAACTTTTCCGGAAACCAAACTGGGAATTCCTATATATGAATCTTTACCTACGGACCATTCCGGATCTCCTCGTGACGTCCGGGATCTCATCCGGGACTCTCAACAAACTTCGGTCACCACCATACATAACTCTACACTACCGAAACGTCACCGAACCTTAAGTGTGCAGACCCTGCGGGTTCGAGAACTATGTAGACATGACCGAGACACCTCTACGGTCAATAACCAATGGTGGGACCTGGACGTCCACATTGGTTCCTACATATTCTACGAAGATCTTTATCGGTCGAACCTCTATGTCAAGGATTCAGTTAATCCTGTATAACGTTCCCTTTGTTCTTCGGTATGTTACTTGCCCGAGATTAGATCGTCGGTATCTCCATACCTAGTTCAACCTCGTTACCGGCAAGTCTCTTTACTCGTTCTGTAATACAAGATCCCGCAACTAACAATTAGTCACATTGCTTGCAAGGCTTATTGTGATGTTGCATTACTGAGTGGGCCCCGAGATACCTCTCCGTCACACGGAGTAACAAATCCCAGTCTCGATCCATGCCAACTCAACAGACACCATCGGAGATACCTGTAGAGCACCTTTATAGTCACCCAGTTACGTTGCGACATTTGATACACACAAGGCACTCCTCCGATATCTGTGAGTTGCATGATCTCATGGTCATAGGAACACATACTCGACATGCCGAAAACAGTAGCAATAAACTGACACGATCATATGCTACGTTTGCAGCTTGGGTCTTGTCCATCACATCGTTCTCCTAATTATGTGACCCCGTTATCAAATAACATCTCATGTCCATGTCTAGGAAACCTTAACCATCTTTTGATCAACGAGCTAGTCTATTAGAGGCATACTAGGGACATGGTTTTGTCTATGTATCCACACATGCATCTAAGTCTCCGATCAATACAATTATAGCATGGATAATAAACAATTATCATGAACAAGGAAATATGATAATAACTAATTTATTATTGCATCTAGGGCATATTTCCAACAGAAGCTCCATCAGTTGCTTCATCTACTCCACCAGAAGAGGAGAGCGCTCGGGGGCTTCAAACTATGCCCAGAAGAGCCGAGCCTCATCGTATTCATCTCGTGAAGCATAGAACTAGTTCATGTCCACTGCACTATTTTGGTGGTCTGCACAGGCGCCTGAGGAGCGCCACACCTAGGTGAGCAACGCAAACCTGCTATCACCAAAGGCACACTGCAGTAAATATGGATTATCATATGTGATAGCCTTGACTTGGCGGATCTATTATTCAAAGAATCACCTATCCACCCGCTCCTTTTGGAGCTCGGATTTCAGCATGGATAGCTTGGTGGCTTGCTCCTTGCCTTTCTTCTCAAGGGACTCGCACTTCGTGCTGGCAACCTTGAGTTCCTGTTGCACCTCCTCCACCCGGGCTTCATGCTTAGTGCTCGCGGTTTTCAATGCAGAGAGTGCGTCTGCCGCTTGTTCGGCTGCTACCTGTAGGGAGACGTAGTAGTAAATCAAAAAAATTCCTACGATCACCAAGATCTATCCATGGAGAAACCAGCAACGAGAGGGGAGAGATTGCATCTTCATACCTTTGAAGATTGCTAAGCGGAAGCGTTACAAGAACGCAGTTGAGGGAGTCGTACTCGCAGCGATTCAGATCGCGGTGGATTCCGATCTTAGCGCCGAACAACGGCGCCTCCGCGTTCAACACACGTGCAGCCCGGTGACGTCTCCTACGCCTTGATCCATCAAGGAGGAAGGAGTGGCTGAGGGAGAGCTCCGGCAGCACGACGGCGTGGTGACGGTGGAGCTACGTGAACTCCGGCAGGGCTTCGCCAAGCGCTACGGAGAACGAGGAAGAGGAAGGGTAGGGCTGCACCGAGAGAGAAAGAAGTCGTGTCTCAAAACAGCCCAAACCCTTGCATATATATAGGAGGAGGGATAGGGAGGGCTGCCTTGTCCCCTCCTCCAAAGAGGAGAGGTTCGGCCGACCCTAGGGAGGAGTTCACCTCCCACAAGGGAGGTGGATCTCTTCCTTTTGAATCCTTTTCAGCCCTATCTCTTATCTCCAGGCACATGGGCCTTTATAGAAGGCCTTGGCCAGCCCAAAAAGGGCTGGCACACTTCCTCTAAGGGCCCACGAAATCCTTTGGTCGTCACACCCCTCCCGGGGGTCCTCCGGCACCCTTCCGACACTCCCGGTACACTACCGATGAGCCCGAAAACTTTCCGGTGACCAAAACTGGACTTCCTATATATCAATCTTTACCTTCGGACCATTCTGGAGCTCCTCGTGAAGTCCAGTATCTCATCCGTGACTCTGAACAACTTTCGGTAATCACGTATACCATTTCCCTATAACCCTAGCGTCATCGAACCTTAAGTGTGTAGACCCTACGGGTTCGGGAGACACGTGGACATGACCGAGACACTTCTCCGGCCAATAACCAACAGCGGCATCTGGATACCCATGTTGACTCCCACATGCTCCACAATGATCTCATCGGATGAACCACGATGTCGGGGATTCAATCAATCCCGTATACAATTCCCTTTGTCTATCGGTATGATACTTGCCCGAGATTCGATCATCGGTATCTCTATACCTTGTTCAATCTTGTTACCGGCAAGTCTCTTTACTCGTTCCGTAATACATCATCCCGTGACTAAATCCTTGGTCACATTGAGCTCATTATGATGATGTCTTGCCGAGTGGGCCCAGAGATACCACTCCATCACACGGAGTGACAAATCCTAGTCTCGATTCGTGCCAACCCAAAAGACACTTTTGGAGATACCCGTAGTGCACCTTTATAGCCACCCAGTTACGTTGTGACATTTGGCACACCCAAAGCATTCCTACGGTATCAAGGAGTTACACAATCTCATGGTCTAAGTAAACAATACTTGACATTGAAAAGCTTTAGCAAACGAATTACACGATCTAGTGCTATGCTTAGGATTGGGTCTTGTCCATCACATCATTCTTCTAATGATGTGATCCTGTTATCAACGACATCCAATGTCCATGGTCATGAAACCGTGACCATCTATTGATCAACGAGCTAGTCAACTAGAGGCTCACTAGGGACATGTTGTGGTCTATGTATTCACACATGTATTATGGTTTCCGGTTAACACAATTATAGCATGAACAATAGACAATTATCATGAACAAGGAAATACAATAATAACCATTTTATTATTGCCTCTAGGGCATATTTCCAACAGTCTCCCACTTGCACTAGAGTCAATAATCTAGTTACATTGTGATGAATCGTACACCCATAGCATTCTGGTGTTGATCATGTTTTGCTCATGAGAGAGGTTTAGTCAACGGATCTGCGACATTCAGATCCGTATGCACGTTACAAATATCGATATCTCCCTCCTGAATGTAATTATGGATGGAGTTGAAGCGGCACTTGATGTGTCTTGTCTTCTTGTGAAACCTGGGCTCCTTCGCAAGGGCAATAGCTCCAGTGTTGTCACAGAATAGAGTCATCAGGCCCGACGCACTTGGAATTACTCCTAGGTCGGTGATGAACTCCTTCATCCAGACTCCTTCCTTTGCTGCTTCCGAAGCAGCTATGTACTCTGCTTCACATGTAGATCCCGCCACGACACTTTGCTTGCTGCTGCACCAGCTGACTGCCCCTCCATTCAAAATATACACGTATCCGGTTTGCGACTTGGATTTGTCCGGATCTGTGTCGAAGCTAGCATCGACGTAACCCTTTACGACGAGCTCTTCGGCACCTCCATATACGAGAAACATGTCCTTTGTCCTTTTCAGGTACTTCAGGATATTCTTGACCGCTATCCAGTGTTCCGCTCCGGGATCACTTTGGTACCTCCCTACCAAACTTATGGCAAGGTTCACATTAGGTCTGGTACACAGCATGGCATACATAATAGAGCCTATGGCTGAAGCATAGGGGATGACACTCATCTCTTCTCTATCCTTTGCCGTGGTCGGGCACTGAGTCGTACTCAATCTCACACCTTGTAACACAGGCAAGAACCCCTTCTTGGACTGATCCATATTGAAGTTCTTCAATATCTTTTCAAGGTATGTGCTTTGTGAAAGACCTATGAGGCGTCTCGATCTATCTCTATAGATCTTAATACCTAATATGTAAGCAGCTTCTCCAAGGTCCTTCATTGAAAAACACTTATTCAAGTAGGACTTTACACTTTCCAAGATTTCTATATCATTTCCCATTATCAGTATGTCATCCACATATAATACGAGAAATGCTACAGAGCTCCCACTCACTTTCTTGTAAATATAGGGTTCTCCATAAACCTGTACAAACCCAAACGCTTTAATCACTTCATTAAAGCAAATGTTCCAACTCCAAGATGCTTGCACCAGCCCATAGATGGCGCACTAGAGCTTGCATACCTTGTTAGTATCTTTAGGATCGACAAAACCTTCCGGCTGCATCATATACAGTTCTTCCTTGAGGAAGCCATTAAGGAATGTTGTTTTGACGTCCATTTGCCCGATCTCATAATCATAAAATGCGGCAATTATTAACATGATTCGGACAGACTTCAACATCGCTACGGGTGAGAAAGTCTCATCGTAGTCAACTCCTTGAACTTGTCGATAACCCTTAGCGATAAGTCGAGCCTTATAGATGGTCACATTACCATCCGCGCCAGTCTTCTTCTTAAATATCCATTTATTTTCAATGGCTCGCTTATTATCAGGCAAGTCCACCAAAGTCCATACTTTGTTCTCATACATGGATTCTATCTCGGATTTCATGGCTTCAAGCCATTTGTTGGAATCCGGGCCTGCCATCGCTTCTTCATAGTTCGAAGGTTCACCGTTGTCTAACAACATGATCTCTAGGACAAGGTTGCCGTACCACTCTGGTGCGGAACGTGTCCTAGTGGACCTTCGACGTTCAATAGTAACTTGATCTGAAGTTTCATGATCATCATCATTAACTTCCTCTCCATCCAGTGTAGGATCCACAGAAACAACTTCCTGTGCTGGGCTACTCTCCGGTTCGAGTGGAGGTACAATGACCTCATCAAGTTCTATTTTCCTCCCACTTACTTCTTTCAAGAGAAACTCTTTCTCGAGAAAGGATCCATTCTTGGCAAAAAAGACTTTGCCCTCTGATCGTAGGTAGAAGGTATACCCAATAGTCTCTTTGGGATATCCTATGAAGACGCACTTTTCCGCTTTGGGTTCAAACTTCTCAGGTTGAAGTTTCTTCACATAAGCATCGCATCCCCAAACTTTTAGAAACGACAGCTTAGGTTTCTTTCCAAACTATAATTCATACGGTGTCGTCTCAACGGATTTTGACGGTGCCCTATTTAAAGTGAATGCGGCAGTCTCTAATGCATATCCCCAAAATGATAGCGGTAAGTCGGTAAGAGACATCATAGATCGTACCATATCTAATAGAGTGCGATTATGACGTTCAGACACACCATTTCGCTGAGGTGTGCGAGGCGGCGTGAGTTGTGAAACAATTCCACATTTCCTTAGGTGCGTGCCAAACTCGTGACTTAAATATTCTCCGCCACAATCAGATCGTAGGCACTTTATCTTCCTGTCACGTTGATTCTCTACCTCACTCTAAATTCCTTGAACCTTTTAAAAGTTTTAGACTTATGCTTCATTAAGTAGACATACCCATATCTACTCAAGTCATCAGTGAGGGTGAGAACATAACGGTAGCCACCATGAGCCTCGATACTCATTGGACCGCATACATCGGTATGTATTATTTCCAACAAGTCAGTATCTCGCTCCATTGTTCCGGAGAACGGAGTCTTAGTCATCTTGCCCATGAGGCATGGTTCGCACGTGTCAAATGATTCGAAATCAAGAGACTCGAAAAGTCCATCAGTATGGAGCTTCTTCATACGTTTGACACCAATATGACCAAGGCGGTAGTGCCACCTGTAAGTGGGACTATCGTTATCAACCTTACACTTTTTGGTACTCACACTATGGACATGTGTAACATCACGTTCGAGATTCATCCAAAATAAACAATTGACCAGCGGGGCATGACCATAAAACATTTCTCTCATATAAATAGAACAACCATTATTCTCAGATTTAAATGAGTAGCCATCTCGCATCAAGCGAGATCCAGATACAATGTTCATGCTCAAAGCTGGAACTAAATAACAATTATTAAGGTTTAACACTAATCCCGAAGGTAGATGTAGAGGTAGCGTGCCGACGGTGATCTCATCAACCTTGGAACCATTCCCGACGCGCATCGTCACCTCGTCCTTTGCTAGCCTCCGTTTATTCCGCAACTCCTGCTTCGAGTTACAAATGTGAGCAACTGCACCGGTATCAAATACCCAGGAGCTACTACGAGCACTGGTTAGGTACACATCAATAACAAGTATATCACATATACCTTTAATGTTGCCGTCCTTCTTATCCGCTAAGTACTTGGGGCAGTTCCGTTTCCAGTGACCGGTACCCTTGCAGTAAAAGCACTCAGTCTCAGGCTTGGGTCCATGCTTGTTCTTCTTCTTCCCGGCAACTTGCTTACCGGGCGCGGCAACAGCTTTGCCGTCCTTCTTTAAGTTCTTCTTACCCTTGCCTTTCTTGAAACTAGTGGTCTTATTTACCATCAACACTTGATGCTCCTTTCTGATCTCGACCTCTGCTGATTTCAGCATCGAGTACAACTCAGGAATGGACTTCTCCATCCCTTGCATGTTGTATTTCATCACAAAGCTCTTGTAGCTAGCTAGAAGCGACTAGAGGATTTTGTCAATGACCGAGTCATCTGGAAGATTAACTCCCAGCTGAGTCAAGCGGTTGTGTAGCCGAGACATCTTGAGGATGTGCTCACTGACAGAACTATTCTCCTCCATCTTACAGTTGAAGAACTTGTCGGAGATGCCATATCTCTCGACCCGGGCATGAGCTTGAAAAACCAGTTTCAGCTCTTGGAACATATCGTATGCTCCGTGTTGCTCAAAATGCTTTTGGAGCCCCGGTTCTAAACTATAAAGCATGCCGCACTGAACAATGGAGTAATCATCGCAGCGAGAATGCCAAGCGTTCGCAACGTCTTGCTCTACTGGGAGAAGGGGTGGGTCACCTAGTGGTGCATCAAGGACATACAATTTCTTGGAAGCTATGAGGATGATCCTCAAGCCACGGACCCAGTCGCATAGTTGCTTCCATCATCTTTCAGCTTGGTTTTCTCTAGGAACGCGTTGAAATTGAGGGTGACATTCGCGTTGGCCATTGGATCTACAATATAGATTGTAAAGATAATTTTAGACTAAGTTCATGATAATTAAGTTCACATAATCAAATTATTTAATGAACTCCCACTTAGATAGACATCTCTCTAGTCATCCAAGTGACACATGATCCATGTCAACTAGCCCGTGTCCGATCATCACGTGAGACGGACTAGTCATCCATGGTGAACATCTCCATGTTGATCGTATCTTCCATACGACTCATGTTCGACCTTTCGGTCTTCTGTGTTCCGAGGCCACGTCTGTACATGCTAGGCTCGTCAAGTCAACCTAAGTGTTATGCGTGTGTAAATCTGGCTTACACCCATTGTATGAGAACGTTAGAACCTATCACACCCGATCATCACATGGTGCTTCGGAACAATGATCCTTAGCAACGGTGCACAGTTAGGGTGAAGACTTTTCTTGAAATTTTAGTGAGAGATCATCTTATTTACTACCGTCGTTCTAGGAAAATAAGATGCAAACATGATAAACATCACATGCAATCAATATAGTGACATGATATGGCCATTATCATCTTGCTCCTTTGACCTCCATCTTTAGGGCACCATGATCATCACTGTCACTGGCACGACACCATGATCTCCATCATCATGATGTCCATCACTGTGTCTTCATGAAGTTGTCTCGCCAACTATTACTTCTACCACTATGGCTAACGTTTAGCAATAAAGTAAAGTAATTACATGGCGTTTATGATTGACACGCAGGTCATACAATAAAATAAGACAACTCCTATGGCTCCTGCCGGTTGTCATACTCATCGACATGCAAGTCGTGAATCCTATTACAAGAACATGATCAATCTCATACATCACAATGCATCACATCACATCCTTTGGCCATATCACATCACAAGGCATATGCTGCAAAAACAAGTTAGACGTCCTCTAATTTGTAGTTGCAAGTTTTTACGTGGCTGCTATAGGTTACTAGCAAGAATGTTTCTTACCTACGCCAAAACCACAACATGATATGACAATTGCTATTTACCCTTCATAAGGACCCTTTTCATCGAATCCAATCCGACTAAGGTGGGAGAGACAGACACCCGCTAGCCACCTTATGCAACAAGTGCATGTCAGGCGGTGGAACCAGTCTCACGTAAGCGTACGTGTAAAGTCGGTCCGGGCTGCTTCATCCCACAATACCGCCGAATCAAGATAAGACTAGTAGTGGTAAGCAAATTAACAAAATCGACGCCCACAACTACTTTGTGTTCTACTCATGCATAGATTCTACGCCTAGACCTAGCTCATGATGCCACTGTAGGGAGACGTAGTAGTAAATCAAAAAAATTCCTACGATCACCAAGATCTATCCATGGAGAAACCAGCAACGAGAGGGGAGATATTGCATCTTCATACCTTTGAAGATCGCTAACCGGAAGCGTTACAAGAACGCGGTTGATGGAGTCGTACTCGCAGCGATTCAGATCTCGGTGGATTCCGATCTTAGCGCCGAACAACTGCGCCTCCGCGTTCAACACACGTGCAGCCCGGTGACGTCTCCTACGCCTTGATCTAGCAAGGACGAAGGAGTGGTTGAGGGAGAGCTCCGGCAGCACGACGGCATGGTGACGATGGAGCTACGTGAACTCCGGTAGGGCTTCGCCATGCGCTACGGAGAACGAGGAAGAGGAAGGGTAGGGCTGCACCGAGAGAGAAAGAAGTCGTGTCTCAAAACAGACCAAACCCTTGCATATATATAGGAGGAGGGAGAGGGAGGGCTGCCTTGGCCCCTCCTCCAAAGAGGAGAGGTTCGGCCGACCCTAGGGAGGAGTCCACCTCCCACAAGGGAGGTGGATCTCTTCCTTTTGAATCCTTTTCAGCCCTATCTCTTATCTCCAGGCACATGGGCCTTTCTAGAAGGTCTTGGCCAGCCCAAAAAGGGCTGGCACACTTCCTCTAAGGGCCCACGAAATCCTTTGGTCGTCACACCCCCTCCCGGGGTCCTCCGGCAACCTCCCAGCACTCCCGGTACACTACCGATGAGCCCGAAAACTTTCCGGTGAGCAAAACTAGACTTCCTATATATCAATCTTTACCTCTGGACCATTCCGGAGCTCCTCGTGACGTCCGGGATCTCATCCAGGACTCCGAACAACTTTCGGTAATCACGTATACCATTTCCCTATAACCCTAGCGTCATCGAACCTTAAGTGTGTAGACCCTACGAGTTCGGGAGACACGTGGACATGACCGAGACACTTCTCTGGCCAATAACCAACAGCGGGATCTGGATACCCATGTTGGTTCCCATATCCTCCACGATGATCTCATCGGATGAACCACGATGTCGGGGATTCAATCAATCCCGTATACAATTCCCTTTGTATATCGGTATGATACTTGCCCGAGATTCGATCGTTGGTATCTTTATACCTTGTTCAATCTCGTTACCCGCAAGTCTCTTTACTCGTTCCGTAATACATCATCCCATGACTAACTCCTTGGTCACATTGATCTCATTATGATGATGTCTTACCGAGTGGGCCCAGAGATACCTCTCCGTCACACGGAGTGACAAATCCCAGTCTCGATTCATGCCAACCCAACACACACTTTCGGAGATACCCGTAGTGCACCTTTATAGCCACCCAGTTACGTTGTGACATTTGGCACACCCAAAGCATTCCTACGGTATCCGGGAGTTGCACAATCTCAAGGTCTAAGGAAACGATACTTGACATTGAAAAGCTTTAGCAAACGAATTACACGATCTAGTGCTATGCTTAGGATTGGGTCTTGTCCATCACATCATTCTTCTAATGATGTGATCCTGTTATCAACGACATCCAATGTCCATGGGCATGAAACCGTGACCATCTATTGATCAACGAGCTAGTCAACTAGAGGCTCACTAGGGACATGTTGTGGTCTATGTATTCACACATGTATTATGGTTTCCGGTTAACACAATTATAGCATGAACAATAGAAAATTATCATGAACAAGGAAATACAATAATAACCATTTTATTATTTCCTCTAGGGCATATTTCCAACACTACCTTCTCGTCCGCGGCCACTTGCTTCATCTTTCTCAGCTCAGCCTTGAGTTTCTCGACCTCCTTAGCTGAAGTTGCATAACCAATAAATATATAATTACACTTGGTAACTAGTATGGATAACTAATGCCGGAAAAACCCAGATATTACAATTTGCCTTACCTTGTGCCTCATCGAACCTCTTGTTCAGGGCATCAAGCTCCTCTTCGGAGCTCTTGAGCTTCCGATTTACCTCGTCAAGCTCCACGGCATTAACGGCCGCCGCCGATGATGAGGCCTACAAATAATAAATATATATCAAACTATGTGCGTTCAAACCCCCGAACTGTGAAGAATACAACCCTATGCTCAGTCCTCTTAAGGGCTCTCTTAGAACAATATAGGACGAATAATGTTTTGTGCGTCGTTGGTTACTCCTCGGTATTTGACCCCCGGGTGAGTTTTTAAAAACTCACCCAGAGCTCGGGGGCTGCTATATATATAATGACAGCACAAACTTAATAAAATTAAATTTTTAGGAAAAGAGGTATTACGTGGCTCACCTTGAAGCCCGTCAACAGACCATTGAAGGCCTCTTTTAGTCCGCTATCAACGGACTGAATGCCTTGCAAAACCGCACCCATAAGAGTGCGGTGATCCTCAGAGATGGAGGCGCTTGATAGATGTTGGAAATATGCCCTAGAGGCAATAATAAATTAGTTATTATCATATTTCCTTGTTCATGATAATCGTTTATTATCCATGCTATAATTGTATTAATTGGAAACATGGATACATGTGTGGATACATAGACAAACACAATGTCCCTAGTATGCCTCTAGTGAACTAGCTCGTTGATCGAAAGATTGTAAAGGTTTCCTAGCCATGGACATGAGATGTCATTTGATAACGGGATCATATCATTAGGAGAATGATGTGATGGACAAGACCCAAACTACAAACGTAGCTTATGATCGTGTCAGTTTATTGCTACTGTTTTCTGCATGTCAAGTATGTGTTCCTATGACCATGAGATCATGCAACTCATGAACATCCGAGGAGTGCCTTGTGTGTATCAAATGTCGCAACGTAACAGGGTGACTATAAAGGTGCTCTACAGGTATCTCTGAGGGTGTCTGTTGAGTTAGCATGGATCAAGACTAGGATTTGTTACTCCGTGTGACGGAGAGGTATCTTAGGGCCCACTCGGTAATACAACATCACAATGAGCCTTGCAAGCAATGTGACTAAGTGTTAGTTGCGGGATCTTGTATTACAGAACGAGTAAAGAGACTTGCCGGTAACGAGGTTGAACTAGGTATGGAGATACCAACGATCAAATCTCGGGCAAGTAATATACCGAAGAACAAAGGGAACATCATACGGAATTAACTGAATCCTTGATAGAGAGGCTCGACCGATAAAGATCTTCGTAGAATATGTAGGAACCAATGTGGACATCCAGGTCCCGCCATTGGTTATTGACCGTAGAGGTGTCTCGGTCATGTCTACATAGTTCTCGAACTCGCAGGGTCTGCACACTTAAGGTTTGGTGACGTTTCGGTAGTGTATAGTTATGTATGGTGGTAATCGAAGGTTTTTAGGAGTCCTAGATGAGATCCCGGACGTCACGAGGAGTTCCGGAATGGTCCTTAGACGAAGATTGATATATAGGAAGGTGGTGTTTGGACTCTGGAAAGTTTCGGGCACTTTCGGTAGTGTACCGGGAGTGACGAATGGGTCCCGGGGGCCCACCAGTGGGGCCAACCCACCCCATGGGCCAATGTGGCAACCCATCGGCCCATAGTGGGCCAGTTGGGTCGGCCAAGGAGGCCTATGCGCAGGAGGAAAGGGAGGCAAAACGAATTGGGGTGGAAACCTCCCCAAACTCCACCTCTCTTGTGGGAGGAGGAGTCCTACTAGGAGGAGGACTCCTCCCCACAAGGTTCGGCCGAACCAAAGGAGAGCCCTCCTTTTGGGCTCAGCCTCCTCTCCCCTCCTCCTATATATATATGAGTGGTTTTAGGGTTTTTTGGACAAGGATTTTCAGCCACGTCTAAACCCTACTTCTAGATCAAGTTCCTCAAGACTAGAAGTAGTTCGGCGGTACTTAGGCGAAGCCCTGCCGGAATACCTCCACCACCATCTCCGGAGCGCCGTCATGCTGCCGAAGAACTCTTCTACCTCTCCACTCTCTCTTGCTGGATCAAGAAGGTGGAGATCGTCATCGAGCTGTACGTGTGCTGAACGCAAAGGTGTCGTCCGTTCGGCGCTAGATCGGAAGGACCGTGATCAAGATCGCGGGACGGATCGTGATGAGATCGCGGGACGGATCGTGATGAGTTCGTGGGACGGATCGTGATGAGATCACGGGACGCTCAGCGATTTGGATCGCAAAGATGTTCGACTACACCAACCGCGTCTCTTAACGCTTCCCGCTTAGCAATCTACAAGGGTATGTAGATCCACTCTCCCTCTCGTAGATGCTCATCACCATGGATAGATCTTGCGTGTGCATAGGAAAAATTTTGTTTCCCATGCAACGTTCCCCAACAGTGGCATCATGAGCTGGGTCTATGTGTTGATGAGATCTCGAGTAGAACACAAAAGGTTTGTGGGCGTTGATGCTTAGATTGCTTCCTCCCTTGGTCGGATTTTGGTTCAGCGGTATTGTGAGATGAAGCGGCCCGGACCAACATTACCCGTATGCTTACGAGAGACCGGTTCCCTCGATGCAACTTGTTGCCTAGATGGCTTGCGAGTGGCAGTTTCTTTCACTTTAGTTGGATTGGATTCGACAAAGGCGGTCCTTGATAAGGTTGAAAAGAAAATTATGTATCAACGTTGTGGTTTATGCATAGGTGAGAATCGTTCTTGCTAGAAACCCATAGCAGCCACGTAAAACATGCAACAACAATTAGAGGACGTCTAACTTGTTTTTGCAGGATATGTTGTGATGTGATATGGCCAATTACATGATGTGATATATGTGATGTATGAGATGATCATGTGATGTATAGAATTTCATGACTTGCATGTCGATGAGTACGGCAACCAGCAGGAGCCATAGGGTTGTCTTTAATTATTGTATGAGCTGTGTGTCAATCATTAAGCGCTATGTAATGCTTTACTTTATCGCTAAACGGTAGCAATAGTAGTAGACGCATGTTGGGCGCGACAACCCCGATGGCGACACGTTGATGGAGATCAAGATGATGGAGATCATGGTGTCTTGCCGGTGACGATGGAGATCATGCTAGTGCTTTCAAGATGGAGATCTAAAACACAAGTTCATGGCCATATCATGTCACTTATGAATTGCATGTCATGTTAATCCTTTTATGCACCTTTTTTTGCTTAGTACGACAGTAGCATTATAAGGTGATCCCTCACTTAAATTTCAAGATGAATTGTGTTCTCCCCGAGTGTGCACCGTTGTGAAAGTTCATCGTGTTGAGACACCACGTGATGATCGGGTGTGATAGACTCTACGTTCACATACAACGGGTGCAAGCCAGTGTTGCACATGCAAAACACTCGGGTTAAACTTGACGAGCCTAGCATGTACAGACATGGCCTCGGAACACAAGAGACCGAAAGGTCGCATGAGTCATATAGTAGATATGATCAACATGATGATGTTCACCATTGCAACCACCTCAACTCACGTGATGATCGGACTTGAGTTGGTGAATTTGGATCATGTATCACTCGGATGAACAGAGGGATGTCAATTTAGTGGGAGTTCTTAAGTAATATGATTAATTGAACTTATTATCATGAACATAGTTAGTAGTGTCTTTGCAAATTATGTTGTAGATTACTTGCTCGCGCTGTAGCTCCCTTGTATTTTTATATGTTACTAGAGAAATAGACTTGAAAGATGTTGGTAGAAATATTGCAGACTGGCTCCGTGATCTGAGGATTGTCCTCATTGCTGCACAGAAGGCTTATGTCCTTAATGCAGCGCTCGGTGCGCCAACCCCGCTAGCGTCGTCTATAGATGTTGTGAACATCTGACAGGCACGTTTTGATGACTACTTGATAATTTAGTGTGTCATGCTTTACGGCTTAGAATTGAGGCTCCGAAAGTCACAGAACATATGAGATGTTCTAAGAACTAAAATTAGGATCTCAGGCTCATGCCCGTGTTACGAGATATGAGATCTCCAACAAGATTCTTTGCCTGTAATATGAAAGAGAATAGCTCAATCGTTGAGCATGTGCTCAGATTGTCTGGGTGCTACAATCGCTTGAATCGAGTGGGAGTTGATCTTCCAAAAAAGATAGTGATTGATATAGTTCTCCAAGTCACTATCACTAAGCTACTAGAACTTGGTGATGAACTATAAAATGCTAGGGAGAGAAATAATGATCCATGAGCTGTTCGCGATGTTCAACACCGCGAAGGTAGAAATCGAGAAGGAGCGTCAAGTGTTGATGGTTAGTCAAAACCACTAGTTTCGAGAAGCGCAAGAGCAAGGAGGGAAACTTCATGGATAGCAAGTCAGTTTCATCTCCAGTGAAGCAACCCAAAGTCTAACCCAAACCCGAGACTAAGTGCTTCGATTATGAGGAGAACGGTCGCTGAAGTGGGACAACCCTAGATACTTGGTAGATAAGAAGGCTGGCAAAGTCGACAGAAGTATATTTGATATATGTGTTATTGATGTGTACCTTGCTAGTACTCCTAGTAGCACCTAGGTATTGGATACCGGTTTGGTTGCTAAATGTTAGTAACTCGAAATAAAAGCTACGGAATAAACGGAGAACTAGCTAAGTGTGAGGTGACAATGTGTGCTGGAAATGTTTCCTAGGTTGATATGATCAACATCGCACGCCCTCTCTACCTTCGAGATTAGTGACGAACCTAAATAAATGCTATTTGGTGTTTTTTGCATTGAGCATGACCGTGATTAGATCATGTTCATTGCAACATGGTTATTCATTTAAGTTAGAGAATAATGGTTATTCTGTTTACATGAATAATACCTTCAATGGTCATGCACCCAGTAAGAATGGTTTGTTGAAACTTGATCGTAGTAATACACATGTTCACAACATTGATGCCAAAAAGGATACAAAGTTAATAATGATAGTACCAAATACTTGTGGCACTGCCGCTAAATGTCATATTGGTACAAAGCGCATGAAGGAACTCCATGCTGATGGATCTTTGGACTCATTCAATTTCGAATCGGTTGAGACATGCGAACCATACCTCTTGGTCAAGATGACTAAGGATCCCATTTTCTGTTTTGATGAAGCGGGCAAGTGATTTATTGGAAATGATACATGTTGATGTATGCAATCCAATGAGTCTTGTAGCGTGCGGTGGATATCGTTATTTTCTTACCTTCACTGATGATTTGAGTAGATATAGTGTATATTTACACTATGAAACACAAGTCTGAATCATTTGAAAGGTTCAAGCAAATTCAGAGTGAAGTTTAAGATCATCGTGACAAGAAGATAAAAATGTTTGCGATATGATCGTGGAGGTGAATATCTGAGTTACGAGTTTGGCATACAATTATGTGAAAGTTGTTTCAAAACTCACGCCACCTGGAACACCATAGTGTGATGGTGTGTCTGAACGTCATAGTCGTGCTCTACTGGATATGGTGCGTGCTATGATGTCTATTATCGTTTTGTTACTATAATTTTGGGGTTATGCATTAGAGACAACTACATTCACTTTAAATAGGGCACCATCTAAATCCGTTGAGATGATACCGTGTGAATTATGGTTTGATAGAAACCTAAGCTGTCATTTCTTAATGTTTGGGGTTGCGACGCTTGTGTGGAAAATGTTTTCACCTAATGAGCTCGAACCCAAATCAGACAAATGCATCTTCATAGAATACCCTAAGAACAAGTTGGGTGAAACTTCTATCTCAGATCCAAGCATAAAATGTTTCTTGCTAAGACTGGGTCGTTTCTCGAGGAAAAGTTTCTCTTGAAAGAATTGAGTGGGAGGAGGATAGAACTTGATGAGGTTATTGAACTTCTGCTTCAACCAGAAAGTAGCGCAGCACGGAAAGATGTTTCTGTGAAGCCTACGTCAGTTGAAGAGGAAGTTAATGATGATGATCATGAAGCTTCGGATCAAGTTACTATCGATCTACGAGGAAAATAGAACTCGATGAGGTTATTAAACCTTTACTTCAACCAGAAAGTGGCGTAGCGCAGACAGATGTTTCTCTGAAACCTACGTCGGTTGAAGAGGAAGTTAATGATGATGATCATGAAGCTTCGGATCAAGTTACTATCAAACTTCGTAGGTCGATAAGGACGTGTACTGCTACTGAGCGGTACAACAACCCTGTCTTGGAGGTCATGTTGTTGGACAACGATGAACCTACGAACTATGGAGAAGCGATGATGGGCCCGGAAACCAACAAATGGTTAGAGGCCATGAAATCCGAGAAAGGATCCATGTATGAAAACCAAGTATAGACTTTGGTGTACTCGCTCGTTGGACGGCAGGTCGTTAAGTACAAATGGATCCTTAAAATAAAGAGAGACGCTGATGGTAAATGTTACCATTTGTAAAGCTCGACTTGTTGCAAAGAAGTTTGTGACAAGTTCAAAGAGTTGACTACGATGAGACTTTCTCACTCGTAGCGATGATAAAGTCTGTTGGAATTATGTTAGCAGTTGCTGCATTTTTCAATTATGAAATCTGGCAGATGGATGCCAAAACATTGTTTCCTTCCTTAAGGAAAGGTTGTATGAGATACAACCAGAAGGTTTTGTCAGTCCTAAGGATGCTAAAAGGTGTGCAAGGTTCAGTGATTCTTCTATGAACTGAAGCAAGCATCTCGGAGTTGGTATATACACTTTGATGAGGTGATCAAGGTTTTTGAGTCTATACAAAGTTTACGAGAAACTTGTATTTGCAATAAAGTGAGTGGGAGCACTATAGAGTTTCTGATAAGTATATGTGGATGACATATTGCTATTCGGAAATGATTTAGAAGTTCTGGAGAGCATAAACGGTTGTTTGAAAAGATTTTTTCAAAGGAAGACCTGGATGAAGCTACCTAATTGTTGAGCATCAAGATCTATAAAGATAGATCAAGATGTTTGATAAGACTTTCAATGAGTACATACCTTGACAAGATTTTGAAAGAGTTCAAAATGGATTAGTCGGAGAGAAGTGTTCTCGCCTGCTTTGTAAGGTATGAAGTTGAGTGAGACTCAAAGCTCGACCACAGCAGAAGAAAGAGAAAGGACGAATGTCGTCCCCTATGCCGTATCCATAGGCTCTGTATAGTATGCCATGATGTGTACTGCACCTGTGTGTGTGCCTTGCCATGAGTCCGTCAAGGGGTACAAGAGTAATCCAGGAGTGGATCACTGAACAGCGGTCAAGATTATCCTTAGTAACTAAAAATTAAGGAGATGTTTCTCGATTATGGAGGTGATAAAGAGTTTGTCCTAAAGAGTTACGTCGATGCAAGCTTTAACACCAATCCGGATGACTCGTAGTACCAATGTGGATACGTATAGTGGAGCAACCATTTGGAATAGTACCAAGTGGAGTGTGGTAGCAGTGTTTACGGTTTGACATACACATTTGCAAAGTACACACGGATCTGAATGTCGCAGACCCGTAGACTATAAGACCTCTCTCACATGCAAAGCATGATCGAGCCCCAGAACTCATTGGGTGTTAGATTCATAACAATGCAAATCACATCATGATGTGGACTAGATTTTTGACTCTAGTGCAAGTGGGAGACTATTGGTAATACGCCCTAGAGGCAATAATAAATTAGTTATTATCATATTTCCTTGTTCATGATAATCGTTTATTATCCATGCTATAAATGTATTAATTGGAAACATGGATACATGTGTGGATACATAGACAAACACAATGTCCCTAGTATGCCTCTAGTGAACCAGCTCGTTGATCGAAAGATGGTTAAGGTTGCCTAGCCATGGACATGAGATGTCATTTGATAACGGGATCACATCATTAGGAGAATGATGTGATGGACAAGACCCAACTACAAACGTAGCTTATGATCATGTCAGTTTATTGCTACTGTTTTCTGCATGTCAAGTATGTGTTCCTATGACCATGAGATAATGCAACTCACGAACATCGGAGGAGTGCCTTGTGTGTATCAAACGTCGCAACGTAACTGGGTGACTATAAAGGTGCTCTACAGGTATCTCCGAGGGTGTCTGTTGAGTTAGCATGGATCAAGACTTGGATTTGTTACTCCGTGTGACGGAGAGGTATCTTAGGGCCCACTCGGTAATACAACATCACAATGAGCCTTGCAAGCAATGTGACTAAGTGTTAGTTGCAGGATCTTGTATTACGGCATGAGTAAAGAGACTTGCCGGTAACAAGGTTGAATTAGGTATGGAGATACCGACGATCGAATCTCGGGCAAGTAACATACCGAAGAACAAAGGGAACATCATACGGGATTAACTGAATCCTTGACATAGATGTTCGACCGATAAAGATCTTCGTACAATATGTAGGAACCAATGTGGACATCCAGGTCCTGCCATTGGTTATTGACCGTAGAGGTGTCTCGGTCATGTCTACATAGTTCTCGAACCCGCAGGGTCTGCACACTTAAGGTTTGGTGACATTTCGATAGTGTAGAGTTATGTATGGTGGTAACCGAAGGTTCTTTGGAGTCCTGGATGAGATCCCGGACGTCACGAGGAGTTTCGGAATGGTCCGTAGAAAAAGATTGATATATAGGAAGGTGGTGTTTGGACTTTGCAATGTTTCGGGCACTTTCGGTAGTGTACCGGGAGTGACGAATGGGTCCCGGGGGCCCACCAGTGGGGCCAACCCACCCCATGGGCCTATGTGGCAACCCACCAGCCCATAGTGGGCCAGTTGGGTCGGCCAAGGAGGCCTATGCGCAGGAGGAAAGGGAGGCAAACCGAATTGGGGTGGAAACCTCCCCAAACTCCACCTCTCATGTGGGAGGAGTCCTACTAGGAGGAGGACTCCTCCCCACTAGGTTCGGCCGAACCAAAGGAGAGCCCTCCTTTTGGGCGCAGCCTCCTCTCCCCTCCTCCTATATATATATGAGTGGTTTTAGGGTTTTTTGGACAAGGATTTTCAGCCACGTCTAAACCAAACTTCTAGATCAAGTTCCTCTAGACTAGAACTAGTTCGACGGTACTTAGGCGAAGCCCTGCCGGAATAGCTCCACCACCATGTCCGGAGCGCCGTCACGCTACCGGAGAACTCTTATACCTCTCCACTCTCTCTTGCTGGATCAAGAAGGTGGAGATCGTCATCGAGCTGTACGTGTGCTGAATGCGGAGGTGTCGTCCGTTCGGCGCTAGATCGGAAGGACCATGATCAAGATCGCGGGACGGATCGTGATGAGATCGCGGGACGGATCGTGATGAGTTCACGGGACGGATCGTGATGAGATCGCGGGACGCTCGGCGATTTGGATCGCGGAAACGTTCGACTACACCAACCGCGTTTCTTAACGCTTCCTGCTTAGCGATCTACAAGGTTATGTAGATCCACTCTCCCTCTCGTAGATGCTCATCACCATGGATAGATCTTGCATGTGCGTAGGAAAATTTTTGTTTCCCATGCAACGTTCCCCAACAATAGTGCCTCCTCCATGACCGTCCACCGATACATCTCCAACATATCTATAATTTATGAAGTATTTATGCCATGTTTACAATAATTCTATATGATTTTGGTATGATTTTATTAGAACTAACCCGGCCTGATGCTGTTTTCAACATATTTACTATGGTGTCGTTTTTTGTGCAGAAATAAAAGTTCTCGGAATGTGCTGAAAATTTACGGTGATTTTTTATGGACCAAAAGAGACCCCCAACGCACAAGAGCTAGGCTAGGAAGTGGATGAGGAGGCCACAAGCTTGCTGTGCCCGCCCCCCTAGGCCGAGCCCCTGTGGCTCGTGGACTTCTCGAGCAACCCCTTGACGTGAGACTGACGCCAAAAATTCCTATAAATACTAAAACGCCTAGAAAGAAACCTAGATCGTGAGTTCCGCCACCGCAAGCCTCTATAGCCACGAAAAACCAATCGGGAGCCCGTTCTGGTACCGTGCCGGAGCGGGAAACCATCATCGAAGGCCGTCTTCATCATCCTGACGGTCTCCATGACAAGGAGGTAGTAGTTCACCCTCAGGTGTGAGGGTATGTTCTAGTAGCTATGTGTTTGATATCTCTCTCTCTCTCGTGTTCTTGAGATGTGTAACATCCCAAAATTTGGAATGTTATAAATATTAGAAGGAATGCTTGTTTGCTTGTGATTGAAATTGAGTGAAAATTTGAAACTTTTGAAAACTTTTGAATGAGAGGGAATAAAATGACTTTCCCAAAACTTTCACTCTGCAGGAATTCAAATTCATCACAAAATCCCAGAGTGAAGATGATATGACTTCTTCCATTTAAAGGAATGAAAATGGGATTTGAAAATGGTTTGAATTTCATTTGAAAATAGTTCCAATTCAGAAACTTTATGCAACTCAATGATTTTCATGAGAGAGGATAAAAGGACTTCTTCAAATTATATGAAATAGGAGTTGGAAGTTTAAAAGAAGGATATGAAAACTATTTGAGAAATTCTCATATGGAGTTTCACTTCCATATTTGAATTCCCTATTTGAATTTGTAAGCATTCAAACCCCTTGACAAAGTTTTTGAGAAGAGTAATATGACACTCCAAACCAGGGGTATTTTTGTGAACTTTTTGAATCATAAAACCCAAGGGGTTATTTGAAAAATATTTGCAAAAATAAATAAAGCCATTTAGGAATTTTCTGAAAATAAATTTTGTTTAAAGTATTTATTTTTGCCATGGAAAAATGTTCATTAAATAGCGTTTAATCCCTTGATAATTTTGATATATATATTCCCTATTTTTGGACAGGATTTGAATGCATTGAAGAGTGTTAAATACTCTGGAAAAATAGAAATAGGAAACTATTTAACGTGAGTTAAAGCCCATCGGCCCACCGCCTCTAACCCCTCCCCGAAACCTCTTCGCAACGGTCACCGCTGACCACGCCTTCTCCCTCTCTCTCGCTGACGCCCCGGCCCCACCGACCTCTCCCACTCACCGTGCGCCCACCTCCCTCCTCTCGCTCCCCAAACCACGCCGGCGACCACGGACGTCGGAGATCCCTCCTCCTGCCATTCCCTGACGCCCCAAGGCAGCCTATAAAAGCCCCGACGACCCCGCATCTCGTTTCCCCCATTTCCCCCTTGTCCGACCCCCTCCCCTCACTGGAATCCCTCGCCGGAGCTCCGTTCCACCCGAATCTCCCAGAGCTCGTGCTGCTCACCACCCTCCTCCCCGACCCCCCCTGACCTAGCCCATCGTCATCGGAGCGCCACCACGATCACCTGGACCCCTCCATTGTTGCCAGAGGTCCCTGAAGCACCTTCCCCTA
This sequence comes from Hordeum marinum, assembly GCA_022496015.1. Taxonomy (NCBI): domain Eukaryota; kingdom Viridiplantae; phylum Streptophyta; class Magnoliopsida; order Poales; family Poaceae; genus Hordeum; species Hordeum marinum. The sequence goes on along the minus strand of CM039673.1, from coordinate 435,895,159 downwards.
CTACCTCGCCGGAGTTCCCCTCGGCCACCACCATCCCGAGCTCGTGGAGCTCAACTCCGACGCTCCCTCGCCTCGCCGTCTCCACCAACGGACGCCGAAGGTCCGTCGCCATCGACTGGACCACTCAGACACCGTCCCCGACCACCGGAGCGCCGCCCCCGAGCACCATCTAGCCGCCGGCCACCGTTAACATCGCTGGAGCGCCGCCATTCCCCTGTGAGCACCCCTCCCCCTCTCCTAACCGTTGGATCTGGATCTAACGATCCAAATTAGAACCATTAAAACACTGAAAAGTATTCTTCTAACAATCGGTCATCCGCCCGCAAACACCAGCACGCGCACTCTTTCGACCAATAGGAACCTGCCACGTCACCCTGTCCGTTAGTTTAGTTTTTTTCTTTTTTCTGTTTTTGTTTTCAAAAACAGAATAGGTTCTGTTTTTATTTTTGTTATACCTTTTATGTTTTTAAGTGTTTTAATTTGATTCATTTTGCACTAGTTCAAAAATTTGTTCTAGTTTCTGTAGATATCAAGTTTGACCAAATTTGAATAATTTAAAATTGATTTCAAACAGATTTGATTCAAATCTTATTTTATGAATATCTTGAGTTTAAAAATATATTTTGAGTTGATTCTTTTTCTACTTGTCACTAGTGACCTTAGTTATCAGTAGGTAGAGTTTGGAAATTTTTAGAATAATTTATAGTAGTATTTTCAAGCAAAACAGATTCTGTTTAGTTCTATTAGCTCTATTTATATTCCCTTTGTTTTAAATCATTTTAAATTATTTTCTTTTATATTAGTGATAGACTTTTATAAAGTTTTCTGTCAGATAATAGTAGCCCTTCAAAACAAATAATATTTTATTAGTTGGTTGCATGAAAATCAATTCTAGTTCAACTATAACTTGCAATTGGATTTTCATTGCTATGTTGATCTTCTATTTGAAAATAGTTCCACAAATTGTTTTATAAGTTTAGACCAGAAACAATTTGTATTATAGTTGAGATTGTTTGTGGTTTAAGCCAAGGATGACCTTGTTTTATACCAAAATAAGAACCTTTGTAAAAGCTTTTCAATTAGTTCTTTTTGCAAAATAAAGATTTATGATAAAATACTTTTTGTTAATTATTTGTTTTAAAAATTCTATTTTTCATTTGTTAACTTAGTGTTTTCTACTAATATGTTCTAGTAGTTAAAAACTTATGTTGCTAGAGTATAGTTTTCTAAATTATTAGTTGTTCTTCAATAGTAATTCTTTTTGCTAAGTAAAATATTTACTAAAATACCTTTTATTATATTTTTACTTTGTTTTTGTTTGTTACTTTTGAAAATTAGGATGTACTTGTAGAGAAAATCAACTTTGGTTATGTTGATGAAGTTTTGTTGATTTTAATTTTTGTCTTAAGTATTTCCTTCATCACCACCTTAGTTGTGTTGATGTTGTTTTGTCATTTGAGTTTTGTCTTAAGTATTTCCTTTCATCACCACCATGTTGCTTTTGGTTTTGTGTTGCCTTTTTGATTGTTAGTATTTGACTGCTAGTATGATTGCTTATATGAATGCAATGTTTGTTTATATAGATTTTCATCGGAGAGTGACGAATAGTCTATCAGTTATCTCTGAGAACGATATTATTCTTCATCAACAGTACAGGAAAGTCACTTTGACCATGTATACCTATGTTTTATTGCATTACTTCTACCATCTCTCCAATTGCATGCAAAGTAGGTAAATTGGAAACTTGGTTACTTATTGTAGTATCATGCAGTAGGTAGCCCTCAACCCTTTGACACATTGGCCCCGGAAAACGTTGATTTAATTTTGCTATCCTATTAGTAGACGGGGTTGGTTGTGTGATTCATGAGAGTTGTGAGTTAATAATTTTCAAGACCTGCATTATGATCAAGACTTCAAGACTCCGAGTTTTCAACTTACCTCTGGGTGGATGATGGTTGAACGGCGCCCTGGAGAAACCAGTGGTTAGCCTAGGTGTTGCTGGGGAAGTGCCAGTATTCACGCGGAAAGGTCCACCCAGGCACAAAGAGATGGATGGATGCTTCAAGACCCAAGGCTTACCTGCATAGCCACAAGTCATTATGGGCTCTGGCTTGGTTGGATATCGTGGTGACCCTGGACAGGCGGTGCTACGAGATGTAGAAGAATGGTAGGAAAGGATGGGCGCCGACAGAGTCTCAGGGAAACCCTTTAAAAGACCATGTTTTGGTCATCCGTTTCTCAAACATCCTGAAGTGAGAGAAATGAAACGGAGGCGATCAAATCATGTGGGGAACGTGTGCAAAACTTAGCAAAGTACTAAAACCTAATCGATTAGTCATGTCCACGGACATGGACATCTTGAGCCAAAGGAACTGAAACTATCTGGAACTCTCAACACAATTAATTACATTGATGTGGGTATTAATGACAACTTGGGTATGAGAATTGGTTGGTGGAACCATCTCATTAATCAACCAACATTGTAGTAATTATGCTTTTTGCCCTCTCTTGTTGTAGGAAAATTTTGGCTTTATGCAAAACCCACTACCCCACTTGCCATATATGCATGTAGAATAGATGATTATTTTTCACACCCCTCTTTTGTGACTTGCCGGCATATTCAAAATGCTGACCTACACGGCTGCAACGTCTTATGTTGCAGATAAGCTCTACGACGGGTAAGAGTACGATTCAGGGTTACGGTCTACACTCAACCTGCCGTTGCTGTTATTGGGACTCCACTCCCGTTGACTGTTTCCGCTGAGATTTCAAGGTATATATCAGTTTTACGTTAATTACATGTGATTGCACTTTGATATATACATTTATGTACTGTGTGTGCCAGCATACTGATCCAGGGATGGCACAGAACACACAGAGGCTTGACTCGTTTTGAGTCGGGTCGCTACAGATGCCACGATCTTGATGTACCGCGAGCTTTATTAATATAGATGAATCATATGGAGTTTTCCCCTCTCTATCTTCCTGTGGTGAATTGAGTTTTCCCTTTGAAGTTTTCTTCTCGGATTGAGTCTTTAAGAGCACTTGATGTATGTATTGCGATGAGATATCTGTGGTGACAATGGGATGTTCCATTGATCCACTTGATGTATGTTTTGGTGATCTACTTGCGGGTTTCGTGACCTTGGGAATCTATTCATAGGGGTTGGCACACGTTTTTGTCTTGACTTTCCGGTAGAAACTTTGGGGCACTCTTTGAAGTTCTTTGTGTTGGATTGAACATGATGAATCTGAAATTGTGTGGTGTATATCGTATAATCAAGCCCATGGGTATGCGTGGTGACATTGGAGTATCTAGGTGACATTAGGGTTTTGGTTGATGTGTATCTTAAGGTGTTATTTTAGTACGAACTCTAGGGTTGTTCGTGACACTTACAGGGATAGCTCATAAGATTGATCGGAAAAGATAACTTTGAGGTGGTTTCGTACCCTACAATAATTTCTTCGTTTGTTCTCTGCAATTTGTGACTTTGGAGTGAACTCTTTGTCGCACGTGAGGGATTTACATATGATTCAACTATGTCAGTATTGTTGAGAGAACGTGCACTAGTGAAAGTTTGAACCCTAGGCCTTCTTTTCAAGCATTTCAATACCAATTTTGCTCACTTTTGTTATTAGTTACCATGCTATTTTTATATTTTCAGATTACAAAATCCCATATCTATTATCCATGTTGCACTTGTATCACCATCTCTTTGTCGAACTAGCGCGCCTATACAATTTACCATTGTATTGGGTGTGTTGGGGACACAAGAGACTCTTTGTTATTTGGTTGCAGGGTTGTTTGAGAGAGACCATCTTCATCCTACGCCTCCCACAGATTGATAAACCTTAGGTCATGCACTTGAGGGAAATTTGCTACTGTCCTACAAAACTCTCCACTTGGAGGCCCAACACGAGTCTACAAGAAGAAGATTGCGTAGTAGATATGAAGCTCTTTTCTGGCCCCGTTGCTGGGGAGGTGAGTGCGTGAAGGTATATATTTAGATCTTTCAACTGAATGTCTTAGTTTCTTGTTTTATCACTAGTTTAGTCTATAAAATAAACTACAAAAAATATGGAATTGAGGTTGCCTCATATGCTTCATCTTTTTAATGTCTTTCGTGAAAATGATGGAAAGGATAATTGTGCTCAAGTGTTAGAATAAGAAGTTATTAAAATGTTTGGCACTAAATCTTTGAGTGATGAGCATGATTGCAATGTTTTCGGTATGAATTTTTTGAATATCCATAGAACTAATGATGATTGCACTAGTCATGATAAACAGATTTCTTATAAGCATGCCAATTTTTGTGGAGTGCATAGAGTTTGTGAAGACATGCCTAAAAGGGAATATGGATTTTGTAAGAGGCATAAGTATTGACAAACTAAATGGTTGCAAGATATGCTATATGTTTGTGCTGAAAGACTTAGTATTTCTCACTGTCCTTGTGAACTTTGCAATGAAAGTGGTCATTTTAATTTCCAATGTGAATTATTTCATGATCGAATTGTGTCCAAACATTGTGATAACCTCATTACCCTTGAGCACCATAATGAACTTAGTATATTTTGGTGGTATGAAGAAATAAAACATAAAACTAAGGATGTTCCAGCTTGGGTTCTCAAGAAAATGATTGATTTTGATCTAAATAAAATCTATATGTATTGCGTGGTAAATTGCATTGAGAATCCTTATATTGCCAATTACTTAAAGACAAGAAAACAAATAGAAGATGGAGAGAATACTAATGAAGGGGAAGAGGTTTCCCAATATCCTCCTATTTTTTCTTATGATGATTCAAGTAATGAGGAGGAGCTTTTTATTCAGCTAACCTCTTCAAAAAGAAGCTTGGAGGAATTAAATAAACCCACACAGAATTTGTAAAGAAGAAGAAAACAAGGAAAAGTAAAGGTAAAGAGTATCTCTCCCAAATAATGTTGCTCCCATTATTGATAGGCCTCATGAGAATGAATCGAAAATAGTTGTGGAAGATGATACACTTGAGGATGATTTTGTTATGCCTATTGCTTGTTGTGATAATTATGATTGGGAAGATAATAATACTTCTTATAATCTTGAAAATATTTATGGCACCAACTTGGAGGATGATGATAATAATGGCTATACTATTGGTGCTATTCATACTATTAATGATGAGAGTGATTATGTTTATGATATACAAAGCCACAAGCTTGGGGATGCTATGTTTTATGAAAATGACATGTTTGAGAATTTATTTGCTGCAACTAATGTTTGTCTCAGGCTTGGGGATGCTATTCTTAATGAATATGATCTTTTTATTCCCCCTACTTTGAATGATCAAATTTGTTATAATGATTGCATGCCTCCTACTTATGATCATTATTGTGATGATACTTATGCAATGAAAAAGAGTGATGATTACTATTATGATACTTGTCATAATTATGAATATCCTTTTACTAAATATTACTCTTTTAGTGTGGAACCAATTTGTAGTATTCAACAATTTTATGATACTCCCACTATTAGTCATGACAAGAATTTTCGTGTGTGGAGAGTAGTAAAATTTCTATGCTTGTAGATCATGAAAATAATGCTTTATGTTCTGGTTATATTGTGTAATTCCTTCATGATTCTACTGAAAATTATTATGAGGGAGGAACATATGCTTGTAGGAATTGCAATAATATCAAGTTTCCTCTCTATGTGTTCAAATTCTTGAAGATATGCTTGTTTTCCCTTCCTATGCTAGTTGATTCTTGCTCCCATAAACTGTTTGCTCACAAAATCCCTATGCATGGGAAGTTGGTTACACTTAAATGTGCTTGTAATGTGATTCATGATGCTCTCTTTCATGTTTCAACTATTATTCCTATACGAGCATCATTGAAATCATCATGTCTAGCTAAAAGGCATTAAAGAAAAGCGCTTGTTGGGAGACAACCCAACACTTTTACCTTCAGTTTTTATGTGTTCACATGATTAATATACTGTATTAATAATGTATTGTGTATTTTATTTCAATAAAGTGCCAAGTAAAGCCTTTGGGATAGTGTGGATACTTGCTTGTTTGATTATGTGCAAAAATAGAAAGTTTTGCGTCCAGTATATGAATTATATAATTTTACTCGAGAGTAAAACAATTCTGAAATTTTTAAAAAACATTTATATTCAAATTCTGTGATATGTCCTAATTTTGCAGAATTTTTAGAGTCAATAAAATTTGGTGATGGTTCAAATCTTTACAGATTGTTCTGTTTTTGACAGATTCTGTTTTGCATGCATAGTTTGCTTGTTTCAAGTATTCCTATAGCTTATATTGAGTAATATAAATTGTGGTAATTATGGAATACAGTAGGTATCATGTGGTAATAATTATGAATCTTGTCTTGATAGTACCTAAGTCAATGATCTATTTTTATTACACTAACCCTTCTCACAAAGTTCTGTTAAATTTTGTGTGATTGAAGTTCTCAAGTTTTGGGTGAGACACCGATATGAGTAGAATAAGGAGTGACAAGAACCTAATATTGGGAATTCCAAAGGCACCCCAAGGTAATATACAAGTAATATTCAAGCACCTAAGCTTGGGGATATCCCGGAAGGCATCCCCTCTTTCGTGTTCAAAACTATCCGTATATCTCACTTGGAGCTATATTTTTATTCGTCACATAATATGTGTTTTTCTTGGAGCATCATTTTATTCTGTATTTAACTTTTAGGTCTTATTTATAATCTCATTTTTCAATAAAAATTTCCAAGAATTGCCTTAGGATGCTTGCATTGCATGTTTGATGTGTGCTGTGTGTAAAAACAGAAACTTATGTTGTAGTGTTTGAATTTTCATATTTTACCTGTACGTGGAAAGTTTCTTAGATTTTTACACAGTGTTTTAATATAAATTATTTAGCATTTCCTAAATTATCATAATTTTAGTAGTTACATAAGTAGACTGTTTTCATAAATTGCTACAAACTGTTCTGTTTAGACAGATTGTTGTCATAGTTTTGTTATCTACTTATCCTATAGTTTCTATAGCCTATATTGGTAGATAAAAATTGTGTAAATGATATTATACAATACATAATGTTTGAAAATTATTATGAAACTTGTCTTGGCAGTACATGAAGTGTTGATTTTTCTTATGTGTACTTACCTATCTCACGAGTTCTTTTTGAGTTTTGTGTGGATGAATATTTTGAGAATAGGTGAAACCAGGATATGAGAGGATTGAACAAGATACAAAAGCTCAAGCTTGGGGATGCCCAAGGCACCCCAATTAAATATTTCAATAACTCTCAAGCATCTAAGCTTTGGGATGCTAGGCATCCCACCTCTCTTCGTCAATTATCGGTTAGTGTATGTTGAGCCTAAATTTTTATTCGTTCACATGATGCGTCATATTGTTGGAGTGCTATTTTTATTTATCTTGATGTTTAAATAAAATTCTGAGATATGAAAATATTTATTGAGATAGAGAGAGAGAGAAAGTCCTCACATAGCTACTTAATTGTTTGACTACTCATTGATCTTCACTTATATGTTTTGGAGTAGTTTTGTCATTTACTCTCGTCCTTCACTTATATCCTATGAGTAAATGGTTGAATGAATCGAATACCATAAATCTGAAATTATATGTGTTTTATATGCTTATCCCATGGGGAGTAATGATTTCACATGTTGGAAGTATAGGTGGTAAAATTTATTGAAAGTTAGCAAGCATCGCATTGGTCACTTGAACAAATAATGAAATAATATTGAAGGAAGAGAGATATCACATATAAATATACTATCTTGGACATCTTCTATGATTCTGAATACCCATTAATTATTTTCAAGCTTGAGCAAATTAGTTGAAGTTGGACAAGGAAGATAACGTAATGAGTTATGCTTGGGTATATTTGTATAGAAGTTATATTGTTATGGATCCTCCAACATGTGGTGCTTGCTTCCACATCATACTAGCCAAAACTTCCGCACCAAGTAGAAATACTACTTGTGCATCCAAACACCCTTAAACCCAAAGTTGTTCCGTATGAGTCTACCACACCTACCTATGTGCGGTATTTACCTGTCGTTCCAAGTAAATTTGCATGTGCCAAACTGTAAACCTTCAAATAATATTCTGTTTTGTATGCCCGAGTCTCTCATATAGTGACTAACGGATGTCAGTATATTCCATGCTAGGTGGGTTATTCTCATGATATGTGTTGATTCACTATCATTCACGAGAAGGTGGCTGGTATTCGGGATGCCCAGTTCCATGCTCAAAAATCAAATCAAAATATAATGAAACAAAACTCCCCCAGGATTGTTATTTGTATGGACGGTACCCGTGGATTTGGCTCTCCGTGGAGTGTGATTGATTGGTGGAGGGGGAGTAAAAACTTTACCATTCTATTTGGGAACCGCCTATAATGTATCTAGCATGGAAGATACCGAGATCTCTCGGTTTATATGTTGACAATGAAAGCATACCGCTCAAAATTATTGTTCATCTCTGTTTTAAAAGCTCGAGCTCTGCCACCTATGCAAATCAATGCTTCCCTCTGTGAAGGGCCTTTCTTTTACTTTCTAGTACTTACGTTTATACATGACTCATGGTGATCTTCACCACTTCCTATATTTTGCCTTTTTTCTCTTGGGAAGCATCATGTTGTTGTCACGTCCAAGTTGCGTGCCTATCCATATTAAGGCATGGGGGCCTCGACAAGGGATAAAGGCGCATCTCGACATTCGCAAGTATAGCATCATTACATCATACATTTAAGAAGAGATGATTATATGAGTTGGCTTACAGTCGCCACATGCTAAATTACAATTCCACACAAAGAGTTCAAACATCAATCTGAAGCCAGGGTCCGGCTACGGACGAAAACAAATGATAAAAGAAGATGCAATGATACTATCCTGCTAGCCCCCAAGATCACGACCACGGTCCTCTACTCATCTGCATACGTCACGTACATCCTGCCGCGTTCCTCGTCATAATCCCACTGGAGCTGCATCATGTCATCTGGCACGACCTCATCCGTACCTACACCTGGATTGTTGTAGTAATCTATGAGCCACGAGGACTCAGCAATCTCGCGCCCGGGTACTGAGACTATTCAAGCTCATGGGTTGGGAAGGGGTATGTGTTTAGTTTGCAGCAGCACTAAGAATTTATGGTGGCTAATCTTACGAAACATGAAAGTAAATATGTGGTCTACGATAAGTGATCGAATCTAGAATGACCTCTATGAGATCCTGAACACTTACTTACGTTAATGATAACCCCACCGTGTTCTCTCTCGGTTCATGTTAACGAGCAGAGATGATCACGGTTACTCACACAGTTTGTGTATTTTATTAGAATTTACTTCAAGTTAACTATAACTAGGTGTTAAACAAATATCCAAGTTGCCACATAACCGCGGACACGGCTTACCGAAAGTTTTAACCCTACAGGGGTGCTCCAACTAGTCCATCATAAATTAACCACACTCCACGGGAACAGCATCGACAGCGGATCTCGTGATCATCCTAGGCAACTCCAAAGGAATTCCAACACCTCGAGATAGCCCGAAGAAAGTCAAAGCCCACACGCAAGACACTCGATAAAGGTAAAACAAGTCCAGCAAGACCGCCCGACGTGTCGACGAACCCGATAAGAGTCGTGTATCTCGTTCTAAGGACATGACCGGATGAACACTACGTACGGCGGCTGGATAGAAATCACTCAAGTTGCCCCAAGGTGGCCCCGCAAGTGGCTCTAGTTTAGACCAACACTCATGAGGAGCACTAGCCCGGGTTGTTGATTAATTATCCACGAGATTGCAAATCCATATGCAAATTTTATTAAATTGTTTAGCAAATGTAGTACCAAATTTGGGTCTTGTCAAACAAGTTTTAATCTTAACTGGATAAACAAAGGGGTCTCCATAACAACCCCGAGCATGTTAGGAGCGCAAAGTATGGAAACATAACACCGGTAACAAGAAACTATGGTGGTAACAGTGGAACAAAACACCTAGCAAAAGGCCAAGCCTTCCAGCAATACCAGATATATAAGTGTAACACCCCGTTACGCCTGGCGGGATCTAGACTGGCCCCACAGACCAACACTAGTCTTTCCTGCGCACTTTGTCACCCGGGAACAACTTCCCGGTCAGTCACCCATCATAGAATTGCTCCAAGCCAAGCATGCTTAACTTTGGAGTTCTTTTCAAGTGGGCTTCCGGAAAAGAAAGAATTCCTTGTTGATATGAGTAGCCAATCATTCCTATTAAGCCAGGATCTCACATACACCCCCACTCAAAGGAACTGACGTCCTCGTCGGCCCATCAGGAACGTTCCCTTTTGGCACACATAAGTGCGTCCAGTCCGGCACATGTGCCATGTTGTGTGCCACGACGGGCCACACATGCCATGCGCCACATGCCCGTGCACCTGACCCGTACATGCCCATGTAACCGCAAGGGTCGGCTCTAATACCAATTGTAACACCCCGTTATGCCTAGTGGGATCTAGACTGGCCCCACAGACCAACACTAGTCTTTCCTGCGCACTTTGTCCTCACTCGTGCACACCCGGGAACAACTTCCCGGTCGGTCACCCATCATAGAATTGCTCCAAGCCAAGCACGCTTAACTTTGGAGTTCTTTTCGAGTGGGCTTTCGGAAAAGAAGGAATTCCTTGTTGATATGAGTAGTCTATCATTCCTATTAAGCCAGGCTCTCACAATAAATGCATTAAATTAAATAACAGATAATATTGTGATATGCCAGACATCCATGTTATCACATGGAAACAACCTGAACCTACAACTAGAACGCTATAAGAGGGGCTGAGCAGCGGTAACTTAGCCAAACAAAGGTTGCTAGGATGTGAGGGGTTACAGGCTATCATGGCAATTAGGAGGCTGACATTCAAGTGGTAGGTAGCGCGAAAGTAGCAATAAGAGTGAGGCAACTAGCAAGCGAAAATAGTATCGGGATCAGGGTACGATCATCTTGCTGAGTCCTCATGGCTCACAGATTACTACAACAATCCAGGTGCAGGTACAGATGAGGTCATGCCAGATGGCATGACGCAGCTCCAGTGGGAGTATGACGAGGAACACGGCAGGATGTACGTGACATATCTAGATGAGTAGAGGACCGTGGTCATGATCTTCAGGGCTAGCAAGATAGTATCATTGCATCTTCTTTTATCATTTGTTTGAACTCTTTGTGTGGAATTGTAATTTAGCATGTGGCGACTGTAAGCCAACTCATATACTCCTCTCTTCTTAAATGTATGATGTAATGATGCTATACTTCGAACGTCGAGATGCGCCTTTATCCCTTGTCGAGGCCCCTGTGCCTTAATATGGATAGGCACGCATCTTGGGCGTGACAAGTTGGTATTCAGAGCCATACGACCATAGGAGCCCTTTTCTTGATCAAACTTGGCCGAGTCGAGTCTAGTAAAACTATTTTGAGTCTAGTTATATCGGAGAGTAGTATTCTTTTTACTCCTCTTGTATGCTCTGGTGAGGTATTCGACTTCGAAATTTTGATTCAACTCCTCTTCTCGCTCAAAAAAATTAGGATCACACGGGTATTTTGGAGTCTATATGATACCGATGTGAGAGAGTTCTGTCTTGGTGCCTCCTGTCTGAATTGATTGCTTCCAGGGAGTCGTGCTCCAAGGAATTTTGGCACATCGTTATCATCCAGCTTCCTTAGTATCTCAGGCCGGAGAGTGTTCCTAATTATTTCAATACTTGTCATGGTGAGATAAGGTCAGAGTCACCCAGTAATGGGGAGGCGTCCGGGGTACCATCATGGTTTAGTATCATTGTGATTTCGAGGATTCGAGTTAGATGAATTTGCGAAAGCCTCTAGTTATGTGTTGAAGGATGGATACAGTTGGGGTGTAGGTTTGCTAGTTGTGTGAGATATTTCCTCCTTGTATCCCCCACACCGTATTGCATAACCAGAAAGTTTTCAGAAGTTCTTAGGTGGGAACTCTTGTAGTCATCTAGGATCATGTTCTTCAGATGTATGTGGGCATATACATTTGTTCCGAGCAACATTGGCTCAATACTTTTGTGTTATTGCAAGTGGCTTCTAATATCTGATGATGTTATCGCAAACTGAAGAAAGCATTCTTACTAATTTTTTAGTAGGAAGGCTATGATGTTAATTGTTCAATTTCTTTCAAGCATTTGATTCAGCTATTGAATTCATCTTTTCAATGAGGTGTTGATGTTCTTATCCATCTTCAGGATGGCTCCACCAACTCGTGGGAATCTGGGTCGTGGTGAGGAGCAGGCTGATGTTCCACCACCCCCGCCACCGCCTCCTCCTCCAGAAGCTTGGCAAGCTGTGATGGTCGCAACCAACGCGAACACTCAGATGTTTCTTAGGCTGTTGGTAGAAAGAGATCAGGGTCAGCAAGGCTTTCAAGGGAATTTTCAGAATCAACCTCAGTTTGCGACGCTCAACCAGTTCCTTGCCAACCAGCCCAAGTCTTTCACCAGTTGTGAGCAGCCTTTTGATACTGATGATTGGCTCCGTGACATGAGTAAGCATTTTGAGTGCAGCAATGTCAGACCAGAGGACTTTGTCAGATTTGCATCGTTCCAGCTCAAGGGTCAGGCAGCTGATTGGTGGCAGTAGTACAAGGATTCCAGGGGCGATCGTGTTGTTACTTGGGATGATTTCTGTCGTGACTTCAGGGCCCATTACATTCCGACAAGCTTTGTCGAGGAGATGCATGAGAAGTTTAGGCACCTGAAGCAGGGAACCAAGGTTGTCTATCAGTACAACATCAAGTTCCAGAATTTGGCCCGCTATGCTAAGCAAGATGTTCCAGATGACAAGGTGATGATCTATCAGTTCAGAGGTGGTCTCAAGGATGAGCTTCTGCCAGGTCTAGTCCTTCAAGAGCCTCGTGAGTTTGATCAGTTCTACAACATGGCTTTGAAGGTCGAGGCAACCCAAATCAAGTTGGACAACTCAAGGAAGTGTTCAAGGGATTCATATTCTTCTTCTTCCAGCTCTCAGATGGTTCCTAAGCAACAGAAATATTGGGTGGCAAATCCTCCTCCGTTTCGTCCTCCTCAGCAGCAGAAGTAGTTCGGTGGCTGTGGTTCTTCCCACCCACCCAACCCAGGAAATCAGCAGAGACCCCAGGCGTCCAAGGCAGCTTTTGTTCCTCCTCCAGGCAACTTTCGTCCGCTATCTGAGGTTACTTGTCACAAGTGTGGTCAAAAGGGTCACTACTCCAACAAGTGCAACCAGTGGCGTCTTCCGCCTCGTCCCCGAGTCAAGCCCCCAGGCAGTGCTATGGTGAAGCATAATCCCAAGTTTGCAAGGGTGAACCATGTGAATGCAGTTGAAGCGGAGCAGTCTCATGAAGTGATTATGGGTAATCTCGAAGTCAATTCTATTCCTGTTAGAGTTTTGTTTGATACTGGTGCATCGCATTCATTCATATCTAGGCCTTTTGTTGCTAAGCATGATTTCGTGACAATGAAGACCCCTAGGCCATTAAATGTTCTTTCTCTGGTTTGCAAATGACTTCCAATGTTTGCATTCCGGATGTGTCTATCAAGATGGGCAATTATTCTTTTCTGGCTTCTCCAATTGTTCTCGGTAAATCCAACATTGATATCATTTTTGGCATGGACTTCCTGGCTATGAATAAGGCTTATGTAGATTGTCAAGCAAAAGAAGTCAAGTTGGATCATCCTTCGGAAGATGTGATTATTTTCGCGGCTCGCGATGACATAATCCGTCTCTTTGCTCTTAATGAGAAGGGTGAAATCTCGGCTATTTCTCAAATTCCAGTGGTTTGCGAATATGAAGATGTCTTTCCAGAAGAATTGCCAGGAATGCCTCCGCACCGGCCAGTCGAGTTCGTGATTGACCTCAAGCCCGGAACTGAACCGGTTTGCAAGCGCCCTTATAAACTTGGCCCCGAAGAGCTGAAAGAGTTGAAGAAGCAGCTAGATGTCTGGGTCTGATCAGACCAAGTTCTTCTCCATGGGGTTGTGGTTTTTTGTTTATCAAGAAGAAGGATGGCATGGACCGGCTTTGTGTCGATTACCGTCCGTTGAACAGGAAGACAATCAGAAACAAGTACCCACTTCCCAACATCAATGAGTTGTTTGAGCAACTGAAAGGTGCCAAGGTTTTCTCGAAGCTTGATCTTCGCATGGGCTATCATCAGATTCGCATTCGCGAAGAAGATATTCCAAAGACCGCTTTCAGGGCGAGTTTTGGCTCTTATGAGTACACCGTCATGTCGTTTGGTCTTGCCAATGCTCCTCCAACCTTCTCAAGAATGATGAACTTCATTTTCTCTCCTTTCAAAAATGACTTCGTCTTGGTCTATTTGGATGATATCCTTATGTTCTCGGAGACAGAAGAAGAGCATGCAGAGCATCTCAGGCTTGTGCTTGACAAGTTAAGAGAGCATCGATTCTATGCCAAGTTTTCCAAGTGTGATTTTTGGCTCAATGAAGTGGTGTACCTTGGGCATGTGATCTGTGCCGAGGGAATTAAAGTGCACCCTGAGAAAGTTGAGGCAATCTTGAAGTGGGAGCCTCCTCATAATGCGAAGCAGCTTCAGAGTATCCTTGGGCTTGCTAGTTATTGCAGAAGATTCGTGGAGAACTTCTCTCAAATTGCTATGCCTATGTCTAATCTCCTCCAGAAGAGTGTCAAGTATGTTTGGTCTCCTGAGTGTGATGTGGCGTTCAATACGCTCAAGCGGAGACTGACTTCAGCTCCAGTTCTTGTTCCTCCCGCGTAGTCCAAGCCTTTCCAAGTTTTCTGTGATGCTTCTCTCCAAGGTCTTGGTGGTGTTCTCATGCAAGATAAGAAGATTGTTGCTTATACCTCGCGTCAGTTGAAGCCTGCCGAGAAGAACTACCCCACTCATGATCTCGAGTTGTCGGCAATTGTGCATGCTCTAATTACTTGGAGGCATTTGTTGTTGGGTAGACCAGTTGAGGTATACACCGCTCACAAGATCTTGAAGTACATTTTCACTCAACCCAATCTTAATCTTCGGCAGTCTCGTTGGGTGGAAATGCTGGAGGACATCAATCCAAGCATTGAGTATACTCCTAGGAAAGCAAATGTAATTGTAGACGTGCTCAGCCGTAAGGCATACTGCGATAGTCTCATTCTGAAGCCTTTTCAACCCGAGATTTGTGATCCTTCTGCAAGCTCAACCTTCAAATGATTCTGCAAGGATTTCTTGCCAATCTTCAAGTCTCTCCGACTCTAGAAGATCAGGTTCACCAAGCGCATCTTGGTTTTGACAGTGGTGGGGAAAGATCCAAGCATATATGGCCATTCAAATATATTTGATCATGAATTATTATTGTTGACAATTATCTATATGATAAATAAGTTGGGAGGTGAAACTTTAAGCCCCTATCTTTCTCTGTGTTCGACCGATGCCATTTGCTCTAAAAATATGCTTTGAGAGTTAGCAATCATGGAAGAATATATGATATTTGAGTATGTGGAAGTTTCCAACTCAAAGATCTTACATAGACCCTTCCTGAAAATAAGATGAAATGCAATTGTTTGGTGACTGAAAGCATAGTTTGTTAGTTTTCAAGAAACTTTATGGTCTATACTTTAACATGTGAATAGCTTGTTACTTCATCATGAGAAGTTTTATGAGATGAGCTATTGTTTATGATATATAATGATGCTAGAAAAAGTGTTTGGAACTATCATTAATCTAATTCATGCACTATGGTAGCATTCACACTTCATAAATTATTTCTTTTATCATTTACCTACTCGAGGACGAGCAGCAATCAAGCTTGGGGATGCTAATATGTATCCAACATTTATATAATTTATGAAGTATTCATGCCATGTTTACAATAATTCTATATTATTTTGGTATTCTTTTATTAGAACTAACCTGGACTGACATTGTTTTCAGCTGAACTACTATGGTGTCGTTTTTTGTGCAGAAATAAAAGTTCTCGGAATGGGCTGAAAATTTACGATGATTTTTATGGACCAAAAGAGACCCCGGAAGCACAAGAGCTGGGCCAGGAAGTGGACGAGAAGGCCACAAGCCTGCTGGGCACCCCCCCTGGTCGCGCCCCTATGGCTTGTGGACTCCTCGAGCTCCCCTTGACGTGAGACCGACGCCAAAAATTCCTATAAATACTAAAACCCCCAGAAAGAAACGTTGATCGGGAGTTCCGTCATCGCAAGCCTCTATAGCCAAGAAAAACCAATTGGGAGCCCGTTCCGACACCCTCGCGGAGGAGAAAACCATCACCGCAGGCCATCTTCATCATCCTGGCGGTCTCCATGACGAGGAGGGAGTAGTTCACCCTCGGGGCTGAGGGTATGTACCAGTAGCTATGTGTTTGATCTCTCTCTGTCTCTCTCTCTCTCATGTTCCTGAGATGCCATGATCTTGATGTACCGCGAGCTTTATTAATATAGATGAATCATATGGAGTTTTCCCCTCTCTATCTTCTTGTGATGAATTGAGTTTTCCCTTTGAAGTTTTCTTATCAGATTGAGTCTTTAAGTAATTGAGAACACTTGATGTGTGTCTTGCAATGGGATATCTGTGGTGACAATGGGATGTTCTATTGGCCCACTTGATGTATGTTTTGGTGATCAACTTGCGGGTTCCGTGACCTTGGGAATCTATGCATAGGGGTTGGCACTTTTTTCGTCTTGACTCTCTGGTAGAAACTTTGGGGCACTCTTTGAAGTTCTTTGTGTTAGATTGAACATGATGAATCTTAAATTTTGTGATGCATATCGTATAATGAAGCCCATGGGTACTCATGGTGACATTGGAGTATCTAGGTGACATTAGGGTTTTGGTTGATGTGTATCTTAAGGTGTTATTTTAGACGAACTCTAGGGCTGTTCATGACACTTATAGATATAGCTCATAAGATTGATCGGAAAAGATAACTTTGAGGTGGTTTCGTACCCTACAATAATTTCTTCGTTTGTTTCCACTATTTGTGACTTTGGAGTGAAGTCTTTGTCGCACGTGAGGGATTTACATATGATTCAACTATGTCTGTATTGTTGAGAGAACGTGCACTAGTGAAAGTATGAACCCTAGGCCTTGTTTTCAAGCATTGCAATACCATTTTTGCTCACTTTTGTTATTAGTTACCTTGCTATTTTAAAATTTTCAGATTACCAAAACCCATATCTACTATCCATATTGCACTTGTATCACCATCTCTTCGTCGAACTATTGCGCCTATACAATTTACCATTGTATTGGGTGTGTTGGGGACACAAGAGACTCTTTGTTATTTGGTTGCAGGGTTGTTTGAGAGAGACCATCTTCATCCTATGCCTCCCACGAATTGATAAACCTTAGGTCATCCACTTGAGGGAAATTTGCTACTGTCCTACAAAACTCTGTGCTTGGAGGCCCAACACGAGTCCTACAAGAATAAGGTTGCATAGTAGACATCATCCACCCAGTCATCGATGGTGCCGGTGGTGACCAGTTAACCCGATATCTGACCAGGGATTGAGCCGATAGCTCCAGAGGCACAGTGCGCTCCGGAGATGACCTCGGAGGGGACTGGATATTCCTGTGTCCTTCCTCCTCAACGGCCTAGAGTGGCTCCTCCCCTTGGTCTTTGGCGGTCGAGGCATTAACCTTGGCCATAATTTCATCACCCCCACTACCTGTGTTCGGCTCAAAAGGAGCCTGGCGGGATGACACCTCCACGGCATCCTTCGTGGCCCCTGGAGATGTGGGGTGTGACCCAGTCCCACTCCCTGCTAGCTCGGCGGGTGGAGACTCCCCATCCGATATTTGGTCGGTGGGGAGAATGTAAGGTGGCCTGCAAATCAAAAGGCCTTCTTACATTTAAAACATTAAAAACTTTGCATAAATGACCCAGAGAGTCTTCGGATTCATACCTTCATGTCGTGGGCTTGACCCTTAGGTTCCTTTGGGGAACCTTCTCAAAGTCCTCGGACTCTGCATCAGAGTCCGAGCTGTCATCGGCCAGGATCAACCTCGGTCAACACGCCCTATTTAGGGCATGAGGAGGAACATCCTCCGTGGCGTCTGGCAACACCGTCCTCTTTCTTGTAAGGGGGGAATCGCCCTCTCCCCCCCCCCCCCGTCTTCATGCTCTTCCTTGTGGGTGGAGGGGGCATGGGTTTCCTCAGACAAAGCATCCGGCTGGTCCCTTATGCGGAGACCTTCTCTAGCCTTCTTATTCTTCTCCTTCTTCTCTGGCGCCATGTACAGCGCCACAACGAGCATCGTCGTCAACAGATCCAACCTGGGGCCTTCGGGTTGTGTGGCCGAGCAGTCCATTTTGACGGCTATGCTTAGCCACTTCTATAAAGATAAGGCGAAGTTTGTTTATCTCTTTATTAAATAACGGTGCTGGAGTGTCAATACAATATTATACCTGGGTAGGAGGGTTATCGGCGCTCAGGCCCAAGTCCTCCTCCTCGGTTGGCCAACTCTTCTGGGGCTTGAATAGTGCCTTCCATAATTTCTCAGGAGTGGTGCGGAAGAGTTGGCGCACAGTAGGCTCGTCCTCAAGCTGATAAGCCCACATGGGGAGGCCCGGCACTGGCAGGGAAGGAGATACGCCCTTGCAGCGATTCCACGTTTGCATCTGATCCCTAGTTGAGGCCCTTCCTGAGCCACCAGGTTAATCTCGTAGGGGGTCCAGATCTAAACTCGGTAGGTGCCGCCCAGCCCTTGTCCCTTGGATCGGTGATGTAGAACCATTCTTTCTGCCAGATCTTGATTGTGTCGATGAAGGTGCCAGTTGGACACTCGGCGTCGGGCAGCTTGCTGATTACCGCCTTTCCACAGTCTGCGTGCTCGCCCGCAACAGCTTTGGCTTGACGTTTAAGACCTTGAGCCACAGGCCGAAGTGCGGTTCGACCCGTAGGAAGGCTTCGTAGACAATAATGATGTAACGACCCGACCTGAAAGGTCGAATCTCCGGTGTTTCTGTACCATCCCAAGATCATGCTGGTACACACACGGTACATCAATGTATATATCAAAGGGAAATCACACAGCATTATATTAATCGAAATCTCATATCGAGTCCTTTATTACAATAAAAATTACAATAAAGTGGCTGAAAGCCAACTCATGAGAATGTCTAAATCTTGCGGAAGCGTCGAAGGTAGATGAGTCCATCTGACTCCAAGGGCATCTCACTGAGCATAGAACGTGTCCTCACTCCTGGTCGGAAAAGTACTCTGCAACATGATACATTGCAGCCATGTAGGTCAGCATATCGAATATGCCGGCAAAGTCACAAGAGAGGGGTGAAAAGATAATCATCTAGTCTATATGCATATATGGCAGGTGGGGTGGTAAGTTTTTGCGTAAAGCCAATTTTTCCTACATCAAGAGAGGGATAAGCAAAAATATTACTAAGTTGGTTGATTAATGATATGGTTCCACCAACCTATTCTCATACCCAATTGTTAAATACCCACATCATCATATTACTTGTGTTGAGAATTCCGAATGTTTCAGTTCCTTTGGCTCAAGTCGTCCATGATCGTGGACACGGCTAATCGATTAGGTTTGAGTACTCTGCAGAGTTTTGCACACGTTCCCCACAAGATTTGGTCGCCTCCGTTTGATTTCTCGCACTTCCGGGTGTTTGAGAAACGGATGACCAAAACATGGTCTTCCAAAGGGTTTCCCTGCGACTCTGACGGTGCCCATCCTTTCCTACCGTTCTTCTACATCTCGTAGCACCGCCTGTCCAGGGTCACCACGATATCCAACCAAGCCAGAGCCCATAATGACTTGTGGCTGTGCAGGTAAGCCTTGGGTCTTGAAGCACCCATCCATCTCTTTGTGCCTGGGTGGACCTTTCCGCGTGAATACTGGCCATCTCCAGCATCACCTAGGCAAATCCACTGGTTTCTCCAGGGTGCCGTTCAACCATCATCCACCCAGAGGTATGTTGAAAACTCGGAGTCTTAAATCTTGATCATTATGTAGGTCTTGAAATTATTAACTCTCTCAACTCTCATGAATCACACAACCAACCCCGTCTACTAATAGCATAGCAAAGAGTAAAACAACGTTTCCCGGGGCCAATGTGTCAAAGAGTTTGAGGGGGGTACCTACCACATGATACTACTACAATGTAACCAAGTTTCCAACTAACCTATCTTGCATGCAATTTGGGGAGATGGTAGAACTAATGCATATATAACATGGGTAATCATGATCAAAGTGACTTGCCTGATTGATGATCTTCGTACGTGAGTGACTCTAAGTAACAAGCTTCGCACTCCGGATAATCTAACGAAGCAAACAAGAGCACTCAAATAAGCATACAACCAAAATATTGTAACTCACAAACACCAACCAAGAACTAGTAAAAAAAATCAAGACAAAACAATGCACAATTCACAAGTAAGGAAAACACACAAAGTTTTTTTTACTAGGAGGTGATTGATAAAACACTACTATCATAATAAAACTATTTTGTAATAACAAAACAATTGTTGACAGCAAGGAACAATAAAATATTTTTGTTAATAAACAGAAGAAAATCAATTTAAGTTTGTTGGGAAAGCTTTTGTAAAGTTTATAAAAGTTTTGATAAACACTATATGAATCAACTATAGTTTTACTATCAAAAGAGCAAAACAAAACTTATTATTTATTAACAAAACATGTTCTTAACAGAAAAGAATTTACAAGTAAACTTGTCTTAGAAAACAGAATTAAATTATATAAAACTCTATTAAAAGAATCTATTACTAAACTAGTTGTTTTAATCAAAATAAACCTATTTGAAAAGAAATTGTGATTCCTATATTAACAAGGAAATAAACTAAACAATTTTATATTTTTATAAACAATAAGTAAAACACTAAATGTATAAACAACAGAACCTACTAAACAAATTAAAACTAAAACTAAATTAAAACTAATTAAAACTAAGTATATAAAACTATATTATAATACTAGGCAGATTCTGTTTTTGGTTAAAACACTAATCAAATATATCCTGAAAATCCTCAAACTAAACATGAAGATAGTCCTAAATAATACCAAACAGTAGCAAAAAGATTCATATCAAAATCTATTTTCAAACTCTAGTTATTCAGATTTGAAGATTTTGAGCAAATTTGATTCAATTCAAATTTTATAGTTCAAATTTGAAATTTAAAAGTACAGGGTGAAACTACATGAAAAATGTGAGCTAATGCAAAAAGAATCAACTCAAAACACTAAATAGATTAAAAGATATAGCTAAAACAAATTTAGAATAGGTTCTGTTTACTAAAAGAAATCAGAAAAAAGACTAAATCTAACGGACGGCCAGGGGTGACGTGGCGCGATTCTACTGGCTGGCTAGCGCGTGCGTTAGTTAGTTTCGAGCGGGCGACTAAGTCCAAGGAGAAAACGGTTCGCCGTTTTAATGTTCTAATCCGAGCCGTAGGATTAGGATCGGAGGGAGGGGGAGTGTCGACGGCGACTTACCGGTGGGGAGGAAGAACTCCGGCGATGTGGCGACGGCCGGTGGTCGTGGTCGTCGACGGAGGTGGCTCCAGTGGTCGAAACGGAGCGCGGAGAAGTCCAGACGGCGGCGGTGGTCCTCCTGCGCCGATTGGTGGTGTTGGAGAGGGGAGGGGATGTCGGAGTCGACCGGCACGGCGATGGGGAAGCTTCGGTGGTGGTGCAACTCCGGCGAGCTATTCTGCTATGGTCTGGCGACAGGAGAGAGGTCTCGGGGGGGGGGAATGGAGAGCGGGAACTTGGGGCTCTTATATAGGGTGCTCCGGGTGCGGGGGAGGAGAGGGGCGAGAGATCCGGTGGGAGTTATTGCCGGCGACGAGGTCGTGGGGGAAAGGAAAAGGATGACCAAGCGAGGCTAACGGTCGGTCGGGTGGGACCCGGTGTCAGAGAGAGAGGGGGGAGATGAATGCGCGTCGGTCGGCCGGCTTTTAATCAATACGCGAGTAAGTGCCCGTGGGCCGGCCCGTTTAATACAGTAACCGTTACCGTTTCTTTTTAATGTTTTTCTAGAGCGTTTCAAAAGCTTTTAAAACATTCAAACCGTCTCTAAATATAGGAGTATTATATATCAAAATTAACAGAATAATAAATGCTATTTAATGAACATTTTTATTCTGTCATTTGAATACTTTAAAAAAATATTATTTTTAGAAATTGCCTATTTGTTTTTAAAACCTTTTTGCAAATATTTTCAAAACAACTCCTAGTTACTTTTGTTCAAATAGATCACCAAAATGACCCTGGTGTGGAGTGTCATGTTACTCCCCTCTTATTTTGAACATTTAACCAAAATTTCAAATAGGTGAAAGCAAGTTAGGGAAAAATTGAAAGGGCTTTCAGAATTTTTTTAGAAAGAACATTTCAACAATACAGGTATTCAAACAATGATGATGATGGATGCATAGCTATATTTCATAACATTCCAAAATGGAATTTTGGGATGTTACAAATGAAGGCCGAAATATGCAAGAATGATTTCGAGGGAAGATCATGGAAGTCCAACCCATAGAAGAACATGAGGCCCCTGACGAAGGGGTGGAGCTAGAAGCTCAGTCCTCGGATGAAATGGGGGATGAACACCACCCTCTCGCCTGTCTTGGGAGTGGGGACCACCTGGTTAGCCTCTGCGGCACGGTGAAAGACGTTGGCGGGGAGGTAGCCGGCGAGCTTTAAGTCCCGGATGTCCTTGTCGATGACCATGGAGGCCTCCCACTTCCCATGGAGCTTGAACCCACCATGGCTAATCTCGGAGGAGAAGTCGAGGAAGAACTGGATCTGGGCTCTTAAAGCTTGGGGAGATTGAGGAAGTACAGGATGCGAATGGGAAGCGTGAATAGGCCTTGGGTTTTTTTCCTTTTTATGAGGCGTAATGCCGATTAGCCTCCCTTTTACTATGCCGCAAATCTGTCCGCTTCCCAAGACGTGTGCGTCGTTATAAATGCGTAAAGTAAGCTGAGATGTTAATCATATCACATGTGAAACGGAGCATGACATGTGCATTGATGAGTCGTGCCAGTGTAAAAACGGCCTCGAACCACGTATCGAGTTTTCATAATTGGTTTAGCGGTCATGGTAGGCCACGACCCTTTGTTGGAAAGGTCGTCAGAAAACACTGTTTACACTTTGATGTTTGGCCTTCGGGACTAAGCCACTCACGGTGTCTGGACGATCGTATGATCAGAAAATGTACGCGTCATTGGAAACCGAACAAGTCTTAGCAGATCATTAATGGAAAGAAGAACTCACCGCGCAAACCGAAGAATCTGATCACATGGAGCTGCCAAAGCTGAGACCCTTGGCGTTGGGGTCTAGTTTAGGGGCTACTAAGGGAGTCTTGGACTAAGGGGTCCTCGGGCCGCTGGCCTATCTCCCAATAGGCCGGCTTAGTGGGCCGCTCTCTGACTATCGCAGGAAGTGCCGGATACATCGAGACCCCGTGTTCAAGAAGGAAGTCCCGAAGCCGTGACGTGCACTCCAAGTCAAGATGAGGAAATCGACATCTCCTTCCCCGGCAGGAGACCTGTCATGTGTAAACTTAGGTACCCCCCGGTGTCTATATAAACCAGGAGAGTTTTAGATTGTAGGGCAAAAAAACTCATCTAGGGTTTTAGATATTCGATCTCGTAGTAGATCAACTCTATAACCTTCATACCATCAATATAGTCGAGCAAGACGTAGGGTTTTACCTCCATAGGAGGGCCCAAACCTGGGTACACATCATCTCCTTCGTCCCCTTGTTACCATCGATCCTAGACTCACAGTTCGGAGCCCCCTACCCGAGATACGCCGGTTTTGACACTGACACTTGGTACTCTGTCTCTAACGAGGAGGAGTCTGGCCCTAAAATGATGAACCGACTCCCCTGGCAGTTGTTTAACATCCCGTAAGTCCGAAGACTTGGAATCCCATGTGATGCTTGAATGCTCGGCTTGGGTGGTTGGTGGGAAAAAATTTGGTTCCGCGCCACGGTGTGAGTCCGGAATCACAGGGTTCAGTGCGGGGGAGCTGGAGTCCATATTGACTATAGGACCCTTCCACGTGGGGTTTGAGTTACGCGCTAGATCGGGGATCAATCCCGAACTCCAGAGCAAACTCCAGAGTCTGGGTTATAGGAGTGATCTTGACGACCGGAAGTCGGGATATAAATCGTCTTTAATTCTGGTTGTTGGGAGGATGAGCCTCCCATCAGACACTCGACTGTGGTGACTAAGCGAGTGATTGAGGGGATATGAATCTCCCTATCGTCGGGTTTAGGCCCAATCCAGTCATAGACCGGGGTCTAATCGTCGAACATACCCATGGTTTGATCCAATCAAGTACCTCATTTAGGGATGAGACGTCAGTGGGACACGTGTCGCCGAAGCACATGGGGTTGGTCCACAGCACCGTGGTCCCAGGGTCGCTCGTCGACGAATCCAGGTTATGTTCGGCCGTGGTGGATCCGGGCACATCGATTGGGTTGGGCATTCTAAACAGCCCGAGGGTAGAAACCACCTCAAAGGCGTCAAGGCGTTGGGATCTGCGGGCTCCTCCATGAGAGTTGAGGGCTCCATCAGAACAAGTTCTCCCCATGAATTAGCGACGAACGCTAGGGTTCCGAATCTGATTTCTTGATCGGGGAAGAAACTTCCGATCTGGCCAAGATGGTTAGTTGGGTCAGCACGCGACAGGATGTTGCCGCTTGCGGAGATCTAACCAGGGACGGAGACTTCCTTGCTGCAGATTTCATTGCTTATGATAAGGCGAGCCATCGATTCCTTTGACGATCACATCGGAACTCTCGATGAAAGCACCAATGTCGGTGTCAAAACCGGCAGATCTCGGGTAGGGGGCCCCGAGCTGTGAGTCTAGGATCGATGGTAACAAGGGGACGAAGGAGACGATGTTTACCTAGGTTCGGGCCCTCCTATGGAGGTAAAACCCTACGTCATGCTAGATTATATTGATGTGTATGAAGGTTACACAGTTGATCTACCTCGAGATCAGATAGCTAAAATCCAAGATGAGTTTCTTTGCCTTACAATCTAAAACCCTCAGGCTTATATAGACTCCAGGGGTCCCTAGGGTTACATAGTCGGTTCCCACCGAAGGTAAAAATCATTCCTATTCTATTATCTTAAACTTGGAAAACACGCCATGGCTCCTAAGGTCTCCTCCCTAGCAATGGGACCTTCGATCAGTCCAACCCTCAGCGAGCGGCCCATGAGCTCGGCACATAAGAAATAGGCCGGCAGTCCAAGGACCCCTTAATCCCGGACTCCCTCACGAGCCACACTTCATCCTCCGTGAAAGGGTTGTCCAGTCCTCCACCTTGTAATCTAGGCATGTCTATGGAGCTCCAGTAGATGGTGGCAACTCGGCGCGCTACAGTACCAAGTAAGGAGGATAAGTGCTCATGTATCACCTTCTCCTTGTCCTCCTGTGATGTGACTACACTTGTTGCCCGTGCAAGTTGTGGATGAATGCTTTCCGCCTCCTAGAGTTTATTTTTGCCTGGAAGAAAGCGGCAGTCGTGTCCCCTGCCTATAGCCAATTGATCTGGGAGGCCTGCCGCTTCCATGCACGGTCAACTGCCTCTAGTCCTAAAACTCGCAGCTTGAGCATTTTTCAAAGATGGAATTCTACGTTTGAAAGCACTCTATTTTCTTGTGCTATATCTAATCGCGGGACAACTTCAGTAGCCAAGTGCATCTGAAGTTTTGTGCCACCGAAGAGAGATTTGCTCCAAATCCTGAGGTCTCTAGCTACCTTGTTCATTTTTGTGTTTAGCCTTGCAAAAGTACATCTTGCTGAGGTTGGACGATTCAAGGCATAACTAATAGCCTCATTTTTGGAAGTGTGGGAATCGGGGCCATAATGACTCAAATATGAATCTCATTGGTTGTCTCGGTGCTGCCGAGGCATCAAGCAGTAGGGGCAGTGGTCCGAGCAATATGTGGAGGTAGGATATAGTAGGTATGTCGAGAACAGTCTCTCCCACACCCTGGTGCGGAAGAACTTATCTATGCTAACTAGTGTTGGGTTTCGTCGTTCGTTGTTCCAGGTGAAACAACGGGTTTTGCACTTTATTTCTCTAAGCCCCCTGCATCAATTGTTGCTCTAAATTTGCCCATGATCCTGGGTTGATGTTGCAGTTATTCTTATCCCTAGCCTCATAGATGATGTTGAAATCTCTGTTGATGAGCCAAGCTCGCCAATCGGAAGTCATCTTTCCTCGCCTCATCCGCAAGTCCATATATTGTGGTAAGCCAATATGCAATGGATGATCCTACTGCCGAAACCTTGGCGGTGATGGAAAATTTCCCTATCGAATGTGATTGCACCGGCACTAAATTGGAGTTCTAGAAATGGTTGCCCCCCTCGCGTTCCAATCATTGGGAGTGCTACACACTCATCTAATCTGGTGCCACCCACCTCCCTAGCCATACTAGTGGACCAACTATCGATCTTGGTCTCTTGCAGGCATAGAATGGGGAGGTTGTGAGAGTTTGCCACATCGCAAATGATAGAACGCCTCTCTAGGGTGTTTAAGCCCTGAATGCTCCAACGCATGATTGGACAGTTGGTGTCAATCATGGAGTAACCAACATGGACTCTTGCAACTAGCTAAGACATAGTTTGACGAGAGGATTTGCCATAACTACTAAAACTTGAACTTGAAAGCAAATACAGATACACCAGACCATCTCCATGGGGTTAACGGTGGCCACCAATAGGCCCAAAACCCCGTCGGCGAGCAACACAGCCTCTATCCCGACTACTGCTACAGCACAACACACCAATAGCTAAGCCTAAGTCGATCCAATACACTGTTGGTCATCGACGGTGATGGAAACGACTACAGCTAACTAACCTAGAGCAGAAGGTGGCCAGAGGCCTCTCCGTTGTGATTGTTGGTGCCAGCGACTTCCTTGAGCGCGTGGGCGTCGAGGATGGTGAGCTTGGCAATGGCAGTGATGTCATTGTCCGATAGTGGTTTGTCCGGATGAGTGCTTTCTCTACCTTAGTTGTCATCTTTTCCTTCGGGCCCAGGATCCCTAGCTCATGCACCAGGCACAACGTTGCTCGTTGTGAGACATGCACCGATGATGGATTTTTGGCCTACCGTGCACTCTGCCCGGTCGGCTCGGAGGGATCTCTCGTCTTGAGTGAGGTCTTGTCCTACGTTAGCGTCTTTCCAATGATCGTTGGTACCGTCTTGGTGAAGAGTGGTTGCAGTGTTGCACCTTCATCCTCTCTGTGTAGCTGCATCTTCGTCACCCTCTGTGTCATCACACCCAGATGCAGGGCATGCATGTCGGCCGCCTAGGGCGTTTGACGAGCCAGCGAGTGTGCCGGCCCCAAGTCGAGGGACTCGCCATTATCTACATCCTCGTCATCGTTGAAGGTGAGAGGCTTGTCCAGCTTGGCGGCGATCACCTTGTTGATCTTCGAGGCCATGGCATCGGTGCAGGGGCAGAGTAGGCAGGGTCTTCTTTGCCCCCTGAAAGAATTCTGCCCCTCGGTCCAGTGGCTGCGCCGGTGCCTGCGTGGTGGGGTGAGTAGAGAGGCGTAGCTCGAGGACCCCTCCACGGTCAGGTTGTGCTTGCCTCAAACCGGTTACTTGCTCCTAGAGCTAGACTTGCGCGGCTGCACAGGAATCGGGTGCTTGCCCTTGCCAGGCGCGTGCGCCAGCAACTTGTCATTCCACAGGAGCCTACCATGCCACGCGCCCTGGCGGTGGCGTGAAACAGGCGTGCGGATGTGCTGCCGGTCCTTGGGGGGCAATGTCGGGCCGCGTTCTCTTGCACGCCCCTTACCCAGGAAAGTGTCCTTCCAGGATCGCCTCTTGTACCCCGGGTTGCCTACGTCGTTGTTGCCTCGGACATTCGCGGATGGCATGCCCCTGTGGCCCATGGATGCCATGTGGGCCTGCTGGCGCATAGTGAGGGCCGAGGCATGAGCCGGCCGACCGTCCTCCACGCGCCCGGCCCACATGCCCGGCTCGACCCTAGGGTATGGGCGCTCGTCTCGCTCATCATCGTCGGAGGGGATGCCGCTCTGTACCGAGTGGGACGACCTTGGCGAGAGCGGCGTCCAGTCCTCTACCCTAGCAAGGTGGAGCATGAGGTCGTACTACAACTGTTCTGGGGGCAACGGCGCCGCGCGTGTCAGGGCGGGGGGGATCCCACCATCCCCTTGATGCGATTGGCCCCTGGCATGCTTCTAGATCGTGTGCTTCGTGGGGATGTGTGCAGCATCCCAGCACCACACCCAGCACATGAAAAACTTGGTGTTGACATGCTCATGTGTCCTGCTGTCGAGGTGGTCCATGATCACCTTGTCACCGATGGCCTCCATCGCGCCTTCCATTGTCAAGAGGTACATGGGGAATTTCTCGATGACGACCCAGACGTGCAGAAACCACTTGAGGTGGACGGCATGGGCGTCCTCCCTCCAAGGTTCGAGGAAAAGCGGCACGCCATCCATCGATGGGAAGCCTCTCCGCATGGTGAGGTATTTGTGCACCGACATGGTGAAGTAATCGAAGAAGTCCTTGGGGTGTGGTTGGTGACGCGGAGCAGGTGCGGCGGGATCCTGAGCTCCCTCTCGAGCGCACGTCCAATGGACAGTGGGCTTGCCGTGTGCGCCGTGGTGCCCACGATCATGACCCCAAAGGCGTGCTGGTGGTGTAGGAACACCTGCTGCTCCATCGTCGATGAGGAGGCGATGCCTTTGTGGCTGTTGCGGGGGCGACGGGTGTGGTTTATGAAGGCCATGGGTTGCATGGCTTGGTGAGGAGCAGCTGGCATGGTCGCTGGTGGCAACGATGGGGGGGGAATCAGTCGCTCATGGACCGGCCGACAAGAAGCGCACGGTGCCCCGCCATCCTTAGCCCTCCCTTTGTTGCGGGGGTTCTTGAGGCACTCCCTGCCGAAGTGATCTTGGTGCTTGCAGATGATACAGCAGAGGGGGTTGATACTTGTGACCTGCATTGGGTTTTCCGTGAAGAGGAACGGGTGATGCAACACAATATAGATAGGTATTTCCCTCAGTGAGAACCAAGGTTATCGAATCAATAGGAGTAGCACGCAACCCCTGTCTTGAGCGACTTCACACAAAGAAGCAAACACTTGCACCCTACGTGGGCAAGAGGGTTGTCAATCCCCTTGGACTCGTTATTTGCAAGCAAATGAAGTGTGTAGATGATAGGTGAATAAAGTAAATTTTAAAATAAAATTAAATATAATAAATGGCAGCAAGGTATTGAAAGCTTTTGTAAATATATAAGTGAATAGACCCGGGGGCCGTAGTGTTCTCTAGTGGTGTCTCTCATGTAGTAGGCATATGGTGGGTAAACAAATTACTGTTGGGCAATTGATAGAAAAGCACATAGTTGTGCAATATTTATTCACGACAATGATCATGTATATATAGGCATCACATCCATAAGCAAATAGGCCGACTACTGCCTGCACCTATTACTATTACTCCATATCGAGAGCGCTTCTATGCTTGCCTCTCTAAGTATTAAGTTCATGACAAACAGAGTAATGCTTGGAGAACGATGACATGATGTAGACAAAGAAAAATCAATCAATATCAATTAACCCTGTCGTTTTATCCTTAGTGGCAACAATACAAAGACGTGACTTGTCGCCTTCTATCAATGGGACATAGAGCACCGCCAGATTGAACACACTACAACACACCCCTCTCATCGAAGAAATATCAGTCTAGTTGGCCAAACTATTTCAGTAGATCAAAGAGATTTACGAAGCTAAAATAATCGTGCAAATAAGAATCATAATATAAATCAGAGAATACCCAAATATTTTTCATGAATAAAATGAACATAAACCCACAATTCATCGGATCCAAACAAACGCACCGCACAAAGTGATTACATCGAATAGATCCCCACGAAGATGCGGTAAACTTTGTATTGAAGATCAAGAGAGAGAGAGAGAGAGAGATCCAGGTACTAACCCCGAACCTACAGGTCTATAGGGAACTACTCACATGTCACCATGGGAGCAGCAAGGTTGATGTAGAGGCCCTCCGTGATCGATCCCCCCTCCGACAGGGCACCGGAACAGGGCTCCAGATGGGCACATGGCAGAACAGAGACTTGCGGTGGTGGAAAAAATATTTCGGGAGGCTCTCTAGGGTTTTGGGGATTTATCGGAATTTATAAGCTAGAGAGGGGTATCGGGAGACGCCCGAGGGGGCCATCTCATAATATGGCACGACCACCCCCCTGAGTGTGCCCTGTTGTGTGCTCGCTCCCTCGTGTGGCCTACGGTCTCCTCCCAAAGCTTCCAGGTCTTCTTTTGGTGTAGAAAAAATCATAAAAAGTTTTGAGGCAATTGGACTTCGTTTGGTATTGTAAACCTGAAAAGACAAAAACATGCAGAAAATAGCAACGAACACTGGGCACTGGGTTAATAGGTTAGTACTCAAAAATAATTTGGATTGATAAATAATCACCCAAAAAGCATCCTAGAATGATAACATTATAGCATGGGAAAATAAAAAATTATAGATACGTTGGAGACGTACCAGCATCCCCAAGCTTAATTATTGCTCGTCCTCGGTTGGGTTAATGATTAAAACAGATTTTTTTATGTGACATGTTACCCAACATGTACTCTATTGCAGGTACGATCATTGAGAAATGATGAATTAATAAACATCAATATAGTAATACTAATAAGCATAAGTAACATAATCATCAAGTTTCAAAATATATGATCCTTAAAGAATGTTCACTCCCTATTCATTTTATCATATTAGAATGGCATGGCTCCGTCTTCACCACATAAATATAGATGTTAAGCACCATGGTGTCAAGTCAGGCAATTGGATCGTACTTCTTAACGTGTTTCAGATTTTTATTACTCATTCAATATATGAGCCTGAACCATGGATATAGCATGAAGCTGGAATGGAATATGGTGGTAGGTTTCAAAGGGGTAAAAGTGGAGAATAAATTCTTGCATCAACTAGGCGTATCAATGGGCTATGGAGATGCCCATCAATAAATGTCAACGTGAGGAGTAGGGATTGCCATGCAACGGATACACTAGAGATATAAGTGTATGAAATCCCAAATGAAGCAAAGTGGGTGTGCATCTAACTTGCTTTCCCATGATGACCTCGGGCATTTGAGGAAGCCCGTCATCGGAATATACAAGCCAAGTTCTATAATGAAAAATTCCCACTAGCATATGAAAGTGACAAAACAAGAGACTCTCTATATGAAGAACATGGTGCCACTTTGATGCAGAAGTGTGGAAAAAGAAGTGGTAGCACTGTCCCTTCTCTCTTTTCTCTCATTTTTTTATTTTCCTTTTTCCTTTTTCTTTTTCTCTTTTTCTTTTTTTCCTTTTTCTCTTTTTCTTTTTCTTTCTTTTTTCTTTTGCTCAATTTTTTCCTTTTTTCTTTCTTTTGTTTTTCGTTCGGAGTCACATCCCGACTTGTGAGGGAATCATTTTCACCATCATCCTTTCCTCATTGAGAAGGTTCCCTAATAAGATGATCATCACACTTTTATTTACTTATAACTCAACATGAAAAATTATAGTATGACTCTATATGAATGTCTCTGGTAGTGTAACAGGATGTGCAATGATCAAGCATAACATGTATGAAAAATGATGAATGGTGGTTTTGCCACAAATACTATGTCAACTTATATGATCATGCAAAGCAATATGACAATGAAAGTACTAGTCATATGATGTAACGGTAGAAGTTGCATGGCAATATATCTCGTAATGGCTATGGAAATACCATGATAGGTAGGTATGGTGGCTATTTTGAGGAAGATATAATAAGGCTTATGTGCAAGAGAGTGTATCATGTCACGGGGTTTGGACGCACCGGCGAAGGTTGCACCGATCCTTGAAGTGAGAATGGGCAATGCTCGGTATCGAAGAGGCTAGCAAATATGAGGTGGTGAGAGTGCGTATATCCATGGATTCACATTAGTCATAAAGAACTCGCATGCTTATTGTAAGATTTAATTAGCTCTCTCGAAGCAAAGTACTACTCGTATACCCCTAGGGAGGAGGTTGGGAGGAGTTAACCATCGCGCGCCTCCGACTTAAACAACCCGAGGATTTTAACGAGGAATAAGTATGCTCAATCATCATCACCATGCCATAAAAAATAGATGAATAGCTAGTTAACACCCTCCAATTCACAATATTCTTACTAACCAATGATCTTCTTACTAACCAATGATCATGCACTCATGCCCTTTCACATTACCACATCAATATTATTAACCCACAATTTCTCTTTTATGTGCTACATGTGGTTTTGATTATGCACTCATTGGATACCTATTATTTTTGGACTAGTCTCACAACCCATGCAAATTACCGTCACTATTTATTAACTCTCAAACAAATATAAGTGAAGAACGAGAGTGCAATTATTTCTATAAAATCTATATGCCAACATGCACTAAAATATATAAGTAAAGTACTAGAGCAACTGCTAAGCACAAAAAATATAGTTATGGTATCAATGTTGTAAGACGTAATACTCCCGAGACTTGAGTAAAGCGGCTGCAAGACCGAAGCAACAATACTATCACTCTTTCACCTGGGTCAACTTCATTGCTAGTAAATTTTCTTTGAAAGTTCCTTGAGGCGTCCATCCAAAAAGACAAGAAGCCTTGAGTGATCACAAGATCTTCACCATAATGTTCAAAAAATATTTCAATTTCTCATGTAACCAAACCAACAAAACAACTTGACACAATAACATAAACTCATTATACCTGAATAATCAGCTTTGACGAGAACACAAACCTCTCTAGCTTCATGCCAACGGAAAAAAGACCAGATAATTTTATTCGCACAAAAGTACGATCAACACTAGACGTTGACAAAAACACAAAACTCATGAAGATCCAACCCCCCCCCCCTCATACACACACACCCCTCAGCGCTAAGATGGCAGACGAAAGCAAGCGTACTAAATTTATTTCTTGCAGCGGCAACATTTTTTTTCATGTACGTGGTTTCAGTCACTTGCTCGGTAAGTCGTTGCACAAGGCATTGGCTATAAAGAGGGAAACCGTCTTATGTAGACCTTGCCAATTAGGTATGCGTGGTATTGCTCAACCACTAGCTTTCAGTTGAGTTTTTTCTTTTCTATCGTTTCATTTTTCAATTTATGTTTATAGTTTTTCTTTTTGATTTTTGTTTTTTGATCTCTATTTTGTTTTTATATTCTTTTCTTCTCTTTTACTGGCTTCTTCAGGGTCTTTGGTGGTTTTACTCCTAATTTTTCATATATAATTTTATACAATAATGTTGTCTGAGTATACAATGAACACATTCTCCTAAACATTTATACATTGAATACTTTTAATATACAACGAATATTTTATTTTACCAAAACATGTTGCACATTTTTAATTTATTTTGCATTTTACATTATACATTTTTAATAGTTAAACTCGCTCTAACGATATTTTCTCTATAGAAAAGTTTTTAGCTTTTTTATGATATGTTATTAATATATATTTTCCATAAAAAAACAGAAAGAAGAGATGTGAATGGGCCACCCCACTTTCAGCCCATATAGGCTGGCGTGGGTGTTTGGTTCCGGAAAATAGGAAATTAATGGTTGCGAGTTATGGGATTATTGGATCACAGTAGCAACTAATCAAGGGGTATTGTACCCTTTGCGCGAGCCCCGCAAGGGTTGCTTTAGTAGGTTAAGTGGTGCGCTCTCAACCACCATCACATGTCGCATGCTGAGTGCACCCTCGGGATTCATTTTTAAATATATTTCATCCTTTGGGGGATTTAGATGTTTTTTCTCCCAAATTCCCTTAGGTTTGGAGGGGGAAATTCAAAAAAAGGTGTGAAAAAACATGTTTTCTTTTTATTTATTTGCTTCCAAGGAAGGCATTGATTCCTGAAACTCTTGGAAAAAATGCATTTTATTTGTTTTCGAGAGGCACAAATTTGCTTGTCATCGAGGCACAAATTTAATTCTACGAGAGACACATTTGTGCCTGTAAAAAAAAGGTGTTTTATCTCTTCCACGGGAGGCACATATTTGCTTTCGTGAGAGGCACAACTATGCCTCTCAGCAAAGGAAAAAAACATTTTTCCTTCCATGGGAGGCACAGATTTTCTTCTCATGGCAGCACATATTTGCTTTCGCGAGAAGCACAATTGTGCTTAGTGGAAAAGGAATAAAGCGTTTTGTTTCTGTCACATAAGCATGGCAATTTTACCTATGGGCACGGGTACCGCGGATACCATATCAGCATGTGCAAGGTATGAGCACAATTTTATATTCATGGGTAGTATCCATACCCTACCCATTAAGTCATGGCTAGGGTACGGGTATAGTCTTATTGGATGTTGTTTGGTGAAGTGTGTCATGACTCGTGAACTTGTGAACCTATATTAAAGCTGTCATCAATTATCATTTTGAATTGAGATTATTGTCTTCTACTCATCTATATGTTATCGAGTTGAGATAAATGTTTTGTTGTCAAATGTGCTTTGGATGAATGTAAAATTGTGAATAACTTGTATGCTGTTTGATATACCTGTTGGGTATCCAATGTGTAACAGCATATTTCTCCATGTGTCGTTTTGGATAATTGATGACAATCCCTATGGACTGATGGTTGCCTTGAGTTATATTCAAAGGATTTGTCCGTAGGTACTTCCTGAAGTCCATCTGTTGGTTTCAAGGAGTTTATAAGGTAACCAAGGTGGTATTCAAGGTTTATCCAAAGATTGATCATGTGGGAGTTGAGCTTATTGCAAGCATGTCTTGAAGAAGAAGATTGTGTAAGCATTCATGTTTACCTTCAAGACATCATTTTTATGAACGGAGAAGATAAGATACAAGGATGATCAAGACTAAGTCAAAAAGTGAATCAAGTTGATCAACCCACAAAGCGTACAAGATGTACCGAGAGGGATCAAGTGATCCCATGGTATGGTAAGCATTTTCCATTACGCTTTGTGTACTAACCCATGGTCTACGTGAGATTTCTTTGTGGGGTTAGGTATATTTCCATGGGCTTGCATCAAGAGACAGATCCCATACATCCCATGGAAGATGACATCAAGTGAAGATCGTCATCAAGGGTGCGATGTGCAAGCTCAAGTGAAGCATCACGGAGAGATCATTCTTGAGTCTTGTCGTTCATTGTGGTGACAATGGACTTGTGAAGATGTGTCGAAGAGTGTCTCACCCATAGTGGAGCATGGGGGAGCAATCAACTAGTCTTCATCAAGCCGGCGCAATCAAGAAAGGTGGTCCATCTTGAGTAAGTCAAGATCGGCATCATCTAACTCAAGTGGACTATGCGCAAGGCAAAGGTTTGACCTTGATAGAGTTTTCTATTTTACCGATCTAATGGTGGTCATTGGGAGACCAGGTTATAGGATCGATTGTCGTACTATCAAGGGGGGCTCTCAAGTGAGTATCTTGATCGTATTGTTTGTTGAGAGCTCAAACCATTGCATTCTTGGCATCATCATCTTCATTGGTTCTTGTTTGGATTTTCTCAATGTGGGTTCTTGAGCTTGTGGTTATCTTCGTGAAAAGCTCTAGTATATCGAAAACGGATTTCATATGCTTCTTCTATTGCGTTTTCGGTGTTGGAGGTTTTACCGGTCTTATTCGACGAAGGGTTCTCACCATTTTATTATGGGCCTTTTCTCATTTTCTTCTTATTGATATTTCTATCAATATTGTGTTTTTCCATGTCGTTAGCTTTCCAATAAACTTGGTTTCGTTGAATTCGGAGTCCGTTTGCAGAAGTTGTGGCAGTTTTGGTGTTCTTAAAAGGCTGGAGCGGTACTACCGTGGCTACTACCGCGGCTACTACCGCTTGGAGCGGATGTAATTTTTTACTACCGCTCCAGAGCGGTACTACTGTGGCTACTTCCGCTCCAGACCAAAATCTCGTGTTTTGTCCAACGGTGGTAGGCACGGATGTATTTTTTAGTATCGCTCGCAAGCAGTAGTACTGCTACCCTTAGCGGTAATACCGCTATCCCTAGCAATAGTACCGTGAGGACGAGCGGTAGTACCGCTCCGATGGTTCTACTAACCTTTTGCCTCCTCGTTGTTGTTTTTCAAAGGGCTTCCACCGCCCTAGCGGTAGTACCGCTCCCATGAGCGGTAGTACCGCTCTTTGCGGGCTATGAGCATAACGGTTGGATTTTTCCCGGCCTATAAAAGGGGGTCTTCTTCCCCAATGCATCTTCTCTCTTGAGCTCGAGTTTGCCCCCCATTGTTGACCTTCTTCGATCTTGCTAACTCTCAATCCCTCCAATGATTCTTGATAGTTCTTGAGGGAAAAGAGAGAGGATATATAGATCCACATTTCCATCAATCACTTTCTCCTCTAAGTGAGGGGAACCCCTTGAATCTAGATCTTGGAGTTCTTCGTGTTATTCTTCTTTCTTCCTCTCATTTTCTTCCATAGTATTAGTTGTTGTGGAGGGATTTGCGAGAGAAGGACTTGGGCACTCCGTGTGCCCTTGCCATTGCATTTGGTGCATAGGTTTGAGTTATCCACAGTGATACGTGGAAGTGAAGTTTGAGAAGCTTATTACTCTTGGGTGTTTGTGCACCCTAGAGCTTGTTCCTCTTAGGTGCCTTGGCGCTCTAGACGGCTTCTGTTGCCTCGAAACTCAATCATTGTGGTGCAAAGCTCTGGGCAAGCGTCAGGGTCTCCAATTAGGTTGTGGAGATTTCCCCGAGCATTTGAGATCACCTCGGAGCCACAGTCCATTGTAGTGAATCTTTATGGTGTCATTGAGAGCCTTAAATTAAGTTGTGAAGATTGCCCCAACCTAGTTTGTACAGGTTCGGTGACCGCCCTCAAGGGTCTCTTAGTGGAATCACGACATCTTGCATTGTGCGAGGGCGTGAGGAGATTACGGTGGCCTTAGTGGCATCTTCGGGAGCATTGTCCCTTCACATCGCTCTGAATGAAGATTAGCATCTACAAGGGTGTGAACTTCGGGATACATCGTTGTCTCCACGTGCCTCGGTTATCTCTTACCCGAGCCCTTTACTTATGCACTTTACTTTGTGATAGCCATATTGTTTCTTGCTATCACTTAGTTGTTTATCTTGTTAAGCATAAGTTGTTGGTGCACATAGGTGAGCCTAGTTGTTTTAGGTTTTGTGCTTGACATATTAAACGTTTGTTTTATTCCGCATTTATTCAGACCTAAACCGTAATTATTTTAAAGCGTCTATTCACCCCCCCTCTAGGCGACATCCATGTCCTTTCACAATGGGTACAGGTACCCGTTGGGTATGAGTACGGGTACGGTTTCATACCCGTGGGTATGGGTATGGGTAGAATTTATACCTATTGACTGCAATGGTATGGGTATGGTATTCCTCTACTCACCCCATAACCTACCCATTGCTCATTAGTTCCACAGGAGGCGCATATTTGCTTCTCGTGGAGGTACAAATTTCTCGAAAGGAAAATAATCGTGTTTTTCTTCTGGGAGAAGCACATATTTTCTTCTCATGGAGGCACATGATTTTCTTCCATAAAAGGCATTGTGCCTGTCGAAAAGGAGAAAACGGTACTTCCGGCTCAGGGTTTTGTTCTTCCGTTTTTTCCATGAAAAAAAGTTCGTGGAAACCTATCAACATTGAATCTAGTTTTGAAGATATCAACGGAAGAAATTCACCAGTGAAAACATTTTGGGATTTGGACAGGTGGTTTAAAAGATAAATCATTTTGAATAAACTAATCTATGAAAAGGGAAAAACTCAAGTTGCAATAAGGGACGCACATACACTGTGTTACTTATCAACCTCTAAGAAGATAGGAGTGCCCTTTACAAAGTGTACCTATACGATCACGGGCTTATACCATATTAAAAGGATATGAAGCCAGGGGGAATATGCTTCTTCAGTGGCTAGCGGTAGATGGTTGGCCCAATTTATTGAGACTTTCTTGTGTTTATTATCACAATTCACAAGCAGAGTTTCTGTCCCTAAATAAAAGTAGAGTTTCTTTTTGCCTAGAAAAACGAGCGAAGTTTCTTTAGCCCAAAAAAAAAAACTAGTAGAGTTTCCTTTTTTTGGTGCCTTTTTTTTTCTTTATTTACTTTTTCTTTTCACAAAAATCCATTTTATTTTCTATTTGCTGTTTTCTTTTAAAATTTATCACCTTGCGTTCGAACTTTGGTCATTTTAATTATTCTAAACAAACATACATGAACAATTTTTCCAAGTAAGTGGGCATTTATTTTCATATTTATATGGACATTTAAAAATAATATATGAATGCCTATTATGAGACGTGTGATTTCTTATTATTCCTGAACATTCATTTTGAAATGCAGGGAATTTAAAGTTGATGGTAAAATAGTGTTACATATAGCATGATGTATTTTTACGCAATTGTTTTTCATTTTAAGGATTATTGTTTTTCTCTAGTGGAGGGAATATCTTATCTAGTATGCACGAACAAATCTCACGAATTGCATGAACAAAAGTTAAAGTGTAACAGAAAATTGTTATCTGTTAATAAAATCATTTGTTATGTATAATTACTAAAAAAGGCTTTCGCCCTGTTTTATATATAAAACAACCATCATCTACAACATGGTAAACACGCACGCCACCACAACACATGCACACATTCAAGGCAGGATACATAGGCGCTGAGTACGGTAACACAACCCCTAGAACTACAAGAGCAACTGGGGTCCTCAGCCGTGAACACGCCACCGCGACGAGATGAAGCTGCATATGACGAACCGTGGGCTCCAAAGCGATGCCTTAAGGAAGGTTACGGCATCGGAACGTCGCCACCGCCCGATCCAAGGATCAGAGTTTCCTCTGGAGCAGCATGATGGGCAATGAGCGCTGCGACGATGCCTTCAAGAAGGGAACGAGTTTCGCCGTCGTCGGTCCGATCGAAGATAGAACAAGTTTTCACCCTCGCCAATACTCACCGCCATTGAACGCTATAACATGGCTACCACGCCGCCCACGCGGCATGGCCATCGGGCAACACCAGGCCACAGGCTCTGCCCATGAGCATCGAGCTACCACCACCAGGACCATCGCCCCGACATCCAAGACCTTAACACCACCTCACTTGAGACCCGCCGCTATCCCAACCAAAAAGACAACTAGAAAGGCCCTGCCTTTCGCACCCGTGGGCAGGTCCTAGCGCCAAGACCCAATCACTAATAGCAATGCTAATAGCTAAAATTAATTATCATATAATATAAAAACATACCAGATCAAACAATATTGATATTTATTAGACCCATTTTTTGCCTATGTGGTGTTTTTTAAGTTATCTCTTAGATCTATGTGTATTTCACTTTAGGTAATTATCTATAAGCAAGTTCAAAAAAAGAGATCATGACATAATGTGTTAGAGGGCAATAGAACATACATGAAGATCTTTCTTTGGAAATATGAAAACGCATAATGATATTTAGTGTGTAAAAAAGAAGCGCTTTTTTCTAGGAATATTGTTTATAGGCCGGTCTCTCTTTCTGTCTCTCGAAGATAGAAGAAGAAAACCCAGCCACATAATCGAAATTTTTGTTCATGCGAAGGTCACACATAGTATTGTTTATCCGAAGGTACTGTTCACTTGTCACGGTTACTTTCTGCCACATAATTGAACAATAGACATAAAAAAAAAAGTCAAGAAGAGAAAAACCAAAGGCTTGCCGCTTTAGTATAGTAGCTTATATGCTGATGGGCATCCCTATTGGTTGGCCCATTTCGTTTTGTCTTTGCCTTCAATCTCACGGCATACTCTTTTTTCTAAGAAAAGAAGGATAACCTTCGGTCTTTGCATCAATACGATGTATACAGTCTTTTTATTTATGAAAGCAATCAAATAGTCTGTGGTTCCGAACAAGCTCAAAAGGAACAGCAAAATAATCCAAAAAAAGGAATGTCACAACCGGATAAAATAGGTCTAGATGCTCAACCATCTATCCTATTATTAGACCGCCATTCAATCTCACGGCGTACTCTCACTCCAACAGATCTAAAAGCATGTGAAGAAATACTCCGGGTTTTATATCCTTTACATTCTAGAGAACCTTTTAAGGCAAAGAAATGGGAATTTGTATGAAGTAGTATTTTGTTTTTGCATAGTCAACCGGATGCGGCGAGGAGGGGGAATCACACTTGTATATATCTCAATTCAAAAGAAGTGAGTCCATTATGTGAGAAATTGGGTCAAAAGACATGATCCAATTTATGTTGGTAAATTGGACCGAAAACAATACAACCTGACGGGCAAAACATCTTACCGAAGCAAGCAACCCAAAAAAACACAAAAAGCTCTGATACAACGCAAAAGATGAAGCACCTAAGCGTGTACTCCCTTTATTTCTAAATATAAGATCTATTAAAGATTACACTATAGACTACATATAAAACAAAATGGATGAATACATTTTAAAAGATGTTTATATATATTCGTATATAGTTTATAGTACTTATATTTAGGAATGGAGGGAGTAAATGATTCCATTTTACGGATCAGAGATCGGTGATTCAGGAACATTCATTGATTTTGCTTAGTATACTATGCTCATACTTGCACGTCTTGTTGAGTTTTATTCTTTTCTTTTTGCGGCGTTGCTCACGTTTCTTCAACTACTACCATGTTTCGGTCAATAAACCAGATTAGATAACGACCTCCCCGAGTCTATCCATGCGACCGTGCACCTCAAAAGGCAACGCTTTGGCCGGTACGTCTGTCGCCGCGCACACTGAAAATTGACACTTACCAACCAAGCTCGATCCTTTTTCCCGCGCGCACCGCCCAAGCCAAGTGAAAAAAGCTTCCTCCTTCCGAAGGAGACCCGGTACATGCACATCGAACAGCAACGGGGATCAGCCGGGCTGGGTGGCCGCCGAAGTGCGCCGGCGACCGGGACGTCTTGTTGTGTGCGCGGCCGGAGATCAGGCGAGATGCGGTCGACGAGATGGCACGCGGCGCCGTAAAAGTAGAGGAATCTTCCTTTGCCGGAGAGGCGACGCCGATGGGACGATCGACACGTCCGAGGTCGACCGGGCCGCGGGTGGCGCCACCGCGGCGCTCGCTCTCCATCGGAGCAGCGACGGCTTGTCGATCGTGCCTGGCGCTTCGGCGCAGCTCATCTCCGTCCCATCGCTGCCATTGTCTCGTCTCCATCAGGCGACGGGCCAGCTCGCTGCTTGATCGGCGCGTGCACGCATATGCTTTGCTTCCTCCTCGCCGGCTGCTATGTTACCGCTACAGCGGCACTGCTGATCAAGCGAGTGGCGCCTGCTGAACCTGAAGCTTTTTCTCAGAGTGACTGACTAGTTGGATTTCAGTAGTTGCTTGCCACGCAGCAGTCAGCGCATGCCGAAGTGTGAGCATAACTTAATATTGCTTAATACCAGGATAACATATAGAACAAGCACTGTTTTCAGATTCGGACGTAGACCTGAAAGCAGTGTCATAATCAAATCGGTGTCGCTCGAGGCCATGAGGGTTTGGGCGGTTCACCACAGTGGGAGGCACTCGGCTTTTCGCTGCGCCTTTCCGGCGTTCTAGAAGATTCCAGCAGCAGAACTGCAGAAGGGTTTGAGTTGAGGCGGTTTCAGCTTTCGATCCGGAGCTTTCACCTGTAGCCTCTTTTGCCTTCTTTGAACAAGTCGCAATCAAGTGGAGAAGCATTTGGAGATCACTGAATCACTGATCAAAGGATAAAGCCTTCCCAATAGCATGAAACCGATGTGCACTGATTTGTCTCGTTCGAATTGGCTAGCAGGGTATTAAAACAAAACTACTAGTAGCTTAGAATGTGCGAGCATCCGTGCTTCTTTTAGATATCTGATGAAAGCAGTTATAACGACCGTATCAGAACACTAATAAAACAATCAGAAGAGAAGATTGCTGTATCCCTATCGCTATACATGGACCTGTTTTTCCCTAGCAGAAGAGGCGTAGACACCTCGGCCATTGAGAATCTTCTACCAGATCCAATAACATGCAAGTGCTTGTTATCTTGGGCGTGTTTGGCAGCTGTTTTTGCATCTTGATTCATCGA
The DNA here is from genome assembly GCA_022496015.1 of Hordeum marinum. Classification (NCBI taxonomy): domain Eukaryota; kingdom Viridiplantae; phylum Streptophyta; class Magnoliopsida; order Poales; family Poaceae; genus Hordeum; species Hordeum marinum. The sequence continues at coordinate 435,853,066 of CM039673.1, read as the reverse complement.
AGTCTGGTTGACGAAATAGAAGCACAAAACTAACATCTTTATATTGTTTGGTTGGCCATATCTAGGGCTCTTGCGTTACGGGAGCAATTTTGACATAGCGTGTGGTTGCCTGCTTGGCTTGGCTCATGCAACTATACGGTGTTTGGTTGTATACACAGGATATGATTAAGAGCTAACACTTACACTTAACGAACACAGTTACACTATGCCGCGCGATTGCGATGGACGATGATGGACGATGACCGCAACGCGCGTCTGACACAATGAGCATAGAGTCTCGGGCGAGCGTTTCTGCTGGCACCGGGGCACACTAGTTGCTAGTGTTGCCATCGCGGAGAAAGTCCGTGCGGAGGAGCGTTGAGGCAGAGGACGAAGGAGGAGAAATGTAGTGTGTGTCAGACCATGACGACTGTAGTGGACGATGACCACGGTGTCGCGCCTGACATGATGAGCACGGAGTCTTGGGCGAGCATTCCTGCCGACGCTGCAAGAAAGTCCATGCGGAGGGCCGAGACAGAGGACGGGGCAAGAGAAATGCAGTGCATGCCGGACCATGACGACTGTGGTGGACGGTGGTTGTGGCACCACGTCCGACACGACATGCATGGAGTTGTGCGTTAGCGACCCCATCGATAATGCGGCGAACTAGTTGCTAGCCTCATCCCCGCAGAAAAAAAAACTGCACGGAGACAGGAGACAATGGACAGAGGAGGAGAAATGATGTGCTCATGCCATGACAACGTGAGTGCAGTAGGAAGAGAGAGAAGGTCAAGATGACGAACGCCGATTGTAGTGTAGTAGGATGCGGACAAGGAGGTTAAGAGGGACGGTTCCGGCATCGAAAGAGACGAATAGGAGGGATGTGAGTCAGAGGACAGAGAAGAAGAAATACAGTATGCGTGTAATGGTGGCGGCGGTGTCGTAGGATCGTCAAAAAAAAACTTGCAACACGAATGTCGTGCGGAACTGCATGACGAAGCTGCCGGTCAAAGGAAATTTCAAACAGTCGACTATACGTGATGAATTTGACAAAATTCATCCAAACTAGCTCCGAACATGAACACAAAATTGAGCATTTACGATCGACGAAACGATAAACCGATCACAAAAATGGAACCGTAACATCGATGTGCATCTTTTTTATATAGAGTTTATCTCGAATCGAAACGTCGTTGTGTAGATTAGAAGGAAGAAGAAAGAAAAAAGAATATGTAGGAACTTAGTGGAGGTAGAAGAAGCACCTAGAGAGCTCCCATCCCCACCCTCCTCTCATGCAAAAAAACCTATCCATGTGCATCGTTCGGGTCTGGATGTGAAGAACTAACGACCTGAGCGTGTCCAGCAAACCAGTCCGAGAGGTGCTTTATGTTCCGTACGATATAGGCCAATAATGAATACATAAAACTAGACGGGCTACAATCTTTTCGCGCGGGCTTGATTGAGGAAAAAGCAGGCAACCAAACACGCCCTCTTGACCAATGTACATGGAGTTTCAGCTCATCGCACCAAACAGATAAGAGCATCTACAACCGGACCCTCATATACGTCTTAAACGTCCGGACAAACCGGCCGGTCACCGGCCGGTCAGAAAATACGACCCAGACGAGGGTCTTAAATGGGCCATAAACGACTGGACTGACTGACACCTCTTATATCCATCTCATATATGAGATGAATATGAAAAATGCCTGGTCATTGGTCATGCGTCTGCCACGTAGCATTGGGTCCATATTTTCTTTATGTTTATTTTGTTTTACTTCATCTTCATTAATTACATGTATGTAATGGGACATATAAAGATAAAATGAAGGACATGGCTGTAAAAATAAAAATTTAGGAGGTGTCGGTCACTTTTGCAAACATATCCGGTTACGTCCGCGGGCTTTTGAGAGCTGGGACTTGCTCTGTAGATGCTCTAACCCATCTCAAAGAGACCAGCACTCTAACGCTGATGATCATGTTGCTTAATTGGAGAAAATAGCAATGAGGCCAGTCCGGGATTCTTGAGAAATACAATTAACGAACACGTACATATATGCCTTGACTTGTAGTAGTAGTAGTCCCTATCCCAAATTCATTTCCGTCGTAAGTCGGCACGACTTGTCCCGGTCGGAGCTAGTCAGTTCTCACCATAAACAAAGGCATGCACAGACCATACGATACGCGCTGGCCCTTATTTCTTGGCCGGAGATACTGAGGCGGCGCTATCCTGCACGTCCCCGAACTGATCCGCTCGCGGAGACCGCCGGAGAGTTCTCAGGAGCACGCTCTCCGGCCACATCACCTCGCGTCGCCGTCATGAAACGGTCCATGAGGACCCGTATCCGCCACCCATTCGATCGATCGGCCGGGCCACCAGCCCAGAACCTTCTCGCTGCTGCCCCCCGGCCCCTACCAGCCGTCTAGCCCCATATACACAGTGATGATAAACCGGGTTTTGGAGGGCAGCGAAAGGGTCGGAGGTCGACGACGTGCGTGCCGAGTCGAATGTTTCCATGCTGCTAGCCTCCAAAGCTGAAAGTTTTGGCACGTATTCAGCTCCTGTGGATGGAATCGCGACGTACGAGCGGACAACGACCCGCCGACCGCTACTCCTACTCGTGGAACAATGGCGTCTCTTTCTTCGACGTGTACTCCGCCCCAAGCGCTCCCGACAGATCATCACGCGCCTGGCCTGGCTTGGTCATCGTAAGCGAGGGTTCAGGCCTTCAGGGGGGGTTCATGCTGATAACCGAACGATTAAGGGCGGTTAATTTATCTAATGAATGATGTCTAAGTTCCCAAACTTTAAAGGGATGTGCGACTCAGGGCATAGAATTTTGCAGGAACCGGAAAACAATGCGATATGCGAACACGAAAGATAGTGCCAATATGCGTGAATTCGCCCGGTGAATCAATATGTAGTTGGATGATAAGGAGGAGGGTTGTATCCCCTGTCTATGAGAGTTCAAGTCTTAAAACTGATATTGATACTCGAATTTTTCTAAATTTATTTTAGATCTTTTGACAATGTGCATTCAATGAAAGAAAATGTTTTCGTCGGTTAAGAAGGCGTCTGTGACTAATTTGTTAATCTCAAAATGATGTGATGGCTCAATCCCTTGGATGTGTTCATAGGGGTAGGGTGTATGTGTGTGCGTTCATATGAATGAATATATGCTTGTGTATGTGAACGACTTTGATTTACCGGGCAATTATTTTTTCTGTCCGTCGTTTCTAAAACCTTTTGGTTCATATTTCCTATGCAAACAGAAAAATAAAATAAAGTGTTAATGTTTTGATAATATTGCACCCTTTCAAAATTGCGGTTTTAGATATGCTAAACTGGTTTTTAATTTTTCCTTTTTCCTTTTTTGAAGAAAACTTCTGATCTATTCATCATATCATATCATGGCAGTATAAAGAATACAAAAATAACAAAAATTACATTCATGTTCATAGATGACCTAACAACGACTACAAGCACAGGAGCAAAGTGAACACGCGTCATAGTCATTGCTCCTCCCTCACCGGATCCGGACCAAACTTGTTGAGAAACTAGATAAATTAATGAGTAATTTTAGTGAACAATTCATGATTAAAACAACAACTAGCATGTATATGTCAAACATACTAGACAAACTAAACAACATGAACACAATCACCGAACATGCAACAACAACCATAGTAAGATATTGGATTGGAATTTGATCATGACGCACGTAAGGATCGTTTGTAGATGCCTTCATTGTTGCTGGTATGATGTTGTTGACGACTTGATGCAGACGGCGTCCGTTGGAGATGATGATGAGTAGGGCTGACTGACTTGGAATGAAGACGACCCATGGTGACGGACAATAAGCACTCGCGCAGAGCGCTTCCCACAACCCTTATTTGCCCTCTCTTGGTGCAGGATCAGAAGGGCGGGAGATTTTGGAGACCTACTCCCTCGTTTGTCGGTGCACGTCGGTGCTTGGGATGGAGTAGACTACACAGGCGACGCAAGTAGAGAGAAGAGGCCAAACTCTAGCTCGATTTCGGTGTGTCCTTGGTCGTGGCCGGTAAGTCATATATATAGGAGAACCAGAGGAAGTATCATGTCATGAGCACGATCTCAAACCGACTTGGTTTCCAAATCATAAATTACCGAACAGAAAACAATTAACTTGTGTATCAAGAGGTTGAAAAATATAACAACAAAAGGAAACCACGCCTTGCAAGGCCACTGACTGGATTTCGATTGACCATTCACACACATGTTGGATGCTCGAGCCACCCATGCCCCATCCTGGTCCCTGCCAGGCGAAACAAGGAGAAGGCGCATGTGTGGTCTTCTCTTTCCTCCTCTACACATCATTTAGTGTGGTGGAGAGAACCCATTATATAAATAGGCCCCACGCCTCCTCAACTTCCAAGGTGGGACTGAACTTTAGAGGCATCACTTGTCATTTAATTTATTCATGGGCCTTGTTTGAAATTTCAGAAATTGTAAATGGGCCTAGCCCATTATTTATTTCTAACAAAACTTGCTGAAGTAGACAGTAAAAAGTTATCATGCTAAGGCCCACGGGGCCAACGCATCAGAACAACACCTAGCGTCGATGTATAGAAGTATAGATCGAAAGAATCCAACATGTAGACGCACGAATGAAGACTGGATCCAAAAAGATCCACTGAAGAGCAGCACATGTGGAATCCTATGAGATACGTAGGAGACATACCTCCACACGTCCTTCGATGCTGCTAGACGCATCATCGAAACAAGGACTAGCGGGGAGAACCTTATTTCATCTTCCGGAAGTCGTCACTACCTTGTCTTCCTTAGTAGGTAGGAACCCTAAACAAACTCAAAAAAACACCTAAAAACAAAAGCAAGATCCCTCCCGTCGGCAAGGGTCGGGTCCACTACATCTCCATGGCCCTAGGTCCATCGAATACGAGACGGGCCGCCTAAGGCACCGAGGGGAGGCAGAGGAACCATATGCATCTTTTCTTGGAGAGGAGTAGCGGCTACCCACGAGATGGATATGCAAAAAGATCTGGTGGTGCAATTTTGGATAGATAACCTTTGGGAAAATTTGAGGAGCAAAAGTAGAAGAAAACATATTATTAATAGCATATTTTTTAAGGATGATGCACTAACAAATAACATACCAATCAAAACAAATGTTGACAATTTAAACTCTAATTAAACGACTGGTATTAATTCACAGGTGTCTCAAGTTTGCTTAAGTTAGTCACAATTCTAAGGTTTTGAATCGGGCTTTAACCAAACTTATCTCAAAGTCTATCTATATATGACCTCAAACCAAAATATTGTATCAATTTTTCTCTAAAGTTGTTATACTACTGTACAACTCTTATTTCACAATCTGGAAGCCATTTTTTCATTCTAACATGCAAAACAGCACATAGGCATGTTGTGGGATGAAATAGAAGATGTTTGAAATATTTACCAAATAAAAGGCGGGGAGGTCTGCAAAACTATTAATTTAGGCCTCTCACTTAACTCAGGAATACGCATAGAGTTGAGTTTTTCTGTTATTGATAGAGCTTTAGAGTTAGGAGAGAGGTGGGGCCATTTAATCAACAAATCAACCTGAAGTTGAGTGCTAAAACTATGAATTTGGAACCTCCCTTGTTGGCTTTTCACCTTATACTTGATTCATTTCTATAGTGTAAGATTGCTCGCCGCCACCCAGTGATTTTTTTCCTGCAAGGAGTTTCCACATAAATCCTTGAGTCTCCCTTTGATTTGGTGTTTCTCTTGCCATACTTTTTGTTGCTCAAGTGCTTGCTTGCTATTAGTAGTTATCACTCCAATTTGGTATGTGAAAGAGCATGGTGCCCCCATGTGTGGTTTTGATAATTGATGACATTCTCTATGAGCTAATGGTTGCCTTGAGTTATATTTGTAGGATTTGTCCATGGGCATTTCTTGAAGTCCATTTATTGATCTCAAGGATATTATGTGATGACCAAGGTGCTATTCAAGGAATTATACAAAGATTGTGTTGGAAATATGCCCTAGAGGCAATAATAAATTGGTTATTATCATATATCCTTGTTCATGATGATCTTTTATTATCCATGCTATAATTATATTGATCGGAAACTCAGATACATGTGTGGATACATAGACAACACCATGTCCCTAGTATGCCTCTAATAGACTAGCTCGTTGATCAAAGATGGTCAAGGTTTCCTAGCCATGGACATGAGATGTCATTTGATAACGGGATCACATCATTAGGAGAATGATGTGATGGACAAGACCCAAACTATAAACATAGCATATGATCGTGTCAGTTTATTGCTACTGTTTTTGCATGTCAAGTATCCGTTCCTATGACCATGAGATCATGCAACTCACTGACACCGGAGGAGTCCCTTGTGTGTATCAAACGTCGCAACGTAACTGGGTAAGGTGCTCTACAGATATCTCCAAGGGTGTTTGTTGGGTTAGCATGGATCAAGACTAAGATTTGTTACTCCGTGTGATGGAGAGGTATATTAGGGCCCACTCGGTAATACAACATCACAACAAGCCTTTCAAGCAATGTGACTAAAGTGTTATCCACGGGATCTTGTATTATGGAACGAGTAAACAGAATTGCCGGTAACAAGATTGAACTAGGTATAGAGATACTGGCGATCAAATCTCGAGCAAGTAACATACCGAAGAACAAAGGGAACATCATACAGGATTATCTGAATCCTTGACATAAAGGTTCAACCGATAAAGATCTTCGTAGAATATGTAGGAGCCAATATGGGTATCCAGGTCCCGCTATTTGTTATTAACCATAGAGGTGTCTCGATCATGTCTACATAGTTCTCGAACCCATGGGGTCTGCACACTTAAGGTTCGGTGACGTTTCGATAGTATTGAGTTATGTATGTTGGTGACCGGAGGTTGTTCAGAGCCCTGGATGAGATCCCGGACATCACGAGGAGCTCCGGAATGGTCCGGAGGTAAAGATTGATATATAGGAAAGTGGTATTTGGGTTCCAGAAAAGTTTCGAGCACTACTAGTAGTGTACCGGGAGTGACGAAAGGGTTCCGAGGGTCCACTGGGAGGGGCCCATCCACCCCGGGGGGGCACATGGGGCTAAGTGGTTGCGCACCAGCCTATAGTGGGATGGGAAACCGACCACATAGGGCCCTTGCGCCCAAGGGTAGGTGGGGATGTGCCTTGGAGGGGAGGGAGACCTCCCTAGGGCGCCCACCTCCCTTGTGGGAGGTGGACTCCTCCCTATCTTGGCCGGCCAGCCCTCCTTGGAGGAGGGGCCAAGGCTGCGCCCTACCTACCCCTTCCTCCTATAAATATAGAGGGAGAGGGAGGGAAGCACCACCCTAAGGCATAGGTGTAGCCCTCCCTATCTCCCTAGATATGTTTCTCCTCCAAAACGCGTATGCGGTATCGTTTAGCGAAGCCCTGCTGAGATCTCTCCACCACCGCCACCACCACGTCGTTGTGCTGCCGGAGAACTCATCTTCCTCTCCACCCTCACTTGCTAGATCAAGGAGGTGGAGATCGTCATCAAGCTGTACGTGTGCTGAACGCGGAGGTGCCGTCCGTTCGGCACTAGATCGGAAGGACCGCGATGGGATCGCGGGACGGCTCGTGATGAGATCGCGGGACAGATCGTGATTGGATCGTGAAGACGTTTGACTACATCAACCGCATTTCTTAACGCTTCCCGCGTAGCGATCTACGAGGGTATGTAGATCCACTGTCCCTCTCGTAGATGCTCAGCACCATGGATAGATCTTTGATACGTCTCCGTCGTATCTATAATTTTTGATTGTTTCATGCCAATATTATACAAGTTTTACATACTTTTGGCAACTTTTTATATGATTTATTGGACTAACCTATTGATCCAGTGCCCAGTGCGAGTTCTTGTTTTTTTGCATGTTTTTTGTATCGCAGAATATCCATATCAAACGAAGTCCAAATGCAATAAAATTTTATGGTGAGTTATTTTGGAATATTTGTGATTTTTGGGAGTTGGAATCACCGCAAACGGAGGCCCACACAGGTCACAAGACACCAGGATTCGACCCTTGAGCCAGGCGTGTGGTGGTGGGTTGTGCCCACCTCGTACGTCGGTTGGATCTCTACTTCAGGCACAAGGAATCTTATATCCGGAAAAAATCGTGTTAAATCTCAGCGCAATCGGAGTTACGGATCTTCAGGAATATAAGAAACGGTTTTCGGCCAGATCTGGGGAACATGAAACAGAAGAGAACAGAGAGGCAGATCCAATCTCGGAGGGGCTCCCGCCCCTCCGCCGCCATAGGAGACCATGGACCAGAGGGGGAATTCTCCTCCCCATCTAGGGGGGCAAGGAAGAATAAGAAGTAGGGGGCTCTCTCCCCCTTGCTTCTGGTGGCGCCGGAGTGCCGCCGGGGCAACAATCGAGACGGCGGTCTACATCAACAATCTTGCTACCATCAACACCAACTCTCTCCCCTCTATGCAGCGGTGTAACACCTCTTCTCCCCGCTGTAATATCTACTTAAACATGGTGCTCAACTCCATATATTATTTCCCAATGATCTATGGTTATCATATGATGTTTGAATAGATCCGCTTTGTCCTGTGGGTTAATAATGATCTTGGTTGGTATGATTGTATAGTTTATTTATGGTGTTGTCCTACGGTGCAAACGTGAGGGCCCCCCGCTGTAGGGTGTTGCAATATGTTCATGGTTCGCTTATGGTGGGTTGCGAGAGTGACAGAAGCTTAAACTCGAGTAAGTGGGGTATGACGTATGGGAGTAAAGAGGACTTGATACTTAATGCTATGGTTGGGTTTCATGACCTTAATGATCTTTAGTAGTTGCGGATGCTTGCTAGGGGTCCAATCATAAGTGCATATGATCCAAGTAGAGAAAGTATGTTAGCTCATGCCTCTCCCTCATATAAAATTACAAGAATGACTACTGGTACTTGTTATCGATTGCCTAGGGACAAATAACTTTCTTGTTGACACAAACCCTTTTACTAAACACCTAACTTTTATTATCTTGCAAAGTACTTCTAGTTTTATTCTTGCAAAATAGTTCTAGCATCACTCCAACAAAATAGTTTCATATTTGTTTTAGGTAAAGCAAACGTCAAGTGTGCGTAGAGTTGTATCGGTGGTCGATAGAACTTGAGGGAATATTTGTTCTGCCTTTAGCTCCTCGTTGGGTTCGACACTCTTATTTATCGAAGAAGGCTACAAACGATCCCCTATACTTGTGGGTTATCAAGACCTTTTTCTGGCGCCGTTGCCGGGGAATTATAGCGTGGGGTGAATATTTTCGTGTGTGCTTGTTTGCTTTATCACTAAGTAGTTTTTATTTCCTGTTCTAAGTTGTTCTCTATCTTTAGTTATGGATATGGAACACGAAACATCAAAAAAATTAGTTGTACCTGCTACTCATGGAGATGGGGAACTTCCTAAAACCCTTGATGCTCATTATGTGAAAGATATTATGCACTACTTTGATAATCCTGAGAAAACCCCATTCAACTATATAATGGGAGTAACATTGGATCAACGTGAATACTTTAGGGATTATTGCTTGACTCATAAAGGGAAATTGTTATGGGATCAAATTCATATATTGAAGTGGTATGGTTGGAATCTATGCTCTAGATATGATTATACTTGTTGCTCTAGGATGAATACTCCACATCTTCCCTTTTCATTCAAATTTAATGATAATGAAACCTTAGCTTCTTATGCTAATGGTATATATGATTATTATGATGCGGAACGAATAGAAGAATTTGTTGCTTGTGAAATTGAATCTTTGTTTAAAAAGTTTGAAGATTTTGATGATTCAGTTTATAGACCTGAAAATCTTGCTATCCTTAAATATTGCTATGATAATTATAAATACAATTATGATATTGATGTGTTTATTGAGAAAGTCTCCGTTGTCCAAGAAGAGACTAATATTTTGCAGGAATCTATGGAAGAAGAAATTAATGAAACAGCGAGCTCATTGGATGAAAAAGATGATGAGGAGAGCGAAGAACAAACGGAGGAAGAGCGGATTAGCTACCTGTGCCCACCTTCTAGTGAGAGTAACTCTTCAACTCATACATTATTTATTGCGCCTTCATTCTTACCGAAGGATGAATGCTATGATAATTACTATGATCTCGTTGGTTCATTTGAAATATCCCTTTTTGATGAACTTGATGCTTGTTATGCTTGTGGCCAAGATGCCAATACTAATTACGCTTATGGAGATGAACTTGCTATTGTTCCTTATCTTAAACATGAAATTGTTGCTATTTCACCCCATGATATTCCTATTATCTTTTGGAATTCTCCCAACTACACTATATCGGAGAAGTTTGCACTGATGAAGGATTATATTGATGGGTTGCCTTTTACCGTTGCACATGATGATTTTGATGAATATAATATGCATGTGCTTGCTGCTCCTACTTGCAATTATTATGAGAGAGGAACTACATCTCCGCCTCTTTATATTTCCAACACGATAAAATGGCAAGAAACTCCTTATACTATGCATTGGCCTTTACTTGATGTGCATGAATTGTTCTTGTATGACATGCCGATGCATAGGAAGAGAGTTAGACTTATTCATTGCTTAATATATGTTGCTTTGTGCTCACTACTAAATGCTAAATCATTGTTGATTCAAATTGGCTTTGATATACCTTGGGATCCGGGTGGATTCAAATTGGCTTTATGCCTAGCTTAATGGCTTTAAAGAAAGCGCTGCCAGGGAGACAACCCGGAAGTTTTAGAGAGTCATTTACTTCTATTGAGTGCTTTTATAAGTTTAAAAACAAAAAAATATAGAGGGGAACTTAAAACTTTTTCAAAAAGATAAGCGATTGAAAGGTGATGCATTGCGGAAGTGAGGGTTGACCTTGAACACTTGTGTTCATGCTCATGGAAACAATGTAGAATTCTTCATGAATATTCTCACAAAAATAATTATCCCCTTGTAAAATTCCATTGTATTATAAAAATAATATACCAAGGTGTGAGAGTCTGGCTTAATAGGAATGATAGACTACTCATATCAACAAGGAATTCCTTCTTTTCCAGGAGCCCGTGCGAAAAGAACTCCAAAGTTAAGCGTGCTTGCCTTGGAGCGATTCTAGGATGGGTGACCGACCGGGAAGTTGGTCCCGGGTGCGCATGAGTGAGGAAAGGTCCCGGGTGCGCATGAGTGAGGAAAAAGTGCACAGGAAATACTAGTGTTGGTCTGTGGGGCTAGTCTAGATCCCGCCAGGCGTAATAGGGTGTTACAATTGGTATCAGAGCCGACCCTTGCGGTTACACGGGCATGTGGCGCATGGCACGTGTGTCCGTCGTGGCACACGGCATGACACATGTGCCGGACTGGATGCGCATACGTGTGCCAAGAGAGAACGCTCCTGATGGGCCGACGAGGACGTCGGTTCCTTTAAGTGGGGGTGTATGTGAGAGCCTGGTTTAATAGGAATGATAGACTACTCATATCAACATGGAATTCCTTCTTTTCCTTCTAGGATGGGTGACCGACCGGGAAGTTGGTCCCGGGTGCGCATGAGTGAGGACAAAGTGTGCAGGAAAGACTAGTGTTGGTCTGTGGAGGTAGTCTAGATCCCGCCAGGCGTAACGGGGTGTTACACAAGGTTTGCCTTTAGGATGATTAGATTGCTTGTTGGTTTGTGCAGTGCAAAACAGAAATTTTGGCTGTAGTGCGCAATTTCTCATTTTTTTTACTGGAATGTCAAATGGTTCTGAAACCTTTTGTACTGTCTTTATATACAATTTTTTATTTTGTCCTAATTTTTCAGAATTTTTAGAGTTACAGAATTATGGTGGATGTTCAAATCTTTACAGACTGCCCTGTTTTCACATATTGCTGTTATAGCTTCATTATTTGCGTATGTTTGAATTCTTGTTGAAGCCTCCTTGACTTGGGGCCATAGAATTGTGATAGCATACGGTGGTTAATGTTTGCTTATAATTATACAATAATGTTACAACAGTACATGATGGGATTTCATTGCCATAGTCACTAACCCCGCCACTAAAAGTTCGGTTAAGTTTTGTGTGGATGAAGTGTTCGAAGATCGAGGAGGTCTCGATGTGAGGAGAAGGAGGAGAGGCAAGAGCTCAAGATTGGGGATGTCCAAGGCACCCTAATTAAATATTCAAGAAGACTCAAGCTTCTAAGCTTGGGGATGCCCCGGAAGGCATCCCATCTTTCTTCAAGAAGAATCGGTATGTTTTCGGATTCGTTTCGTTCACATGATATGCGTAAATTCTTGGAGCATATTTTGTGTTTATTTTTCACTTTTATTTTATGCACCATGCTTGTATGAGATAGTCCATGGTTGATTTATAGAATTCTCATTGCACTTCACTTATATCTTTTGAGTATGGCTTTATAGAATGCTTCATGTGCTTCACTTATATCATTTGAAGTTTGGATTGCCTGCTTCTCTTCACATAGAAAACCGTTATTTGTAGAATGCTCTTTTGCTTCACTTATACTTATTAGATAATGGTATTTTTTAGAAAGAATAAAACTCTCTTGTTTCACTTATATCTATTTAGAGAGTCAGCGGGAATTGGTCATTTGCATGGTTAGTCATGAAAGCCTACATAAAACTTATGGATCACTGAATATGATATGTTTGATTCCTTGCAATAGTTTTGCGATATAGAGATGGAATGTGTGGGAGGTACTAGTAAACGGTTGTGGTTAGTAAGAATATTGATGTTAAGGTTTGTGATTCCCGTAGCATGCACGTATAGTCTCTCGTTATGCTATGAAGTTGGAGCATGATTTATTATTGATTGTCTTCCTTTGCGTGGAGATCTGGATCGCGTGATGGTTAACTCCTACCAACCCTTCCTCTAGGGGCATGCATAGTAGTACTTTGCTTCGAGGGCTAATAAACTTTTGCAACAAGTATATGAGTTCTTTATGACTAATGTGAGTCCATGGATTATACGCACTCTTACCTTTCCGCAATTTGCTAGCCTCTATGGTACCGTGCATTGCCCTTTCTCACCTCGAGAGTCGGTGCAAACTTCGCCGGTGCATCCAAACCCTATGATATGATACGCTCTATCACATATAAGCCTTATTATATCTTCCTCAAAACATCCACCATACCTACCTATTATGTCCCTTCCATAGCCATTCCGAGATATATTGCCATGCAACTTCCACCGCTTCCATTTTGATGACTTGAGCATTCATTGCCATATTGCTTTGCATGATCATGGTAGTTGTGGCTCAGCCACCGTTCATCATTTTCCATACATGTTACGCTAGATCATTGCACATTCTGGTATTGCCAGAGGCATTCATATAGAGTCATACTTTGTCATAGGTATCGAGTTGTAATTTTTATTTCTTTTGAGTTATAAGTAAATAGAAGTATGATGATCATCATTATTCATTATTAGAGCATGTCCTAGTGAGGAAAGGATGATGGAGACTAGGATTCCCCACAAGTCGGGATGAGACTTCGGACAATGAGAGAGAGAAAATGAAAAAGAAAAAGGGAAAAAAGAAAAAAAAAGAAAAAGAAGAAAATAATAATAATAAGAGGGAAGGGGCATGCTAGTTACACACTTGTTCTTCAAAGTAGCACCATATTTTTCATATAGAGAGTCTCCTATGTTGTCACTTTCATAGACTAGTGGGAATTTTTCATTATAGGGTTAGATGCACACCCACTTAGTTTCATATTGAGCTTTCATACACTTATAGCTCGTAGTGTATTCGTTGCATGGCAATCCCTACTCCTCGCATTGATATCAATTGATAGGCATCTCCATTGCCCGTTGGTTAGCCACATCGATGTGAGACTTTCTTACTTTTTGTCTTCTCTATATTTACCCCTATCATCATACTGCATTCCACCTATAGTGCTATATCCATGGCTTGCGCTCATGTATTGCGTGAGGGTTGAAAAAGCTGAAGCACGTTAAAAAGTATGAACCAATTGCTTGGCTGACACCGGGGTAGTACATGATAATTACGTTGTGTTAAGAAGACAAAGCATGACAAGACCATGATTTTGTAGGGATAGCTTTCTTTAGCGTTGATATTTTAAAAGACATGATTGTTTGTTGGGATGCTTGAGTATTGATGTCTTTATGTCAAATTATAGACTATTCCTTTGAATCACTTATGTCTTAATATTCATGCCATGAATAGACATATGATCAAGTTTATGTTAGGTAGCATTCCACATCAAAAAAAATATTTTTAATCATTTACCTGCTCGAGGACGAGCAGGAATTAAGCTTGGGCATGCTGATACGTCTCCGTCATATCTATAATTTTTTATTGTTTCATGCCAATATTATACAAGTTTTACATACTTTTGGCAACTTTTTATATGATTTATTGTACTAACCTATTGATCCAGTGCCCAGTGCCAGTTCCTGTTTTTTTGCATGTTTTTTGTATCGCGGAATATCCATATCAAACGAAGTCCAAATGCAATAAAAATTTACGAAGAATTATTTTGGAATATTTGTGATTTTTGGGAGTTGGAATCACCGAAAATGGAGGCCCACACAGGGCACAAGACACCGGGATCCGACCCTTGAGCCAGGAGCGTGGTGGTGGGTTGTTCCCACCTCGTACGTCGGTTGGAGCTCTACTTCGGGCGCAAGGAAGCTTATATCCGGGGGGAAATCGTGTTAAAATCTCAATGCAATCGGAGTTACGGATCTCCAGGAATATAAGAAACGGTTTTTGGCCAGATCTGGGGAACGCGAAACAGAAGAGAACAGAGAGGGAGATCCAATCTCGGAGGGGCTCCCGCCCCTCCGCCACCATAGGAGACCATGGACCATAGGGGAATTCTCTTCCCCATCTAGAGGGAGGCCAAGGAAGAAGAAGAAGTAGGGGGCTCTCTCCCCCTCGCTTCCGGTGGCGCCGGAGTGTTGGAAATATGCCCTAGAGGCAATAAATAAAGTGTTTATTATTATATTTCTTTGTTCATGATAATCGTTTATTATTCATGCTATAATTGTATTGATTGGAAACACATTACATGTGTGGGTAAATAAACAACACTTTGTCCCTAGTATGCCTCTAGTGAACTAGCTCGTTGGTCAAAGATGGTCAAGGTTTCCTAGCCATTGACATGTGATGTCATTTGATAACGGGATCACAGCATTAGGAGAATGATGTAACGGACAAGACCCAAACTACAAACGTAGCATATGATCGTGTCAGTTTATTGCTACTGTTTTCTGCATGTCAAGTATATGTTTCTATGACCATGAGATCATGCAAATCACGGACACCGGAAGAGTGCCTTGTGTGTATCAAACGTCGCAACGTAGTTGGGTGACTATAAAGGTGCTCTACAGGTATCTCCGAGGGTGTCTGTTGGGTTGGCATGGATCAAGACTGGGATTTGTTACTCCGTGTGACAGTGAGGTATCTCAGGGCTCACTCGGTAATACAACATCACAATAAGCCTTGCAAGCAATGTGCCTAAGTGTTAGTCACGGGATCTTGTATTACGGAACGAGTAAAGAGACTTGTCGGTAACAAGGTTGAACTAGGTATGGTGATACCGACGATCGAATCTCGGGCAAGTAACATACGGAAGAACAAAGGGAACATTATACGGGATTAACTGAATCCTTGACATAGAGGTTCGACCGATAAAGATCTTCATACAATATGTAGGAACCAATATGCGCATATAGGTCCTGCTATTGGTTATTGACCGCAGAGGTGTCTCGGTCATGTCTACATAGTTCTGGAACCCGCAGGGTCTGCACACTTAAGGTTTGGTGACGTTTCGGTAGTATAGAGTTAGGCATGGTGGTGACCGAAGGTTGTTCGGAGTCCCGGATGAGATGTTGGATGTCACGAGGAGCTCTGTAATGGTCCAGAGGTAAAGATTGCTATATAGTAAGTCCTATTTTGGTCGGCGGAAAAGTTTCGGGCTCATCGGTAGTGTACCGGGTGTGCCGGTAGTGTACCGGGAGACCATCGGGAGGGGTATTTCGACCCAAGAGGCTACATGGGCTGTGGGAGAGTGAATACCAGCCCTTAGTGGGCTGGTGGAAGTCCCACACAAGGCCCATGTGGCTGGGAAGAAAAGCCCAAAGAGAAAAAGGTGGAAAAGGCAAAAAGGCAAAAATAAGGAGGAGTCCTAGTCCTACTAGGATTGGAGGAGGAATCCTCCTATCCTCTTGGTTCGGCCAAAGCCTAGGTGGCTTGTCCCTTGGGCCAAGCCTCCTCCTCTCTTCCTCTTATATATACTAGAGGTTTTAGGGTTTTTGCACTAGATTTTCAGCCACGTGCTACCCGTTCCTCTAGTGCATAGTTTCTCCTCTAGATCGGTTTTCTGCAGTGCTTAGGCGAAGCCCTACTAGAATTGCTCCACCACCATCGTCACGGCGCCGTCACGCTACCGAAGAACTCGTCGACCTCTCTGCTCCCTCTTGCTGGATCAAGAAGGCAGAGATCGTCATCAAGATGTACGTGTACTGAACGCGGAGGTGTCGTCCGTTCGATGCTTGATCGGGACGGATCGTGATTGGATTGCGGGATGCTCGGTGATTTGGATCGCGAAGACGTTCGACTACACCAATTGCATTTCTTAATGCTTCCCGCTTAGGGATCTACAGGGGTATGTAGATCCACTCTCCCTCTCGTAGATGTTCATCACCATGGATAGGTCTTGTGTGAACGTAGGAAAAAATTTGTTTCCCATGCGACGTTCCCCAACAGTGGCATCATGAGCTAGGTCTATGTGTAGATGAGATCTCGAGTAGAACACAAAGAGTTTGTGGATGTTGATGCTTAGATTGCTTACTCCCTTGGTCGTGTTTTGGTTCAGCGGTATTGTGGGATGAAGCGGCCCAGACCAACATTACTCGTACGCTTACGAGAGACCGGTTCCCTCAACTGCAACTTGTTGCATAGATGGTTGGCGGGTGCCGGTTTCTCCTACTTTAGTTGGATCAGGTTCGACAAAGGCGGTCCTTGAGAAGGTTGAAAACCAACTAATGTATCACTGTTGTGGTTTATGTGTAGGTGAGAATTATTCTTGCTAGATACCCGTAGCAGCCACGTAAAACATGCAACAACAATTAGAGGACGTCTAACTTGTTTTTGCGGGGTATGTTGTGACGTGATATGGCCAATTACATGATGTGATATATGTGATGTATGAGATGATCATGTGTTGTATAGAATATCACGAATTGCATGTCGATGAGTATGACAACCGGCAGGAGCCATAGGGTTGTCTTTAATTATTGTATGACCTGCGTGTCAATCATTAAGCGCTATGTAATGCTTTACTTTATCGCTAAATAGTAGCAATAGTAGTACAAGCATGATGGGCGCGACAACCCCGATGGCGACATGTTGATGGAGATCAAGATGATGGAGATCATGGTGTCGTGCCGGTGACGATGGAGATCATGCCGGTGCTTTCAAGATGGAGATCAAAAGCACAAGTTCATGGCCATATCATGTCACTTATGATTTTCATGTGATGTTAATCCTTTTATGCACCTTGTTTTGCTTAGTACGACGGTAGCATTATAAGGTGATCCCTCACTTAAATTTCAAGATGAATTGTGTTCTCCCCGAGTGTGCACCGTTGCGAAAGTTTGTCATGTTGAGACACCATGTGATGATCGGGTGTGATAGACTCTACGTGCACATACAACGGGTGCAAGCCAGTGTTGCTCGTGTAGAACACTCGGGTTAAACTTGACGATCCTAGCATGTACAAACATGGCCTCGGAACACAAGAGACCGAAAGGTCGAACATGAGTCATATAGTAGATATGATCAACATGATGATGTTCACCATTGAAACCACCTCAACTCATGTGATGATCGGACTTGAGTTGGTGAATTTGGATCATGTGACACTCAGTTCACCTGAGGGATGTCAATTTGAGTGGGAGCTTTAGTAATTTGATTAACTAAACTCATTATCTTGAACAATAGTCTAAGTAACCTTTGCATGTTTATGTTGTAGATCAATGGCTCGCGTAGTAGCACCCCTGAATTTTAATGTGTTCCTAGAGAAAGCTAAGTTGAAAGATGATGGAAGTAACTTTGTTGACTGGGCCCGTAATCTGAGGATTATCCTCACGGCTTCCCAGAAATCATATGTCCTTGATGCACCGCTTGGTGACCAACCAGAAGACATGTCATCCGAAGACGTTAAGAACGCTTGGGAGGCACGTTCTGGAGATTACTCAATAGTTTAGTGTGCAATATTGTATGGCTTAGAACTGGGACTTCAAAGACGTTTTGAACGTCATGGAGCATATGAGATGTTCCAAGAGTTGAAGTTTATCTTTCAGAAGAATGCACGGATAGAGGTATGAGACCTCTGATAAGTTCTATGCTTGCAAAATGGAGGAGAACGGGTCTATCAGTGAGCATGTACTCAGAATGTCTAGGTATTCGAATCATCTAGCAGAGTTGGGAATTGCCCTTCCGCCAGAGGCGATCACTGATATAGTTCTTCAATCACTGCCACCTAGTTACAAGAGCTTTGTGATGAACTATAACATGCACGGGATGAACAAGTCAGTCGTCGAGCTGTTTGCGATGCTAAAAGTTGCTGAGTCTGAAATCCAGAAAGAATATCAAGTGTTGATGGTCAATAAAACCACTAGTTTCAAGAAGAATGGCAAGGGCAAGGGCAAGAAGGGTAAAACCAAGAAGGATGGCAAAGCAGTTGCTACTCCTGTAAAGAAGCCCAAGCATGGACCCAAGCCAGAAACTGAGTGCTTTCATTGCAAAGGAACTGGTCACTGGAACCGGAACTGCCCCAAGTACCTGGATGACAAGAAGGCGGCCAACAACAAATAAGGTATATATGATATATATGTTATTGTTGTGTACCTTACTAGCTCTCGTTGTAGTGCCTGGGTATTTGATACCGGTTCGGTTGCTCACATTTGCAACTCAAAACAGGAACTATGGAGTAGACGAAGGCTGGCAAAGGATGAAGTGACGATGCGCGTGGGAAATGGTTCCAAGGTTGATGTGATCGCCGTCGGCACGCTCTCTCTTTGATTACCATCGGGATTAGTGATGAACCTGAATAATTGTTATTTAGTGTCTGCGTTAAGCATGAACATTATATCTGGATCTTGTTTACTGCGAGACAATTACTCATTTAAATCAGAGAATAAAGGTTTTTCTATTTATATGAGTAATATCTTTTATGGTCATGCACCCAATGTGACGGGTTTATTCATATTGAATCTTGATAGTGATGATACACATGTTCATAACATTGATGCCAAAAGATGTAGAGTTGATAATGATAGTACCACTTTCTTGTGGCACTGCTGTTTAGGTCATATTGGTGTAAAACACATGAGGAAGCTCCATCCTGATGGACTTTTGGAGTCACTTGATTTTGAATCACTTGACACATGTGAACCATGCCTCATGGGCAAGATGACTAAAACGCCGTTCTCTGGAACAATGGAACGGGCGAGTGACTTATTGAAAATCATACATACTGATGTGTGCGGTCCAATGAATGTTACAACGCGTGGTGGATATCGTTATTTTCACACCTTCACTGATGACTTAAGTAGATATGGGTATATTTACTTAATGAAACACAAGTCTGAAATGTTTGAAAAGTTCATGCAATTTCAGAGTGAAGTTGAGAATCATCGTAGCAAGAAGATTAAATTCCTGCAATCTGATCAAGGAGGTAAATATCTGAGTTATGAGTTTGGCAGTCACTTAAGACAGTGTGGAATTGTTTCACAATTGACACCGCCTGGAACACCACATCGTAATGGTGTGTCCGAACGTCGTAGTCAAACCTTATTGGATATGGTGCGTTCTATGATGTCTCTTGCTAATTTGCCACTATCGTTTTGGGGTTATGCATTAGAGACAGTTGCATTCACTTTAAATAGGGCACCATCAAAATCCGTTGAGACAACGCCATATGAACTATGGTTTGGCAAGAGGCCAAAATTGTCGTTTCTTAAAGTTTGGGGATGTGATGCTTATGTCAAAAAGCTTTAGCCTGAAAAGCTGGATCGCAAAGCGGAGAAATGTGTCTTCATAGGATACCCGAAAGAGACAGTCGAGTATACCTTCTATCTCAGATCCGAAGGCAAAGTGTTTGTCTCTAAGAACGAACATTTCTTGAGAAAGAGTTTCTCTCGAAAGAATTGAGTGGGAGAAGAATAGAGCTTGATGAGGTTATTGAACCTTTTACTTCAACCAGAAATTAGCGCAGCGTAGAAAGATGTTTCTGTGGAACCTACGACGGTAGAAGAGGAAGTTAATGATGATGATCATGAAGCTTCGGATCAAGCTACTATTGAACCTCGTAGGACAACAAGGGCGCGTACTACTCCTGAGTGGTATGGCAACCCTGTCTTGGAGGTCATGTTGTTGGACAACAATGAACCTACGAGCTATGGAGGAGCGGTGATGGGCCCGGATTCCAAGAAATGGTTAGAGGCCATGAAATCCGAGATGGGATCCATGTATGAAAACAAAGTATGGACTTTGGAAGTATTACCTGAAGGGTGAAAGGCCATTCAAAACAAATGGATCTTTAAGAAGAAGACAGACGCGGACGGTAATGTCACCGTCTATAAAGCTCGACTTGTGGCAAAGGGTTTTTCACAAGTTGAAGGAGTTGACTACGATGAGACATTCTCAGCCGTAGCGATGCTTAGGTCTGTCAGAATCATGTTGGCAATAGCTGCTTATTTCGATTATGAAATTTGGTCGATGGATGTCAAAACGGCGTTCCTCAACGGTTTCATTGAGGAAGAGTTGTATATGATGCAACCAGAAGGTTTTGTCGATCCAGAGAATGCTGACAAAGTTTGCAAACTCCAGCGATCCATTTATGGGCTGGTGCAAGCATCTCGGAGTTGGAATAAGCATTTTGATGAGGTGATCAAAGCGTTTGAGTTTATACAAGTTCATGGAGAAGCTTGTATTTACAAGAAAGTGAGTGGGAGATCTATAGCGTTTCTAATATTATATGTGGATGACATATTGCTGATTGGAAACAATATAGAAATACTGGAAAGTGTGAAGGAATATTTGAACAAGAGTTTTTCAATGAAGGACCTAGGAGAAGTTGCTTTCATATTAGGCATTAAGATCTATAGAAATAGATCGAGACGCTTAATAGCACTTTCACAGAGCACATACCTTGATAAAGTTTTGAAGAAGTTCAAAATGGATCAGTCCAAGAAGGGGTTCTTGCCTGTGTTACAAGGAGTGAAGTTGAGTAAGACTCAATGCCCAATGACTGCAGAAGATAGATAAAAGATGAGTGTCATCCCCTATGCTTCAGCCATAGGCTCTATCATGTATGCAATGATGTGCACAAGACCGGATGTCAGCCTTACCATAAGTATGGCCGAAAGGTTTCAAAGTGATCCTGGAATGGAACACTGGGCAGCGGTCAAGAATATCCTTAAGTACCTGAAAAGGACTAAGGAAATGTTTCTCGTTTATGGTGGTGATGAAGAGCTCGTCGTAAAGGGTTACATCGATGCAAGCTTTCACACTGATCCGGATGACTCTAAGTCGCAAACCGGATATGTATTTATTCTCAACGGGGGAGCGGTAAGCTGGTGCAGTTCCAAGCAAAGCGTGGTAGCCGATTCTACATGTGAAGCGGAGTACATCGCAGCCTCGGAGGCGGCAACGGAAGGTGTCTGGATGAAGCAATTCATGACAGATCTTGGAGTAGTGCCTAGTGCACTGAATCCAATGAACCTGTTCTGTGACAACACTGGTGCCATTGCTCTAGCCAAGGAACCAAGGTTTCACAAGAGGACCAGACACATAAAGCGACGCTTCAACTCCATCCGCGATTACATCGAGGAGAAGGACATAAATATTTGCAAAGTGCACATGGATCTAAATGTTGCAGACCCGTTGACTAAACCTCTTCCAACGGCTAAACATGATCAACACCAGAACTGCATGGGTGTTCGATTCATTACAATGTAAATCACATAGTGATGTGAACTAGATTACTGACTCTAGTGCAAGTGGGAGACTGTTGGACATATGCCCTAGAGGCAATAAATAAAGTGTTTATTATTATATTTCCTTGTTCATGATAATCATTTATTATCCACGCTATAATTGTATTGTTTGGAAACACATTATATGTATGGGTAAATAGACAACACTATGTCCTAGTATGCCTCTAGTGAACTAGCTCGTTGATCAAAGATGGTCAAGGTTTCCTAGCCATTGACATGTGATGTCATTTGACAACGGGATCACATCATTAGGAGAATGATGTGATGGACAAGACCCAAACTACAAACGTAGCATATGATCGTGTCAGTTTATTGCTACTGTTTTCTGCATGTCAAGTATATGTTCCTATGACCATGAGATCAGGCAACTCACGGATACCGGAGGAGTGCCTTGTGTGTATCAAATGTTGCAACGTAACTGGGTGACTATAAAGGTGCTCTACACGTATCTCTCAGGGTGTCTGTTGAGTTGGCATGGATCAAGACTGGGATTTGTTACTCCGTGTGACGGAGAGGTATCTCAGGGCCCACTCGGTAATACAACATCACAATAAGCCTTGAAAGCAATGTGACTAAGTGTTAGTCACGGGATCTTGTATTATGGAATGAGTAAAGAGACTTGCTGGTAACAAGGTTGAACTAGGTATGGAGATACCGACGATCGAATCTCGGGCAAGTAACATACCGAAGAACAAAGGGAACATCATACAGGATTAACTGAATCCTTGACATCGAGGTTCGACCGATAAAGATCTTCGTAGAATATGTAGGAACCAATATGGGCATCCAGGTCCCGCTATTGGTTATTGTCTGTAGAGGTGTCTGGGTCATGTTTACATAGTTCTCGAACCCGCAGGGTCTGCACACTTAAGGTTTGGTGTCGTTTCGGTAGTATAGAGTTATGTATGGTGGTGACCAAAGGTTGTTCGGAGTCCCGGATGAGATCTCGGACGTCACAGGGAGCTCCGGAATGGTCCGGAGCTAAAGATTGATATATAAGAAGTCTTGTTTTGGTCTGCAGAAAAGTTTCGGGCTAATCGGTAATGTACCGGGAGTGTCGGTAGTGTACCGGGAGACCACCGAGAGGGGTATTTCGACCCTAGAGGCTTCATGGGATGTGGGAGAATAATTACAAGACTTTTGTGGGCTGGTGGAAGTCCCACACAAGGCCCATGCAGCTGGGAAGAAAAACCCAAAGGGAAAAAGGTGGAAAAAAGGCCAAAAAGGAGGAATCCTAGTCCTACTAGGACTGGAGGAGGAGTCCTCCTCTCCTCCCCACTTCGGCCGAACCAAAGGAGGCTTGGCCCTTGCACCAAGCCTCTCCTACCTTACTCCTATATATACTGATGGGTTTTAGGGTTTTTGCACAGAATTTTAGCCATGTGCTGCCCGTTCCTCCAGTGCATAGTTTCTCCTCTAGATCGGATTTCTGCAGTGCTTAGGCGAAGCCCTGCCGGAATAGCTCCACCACCATCGCCGGAGCGCCGTCACGCTACCAGAGAACTCTTCTTCCTCTCCACTCCCTCTTGCTGGATCAACACGGCAGAGATCGTCATCAAGCCGTACGTGTGCTGAACGCGGAGGTGCCGTCCGTTCGGCGCTAGATCGGAAGGACCATGATCAAGTTCGCGGGACGGATCGTGATCAAGTTCGCGGGACGGTTCGTGATTGGATCGCGGGACGCTAGGCAATTTGGATCGCGAAGACGTTTGACTACACTAACCGCGTTTCTTAACGCTTCCCGCTTAGCGATCTACAAGGGTACGTAGATCCACTCTCCCTCTCATAGATTCTCATCACCACGGATAGGTCTTGCGTGAACATAGGAAATTTTTTGTTTCCCATCCAACATTCCCCAACAATAATTGTATTGATTGGAAACACATTACATGTGTGGGTAAATGGACAACACTTTGTCCCTAGTATGCCTCTAGTGAACTAGCTCGTTGGTCAAAGATGGTCAAGGTTTCCTAGCCATTGACATGTGATGTCATTTGATAATGGGAGCACATCATTAGGAGCATGATGTGATGGACAAGACCCAAACTACAAACGTAGCATATGATCGTGTCGGTTTATTGCTACTGTCTTCTGCATGTCAAGTATATGTTTCTATGACCATAAGATCATGCAACTCACGGACACCGGAAGAGTGCCTTGTGTGTATCAAACGTCGCAACGTAACTGTGTGACTATAAAGGTGCTCTATAGGTATCTCCGAGGGTGTCTGTTGGGTTAGCATGGATCAAGACTGGGATTTGTTACTCCGTGTGACGGAGAGGTATCTCAGAGCCCGCTCGGTAATACAACATCACAATGAGCCTTGCAAGCAATGTGACTAAGTGTTAGTCACGAGATCTTGTATTACGGAACGAGTAAAGAGACTTGCCGGTAACGAGGTTGAACTAGGTATGGAGATACCAACGATCGAATCTCGGGCAAGTAACATACCGAAGAACAAAGGGAACATCATACGGGATTAACTAAATCCTTGACACAGAGGTTCGACCGATAAAGATCTTCGTAGAATATGTAGGAACCAATATGGGCATCCAGGTCCCGCTATTGGTTATTGACCATAGAGGTGTCTCGTTCATGTCTACATAGTTCTCGAACCCGCAGGGTCTGCACACTTAAGGTTTGGTGACGTTTCGGTAGTATAGAGTTATGCATGGTTGTGACCGAAGGTTGTTAGGAGTCCCGGATGATATCCCGGACGTCACGAGGACCTCCGGAATTGTCCGTAGGTAAAGATTGATATATATGAAGTCCTATTTTGGTGAAAAGTTTCGGGCTCATCGGTAGTGTACCGGGAGTGCCGGTAGTGTACCGGGAGACCATCGGGAGGGGTATTTCGACCCAAGAGGCTACATGGGCTGTGGGAGAGTGAATACCAGCCCTTAGTGGGCTGGTGGAAGTCCCACACAAGGCCCATGCGTCTGAGAAGAAAATCCCAAAGAGAAAAAGGTGGAAAAAAGGCAAAAAGGCAAAAATAAGGAGTCCTAGTCTTACTAGGATTGGAGGAGGAATCCTCCTCTCCTCTTGGTTTGGCCGAAGCCTAGGTGACTTGGACCTTGGGCCAAGCCTCCTCCTATCTTCCTCTTATATATACTAAAGGTTTTAGGGTTTTTGCACTAGATTTTCAGCCACATGCTACCCGTTCCTCTAGTGCATAGTTTCTCCTCTAGATCGGTTTTCTGCAGTGCTTAGGCAAAGCCCTGCCAGAATTGCTCTCCACCATCGCCGCGGCGCCGTCATGCTAACGGAGAACTCGTCTACCTCTCTGCTCCCTCTTGCTGGATCAATAAGAGGGAGATCATCATCAAGTTGTACGTGTGCTGAACGTGGAGGTGTCGTCCGTTCGGTGCTTGATCGGGACGGATCGTGATTGGATCGCGGGACGCTCGGCGATTTGGATCGCGAAGACGTTCGACTACACCAACTGCGTTTCATAATGCTTCCCGCTTAGCGATCTATAAGGGTATGTAGATTCACTCTCCCTCTCGTAGATGCTCATCACCCTGGATAGGTCTTGTGTGAACGTAGGAAAATTTTTGTTTCCCATGCGACGTTCCCCAACACGGAGTGCCACCGGGGCAACGATCGAGACGGCGATCTACATCAACAATCTTACTACCGTCAACACCAACTCCCTCCCCTCTATGCAGCGGTGTAACACCTCTTCTCCCCACTATAATATCTACTTAAACATGGTGCTCAACTCCATATATTATTTCCCAATGATCTATGGTTATCCTATGATGTTTGAGTAGATCCGCTTTGTCCTATGGGTTAATCGTGATCTTGGTTGGTATGATTGTATATTTTATTTATGGTGTTGTCCTACGGTGCCCTCTATTCTCGCGCAAACGTGAGGGGCCCCCGTTGTAGGGTGTTGCAATATGTTCATGGTTCGCTTATGGTGGGTTGCGAGAGTGATAGAATCTTAAACCCGAGTAAGTGGGATATGACATATGGGAGTAAAGAGGACTTGATACTTAATGCTATGGTTGGGTTTCACGACCTTAATGATCTTTAGTAGTTGTGGATGCTTTCTAGGGGTCCAATCATAAGTGCATATGATCCAAGTAGAGAAAGTATGTTAGCTCATGCCTCTCCCTCATATAAAATTACAAGAATGATTACCGGTACTTGTTATCGATTGCCTAGGGACAAATAACTTTCTTGATGACACAAACCCTTTTACTAAACACCTAACTTTTATTATCTTGCAAAGTACTTCTAGTTTTATTCTTGCAAAATATTTCTAGCATCACTCCAAAAAAATAGTTTCATACTTGTTTTAGGTAAAGCAAACATCAAGTGTCCGTAGAGTTGTATCAGTGGTCGATAGAACTTGAGGGGATATTTGTTCTACCTTTAGCTCCTCATTGGGTTCGACACTCTTATTTATCGAACAAGGCTACAAACGATCCCCTATACTTGTGGGTTATCAATCTTGCGTGTGCATAGGAAAAAATTGTTTCCCATGCAACGTTCCCCAACAGTGGCATCATGAGCTAGGTTTATGTGTAGATGAGATCTCGAGTAGAACACAAAGGATTTTGTAGGCGTTGATGCTTAGATTACTTCCTCACTTGGTCGTGTTTTGGTTCAGCGGTATTCTGGGATGAAGCGGCCCGGACCAACCTTACTCGTACGCTTATGAGAGAGTGGTTCCATCGAGTGACGTGTAACTTTGTTGCACAAAGATGGCTGGCAGGTGTCTGTTTCTCCTACTTTAGTTGGATCGGATTCGACAAAGGCGGTCCTTGAGAAGGTTGAAAAGCAACTTATGTATCACCTATGTGGTTTTTGCGTAGGTGAGAATTGTTCTTGCTAGATACCCGTTGCAGCCACGTAAAAATTGCAACAACAATTAGAGGACGTCTAACTTGTTTTTGCACGGTATGTTGTGATGTGATATGGCCAATTACATGATGCGATATATGTGATGTATGAGATAACCATGTGTTGTATAGAATATCACGACTTGCACGTCGATGAGTACGGCAACCGGCAGGAGCCGTAGGGTTGTCTTTAATTATTGTATGACCTGTGTGTCAATCATTAAGCGCTATGTAATGCTTTACTTTATCGCTATGCGGTAGCAATAGTAGTAGAAGCATGGTGGGCGCAACAACCCCGATGGTGACACATTGATGGAGATCAAGATGATGGAGATCATGGTGTCATGACGGTGACGATGGAAATCATGCCGGTGCTTTAAGGATGGAGATCAAAAGCACAAGTTCATGGCCATATCATGTCACTTATGATTTGCATGTGATGTTAATCCTTTTATGCACCTTGTTTTTCTTAGGACGATGGTAGCATTATAAGGTGATCCCTCACTAAAATTTCAAGATCAATTGTGTTCTCCCCGAGTGTGCACCGTTGTGAAAGTTCGTCGTGTCAAGACACCACGTGATGATCAGGTGTGATAGACTCTACGTTCACATACAATGGGTGCAAGCCAGTGTTGCACGTGCAGAACACTCAGGTTAAACTTGACGAGCCTAGCATGTACATACATGGCCTCGGAACACAAGAGACTGAAAGGTCAAACATGAGTCATATAGTAGGTATGTTCCTAGAGAAATACAGTTGAAAGATGATGGTGGCAATATTGCAGACTGGGTCCGTGATCTGAAGATTGTCCTCATTGCTGCACAGAAGGCTTATGTCCTTAATGCACCCCTCGGTGCGCCACCCCCTCTAGCATCGTCTGTAGATGTTGTGAACATCTGACAAGCATGTTCCGATGACTACTTGATAGTTGAGTGCGTCATGCATTATGGCTTAGAATCGAGGCTTTGAAACGTTTTCAACGTCACGGAACATATGAGATGTTCTAAGAGCTAAGATTAGGATCTTAGGCTCGTGCCCATGTTGTGAGGTATGAGACCTCCAACAAAATTCTTTGCCTACAAGATGAAGGAGAATAGCTCAATCGTTGAGCATGTGCTCAGATTGTCTGGGTGCTACAATCGCTTGAATCGAGTGGGAGTTGATCTTCCAGATAAGATAGTGATTGATATAGTTCTCCAAGTCACTTTCACTAAGCTACTAGAACTTCGTGCTGAACTATAATTATGCCAGGGATGGAAATGATGATCCCTGAGCTATTCGCGATGTTTTACACCGCGAAGGTAGAAATCAAGAAGAAGCATCAAGTGTTGATGGTTAGTAAAACCACTAGTTTCGAGAAGGGCAAGGGAAAGGAGAGAAACTTCATGGATGACAAGTCAGTTGCTGCTCTAGTGAAGAAACCCAAAGTTGAACCCAAACCCGAGACTAAGTGCTTCTATTATGAGGAGAGCAGTCGCTGAAGCGGAACAACCCTAGATACTTGGTAGATAAGAAGGCTGGCAACGTCGACAGAAGTATATTTGATATACATGTTATTGATGTGTACCTTGCTAGTACTCCTAGTAGCACCTGGGTATTGGATACCGGTTCGATTGCTAAATGTTAGTAACTCGAAATAAAAGCTATGGAATAAACGGATACTAGCTAAGGGTGAGGTGACGATGTGTGTTGGAAATGTCTCCACGGTTGATGTGATCAACATCGCACGCTCTCTCTACCTTCGGGGTTAGTGACGAACCTAAATAAATGTTATTTGGTGTTTGCGTTAAGCATGAACATGATTAGATCGTGTTTATTGCAACACGGCTATTCATTTAAGTTAGAGAATAATGGTTATTTTGTTTACATGAATAATACCTTCAATGGTCATGCACCCGATGAGAATGGTTTGTTGAATCTTGATCGTAGTAATACACATGTTCATAACATTGATGCCAAAAGATACAAAGTTAATAATGATAGTACCATATACTTGTGGCACTGCCGCTAAATGTCATATTGGTATAAATTGCATGAAGAAACTCCATGCTGATGGATCTTTGGACTCACTTGATTTCAAAATGGTTGAGACATGCGAACCATGCCTCATGGGCAAGATGACTAAAGACCCCGTTTTCGGTATGATGGAGCAGGCTTGTAACTTACTGGAAATGATACATGTTGATGTATGCGGTCCAATGAGTGTTGTAGCATGCAGTGGATATCGTTATTTTCTTATCTTCACTGATGATTTAAGTATATATGAGTATATTTACTTAATGAAACACAAGTCTGAAACATTTGAAAAGTTCAAACAAATTCAGAGTGGAGTTTAAGATCATCGTGACAAGAAGATAAAAATGTCTACGATATGATCGTGGAGGTGAATATCTGAGTTACAAGTTTGGAATACAACTTCAAACAATGTGAAAGTTGTTTCACAACTCACGCCACCTGGAACACCATAGTGTGATAGTCTGTCCGAATGTCGTAGTCGTGCTCTATTGGATATGGTATGAACTATGATGTCTCTTATCGAGTTGCCACTATTGTTTTTGGGTTATGCATTAGATGCAACTACATTCACTTTAAAAGGGGCACCATCTAAGTCCGTTGAGATGACACCGTATGAATTTTGGTTTGGCGGAAACCTAAGCTGTCGTTTCTTAATGTTTGGGGTTGCGACGCTTATGTGAAAAAGGTTCTCACCTAATGAGCTCGAACCCAAAGCGGACAAATGCATCTTCATAGAATACCCTAAGAACAGATGGGTATACCTTCTATCTCGGATCGGAGTGCAAAGTGTTTTTTGCTAAAACGGGTCCTTTCTCAAGAAAGAGTTTCTCTCGAAAGAATTGAGTGGGAGGAAGATAGAACTTGATGAGGTTGTTGAACCTTTGTTTCAACCAGAGAGTAGCGCAACGCAGAAACATGTTTCTATGGAGCCTATGTTAGTTGAAGAGGAAGTTAATGATGATAATCATGAAGCTTTGGATCAAGTTACTATCAAACCTCATAGGTCAACAAGGACGCGTATTGCTCCTGAGTGGTGCGGCAACCCTGTCTTAGAGGTCATGTTGTTGGACAAGATGAACCTAGAAACTATGAAGAAGCGATGATGGGCCCGGATTCCAACAAATGGTTAGAGGCCATGAAATCCGAGAAAGGATCCATGTATGAAAACCAAGTATAGACTTTGGTAGACTTGCCCATTGGACGGCAGGTCGTTGAGTACAATGGACCTTTAAGATGAAGACACACGCTGATGGTAAATGTCACCATTTATAAAGCTCGACTTGTCGCAAAGAAGTTTCCGACAAGTTCAAGGAGTTGACTGCAATGAGAGTTTCTCACTCATAGCGATGCTAAAGTCTGTTGGAATTATGTTAGCAGTTGTTGCGGTTTTTCAATTATGAAATCTGGCAGATGGACGTCAAAACATAGTTTCCTTAATGGTTTCTGTGAGGAAAGGTTGTGTGTGATACAACCGGAAGGTTTTGTCACTCCTAGGGATGCTAAAAAGTATGCAAGCTCCAGCAATCCATGTAAGGGCTAGAGCAGGCATCTCGAAGTTGGAATATACACTTTGATGAGGTGATCAAAGTTTTTGAGTTTATACAAAGTTTCCAAGAAACTTGTATTTACAATAAAGTGAGTGGGAGCACTATAGAATTTCTGATAAATATATGTGGATGACATATTATTGATCATAAATAATGTAGAATTTCTGGAAAGCATAAACAGTTGTTTGAAAAGTGATTTTCAAAGGAAGACCTGGATAAAGCTACTTGAACATTGAGCATCGAGATTTATAGAGATAGATCGAGATGCGTGATGAGATTTTTCAATGAGTACATACCTTGACAAGATTTTGAAAGAGTTCAAAATAGATTAGTCAAAGAAGGAGTTCTTGCCTGATTCGTAAGGTGTGGAGTTGAGTGAGACTCAAAGCTCGACCACGGCAGAAGAAAGAGAAAGGACGAAGTTCGTCCCCTATGCTTAATCCATAGGCTCTATATAGTATGCCATGCTGCGTACCGCACCTGTGTGTGCCTTGCCATGAGTTTGTCAAGGGGTAAAAGAGTGATCCAAGAGTGGATCACTGGACAGCGGTCAAGATTATCCTTAGTAGCCAGAGGACTAAGGAAATATTTCTTGATTATGGAGGTGATAAAGAGTTCTTCGTAAAGGGTTACGTCGATGCAAGCTTTGACACCAATCTGGATGACTCTTAGTAGCAATCCGGATATGTATAGTGGAGCAGCCATTTGGAATAGCTCCAAGTGGAGTGTGGTAGCAGTGTCTACAGGTTGACATAGAGATTTCCAAAGTACACACGGATATGAATATCGTAGACCCATTGACTAAATACCTCTCTCACATGCAAATACGATCGAACCCTAGAACTCATTGGGGGTTAGATTCATAACAATGTAAATTACATGGGGATGTGAGCTAGATTATTGACTCTAGTGCAAGTGGGAGACTGTTGTAAATATGCCATAGAGGCAATAATAAATTGGTTATTATCATATTTCCTTGTTCATGATGATCGTTTATTATCCATGATATAATTGTATTGATCGGAAACTCACATACATGTGTGGATACATAGATAACACCATGTCCCTAGTATGCCTCTAATAGACTAGCTCGTTGATCTAAGATGGTCAAGGTTTCCTAGCCGTGGGCATGAGATGTCATTTGATAACGGGATCACATCATTAGGAGAATGTTGTGATGGACAAGACCCAAACTATAAACGAAACATATGATCGTGTCAGTATATTACTATTGTTTTCTGCATGTTAAGTATTTGTTCCTATGACCATGAGATCATGCAACTCACTGACACCGGAGGAGTGCCTTGTGTGTATCAAACGTCACAATGTAACTAGGTGACTATAAAGGTGCTCTACAGGTATCTCCGAGGGTGTCTGTTGGGTTGGCATGGATCAAGACTGGGATTTGTTAATCCGTGTGATGGAGAGGTATCTCAAGGCCCACTCGGTAATACAACATCACAACAAGCCTTGCAAGCAATGTGACTGAAGTGTTAGCCACGGGATCTTGTATTACGGAACAAGTAAATAGACTTGCCGGTAACGAGATTGAATTAGGTATAAAGATACCGACGATCGAATCTCACGCAAGTAACATACCGAAGAACAAAGGAAACATCATACGGGACTATCTGAATCCTTGACATAGAGGTTCAACTGATAAAGATCTTCGTAGAATATGTAGGAGCCAATATGGGCATCCAGGTCCCTCTATTGGTTATTGATATAGAGGTGTCTCATTCATGTCTACGTAGTTCTCGAACTCGCAGGGTCTGCACACTTAAGGTTCGATGACGTTTCGGTAGTATTGAGTTATGTATGTTGGTGACTGAAGGTTGTTCGGAGTCCTGGATGAGATCCCGGACGTGACGAGGAGCTCCGGAATGGTTCGGAGGTAAAGATTGATAT
Organism: Hordeum marinum; assembly: GCA_022496015.1. Lineage (NCBI taxonomy): Eukaryota > Viridiplantae > Streptophyta > Magnoliopsida > Poales > Poaceae > Hordeum > Hordeum marinum. Next base: position 435,820,710 of record CM039673.1, on the reverse strand, counting down.
ATAGGAAAGTGGTATTTGGGTTCCAGAAAAGTTTCGGGCACTACCGATAGTGTACCGGGAGTGACGAAAGGGTTCCAGGGGTCCACCGGGAGGGGACCAGCCACCCCGGGGGGCACATGGGCCTAAGTGGTTGTGCACGAGCCCATAGTGGGCTGGGAAACCGACCACATAGGGTCCTTGCGCCCAAGGGTAGGTGGGGAGATGCCTTGGAGGGAAGGGAGACCTCCCTAGGGCGCCCACCTCCCTTGTGGGAGGTGGACTCCTCCCTATCTTGGCCGGCCAACCCTCCCTGGAGGAGGGGCCAAGGCTGCGCCCTACCTACCCCTTCCTCCTATAAATAGAGAGGGAGAGGGAGGGTAGCACCACCCTAAGGCATAGGTACAGCCCTCCCTCTCTCCCTAGATTTGTTTCTCCTCCAAAACGCGTCTGCGGCAGCGCTTGGCGAAGCCCTGTTGAGATTGCTGCATCACCACCGCCACCATGCTGTTGTGCTGCTAGAGAACTCATCTACCTCTCCACCCTCGCTTGCTGGATCAAGCAGGTGGAGATCGTCATCGAGCTGTACGTGTGCTAAACGCGGAGGTGTCGTCCGTTCGGCACTAGATCGGAAGGACCACGATGGGATCGTGGGACGGCTCGTGATGAGATCGCGGGATGGATCGTGAAGACGTTCGACTACATCAACCGAGTTTCTTAACACTTCCTGCTTAGCGATCTACAAGGGTATGTAGATCCACTCTCCCTCTCGTAGATGCTCATCACCATGGATAGATCTTGCGTGTGCATAGGAAATTTTTTGTTTCCCATGCAACGTTCCCCAACAGATTCGTCATAGAGAAGACATGATACAAGGGTTATCAAGACTAAGTCAAAGAGTGAATTAAGTTGATCAACACACAAAGTGTACAAGATGTATCGAGAGGGATCAAGTGATCCCATGGTATGGTAAGCATTTTCCATTACGCTTTGTGTACTAACTCATGGTCTATGTGAGAGTTCTATGTGGGGTTAGGTATGTTTCCATGGGCTTGCATCAAGAGGAAGATCTCATACGACCCATGTAGGATGACATCAAGTGGTGATCATCATCAAGATTGCGGTGTGCTAGTTCAAGTGGAGCATCACGAAGAGATCATGCTTGAAGCTTGTCATTCATTGTGGTGACAATGGACTTATGAAGATGTGTCGAAGAGTAGCTCACCCATAGAGGAGTATGGGGGAGCAATCAACTAATCTTCAACGAGCCAACGCAATCAAGAAAGGTGGTCCAACTTGAGGAGGTCAAGATCTTCATCATCTAGCTCAAGTGGACTATGTGCAAGGAAAATGTTTGCCCTTGATAGGTTTTGTATTTACCAGTCTCATGGTGGTAGTTAGAACGGGTTATAGAATCGATTGTCGTACTACTAAGGGGGGCTCCTAAGTGAGTAGCTTGATCGTATCGTTCGTAGAGAGCTCAAACCATTGCATCCTTGCATCATCTCTCCTGGGTCTTGTTTGGTGTTTCTCTTTGTGAATTTTAGAGCTTATGGTCATCTTCATAAGAAGCTTGAGTTCATCAAAAACGGAGCTCATATGCATCTTCTATGATGTTTTTTTATGTTGGAGTTTATGCTGGTGCTTCTCTAATGGAGGTTTCACTCCTCCATATCATAGGCATATTCCCCCCACTATTTCTTACTATAAAAAAATTGAGTTTACTCTATTTTGAGCTCATTTGTAGAAGTTATGGCAGTTCAGGTTTTATTGTATCCATCTGTTTTTCTTGAGCTTCTTTATAGCTATACCGTGGTAGTACCTCTCTAGGAGGCGGTAGTACAGCTTATAAGTGGTACTTCCACTGTCTAGTACCGCGGATACTACCGCTGCTTCTGGGGGCTCGACTTTTCATGTCGGGTTGCGCGACAGTAGAACGGTAGTGCGAGCGGTAGCCTGCCAACTACCGCTCCACTTCCGCTTATTTTTTAGCCTCTCGACTCGTTTGCCTCTTCGTGGTTGTAGGGTGGCAAGGCGTTGTAGTACCACTTATAAGCAGTACTGCCGCCATACTCTTCCTTACCTCCGCTTCTCTCCTATGTAGTGCAACCCAGTGGTAGTACCATTGGGAGAGCGGTAGTACCTCTCTAGCGGAACTACTGCCTTGAGGTGCTTTGCCTTTGCACTATACTCCAGGATCTTTCGCTTGGTCGGTACTACCGCTGCACGGAGCAATAGTACCGCTTGTGTGCGTCCAATGCACATAAAGATTGGATTTGGGGGCTATAAAGGGGGGTCTTCTTTCCCAATGGACTTTATCCTTTGAGCTTGTATTTTGGCCCCATTGTTGACCTTCTTCGAGCTTGATTTCTCTCAATCCCTCTAGTGATTATTGCAAGTGCTCAAGGGAAAAGACATAGGAGATCTAGATCTATGTTTCCACCAATCACTTTCTCCTCTATGTGAGGGGAACCCTTTGGATTTGGATCTTGTAGTTTTTCGTGTTCTCTTCTTTGTTCTTCCTCTCATTTTCCTTCATAGCATTAGTTGTTGTGGGGGGGTTTGGGAGAGAAGGACTTCGGCACTCCGTGTGCCCTTGCGAATGCATTTGGTGCATAGGTTTGAGTTCTCCATGGAGATACGTGGAAGTGAAGTTTGAGAAGCTTATTACTCTTGGGTGTTTGGGCACCCTAGAGCTTGTTCCTCTTGGGTGCTTTGGTGCCCTAGACGGTTGGTGTCTTGGAGCTCAATCATTGTGGTGTAAAGCTCCGAGAAAGCGTCGGGGTCTCCAATTAGGTTGTGGAGATTGCCCCGGGCAATTTGTACGGGTACCGGTGACTGCCCCCAAGGGTTGCCATTTGTACGGGTCCAGTGACCACCCTCACGGGTCCCTTAGTGGAATCACGACATCTTTGCATTGTGCAAAGGCTTGAGAAGATTATGGTGTCCCTAGTGGCTTCTTGGGGAGCATTGCGCCTCCACAAGGCTCCAAACGGAGATTACCATCCGCAAGGGTGTGAACTTCGGGATACATCATCGTCTCCGCGTGCCTTAGTTATCTCTTACCTGAGCCCTTTACTTATGCACTTTACTTTGTGATAGCCATAGTGTTTCATGTTATATATCTTGCTATCACTTAGTTGTTTATCTTTCTTAGCATAAGTTGTTGGTGCACATAGGTGAGCCTAGTTGTATTCATGTTGTTGTGAGCTGCTCTTTCAAGTATATTGTTGTGTTGAACATTGAATAGCTTGGTGCTTGTGAATTTCATGATGGATTCATATTCCTACATGCACACAAGGTGTTTACTAAAATGCATGTGAAGAACTAGCTTGCTATTTTGATCGCTTTTGCTACCTCTCTAAGCTCCCAAGTGGTAGGGCTTCATTATATGCCAAAGCTAAGCAAAGGACATTGGAAGGTGAGAAGGAAGACTTTCTACCTGGAGTCTTATCTTTGTGCCACACTTAATTGCCAACTTGTTGTGGATTTATCACGGCAGATGTCCGGGTGAACGGACTTGGATTCGAGGCCATCGCTAACGTGATGGAGTCAAAGGGGTTGATTGGGACGAAGGACACGAGTTTACCCAGGTTCGGCCCCTCAAGTCGAGGTAATAGCCTACGCCCTGCTTGTTCTTGTATTGCTTGTTGTATCGATTACAAGGGAGCTAAAGCTTGACCTAGTTCTCGATAACCTGATCTCTAAGTCGCCCTAGGTCTACCTTTATATAGGAGGTCAGGACCATGGGTCTTTACAATTGTCTAACCGAGTCTCATTGTCTATCCGAGTCTTCCTCTATCTTCTTGTCCAAGCTGTCCCCGAGCGGCTTACACTCCCGGGTCTTCTCCGTCTGGGCCACCTTGCGGCCCACACCTTGAGCCGCTTATCTTCTTGGGTCGTAGACTTTACAGCTCACCCTTGGGCTGGCTCACGAGCCATCAATGTGACTCGGAACCTTAATGGCGGATCATATTGCGGGGTTATATCCCCAACATTAGGCCCCATGTTGAATTGAGCTTGCTCATTTCATCCCTTTCTTCTGCTCTTCGACGAGTCGCCCGGTGATGACCCAGTGTGATGTCACATAGTACCTACGAGAGAGATCCGCTGACGTGCCACCGAATCTTTTATTAAATGGTCAGCCCGAGAATCGAGGCGTCCGCCTCGGTCAAATGGTTTCCGTCGCCTAGATTTTCGCACCTGTCTCGTTCTCCCTTTAAATAAGACCTGTTGCAGGTGAAAACCTTTCCTTCTCCTGCTTGCTGTTCATCTTCTTCCTCTCATCGCCTCCGCTCTAGCGCACTCTGCTCCGACGCCGTCTTCGCATCGTCGTCAACCAGGCCGCTGCATCAACCTATGTCGTTCCAGTTTTTCTTCCGCGTCTGCCACTCCATCATCGGTAAGCCCAAGCGCCTTCTTAGATCCATCGCCACCGTAGTAGGGTTTGCAGAAGCTCCGCCACCGCCGCTCGGGCTCCGTCCGCACCATCGTCGGTGTACTCCCGATGCCGTTAATGCCTTTAACGCACATCCTTGCCGCGCTGCCGCATACGAGGCGGCCGTGCGCAATGCGCGGATCGTCGTGGCTCTGTTTTCTTTCTTCTGCTTCGTCTGTTCTTCGCTAGGTCGAGAATAAGAACCTTTTTTCTTGTTTTTGTAGATCCGTAATTGTAGCGGTAGTTTGCGAAACCTGTTTTTAGGACTTAGCCAATTTTCGCTCCTCCTTTCCTTGTTGAACCGCCAGGCCTCTCCGGCTCTCATCAGCCGGACTATGGCATAGTATTTGTAGAGCCCTTAAAATTGTAAGCCGTCACAGATATCTGCTTGCTCTTAACTCGCCGCGTATTTAATTTTGCACAGTCTTTAAGCCACCAGTATGTCTCGCGCTCCAACTCATGCAACTGGGTCGGGTCTTGCATCACGGAAGAGTATTTAACGGATTTCATTGGCGTGGGCACTCTTCCTTCCAAGGAGGTCCTTCATTGGCGGGTTCCGGGTGACGAAACACGGCCCTCTCCCCAAAAAGGAGAGGTAGTAGTTTTCTCTGACCAAATCGAGCGAGGATTCGTGCCACCCGAATCAAAATTCTTCCGTGATGTTCTTCACCTATACAAGCTTCACCCTCAAGACTTGGCCCCCAACTCTGTTTCAAACATATGCAATTTCCAAGTGCTCTGTGAAGTCTACCTGCAAATCAAGCCGTCTGTGGGTTTGTTTCGAGAGTTCTTCTACGCCAACCGCCAAACCGAAATAAAAGGCGGTCCGAGTCTGGAGCTTGGCGGTATTTCCATTCAATGACGCAGAGACATCATCTTTCCGGCTGCGCAGATGTCGAGTCATCTGAAGGATTGGAACAAGACTTGGTTCTACTGCAAGGACACCTCTCTTGAGAGTGAGCGCCCATTGCTGGGTTATCGTCCCTCCCGGCTCAGGACAAATTCAGAACTTCCTGGTCGGCTCTCAGCTTCGGAGCGTGCCAGGTATGAGCCGGCTCATGCCAAGATCAAGGCACTCATGGCCAATGGTTTAACTGGAGTGGATTTGATCCGCTGCTGGATTTCTTGGCGGATCATGCCCTTAAGCCGTAGAAGCTGGCTTATGTGTGAATATGAAGGCAAGTATGACAGATCCTTATGTTTCAGCCAATCAACCCTGACAGAGGATGACATTACCACTATCATTCGGAGCCTTGTCCATGAAGCCTCCGGCTCATGCAGCGCCATTGGCTTGGCGCCTTTCAACGTCAACAATCCGGCTCCAGATGTAAGTCAATTTCTTCCCATCCGTCTCTTGGATTTTTGTTTGTACCTTGCTAATCTATTACTCTTCTCCGGGTTATTTTTGCAGGCCGACTCTGATTTCTGGAAGAAGGAGTATGTCCCTCCTCCGAAGAAGCTCAAGAAGAAGGCCCCAGCCAAGAAGCCAAAGAAAGACGCCCCGCGAAAGGAATGGTTTGACCCACCACAGTCATCCAGCTCACAGGTAAAATTTTAGTTGTTTGCTTGATATTTTGCCTTCTTGTTTTACCAATGCTTGTTTTACTCACAGGATGATGTGGAGACCAGCCGTGCCAATGCCCTTGAGGTAAACTATGTTTCTTCCGGCTCAGGGTATTTTGTCCCCCGAAAGCCACGGTGGGTTACCAGAAAAGTTCCTCTTTCTCATCCTCTCGCTTACCTCGCTCCCGACTTTCTTTTGAAAAAGCAACAACAGGCTGAACGTCGCCAGACCCAGAGCATCGGCTCCACTGAGCTTATGTCCGGCTTGCCGAACTCGCCGGCTCCGAAGAAACACCCCGCAGAGGTATGTGTTCTTGTTTGATTCATTTCTCTTTATAACTTTGGTGATGTCTCATCTTTCTTAAATTTCATCTCAGAAATCGCCCTCTTCCGGCGACTCTTCGGCAACCGCTCTGCCGCCTCCCAAGATCAACCCGCTGTAAGTGTTTTTCCACTATAACATCTGGTTCTTTGTAGGGTAGTAATATCCTTTGGATTCTGATCTATCTATCTTGCAGTGCTCAAGCCAAGCGTCGGAAGACCAACAAGCCCTCCCCCGACCCTGCTGCTCAAGAGCCGGAGCAAGAACAACTGGAGGAGCCCCAACCAGATGTAGATCCGCCAATTGCCTCCACTGAGCCGGCTGCTGAAGATATCATCCCGGAGAGCCCTCTAAGGGGTCCTTTGAAACCGCCAAGTCCTGCCAAGACCACTGCAACTCCGGAAGTCGTGATCACTAGTTCTGCTCCTTAGTCTCCTCCGGCTCACATGCTGACCAAGCATAAAGAGTCGACCGAGGCCTCCAAGAAGCTTGACTTTGACTCTTCTTTTGAGAAGATGATGGATGAAAAACTCCACGCCGGGTATACGAACCGGCTTTCCACCAGCCGAGATCTAGAACTTCGGCTGGTCAACTTGATGAAGATAAAATATGAGGTACTCCTCCTCTTGCTATAACCTTACTTAGCCCCCAAGGGCCGACTCAAACTTGATAATGTTGAGTCAGAGCTTTTATTATAAGTCAATTTGAAGAGCCATATTGTAGCCCCCAAGTTCCGTATTAACTTTGATGAAGATGAGCCAGAATTGTATTGATTTCTCGAAGATCAAATATACATTAGCCCCCAAGTGTCAAACATATTGCTTGCAATCTGTTTGAGACTTGTATAACTTTGTCTTTAACCTTCATCATTTGATACGATTTCCATTCTAGCGACTTATTCTGTATTTTGATATGTCACAGGAAGCCTTAAAGGAAGCTGGGTCGCAGTTGATGGACCTAAAGACCAACCTGGCAGCTCAACAAGAGGCCCACAGCGTCGCTGATGAAAAGTGCCAGCTTCTCTCTGAGGAGCTGGCCACAATCAAGGCCGATTTTGCTGCTCTTAAGGAGTCAGCTGAATCTGATAAGACTGCTTTGACCCAACGGGCAGATGACGTCGACCAGCGGCTGATAGCCGTGGCGGATGAACTCGAAGGCTTGAAGCGCCACATAAGCAAGACGTCAGCCGCCCTCTTTGGTAAGCTTCTGACAACTTTGTGTTTCAACTGGCTACATCTTTACTTAGACTGGCGACTCATCTGAATTGTCCAGTTTATAAAGGTCCTAGGAGCCGGTAGTTGGCTTCTGATAGCCTGCTGCCGTTGAAGGCCATCTATACCTTAACTGAGCAGTTGTACTGTGGTGCAATCTGTGTTGGAAATATGCCCTAGAGGCAATAAATAAAGTGTTTATTATTGTATTTCCTTGTTCATGATAATCGTTTATTATCCATGCTACAATTGTATTAATTGGAAACATGGATACATGTGTGGATACATAGACAAACACAATGTCCCTAGTATACCTCTAGTGAACTAGCTCGTTGATCGAAAGATGGTTAAGGTTTCCTAGCCATGGACATGAGATGTCATTTGATAACGGGATCACATCATTAGGAGAATGATGTTATGGACAAGACCCAAACTACAAACGTAGCTTATGATCATGTCAGTTTATTGCTACTGTTTTCTGCATGTCAAGTATATGTTCCTATGACCATGAGATCATGCAACTCATAGATATCAGAGGAGTACCTTGCGTGTATCAAACGTCGCAACATAACTGGGTGACTATAAAGGTGCTCTATAGGTGTCTCCGAGGGTGTCTATTGAGTTGGCATGGATCAAGACTGGGATTTGTTACTCCGTGTGATGGAGAAGTATCTCAGGGCCCACTCAGTAATACAACATCACAATAAGCCTTGCAAGTAATGTGACTAAGTGTTAGTTACGGGATCTTGTATTACGGAACGAGTAAAGAGACTTGCCAGTAACGAGGTTGAACTACGTATGGAGATACCGACAATCGAATCTCGGGCAAGTAACATACCGAAGAACAAAGGGAACATCATACGGGATTAACTGAATCCTTGACATAGAGGTTCGACCGATAAAGATCTTCGTAGAATATGTAGGAACCAATGTGTATATCCAGGTCCCGCCATTGGTTATTGACCATAGAGGTGTCTCGGTCATGTCTACATAGTTCTCGAACCCACAGGGTCAGCACACTTAAGGTTTGGTGACGTTTCGATAGTATAGAGTTATGTATGGTGGTGACCGAAGTTTGTTCGAAGTCCCGGATGAGATCCCGGACGTCACGAGGAGCTTCGAAATGGTCTGGAGGTAAAGATTCATATATAGGAAGTCCCGTTTTGGTCGCCGAAAAAGTTTCGGGCTCATCGGTAGTGTACCGGGAGTGCCGGTAGTGTACCGGGAGGCCTCTGGGAGGGGTATTTCGACCCAAGAGGCTATGGGCTGTGGGAGAGTGAATATCAGCCCTTAGTGGGCTGGTGGAAACTCCCAGACAAAGCCCATGTGGCTGGAGGAAAAAAACCAATAGGAAAAGGTGGAAAAAGGCAAAAAGGAGCAATCCTAGTCCTACTAGGGTTGGAGGAGGAGAGTCCTCCTCCACCTCCCACTTCGGCCGAAGCCTCCAAGGCTTGGAGGCCAAGGCTGCCTCTCCTCCTCCTTCCCTCCTATATATACTGGTGGATTTCTAGGGTTTTGCACTAGTTTTTTCAGCCACGTGCTACTCGTTCCTCCAGTGCATAGTTTCTCCTCTAGATCGGTTTTCTGCATTGCTTAGGCGAAGCCCTGCCGGAATTGCTCCACCACCATCGCCGGAGCACCGTCAGGCTGCTGGAGAACTCTTCTTCCTCTCCACTCCCTCTTTCTGGATCAAGACGGTGGAGATCGTCATCAAGCCGTACGTGTGCTGAACGCGGAGGTGTCGTCCATTTGGTGCTAGATCGGAAGGATCGTGATCAAGTTCGTGGGACGGATCGTGATCAAGTTTGTGGGACGGATCGTGATCGGATCATGGGATGGATCGTGATTGGATCGCGGGACGGATCGTGATTGGATCGCGGGACGCATGGCGATTTGGATCGCGAAGACGTTCGACTACATCAACCGCGTTTCTTAACGCTTCCCGCTTAGCGATCTACAAGGGTATGTAGATCCACTCTCCCTCTCGTAGGTGCTCATCACCATGGATAGATCTGCGTGTGCGTAGGAAAATTTTTGTTTCCCATGCAGTGTTCCCCAACAATCTGCACTATCAAGGTCGTGCAATATAAGGATAAAATTCCGGCGACTCTCAAGGGTGTCTTAGAGCTCTTCTCCACCATGTCGAAGCAGATCGCCGAGCTCAAGAAGTCAGTCGCCTGCCAAGGGGCCATTGCGGGCATCAGCCGGGCTTTGGCCTTTGCTCCGGGCCTAACAGTCGCCAAGATGATGGAGGGCTTCCCTTCAAGAAAAGATGACGGCTTGGAGTTTACTGACGCTGACTACAGCCGGTGCATGAAGGAGTCCCGGGTGTTAGCTTCTATCTTGGCGGAGGAGGTTGATCTGTCAACTTATCAAGCAACTTATGACCCGGAGCAGAAGAGAGTCTGCGGTCCTCTGTACGAGTGCAAAGATTTGACGCCTGCTCGGAGTAAGGACCTCTTTGCTACAGATCTTGACCCGTCACCTTATTTCGAAGGCTCTTTTGCGGCTCTAACGAACTGCAATTGGGATTTGGACAACCTCCAGATCAGGGCCACAGAACAGCCGGCGCAGGATGACCCATCAGCTAATTAGCTTCTTCTTAAGAACTTGTATCAGCTTAACCCGCCGTGTGACGGTTGGAAAATTTGTCCGAAATTTTGATCTCCCCTGGGAGTGTAATAGCTAGATGAAACTTTTCTGAAACTTATCATGATGTTTTTATAAGACGATCCGGTTTTTGGCTGCCATTTGTCTTTGTACGCTTTGAATCATTTAGACTTGCCTTGTCATCATAGAAGACACCTGTAGCCAAGATTAGGTAAGCTACACCCGGAGGTGGTGACTCCCTTTTTGATAATTACGGCTAATCCGGTCAGCCGGAGATGGCGTAAAGCCTGGATGATAAGGCATTTTAGAAGATACACCCGGAGGTAATAATATGGCGTAAACGCCGGCGGATAAGCATTAGAAGCTGTACCCGAAGGTAAGAAGCCGCCCTCGCCGTGGCTAATTTTCCTTAGTCGGATTTTTATAAGAATAGCTAATAGGCGTTAGAAGCTGTACCCGAAGGTAAGAAGCCGTCGTTCACCGCAGCTAATTTACCTTAGCTGTTTTTACATGGCCTTACGCCGGCTAATAGGCATTAGAAGCTGTACCCGGAGGTAAGCACCGCTGTTCGTGGGTCATGAGATGTTAGCTACCCGTCGGTAAAAAACCTCTCATAACCGCGGCTAAACTGGTTAGCCGAAGATGGCATAATGTCGGCTGATAGGGTGTTAGTATTGGAAATATGCCCTAGAGGCAATAATAAATTAGTTATTATCATATTTCCTTGTTCATGATAATCGCTTATTATCCATGCTATAATTGTATTGATCGGACACTTAGATACATGTGTGGATACATAGACAAAACCATGTCCCTAGTATGCCTCTAATAGACTAGCTCGTTGATCAAAACATGGTTAAGGTTTCCTAGCCATGGACATGAGATGTCAATTGATAACGGGATCACACCATTAGGAGAATGATGTGATGGACAAGACCCAAACTACAAACGTAGCATATGATCGTGTCAGTTTACTGCTACAGTTTTCTGCATGTCAAGTATATGTTCCTATGACCATGAGATCATGCAACTCACGGACACCGGAGGAGTGCCTTGTGTGTATCAACCGTCGCAAGTAACTGGGTGACTATAAAGGTGCTCTACAGGTATCTCCGAGGGTGTCTGTTGAGTTGGCATGGATCAAGACTGGGATTTGTTACTCCGTGTGACGGAGAGGTATCTCGGGGACCACTCGGTAATACAACATCACAATTAGCCTTGCAAGCAATGTGACTAATTGTTAGTTGCGGGATCTTGTATTACGGAACGAGTAAAGAGACTTGCCGGTAACGAGGTGGAACTATGTATGGAGATACCGACGATCGAATCTCGGGCAAGTAACATACCGAAAAACAAAGGGAACATTATACGGGATTAACTGAATCCTTGACATAGAGGTTCGACCGATAAAGATCTTCGTAGAGTATGTAGGAACCAATGTGGACATCCAGGTCCCGCCATTGTTTATTGACCGTAGAGGTGTCTCGGTCATGTCTACATAGTTCTCGAACCCGCAGGGTCTGCACACTTAAGGTTTGGTGACGTTTCGGTAGTATAGAGTTATGTATGGTGGTGAACGAAGTTTGTTCGGAGTCTCGGATGAGATCTCGGATGTCACAAGGAGCTTAGGAATGGTCTGGAGGTAAAGATTCATATATAGGAAGTCCCGGTTTGGTCGCCGGAAAAGTTTCGGGCTCATCGGTAGTGTACCGGGAGTGCCGGGAGTGTACCGGGAGACCTCCGGGAGGGGTATTTCGACCCAAGAGACTTCATGGGATGTGGGAAAGTATTAACCAGCCCTTAGTGGGCTGGTGGAATATCCACAACAGGCCCATGCGGCTAGGGGAAGAATCCCAAAGAGAAAAGAGTGGGAAAAAGGCAAAAAAAAGGAAGAGTCCTACTCCTACTAGGAGTGGAGGAGTAGGACTCCTCCTCCTTTGGCTCGGCCGACTCCTAGAGGGCCTTTCCCTTGCGCCAAGGCTGCCTCTCCTCTCCTACTATATATACTGGTGGAATAGAGGGTTTTTGGACAATTTTACAGCCACGTGCTACCCGTTCCACCAATGCATAGTTTCTCCTCTAAATCTGATTTCTGCGGTGCTTAGGCGAAGCCCTGCCGGAATTGCTCCACCACCATCACCGGAGCGCCGTCACGCTGCCGGTGAACTCTTCTCCCTCTCCACTTCATCTTGCTGGATCAAGACGGTGAAGATCGTCATCAAGCTGCACGTGTGCTGAACACGAAGGTGTCGTCCGTTCGGCGCTAGATCAGAAGGACCATGAACAAGATCGCGAGACGGTTCGTGATGAGTTCACGGGACAGATCGTGATGAGATCGCAGGACGGATCGTGATGAGTTCGCGGGACGGATCGTGATTGGATCGCGGGACGGATCGTGATGTGATCGCGGGATGCTCGGCGATTTGGATCGTGAAGATGTTCGGCTACACCAACCGCATTTCTTAACGCTTCCCGCTTAGCGATCTACAAGGGTATGTAGATCCACTCTCCCTCTCGTAGATGCTCATCACCATGGATAGATCTTGCGTGTGCGTAGGAAAATTTTGTTTCCCATGCAACGTTCCCCAACAGTGGCATCATGAGCTAGGTCTATGTGTAGATGAGATCTCGAGTAGAACACAAAGAGTTTGTGGGCGTTGATGCTTATATTGCTTCCTCCCTTGGTCGTATTTTGGTTCAACGGTATTGTGAGGTGAAGTGGCCTGGACCAACATTACTCGTACGCTTACGAGAGACCGGTTGCCTCAACGCAACTTGTTGCATAGATCGCTTGCGGGTGGCAGTTTCTCTCACTTTAGTTGGATCGGATTCGACAAAGGCGGTCCTTGAGAAGGTTGAAAAGCAACTAGTGTATCACCGTTGTTGTTTTTGCGTAGATGAGAATTGTTCTTGCTAGATACCCGTAGCAGCCACGTAAAACATGCAACTACAATTAGAGGACGTCTAACTTGTTTTTGCAGGGTATGTTGTGATGTGATATGGCCAATTACATGATGTGATATATGTGATGTATGAGATGATCATGTGATGTATAGATTTTCACAACTTGCATGTCGATGAGTATGGCAACCGGCAGGAGCCATAGGGTTGTCTTTAATTATTGTATGACCTGCGTGTCAATCATTAAGCGCTATGTAATGCTTTACTTTATCGCTAAACGGTAAGAATAGTAGTAGAAGCATGCAGGGCGTGACAACCCCGATGGCGACACGTTGATGGAGATCAAGATGATGGAGATCATGGTGTCGTGCCAGTGATGATGGAGATCATGTCGGTGCTTTCAAGATGGAGATCTAAAGCACAAGTTCATGGCCATATCATGTCACTTATGAATTGCATGTGATGTTAATCCTTTTATGCACCTTGTTTTGCTTAGTACGACGATAGCACTATAAGGTGATCCCTCACTTAAATTTCAAGATAAAATTGTGTTCTCCCCGAGTGTGCACCGTTGCGAAAGTTCGTCGTATTGAGACACCAAGTGATGATCTGGTGTGATAGACTCTACGTTCACATACAACGGGTGCAAGCCAGTGTTGCACATGTAGAACACTCGGGTTAAACTTGACGAGCCTAGCATGTACAGACATGGCCTCGGAACACAAGAGACCGAAAGGTCGAACATGAGACATATAGTAGATATGATCAACATGGTGATGTTCACCATTGTAACCACCTCAACTCACGTGATGATCGGACTTGAGTTGGTGAATTTGGATCATGTATCACTCGAATGACCGGAGGGATGTCAATTTGAGTGGGAGTTCTTAAGTAATATGATTAATTGAACTCATTATCATGAACATAGTCAATAGTGTCTTTGCAAATTATGTTGTAGATTCCTAGCTCGCGCTGTAGCTCGCTTAATTGTTATATGTTCCTAGAGAAATAGAGTTGAAAGATGATGGTAGCAATATTGTGGATTGGGTCCATGATCTGAGGATTGTCCTCATTGCTGCACAGAAGGCTTATGTCCTTAATGCACCGCTCGGTGCGCCAACCCCTCTAGCGTCGTTTGTAAATGTTGTGAACATCTGACAGGCACGTTCTGATGACTACTTGATAGTTTAGTGCATCATGCATTACGGCTTAGAATTGAGGCTCCAAAACGTGGTGAACGTCACGGAACATATGAGATGTTTCTAAGAGCTGAAATTAGGATCGCAGGCTCGTGCCCGTGTTGTGAGATATGAGATCTCCAACAAGATTCCTTGCCTGCAAGATGAAAGAGAATAGCTCAATCGTTGAGCATGTGCTCAGATTGTCTGGGTGCTACAATCGCTTGAATCAAGTGGGAGTTGATCTTCCAGATAAGATAGTGATTGATATAGTTCTCCAAGTCACTGTCACTAAAGCTACTAGAACTTAGTGATGAACTATAAAACGCCAGGGATAGAAATATTGATCCCTGAGTTGTTCGCGATGTTTGACACCGTGAAGGTAGAAATCAAGAAGGAGCATCAAGTGTTGATGGTTAATCAAACCACTAGTTTCGAGAAGGGCAAGAGCAAGGAGGGAAACTTCATGGATAGCAAGTCAGTTGCTGCTCCAGTGAAGCAGCCCAAAGTTGAACTCAAACCCGAGACTAAGTGCTTCTGTTATGAGGTGAGCGGTCGCTGAAGCGGAACAACCCTAGAAACTTGGTAGATAAGAAGGCTGGCAACATCGACAGAAGTATATTTGATATAACGAGTCATTGGTGTGTACCTTGCTAGTACTCCTAGTAGCACCTGGGTATTGGATACCGGTTTGGTTGCTAAATGTTAGTAACTCGAAATAAAAGCTACGGAATAAACGGAGAACTAGCTAAGGGTGAGGTGACGATATGTGCTGGAAATGTTTCCAAGGTTGATGAGATCAACATCGCACGCTCTCTCTACCTTCAGGATTAGTGACGAACCTAAATAAATGTTATTTGGTGTTTTGCATTGAGCATGAACATGACTAGATCATGTTTATTGCAATACGGTTATTCATTTAAGTTAGAGAATAATGGTTATTCTGTTTACCTGAATAATACCTTCAATGGTCATGCACCCAGTGAGAATGGTTTGTTGAAATCTTGATCGTAGTAATACACATGTTCATAACATTGATGTCAACAGATACAAATTTAATAATGATAGTACCACATACTTGTGGCACTGCCGCTAAATGTCATATTGGAATAAAGCGCATGAAGAAACTCCATGCTGATGGATCTTTGGACTCATTCGATTTCGAATCGGTTGAGACATGCGAACCATGCCTCTTGGGCAAGATGACTAAAAAAACTGTTGGATGGAGCGGGCAAGTGATTCATTGGAAATGATACATGTTGATGTATGCAATCCAATGAGTCTTGTAGCGTGCGGTGGATATCGTTATTTTCTTACATTCACTGATGATTTGAGTAGATATAGTGTATATTTACTTAATGAAACACAAGTCTGAATCGTTTGAAAGGTTCAAGCAAATTCAGAGTGAAGTTTAAGATCATCGTGACAAGAAGATAAATATGTTTGCGATATGATCGTGGAGGTGAATATCTAAGTTACGAGTTAGGCATACAACTTTAGACAATGTGAAAGTTGTTTCACAACTCACGCCACCTGGAACACCATAGTGTGATGGTGTGTCCGAACGTCATAGTCGTGCTCTATTGGATATGGTGCGTGCTATGATGTCTATTATCGTTTTTTTACTATAATTTTGGGGTTATGCATTAGAGACAACTACATTCACTTTAAATAGGGCACCATCTAAATCCATTGAGATGACACCATGTGAACTATGGTTTGATAGAAACCTAAGCTATCATTTCTTAATGTTTGGGGCTGCGACGCTTGTGTGGAAAATGTTTTCACCTAATGAGCTCGAACCCAAAGCGGACAAATGCATCTTCATAGAATACCCTTAAGAACAGTTGGGTGAACCTTCTATCTCAGATCCAAGCATAAAATGTTTGTTGCTAAAACTGGGTCCTTTCTCGAGAAAGGGTTTCTCTTGAGAGAATTGAGTGGGAGGAGGATAGAACTTGATGAGGTTGTTGAAACCTCTGATTCAACTAGAAAGTAGCGCAGCAGAGAAAGATGTTTCTGTGAAGCCTACGTCAGTTGAAGAGGAAGTTAATGATGATGATCATGAAAGCTTTGGATCAAGTTACTATCGACCTACGAGGAAATTAGAGCTTGATGAGGTTATTGAACCTTTACTTCAACCAGAGAGTAGCGCAGCGCAGGAAGTTGTTTCTGTGAAGCCTACGTTAGTTGAAAAGGAAGATTAATGATGATGATCATGAAGCTTCAGATCAAGTTACTATCAAACCTCGTAGGGCGACAAGGATGTGTACTTCTCCTAAGCGGTACGACAACCCTGTCTTGGAGGTCATGTTGTTGGACAACGATGAACCTACGAACTATGGAGAAGCGATGATGGGCCCGGAAACCAACAAATGGTTAGAGGCCATGAAATCCGAGAAAGGATACATGTATGAAAACCAAGTACAGACTTTGGTGGACTTGCTCGTTGGACAGCAGGTCATTAAGTACAAATGGATCTTTAAAATGAAGATAGACGTTGATGGTAAATTTTACCATTTGTAAAGCTCGACTTGTTGCAAAGTAGTTTACAAGAAGTTCAAAAAGTTGACTGCGATGAGACTTTCTCACTCGTAGCGATGCTAAAATCTGTTGGAATTATGTTAGCAGTTGCTGCATTTTTCAATTATGAAATCTGGCAGATGGATGCCAAAACATCGTTTCCTTCCTTAAGGAAAGGTTGTATGAGATACAACCAGAAGGTTTTGTCAGTCCTAAAGGATGCTAAAAGATGTGCGAGCTTCAGTGATTCTTCTATGAACTGAAGCAAGCATCTCGGAGTTGGAGTATACACTTTGATGAGGTGATCAAAGTTTTTGAGTCTATACAAAGTTTACGAGAAACTTGTATTTGCAATAAAGTGAGTGGGAGCACTATAAGAGTTTTTGATAAGTATATGTGGATGACATATTGCTATTCGGAAATGATGTAGAATTTCTGGAGAGCTTAAACGGGTGTTTCAAAAGAGTTTTTCAAACGAAGACCTGGATAAAGCTACCTAATTGTTGAGCATCAAGATCTATAGAGATAGATCAAGATACTTGATGAGACTTTCAATGAGTACAGACCTTGACAAGATTTTGAAAGAGTTCGAAATGGATCAGTCAGAGAAAGAGTTCTCACCTGATTTGTAAGGTATAAAGTTGAGTAAGACTCAATGCCCAGTGACTGTAGAAGATAGAGAAAAGATGAGTGTCATCCCCTATGCTTCAGCCATAGGCTCTATCATGTATGCAATGTTGTGCACAAGACCCGATGTCAGCCTTGCCATAAGTATGGCCAGAAGGTTTCAAAGTGATCCTAGAATGGAGCACTGGACAGCGGTCAAGATTACCCTTAGTAACTAAAAGACTAAGGAGATGTTTCTCGATTATGGAGGTGATAAAGAGTTCGCCGCAAAGAGTTACGTCGATGCAAGCTTTAACACCAATCCGGATGACTCGTAGTAGCAATCTGGATACGTATAGAGGAGCAGCCATTTGGAATAGTATCAAGTGGACTGTGGTAGCAGTGTTTACGGTTTGACATAGAAATTTGCAAAGTACACACGGATCTGAATGTCGCAGACCCGTTGACTATAAGACCTCTCTCACATGCAAAGCATGATCGAGCCCCAGAACTCATTGGCTGTTAGATTCATAACAATGCGAATCACATAGTGATGTGAACTAGATTATTGACTCTAGTGCAAGTGGGAGAATGTTGGAAATATGCCCTAGAGGCAATGATAAATTAGTTATTATCATCTTTCCTTGTTCATATAATCGTTTATTATCCATGCTATAATTGTATTGATCGGACACTTAGATACATGTGTGGATACATAGACAAAACCATGTCCCTAGTATGCCTCTAATAGACTAGCTCGTTGATCAAAAGATGGTTAAGGTTTCCTAGCCATGGACATGAGATGTCATTTGATAACGGGATCACATCATTAGGAGAATGATGTGATGGAAAAGACCCAAACTACAAATGTAGCATATGATCGTGTCAGTTTACCTTTACAGTTTTCTGCATGTCAAGTATATGTTCCTATGACCATGAGATCATGCAACTCACGGACACTGGAGGATTGCCTTGTGTGTATCAAATGTCGCAACGTAACTAGGTGACTATAAAGGTGCTCTACAGGTATCTCCGAGGGTGTCTGTTGAGTTGGCATGGATCAAGACTGGGATTTGTTACTCCGTGTGACTGAGAGGTATCTCGGGGCCCACTCGGTAATACAACATCACAATGAGCCTTGCAAGCAATGTGACTAATTGTTAGTTGCGGGATCTTGTATTACGTAACGAGTAAAGAGACTTGCCGGTAACGAGGTGGAACTAGGTATGGAGATACCGACGATCGAATCTTGGGCAAGTAACATACCAAAGAACAAAGGGAACATTATACGGGATTAACTGAATCCTTGACACAGAGGTTCGACCGATAAAGATCTTCGTAGAGCATGTAGGAACCAATGTGGACATCCAGGTCCTGCCATTGGTTATTGACCGAGAGGTGTCTCGGTCATGTCTACATAGTTCTCGAACCCGCAAGGTCTGCACACTTAAGGTTTGGTGACGTTTCGGTAGTATAGAGTTATGTATGGTGGTGAACGAAGTTTGTTCGGAGTCTCGGATGAGATCTCGGATGTCACGAGGAGCTTAGGAATGGTTCAGAGGTAAAGATTCATATATAGGAAGTCCCCGTTTGGTCGCTGGAAAAGTTTCGGGCTCATCGGTAGTGTACCGGGAGTGCCGGTAGTGTATCCGGAGACCTCCGGGAGGGCTATTTCGACCCAAGAGGCTTCATGGGCTGTGGCAAAGTATTAACCAGCCCTTAGTGGGCTGGTAGAATAGACACAACAGGCCCATGCGGCTAGGGGAAGAATCCCAAAGAGAAAAGAGTGGAAAAAGGCAAAAAAAAAGGAAGGGTCCTACTCCTACTAGGAGTGGAGGAGGAGTAGGACTCCTCCTCCTTTGGCTCAGCCGACTCCTAGAGGGCCTTGCCCTTGTGCCAAGGCTGCCTCTCCTCTCCTCCTATATATACTGGTGGAATGGAGGGTTTTTGGACAGATTTTACGGCCACGTGCTACCCGTTCTACCAGTGCATAGTTTCTCCTCTAAATCTGATTTTTGCGGTGCTTAGGTGAAGCCCTGCCGGAATTGCTCCACCACCATCACCGGAGCGCCGTCACGCTGCCGGTGAACTCTTCTCCCTCTCCACTTCCTCTTGCTGGATCAATACGGTGGAGATCATCATCAAGCTGCACGTGTGCTGAACGCGGAGGTGCCGTCCGTTCGGCGCTAGATCGGAAGGACCGTGAACAAGATCGCGAGACGGTTCGTGATGAGTTCACGGGATGGATCGTGATGAGATCCCGGGACGGATCGTGATTAGATCGCGGGACGGATCGTGATGTGATCGCAGGACGCTCGGCGGTTTGGATCGCGAAGATGTTCGACTACACCAACCGCGTTTCTTAACGCTTCCCGCTTAGCGATCTACAAGGGTATGTAGATCCACTCTCCGTCTCGTAGATGCTCATCACCATGGATAGATCTTGCATGTGCGTAAGAAAGTTTTTGTTTCCCATGCAACGTTCCTCAATAGTTAGAAGCGGTACCTGTCAGTAAGAAGCCCCCCTCAGCAATACGGCGTGACCCGCCGGCGGATAGGCGTTAGAAGCTGTACCCGGAGGTAAGAAGCCGCCCTCGCCACGACTCATTTTCCTGAGCCGGTTCTTTGTTTTGTGGCATAAAGCCTGGTGCTGCGGCTCATTTTCCTGAGCCAGGATTTTGTGGCATAACGCCTGGTGCCACGACTCATTTTCCTGAGCCGGGATTTTACTTTGGCAGTGACACTATTTGATATAACTGTGACATGTACAATGATAGTGTACGGTGAGGGGTCTCTACACCCTTAAGTGAAATAAGGCCGAAGATGCGCGATGTTCCACGGCCAGCGGGTCTCCTGACCCGCCGTATCTGAGTCATCTCGGATATCGATGAGGTAATATGACCCATTGTTGAGATTTCTGTTGACTACAAAAGGTCCTTCCCATGGAGGAGAGAGCTTATGCATATTTGTCTAGTCCTGAATCAGCCGAAGCACTAAGTCGCCCTCCTGGAACGTCCGGGTCTTGACCCTGTGGCTGTGATAGCGGCGCAGGTCTTGTTAATAAATTGCCGATCGGGCTGCTGCTAACTCTCGCACCTCTTCCAAAGCATCCAATGCATCTTGGCGCGCTGTCTCATTGTCCGTCTCAACGTAAGCCGCCATTCTTGGCGAGTCATGTCGGATGTCACTGGGCAAGACCTCCTCGACACCGTACACCATAAAGAAAGGCGTGAAACCCGTAGATCTGTTAGGGTTCTGATGCTCCATAATACGGAGGGTAATTCCTCTATCCAACACTCGGGCGTTCGCTGCAAAGGAACCATAAGCCGCGGCTTAATACCCCTTAGAATTTCCTGGTTGGCACGCTCCGCCGGTGCTGAAACATCAAGCCAGATATGCTCTTCGTCACAGAATTTTTTCATAGCCCCCTTGGATAGATTTGTACCATTATCAGTGATGATGTTGTGGGGGTAACCAAAACGGTAGATCAACTTTTTAATAAACTGAACCGCCGTAGCCGCGTCACACTTGCTGACCGGCTCTGCCTCTACCCATTTGGTAAACTTGTCAACCGCCACCAGAATGTGTGTTTTCTTGTCCTTGGATCTCTTGAAAGGTCCCACCATGTCAAGCCCCCAGACCGCAAACGGCCAAGTAATTGGTATCATCCTTAACTCCTGAGCCGGGACATGGAGCACGTCGGCCAAATTTCTGACAGCCGCCACACTTACGGACTAGGTCTTCTACGTCTTTGTGAGCCGTCAACCAGAAAAATCCGTGCCGGAAAGCCTTGGCCACCAAAGACTTCGAGCCGGCGTGGTGTCCACAATCGCTAGCATGAATCTCATTCAAGATCTGTCGGCCTTCCTCTGGTGAAACACAACGTTGGAAAACTCCCGTCACACTGCATTTATGTAACTCACCATTAACTATTGTCATAGACTTAGAACGCCGGGTGATCTTCCTGGCCAGATCCTCATCCTCGGGTAACTCGCCCCGGGTTAAATAGGCCAGATAAGGAATAGTCCAATCTAGGATAACATGTAGAACTGCCACCAATTCTGCCTCCGGGTCAGGAACAGCCAAATCTTCCTCTGAAGGTATCTTGACAGTCGGATGGTATAAGACGTCCAGAAAGACATTAGGCGGCACCGGCTTACGTTGGGAACCTAGTCGTGATAAAGCATCAGCCGCCTCGTTCTTGCGACGATCAATGTGATCTACCTGATACCCATTGAAGTGACCCGCAATAATATCAACCGCCTGCCTATAAGCCGCCATCCGCGGGTCCTTGGAGTCCCAAGTGCCAGAAACTTGCTGAGCCACAAGATCTGAGTCGCCCAAACACCTGACCCGTCTCAAATTCATCTCCTTGGCTAATCTAAGACCATGAAGCAAAGCCTCGTACTCAGCCGCATTGTTAGTGCAGGGAAACATCAGCCGAAGTACATAACAAAACTTGTCACCCTTTGGGGATGTCAGGACAACCCCTGCTCCAGACCCCTCTAACTGCTTGGATCCATCAAAGTGTATAGTCCAGTATGTGTTATCCAGATTTTCTTCAGGAGCTTGACACTTTGTCCAATCATTTATGAAATCCACCAAAGCTTGGGACTTGACTGTCGTGCGAGGAACATACTTTAAATTAAGAGGTCCCAGCTCTAATGCCCATTTAGCAATCCTTCCTGTGGCTTCTCTGTTCTGGATAATATCCCCCAACGGAGCAGAACTAACCACCGTTATCTGGTGCCCTAGAAAGTAGTGTTTTAAATTGCGGTTGGTCATGAAAACTCCGTATACCAGCTTCTGCCAATGCGGATATCTTTGCTTAGATTCTGCTAGGACCTCACTGATATAATAAACCGGCCTTTGCATGGGATACTCCTTCCCAGCCTCCTTGCGCTCGACCACAATTGCAACGCTGACTGCCTTGTTGTTAGCCGCCACATAAGGAGCAATGGTTCTTTATCAGCCAGAGCGGCTAACACTGGCGGCTCAGTCAGCTGTTTCTTAAGCGCCTCAAGTGCTTCACCCGCCGCTTTGCTCCAGAAAAACTTGTCTGTCTTCTTCATCATCTGATATAAAGGAATAGCCTTCTCTCCAAGGCGGCTTATGAACCAGCTCAACGCAGCAATCCGCCCTGCCAGGCGCTGAACGTCATTAATGCACACCGGCTCTCCTAGAGAAGTAATAGCCATGATTTTATCCGGGTTAGCCTCGATGCCACGCTCAGAGACCAAGAAACCCAAAAGATTTCCTGTTGGAACCCCAAAGACACACTTGGTCGGGTTAAGCATCATCTTGTAGACCCGGAGATTGTCAAAGGTTTCCTTTAGGTCCTCCAAAAGAGTCTCCTTCTTTCTGGATTAGACTACGATATCGTCCACATAAGCATGAACATTACGGCCAATTTGACTATGAAGGCAGTTCTGTACGCACCGTTGATAAGTCGCCTGGGCACTCTTGAGTCCGAAAGGCATAGAGACATAACAAAACGCCCCAAAGGGTGTAATGAACACCGTCTTCTCCTGGTCTTTCACTGCCATCTTGATCTGATGATAACCGGAATAAGCATCCAGGAAGCATAAGCTTTCACATCCTTCTATAGCATCAATGATCTGATCAATACGTGGGAGGGCAAAGGGATCAGCCGGACAAGCCTTGTTAAGGTCCGTGTAATCCACACACATACGCCATGTGCCGTTCTTTTTGAGCACTGGCACTAGGTTAGCCAACCATTCCGGGTGAAAAACTTCAACAATGAAACCTACAGCCAAGAGCTGGGCAACTCCTTCCCCAATAGCCTTGCGTCTCTCCTCATTGAACCGCCGCAGAAACTGTTTGATCGGCTTAAACTTTGGATCCACATTAAGGTTGTGCTCAGCGAATTCTCTTGGTACACCTGGCATGTCAGAGGGCTTCCATGCAAAAATGTCCCGATTCTCACGGATGAATTCGATGAGCGCGCTTTCCTATTTGGGATCCATATGAGCTCCAATGATGAACTGCTTAGATGAGTCGCTCGGACTGAAATCTACTGCCTTGGTATCATCTGCTGAAAACTTGAGGGGTGGCTCAACCTTCATGGTTGGCTTTCTTAGGGGGTCCCTATCCTCCGGATCAACATTCTCCTTATAAAACTTAAGCTCCTCCTGGGCGCAACTGGACTCTGTGTAAGTCGCATCTCCTTCTTCACACTCAATAGCCGTGTTTCGGTTACCATGAACGGTGATGGTACCATTTAAGCCGGGCATCTTGAGCTGTAAGTAAACATAGAAGGGCCAAGCCATGAACTTAGCATAAGCCGGTCGTCCAAACAAGGCATGATAAGGGCTCTTGATCTTAACCACCTCAAACCATAAGGACTCCACTCTGTAGTTGTATTCATCGCCAAAAGCCACTTCCAAAGAAATCCTGCCCACCGGATGTGCCGACTTACCCGGCACCACACCATGAAAAACAGTGGACGAAGGTTTTAAGTCCTTGTCGAGCAACATCATTCGCCGGAAGGTGTCATAATAAAAGATGTTTATGCTACTGCCGCCATCCATGAGCACCTTGTTCAACATATATCCACCCACTTGGGGGGGCTACAACCAAAGCCAGTCGCCCTGGGTCATCAACGCGTGGCGGGTGATCTTCACGGCTCCATGTTATGTCATATTCAGACCACTTTAGATACTATGGAACAGCCGGCGTAACCGCATTGACCGCCCGTTTTTGCAACTTCTGGTGTCATCTATTGAGACTAGTCATGAAGACATAGTACTGCCCGGAGCTAAGCTGCTTTGGGTTACTCTAAAAACCGGACTGATTCAGCTGTTGCTGTTGTTGTTGATTATTATTACCAGAGTGCGGCTGCTGTCCCCCGTGATTATCCTGACCCGGATGACCGGATGCTGAACCGCCAGAACCAAATCTAGCTCCTGACCCGCCATGTCCTGGGCCGCCTGGGGGGCCGCCACCGCGATGGTTAGGTTGTGTGACATACCGCTTGAACTTCTGCATAAAAGAACAACTCTCCCATGTATGATTTTGCCGGCCTATCAGGCAAACTATGATTCGGACAAGGTCGCTTAAGCAACTCTTCCATGTTCGAGGAAAAATTATCCCTGCCCGAGGGCGGTCCAAACCTCCTGATGCCCTTGGGATGATTCTGCTGGGCATTTGTGTTGGCCACTAGCTCTGATCCTGCTCTGGATTCTTGCGCTTACTCTGGCTACCATTGTTAACCGCACCCTTGCCTTGCTTGCCCTTCTTGCCTTGACTAGCTTTTTCCTCATCAGAACCCGGATCCTTCGTGCTGTCTGAGTCGGCATACTTCGTGAGAGCCGTCATGAGCTCTCCCATGTCCTGACACGTACGCTTGAGCCGGCCAAGTTTCTACTTTAGAGGAATAAAGTGGCAGTTCTTCTCTAAGATCAACACCGCTTGAGCCGCCGTGATCTGCTCTGATGAGTGAATAATTTTCGAGACCTGTCGTACCCAATGATGAGCCGACTCGCTCTCCTGTTGGACACAGTGATCAAGATCCACAATAGTCATAGGCTGCTTGCACGTCCCTTGAAAGTTTTTAATGAATCGAGCCCTGAGCTCTGCCCATGAATTGATGGTATTAGGTGGTAACCCCTTTAGCCATGTACGAGCCGGGCCTTCAAGCATCATGATGAAATACTTGGCACAAACCGCCTCCCTAACATCCAGGATCTCCATGGCCAGTTCATAGCTTTCCACCCAGGCCTCTGCGGGTAAATCAGTGGTGTAATTTGGGACCTTGCGGGGACCTTTGAAGTCTTTCGGCAACCACTCGCTCCGGAGAGCCGGCGATAGACATGGCAGCCCTCCCGTCCTTGGGGTTACTGTTGGGGAACGTTGCATGGGAAACAAAAAATATCCTACGCACACGCAAACCTATCCATGGTGATGATCATCTACGAGAGGGAGAGTGGATCTACCTACCCTTGTAGATCGCTAAGCGGCAAGCGTTAAGAAACGCGGTTGGTGTAGTCGAACTTCTTCGCGATTCAAATCACCGAGCGTCCCGCGATCCAATCACGAACCGTCCCGCGAACTAATCACGAACCATCCCGTGATCCAATCACGAACCGTCCCGCGATCTCGTCACGATCCGTCCCGCGATCCAATCACGAACGTCTCGTGGCCTTGATCACGATTCTTCCGATCTAGTACCGAACGGACGGCACCTCCGCGTTCAGCACACGTGCAGCTTGATGACGATCTCCACCGTCTTGATCCAGCAAGAGGAGGTGTATAGGAGAGAGAGTTCACCGGCGGCGTGACGGCGCTCCGGTGATGGTGGTGGTGGAGCAATTCCGGCAGGGCTCCGCCTAAGCGCTGCAGAAATCCGATCTAGAGGAGCACCGGTGAAACGGGTAGCACGTGGGCGTAAGTTGTATCCAAAAGCCACCCAATCCACTAGTATATATAGGAGGGAGGGAGAGGAGGGGGTCTGGTGCACCAAGTCCACCTAGGGGATTCGGTCGGCCAAGGTGGGAGCAATCCTACTCCTACTCCAATCCTAGTTGGAGTAGGATTGCTTCCTATTGGCTGATTTTTCCCTTTTCTCTTTAGGACTTCCTCTCCCTGCGCCATGGGCCTTTGTGGCTGTTTCCCCAGCCCACTAAGGGCTGGTTATTATTCTCCCACATCCCATGGACCTCTTGGGGTCGAAATACCCCTCCCGGAGGTCCCCCGGTACACTACCGGCACTCCCGGTACACTACCGATGAGCCCGAAACTTTTCCGGCGACCAAACTGGGACTTCCTATATATGAATCTTTACCTCCGGACCATTACGGAGCTCCTCGTGACTTCCAGGATCTCATCCGGGACTCCGAACAAACTTCGGTCACCACCATACATAACTGTACACTACCGAAACGTCACCGAACCTTAAGTGTGCAGACCCTGCGGGTTCGAGAACTATGCAGACATGACCGAGACACCTCTACGGTCAATAACCAATGGCGTGACCTAGACATCCACATTGGTTCCTACATATTCTACGAAGATCTTTATCGGTCGAACCTCTATGTCAAGGATTCAGTTAATCCCGTATAACGTTCCCTTTGTTCTTCGGTATGTTACTTGCCCGAGATTCGATCGTCGGTATCTCCATACCTAGTTCAACCTCGTTACCGGCAAGTCTCTTTACTCGTTCCGTAATGCAAGATCCCGTGGCTAACATATTAGTCACATTGCTTGCAAGGCTTGTTGTGATGTTGCATTACCGAGTGGGCCCCGAGATACCTCTCCGTCACACGGAGTAACAAATCCCAGTCTCGATCCATGCCAACTCAACAGACACCATCGGAGATACCTGTAGAGCACCTTTATAGTCACCCAGTTACGTTGCGACGTTTGATACACACAAGGCACTCCTCCGATATCCGTGAGTTGCATGATCTCATGGTCATAGGAACATATACATTGACATGCAGAAAAAGTAGCAATAAACTGACACGATCATATGCTACGTTATTAGTTTGGGCCTTGTCCATCACATCATTCTCCCAATGATGTGATCCCGTTATAAAATGACATCTCATGTCCATGGCTAGGAAACCTTAACCATCCTTTGATCAACGAGCTAGTTCACTAGAGGCATACTAGGGACATTGTGTTGTCTATTTACCCACACATGCAATGTGTTTCCAATCACTACAATTATAGCATGGATAATAAACGATTATCATGAACAAGGAAATATAATAATAAACACTTTATAAATTGCCTCTAGGGCATATTTCCAACAGTCTCCCACTTGCACTAGAGTCAATAATCTAGTTCACATCACTTTGTGATTTACATGGTAATGAATCGAACACCCATACAGTTCTGGTGTTGATTATGTTTAGCCCTTGGAAGAGGTTTAGTCAACGGGTCTGCAACATTCAGATCTGTGTGCACTTTGCAAATATTTATGTCCTTCTCCTCGATGTAGAACTGGATGGAGTTGAAGCGTCGCTTTATGTGTCTGGTCCTCTTGTGAAACCTTGGTTCCTTGGCTAGAGTAATGGCACCAGTGTTGTCACAGAACAGGTTTATTGGATTCAGTGCACTGGGCACTACTCCAAGATCTGTCATGAACTGCTTCATCCAGACACCTTCCTTCGCTGCCTCCAAGGTTGCGATGTACTCCGCTTCGCACGTAGAATCAGCTACCACGCTTTGCTTGGAACTGCACCAGCTTACCGCTCCCCCATTAAGAATAAATACGTATCCGATTTGCGATTTAGAATCGTCCGGATCAGTGTCAAAGCTTGCATCGACGTAACCCTTTACGACGAGCTCTTCATCACCTCCATAAACGAGAAACATGTCCTTAGTCCTGTTAAGATACTTAAGGATATTCTTGACCGCTTGCCGGTGCTCCATTCCAGGCTCACTTTGAAACCTTCCAGCCATACTTATGGCAAGGCTGACATCGGGTCTTGTGCACAGCATTGCATACATGATAGAGCCTATGGCTGAAGCATAGGGGATGACGCTCATCTTTTCTTTATCTTCTGCAGTCACTGGGCATTGAGTCTTACTCAACTTCACACCTTGTAACACAAGCAAGAACCCCTTCTTGGCCTGTTCCATTTTGAACTTCTTCAAAACTTTATCAAGGTATGTGCTCTGTGAAAGTGCTATTAAGCGTCCCGACCTATCTCTATAGATCTTAATGCCTAATATTAAAGCAGCTTCTCCTAGGTCCTTCATTGAAAAACTCTTATTCAAATATTCCTTTACGCTTTCCAGCATTTCTATATCGTTTCTGATCAGCAATATGTCATCCACATATAACACTAGAAACGCTACAGAGCTCCCACTCACTTTCTTGTAAATACAAGCTTCTCCATAAACTTGTATAAACCCAAACGCTTTGATCACCTCATCAAAGCGCTTGTTCCAACTGCGAGATGCTTGTACCAGTCCATAAATGGATCGCTGGAGTTTGCAAACTTTGTCAGCATTCTCTAGATCGACAAAAACTTCGGGTTGCATCATATACAACTCTTCCTCGAGGAAACCGTTGAGGAACGCCGTTTTGACATCCATCTGCCAAATTTCATAGTCGAAATAAGCAGCTATTGCTAACATGATTCTGACAGACTTAAGCATCGCTACGGGTGAGAAAGTCTCATCGTAGTCAACTCCTTGAACTTGTGAAAAACCCTTTGCCACAAGTCGAGCTTTATAGACGGTGACATTACCGTCCGCATCCGTCTTCTTCTTATAGATCCATTTGTTCTGAATGGCCTTTCGCCCTTCAGGTAGTACTTCCAAAGTCCATACTTTGTTTTCATACATGGATCCCATCTCAGATTTCATGGCCTCTAACCATTTCTTGGAATCTGGGCCCATCACTACTCCTCCATAGCTCGTAGGTTCATTGTTGTCTAACAACATGACCTCCAAGACAGGGTTGTCGTACCACTCGGGAGTAGTAGGCGCCCTTGTCGACCTACGAGGTTCAATAGCAGCTTGATCTGAAGCTTCATGATCATCATCATTAACTTCCTCTTCTACCATCGTAGGTTCCACAGAAACATCTTTCTGCGCTGCGCTACTCTCTGGTTGAAGTAAAGGTTCAATAACCTCATCAAGCTCTATTTTCCTCCCACTCAATTCTTTCGAGAGAAACTCTTTCTCAAGAAATGTTCCGTTCTTAGCGACAAACACTTTGCCTTCGGATCTGAGATAGAAGGTATACCCGACTGTGTCTTTCGGGTATCCTATGAAGACGCATTTTTCCGCTTTGGGTTCCAGCTTTTTAGGCTGAAGCTTTTTGACATAAGCATCACATCCCCAAACTTTAAGAAACGACAACTTTGGCTTTTTGCCAAACCACAGTTCATATGGCGTCGTCTCAACGGATTTCGATGGTGCCCTATTTAAAGTGAATGCAGTTGTGTCTAATGCATAACCCCAAAACGATAGTGGCAAATCGGCAAGAGACATCATAGAACGCACCATATCTAATAAGGTTCGATTACAACGTTCAGACACACCATTACGCTATGGTGTTCCGGGCGGTGTCAACTGTGAAACAATTCCACATTGTCTTAAGTGACTGCCAAACTCATAACTCAGATATTCACCTCCTTGATCAGATCGCAGAAATTTAATCTTCTTGTTACGATGATTCTCAACTTCACTCTGAAATTGCTTGAACTTTTCAAAAGTTTCAGACTTTTGTTTCATCAAGTAAATATACCCATATCTACTCAAGTCATCAGTGAAGGTGAGAAAGTAACGATATCCACCGCGTGTTGCAACATTCATTGGACCGCACACATCAGTATGTATGATTTCCAACAAGTCACTTGCCCGTTCCATTGTTCCAGAGAACGGTGTTTTAGTCATCTTGCCCATGAGGCATGGTTCACATGTGTCAAGTGATTCAAAATCAAGTGACTCCAAAAGTCCATCAGCGTGGAGCTTCCTCATGCGTTTTACACCAATATGACCTAAACGGCAGTGCCACAAGAAAGTGGTACTATCATTAACAACTCTACATCTTTTGGCATCAATGTTATGAACATGTGTGTCATCACTATCAAGATTCAATATGAATAAACCCCTAACATTGGGTGCATGACCATAAAATATATTACTCATATAAATAGAACAACCTTTATTCTCTGACTTAAATGAGTAACCGTCTCGCAATAAACAAGATCCAGATATAATGTTCATGCTTAACGCAGGCACTAAATAACAATTATTCAGGTTCATCACTAATCCCGATGGTAATACAAGAGAGAGCGTGCCGACGGCGATCACATCAACCTTGGAACCATTTCCCACGCGCATCGTCACTTCATCCTTTGCCAGCCTTCGTTTATTTCGTAGTTCCTGCTTTGAGTTGCAAATGTGAGCAACCGAACCGGTATCAAATACCCAGGCACTACTACGAGAGCTAGTAAGGTACACATCAATAACATGTATATCATATATACCTTGTTTGTCATTGGCCGCCTTCTTGTCAGCCAGGTACTTGGGGCAGTTCCGCTTCCAGTGACCAGTTCCCTTGCAATGAAAGCACTCAGTTTCTAGCTTAGGTCCATGCTTAGGCTTCTTTGTAGGAGTAGCAACTGTTTTGCCACCCTTCTTGGTTTTACCCTTCTTGCCTTTGCCTTTTCCATTTTTCTTGAAACTAGTGGTTTTATTGACCATCAACACTTGATGTTCTTTCTGTATTTCAGACTCAGCGACTTTCAGCATCGCAAACAGCACGGCGACTGACTTGTTCATCCCGTGCATGTTATAGTTCATCACAAATCTCTTGTAACTAGGTGGCAGCGATTGAAGAACTCTATCAGTGATTGCCTCCGGCGGAAGGGCAATTCCCAACTCAGCTAGACGGTTTGAGTACCCGGACATTCTGAGTATGTGCTCACTAATAGACCCGTTCTCCTCCATCTTGCAAGCATAGAATTTATCGGAGGTCTCATACCTCTCGATCCGGGCATTCTTCTGAAAGATAAACTTCAACTCCTGGAACATCTCATATGCTCCATGACGTTCAAAACGTCTTTGAAGTCCCGGTTCTAAGCCATACAATATTGCACACTGAACTATTGAGTAGTCTCCATCACGAGCCTCCCAAGCGTTCTTAACGTCTTCGGAGGTCATGTCTTCTGGCTGGTCACCAAGCGGTGCATCAAGGACATATGACTTTTGGGAAGCCGTGAGGATAATCCTCAGATTAGGGCCCAGACAACAAAGTTACTTCCATCATCTTTCAATTTAGCTTTCTCTAGGAACGCAATAAAATTCAGGGGTGCTACTGCGCGAGCCATTGATCTACAACATAAATATGCAAAGGTTACTTAGACTATTGTTCAAGATAATGAGTTTAGTTAATCAAATTACTAAATCTCCCACTCAAATTGACATCCCTCAGGTCATCTGAGTGTCACATGATCCAAATTCACCAACTCAAGTCCGATCATCACGTGAGTTAAGTTGGCTTCATTGGTGAACATCATTATGTTGATCATATCTACTATATGATTCATGCTCGACCTTTCGGTCTCTTGTGTTCCGAGGCCATGTCTGTACATGCTAGGCTCATCAAGTTTAACCCGAGTGTTCTACGCGTGCAAATCTGGCTTGCACCCGTTGTATGTGAACGTAGAGTCTATCACACCCGATCATCACGTGGTGTCTCAACACGACGAACTTTCGCAACGGTGCACACTCAGGGAGAACACAATTTTATCTTGAAATTTAAGTGAGGGATCACCTTATAATACTATCGTCGTACTAAGCAAAACAAGGTGCATAAAAGGATTAACATCACATGCAATTCATAAGTGACATGATATGGCCATGAACTTGTGCTTTAGATCTCCATCTTGAAAGCACCGGCATGATCTTCATCGTCATCGGCACGACACCATGATCTCCATCATCTTGATCTCCATCAACCTGTCGCCATCGAGGTTGTCACGCCCTGCATGCTTCTACTACTATTGCTACCGTTTAGCGATAAAGTAAAGCATTACATAGCGCTTAATGATTGACTCGCAGGTCATACAATAATTAAAGACAACCCTATGGCTCCTGCCGGTTGCCGTACTCATCGACATGCAAGTCGTGAAGTTCTATACATCACATGATCATCTCATACATCACATATATCACATCATGTAATTGTCCATATCACACCACAACATACCCTGCAAAAACAAGTTAGACGTCCTCTAATTGTTGTTGCATGTTTTACGTGGCTGCTACGGGTATCTAGCAAGAACGATTCTCACTTACGCATAAACCACAACGGTGATACATAGATTGCTTTTCAACCTTCTCAAGGACCGCTGTCGGATCCGATCCAACTAAAGTGAGAGAAACTGTCACCGGCAAGCCATCTAAGCAACAAGTTGCGTCGAGGGAACCGGTCTCTCGTAAGCGTACGAGTAATGTTGGTCCGGGCCGCTTCATCTCACAATCTCGCTGAACCAAAATCCGACCAAGGGAGGAAGCAATCTAAGCATCAACACCCACAAACCTTTTGTGTTCTACTCGAGATCTCATCGAACCATCAACCTAGCTCTGATACCACTGTTGGGGAACGTTGCATGGGAAACAAAAAAATTCCTACGCACACGCAAACCTATCCATGGTGATGAGCATCTACGAGAGGGAGAGTGGATCTACGTACCCTTGTAGACCGCTAAGTGGGAAGCGTTAAGAACACGGTTGGTGTAGTCGAACTTCTTCGCGATTCAAATCGCCGAGCGTCCCGTGATCCAATCACGAACCGTCCCGCGAACTAATCACGAACCGTCCCGCGATCCAATCACGAACTGTCCTGCGATCTCGTCACGATCCGTCCCGCGATCCAATCACGAACGTCTCGTGGCCTTGATCACGATTCTTCCGATCTAGTACCGAACGGACGGCACCTCTGCGTTCAGCACAGGTGCAGCTTGATGACGATCTCCACCGTCTTGATCCAGCAAGAGGAGGTGGAGAGGGGAGCGAGTTCACCGTCAGCGTGACGGTGCTCCGGTGATGGTGGTGGTGGAGCAATTCCGGTAGGGCTTCGCCTAAGCGCTGCAGAAATCCGATCTAGAGGAGCACCGGTGAAACGGGTAGCACGTGGGCGTAAGTTGTATCCAAAAGCCACCCAATCAACTAGTATATATAGGAGGGAGGGAGAGGAGGGGGGCTGGCGCACCAAGTCCCCTTAGGGGATTCGACCGGCCAAGGTGGGAGCAATCCTACTCCTACTCCAATCCTAGTTGGAGTAGGATTGCTTCCTATTGGTTGATTTTTCCCTTTTCTCTTTAGGACTTCCTCTCCCTGCGCCATGGGCCTTTGTGGCTGTTTCCCCAGCCCACTAAGGGCTGGTTATTATTCTCCCACAGCCCATGGACCTCTTGGGGTCGAAATACCCCTCCCGGAGGTCCCCCGGTACACTACCGGCACTCCCGGTACACTACCGATGAGCCCGAAACTTTTCCGGCGACCAAACTGGGACTTCCTATATATGAATATTTACCTCCGGACCATTCCGGAGCTCCTCGTGATGTCTAGGATCTCATCCGGGACTCCGAACAAACTTCGGTCACCACCATACATAACTCTACACTACCGAAACGTCACCGAACCTTAAGTGTGCAGACCCTGCGGGTTCGAGAACTATGCAGACATGACCGAGACACCTCTACGGTCAATAAACAATGGCGGGACCTAGACGTCCACATTGGTTCCTACATACTCTACGAAGATCTTTATCGGTCGAACCTCTATGTCAAGGATTCAGTTAATCCCGTATAACGTTCCCTTTGTTCTTCGGTATGCTACTTGCCCGAGATTCGATCGTCGGTATCTCCATACCTAGTTCAACCTCGTTACCGGCAAGTCTCTTTACTCATTCCGTAATGAAAGATCCCGTGGCTAACATATTAGTCACATTGCTTGCAAGGCTTGTTGTGATGTTGCATTACCGAGTGGGCCCCGAGATACCTCTCCGTCACACGGAGTAACAAATCCCAGTCTCGATCCATGCCAACTCAACAGACACCATCGGAGATACCTGTAGAGCACCTTTATAGTCACCCAGTTACGTTGCGATGTTTGATACACACAAGGCACTCCTCCGATATCCGTGAGTTGCATGATCTCATGGTCATAGGAACATATACATTGACATGCAGAAAACAGTAGCAATAAACTGACACGATCATATGCTACGTTTGTAGTTTGGGTCTTGTCCATCACATCATTCTCCCAATGATGTGATCCCGTTATCAAATGACATCTCATGTCCATGGCTAGGAAACCTTAACCATCATTTGATCAACGAGCTAGTTCACTAGAGGCATACTAGGGACATTGTGTTGTCTATTTACCCACACATGCAATGTGTTTCCAATCACTACAATTATAGCATGGATAATAAACGATTATCATGAACAAGGAAATATAATAATAAACACTTTATATATTGCCTCTAGGGCATATTTCCAACAGTTACTCCTGCCCCTACGGAAACGGAAGGCCCGGGCTCTTGGTAAGCCGGCCTAGCTGGCGCCTCTTGCGGGCTTCCCGCATGGTTTACACATGCCTATGTATCTCTTCGCGGTCGGTGACCCGTTGGAATCTCTCTGCGATGGTTGCTGCTGGAACCTACTAGTGACTCGTAGTGCCGGCTAAAACTACGACTAGGAAGAGGGGTTGAATGGACGCGGCTCCGGCTATGAGCGTATCTCTCCTGCTGGGTCATGGCCGTCTGCAAGTACCCGATGGCGTTCCGCACATCCTCTGCAAAGGGTGCTTATCCGGGATAGGGATCGTCTCAAGCCGGGTGGCAGCTGCTACCATATTCTCGGCCGGGTTAGAATAATGACCAACCGGCGTTGGAAAGCCCCCAGGTGAAGCTTGGTTACGTTGGGTCGGATGAGTCGCCGGCCGTTCCGTTGGGCGGCTATCGGGCGCGCCCGCGGCTTGCCCCGCGCCAGGGGTATTAAAGAGGTTCCTCGCTTCATAACGCTCTGGTAGACGGGAATGATGCCTCCTCCGGTGTACTGCCGCTGCTGACATTTGCTCCAGCCCTAGACAGAAAGCATCTGTCTTGATACGTTCTGCCTCTTCTTCCATCTGGACCTTGAGCTCAGCCATCCTTTGTTGTTTCTCTGCCATCCGGCCCTTGATCCTTGCAATCTCTAGATTCCGAGCTGCTTGATTATCTGGTGTGACTTCAGTGGCCATGAGAGCCGCGAGTTCATCCATCAGCTCCACAAGAACTTGAGCCGGCGGCGGCAGGTTATCACCCGAAGTGGCGGCTCCCGCGGCTGCGTTACTTGCGGCTGGGGCTGATCCCGCCATGAACACCGCCGCATGAACCAGAGGTTTCATAACATCCGACTCAAAGCCATCCGACTCAGGGTATGCATCGTCGTAGCCCCCAAGGCCACCGTTGCGGAGCTGGTACACTGATTTTGTTTCTCCATTTGAAGATTCATCTTCTGAATAAACAAGGGTTTCCTGTGACCCGGATGCTTCCAGATCCATACCTTGAGTGAAGCCTACAAAGACATGCCTCTGGCCCGGATTGGCACGGGCAGGCCGCACGTTACTTGCAGATTGGAGACGCCGAGCCGGCTCGACGATGTTGGTGCAGACGTCCGGCCCGGGTATAGATCCATCAGCCTTTCCGATGAAAACGTGGATCCCGCCGAACGGAACCCGGAATCCATACTCCACGGACTCGGCGTCAAGCCCCCAGCCGGCATCGTCGATGTAGAACCGGCCGCGGTGACTCTTGCTCATCCTTCCGACCATGTATCCCTCGAGCCCTGGGAGAGAGCCCTTTGAGAACTCAACACCACCAAGCGCAAGCCCCGGTGGGCGCCAACTGTCGTGGATTTATCACGACAGATGTCCGGGTGAACGGACTTGGATTCGAGGCCATCGCTAACGTGATGGACTCAAAGGGGTTGATTGGGACAAAGGACACGAGTTTACCTAGGTTCGGCCCCTCAAGTCGGGTAATAGCCTACGTCCTGCTTGTTCTTGTATTGCTTGTTGTATCGATTACAAGGGAGCTAAAGCTTGACCTAGTTCTCGATAACCTGATCTCTAAGTTGCCCCGGGTCTGCCTTTATATAGGAGGTCAGGACCACGGGTCTTTACAATTGTCTAACCGAGTCTCATTGTCTATCCGAGTCTTCCTCTATCTTCTTGTCCAAGCTGTCCCCGGGCGGCTTACACGCCCGGGTCTTCTCCGTCCGGGCCACCTTGCGGCCCACACCTTGAGCCGCTTATCTTCTTGGGCCTTAGACTTTACGGCTCACCCTTGGGCCGGCTCACGAGCCATCAATGTGACCCGGAACCTTAATGGCGGGTCATATTGCGGGGTTATATCCCCAACAAAACTGGAAGAAACTCTACACCAGCTATTCTGGAGTTGCCCTTTTGCTGCTAACTGTTGGGATTTTGTGGGCCCCGGTAGAAATCATAACCTCTCAATCCTTGAAGCTTTTGCACATATCAAAGAGAAACTTGATGTTTCTTTCTTTATGGAAATTATCATCCTTGCTTCATGGGGCATTTGGATCACCAGGAACAACCACATATTCCAGCACATCATTCCAACTTTTCAGGGATGCAGAAACATATATTTTGCAGAGTTACAACGGCTGAGATTCAGAGTAAAAAGGAAATATGCAGCCTTGTATAATATTTGGCTGGATTCATTAGTCATGTAATTTTATTCTTTATTTCTTTTTATCTCTTATTTCTTTCTCGCTTTCTTAGCTTTTAGTATTTTTGTTCTCTTGGCTTACCTCAAGCCTAGCTGTATACAATTATTCCTTCGCTTTTATTAATAAAAATTGCAGTGGGGTTTTACCCTACTGTTTATAGTAAAAAAAGGACATTGGAAGGTTGCACAGTGGATCCTCAGGTAGCTCTGTGGCACAAGTAAATATGTCTTCATATTTGATAAAAGGGTAGCAAATCCAGAATAGACTGTTGGTTATTTAAATTATATGTTCACGTTGAAGATCAACATGACATGTGTTCCCTCACCAGTTATGTATTTTGGTTTTCTGGGTCTTGTGTTAGCTGAAGAGCAACCTTGCAACATGTAGTTGATTTACCAACCATAAAAGCTGAGTTGGTGTAAGTGACAGAGGTGTTGAAGGAAGCCATCTGGATGCATGGTTTATCGGTGATTTGGCATTGAGCAAGTTGATCGAGTAGTGTTTATGATAGTCAAGTGTGACTCACCTTGTAAAAGATGAAAAGTTTAATAAAAGAACCAAGCATATTGATGTGAGCAACTTCTTCATTAGGAATCATGTGAGAGAAAGACTTTGTTTATGAAGAAGATTAACAAAAAAGACAATTCAGCTGATGCCTTAACTAAGGCAGCCCCGAAGGCCAAGTTTGAGCATTGTTTGAAATTGGTGGGCATTCATGCATGCCCGAGTTAGCTCTCATATGCATGCGTTGGACGCAGTCAGTATGTTTGCTGAAATGATTGTGAAAAACTAACTTGTTGTTTTGGTCGCCTCCGAGTCACACATCTTAAAATAGTGCAATTTTAGGTGTTAATGTTATGATAGAAAATGAAAACAGGCTGCTGAAAGTTAATTAGCAAAACCAGTAGGCTATAACCATGATGAACGTTTGGAGAATCCTAGACAAGAACCTAAGTTTTATATAATCAATTGATGGATCGATCCTGCCTCCAACATTTG
Source organism: Hordeum marinum (assembly GCA_022496015.1). NCBI lineage: Eukaryota > Viridiplantae > Streptophyta > Magnoliopsida > Poales > Poaceae > Hordeum > Hordeum marinum. The sequence continues at coordinate 435,783,151 of CM039673.1, read as the reverse complement.
AATTCACAGCGGGAGCAACAAGAAACAGAACAGCTGATGCAAACTCTACCAATGATCTCTACTAACTGACAACATTTTTAGCAGCATCCGAATCACTGATCCCATTGGCTAGGTGGTTGCCTCTTGGTTCAAGTGCATCATCATTCCTCTATCTTACACGGACCCACCCGACATTGCCGCGTCCCCGTTCGCCCCTCTCATCACATGTATCCCCAGCCAGATGAGAAATCGAGCACAACATGCACGTACGTGAAGCTACAAACGACACAAGCCTACGAGGGTAGTACTAGGTAATACTACTACTCCGCGGCTTCAAGCCACCGCGTTCCACTCGACGGGCGGCCACGGCCACGGCTCCCACAGCTCCGGCGTGGCGCAGAAGGACTCCGGGAAGACCGCCCCGTCGTAGTGGAGGTGGTCGTCGCACTCGGACTCCACTGACACCGAGACGTCCGCCGGTGTGGCGCACGCCGTCCCGCCGAGCACGCAGCTCTCCGGGCCCGGCTCGACGTCGACGACGTTCCTCTTGTCGTCGTCCAGCTCCCGGCCGCCTCCGTTGCAGCTGCTGCTGCTGGCCGTGGCGGTCGCCGCGCCACCGCCGTCCCTCTCCCTCAGCCTCTCGCTCAGTTCGTGCAGCTGCAAGTACGCACGTACGCACGTGGTTAGCAGCTGGATCGAGCATCGGGAGGAAGAAGAGACTAAAGAATAGGTGCGCGGCGGCGATTAGCTACCTGTGCGGCGAGGGCGAGCTTCTCCTGCTTGAGGGACTCGACGCGGGAGTGGAGGGCGTCGTAGCTGGCGCGGAGGGCGGCGAAGTCGTGCTCGAGCTGCTTGGAGCGCCACCGCGCGCGCTTGTTCTGGAACCAGATGGCCACCTGGCGCGGCTGCAGGCCCAGCTCGCGCGCCAGCTCCGCCTTCTCCCGGGGCTCCAGCTTGGCGTGGTGCGCGTGGAACATGGACTCCAGCGACCGTATCTGCTCCTCCGTGAACCGCCGCTTCCTCTCCGCCCCCCTCCCGCCGCCGCCGCCGTCCCTCCCCACGAAGCACAACTGCTCCTCCATATCCATGTCCATGTCCATCACCGGCGCGCACAGCTGCGGCTGCCGCTGCTGCTGCACCGCCGGCAGCGACGCGGGCGGAGGCATCAGGAACTGGTGCTGCTGCTGTTGCTGCCGGTGGTAATCCATGTCGACCGGCCCAGTGGGCCACTGCTCTGCTCCGACCGGCCGCTCCTCTGCTCTGCTCTGTTGGATCCCCTCCCTACGCTATGCCGTCCCTCTTCTCTCCGTCTCTCGGCTCCGGGAGGTCCGTTTTATACCGGCGGACGGCGTTACGTGTCTGCGTTGTGCGAGGTGCGAACATGTGGTCTTCGCGATGGCGTATAAAGAAACCTCCCGCCCGGCCGGGCCCACGCAGCCTGACGCCGCGCGAAAGCCGCTTTCGTCGCCCGGGCCAAGTGTCGCGAATCCAGCGGCGCCAAAGGCTGCGCCCACCACGGCGCCCCCATGCCTATCCTCCCGCCTCGAGATCTGCACCCGAAACGTGGCCCGGGCTGACGGCCACGGCTGCGAACAAAGGTTTGTTGCTTCTTCTCCTCCTCCTCCCCCTGCTCAAGTCTTCCTTCCGGCCTACGAATCGCAAATTAAGTCGACCTGACGAGTTCTTTTCGTCCCTTTATTTCTTCTCTCTCGTCTCTGTCTGTCCACGGACCTGTTGCATTTGCATGTACTACGAACTTCTATACCTGGGCATCTCCAACCTGACCCGGTCGGCCCATCGAAGCCCGACCCTAAAATCCAGGGCCTAGCCCGATGGGCTTGCCCGTGGACCAGGTTTGGACCTGAGTTTTGAGTCCACCTGCAGGACCGGACCAGACTTGGGCTTGATATATTGGGATTTTAAGGGGAAAACCCGACCCATGATTCCAAGCCCGATGGGCTTTTCAGGGCCTGGGTTAGGCTTGGGCTTCAAAGTAGGCCCAATGACAGGGCCTGGGCCTCAGTTTTCTGTTCTGGACTTTGTAGGGCCCGGCCAAGCCCGGCCCAGCCGCCAGATATACTACGGACCGATCGATCAGGTGCACGAGAAGGGATAATCACTACTACTCCGGCGGTGTATCGTGGGGGGGCTTGCCGGCCAATGGGTGGTGGAAAGGTGTGCGCCTTGGTGTGCCATGGGGAGACGGGGACGGGCGGAGGGGGGAACAGGTAGGACCAATGGCCGTCGGGGGCTGCAGGCGTCGCCGTCGCGGCGCCAGGTGTGCGGGGGGCTTCCGCCGGAAGGGCCGTCGAGGTGGCGCGCCGCGTTTGTCCCGTTCCCCCGGCCTCCAACGACCGGGCCAGCCGATGCACACACCACACTGTACTCCTACCTAGCTAGCTAGCGGGTCGCGCCGCGCGCGTTGGCGAGTCTTGTCGCCTGTTGTCGCCTTGCGCGGTTGCGCTCCAGTTTACCACTCGATTGATCGTTTACCAGGGACGGTCGGAGGGACATCACGCTAACTCGAGATAGATAGATGCGGTGAAGCGAACGTGATAGGCGAGCACTGGGGGTCAGTGCGGGGAGCAGATGGTTATCCTCGACCGATCGTTTTCCACCCGGAGGCCGGCGATTTGCCGATCCCGAGTCCCGACCTCCCACGATCCCAACGTGTTAGAGCAGATCAGGTAAGTTAAAAGTGGTGACCCAGTGCGGTTGAACTGCCTTTATTTGTTCAACGCTAGCTGCGCTGGTGGAGTTCTCCGAGCTTGGGTAACGGCGGGCGGGGGTCATTTCGAGCGGCGGTAGCACGAGACAAAGTTGATAACCCCCACCAAGACCAGGATATGACTGTCGCCGCCGGCTAGTATACATCATTCCAACGGTGTACTACCTTTTTTTTTTCTTTACAAACAGTAGTAGTTCGTCCCGTGAAGAAACGTTGATCAAGTTTGCGCGCGTAGGAAGGAGATTGGCGCGCAAGCGGTGTCAAGCTGCTATGCTATGCACGGGCAGGGCCGGTTGCGTAGCTGTCCGTGGTGACCACCGTGATTAATCCCGGCGATAAACTTACTCGAGTGCGGTAGCAAGATAGGAGGGAGAGGTGTGCAAGGTGTACGTAGAGCGAACAGTTAATACGCCGGCCGGGACCAGGAGGGGGCGCGCGCGGCGGGGCCACCGCGGACGTCGACGGCCAGCCGGCCGGAGCCGGGCACGCGTCAGTACGCGAGTGGCGCCGGGCGGAGGCGGCACACGCGGCGCCGCGCGGGTGGCGACGGGGCCAGAGGCGGGTCGGCGTCGCTCGCGCGGCACTCGTGGCCCGGCTGGTGCGCGCGTCGGCGTCGCGCCATTTTTCTGTGGAGAGATGAAAAGCTTGGCCGCGTGGCCACGAGCTTCTTTCTGCGTCGCGCACGCCTTCCCCTCCCTCCCGAGCTCGTGGGATTTCATGGCGCCATCTGGTCTGCTACGGTTTAAATTCGGCTGGTCCTGGGGATCGAGACGGGCGCGGGAAGGAATTCGACCCGTGCGTGTTTCATTTTCGTTTGTGTGCAATGCATGCATGGTACTGTGCACCGGCTCAGGCCGCCTGCCTACCCAAATTTTTTTTCGTTTGTACTGTATAAGCATGGCGCTGTGCGCCTGAATCCACCTACCTCTTTTAAGATCAGTCACATGAACGAATGAACGATCCTATCCGTGGGCAATTCTTGTCCGAAATGCACACTGCCGTTAAAAGAAAAGCCTGGAATCTAATCCACATGTTCCTATGGTGTTGTTGATACCTGTTACGAGGCAGCACGTGACGATGTCTGCCACGATTTCTTCCTCTTCGTCACTACCAGGAAAACTTTATACAAAGATGCTTACCAGTAACGTTTTTTAAAAGAAGACGTTGCTGCTACTTAGCAGTAGCGCGTGTAAAACAACAGCGTTACTAATAAACACATATCAGTAGCGTGACACGTATAAAACGCGCTATTATTATAATTGGCACATCATTCCCGACAGGCTAGGTATAGTAGTAGCGTCCTTCCTCAACCAGCGTTGCTGCTATTCTACTTAGCTATAGCGCTTGGTACCAACCCGTGCTGCTGCTATGCCAACCTTATCCACCCCGTGCGCTCGCTCTCTCTTCCTCACTCCCGGCCCCTCACTCCTCCCTCACACTGTCGCTCCCTCTCTGCCCCCTGCCGCTCGTCGTCGTCGTCGCCTACTCCTCCTCCCTCTGCCGTCGTTACCTCCCCCTCCTTCCTGGACTCGATAATCCTTCCCCTCCTCCCTCCTCCCTCCTCCCCGCCCCACCTCCTATGTCCTCCCTCCACTCCTCCATTCGTCGTCGGTCGGCCCCTCCTCGCTTCGCCTTCCTCCTCCGTCCTCCTTCCTCCTTCCTCCTTCAGTCGCCCCTCCTTCTCCCTCCTCCCTTCACTCCTCCATTCGCCGTCGGCTAGCCCCTCCTCGCTCCGCCTTCCTCCTCCGTCCTCCTTCCTCCTCCCTCCTTCAGTCGTCCCTCCTTCTCCCTCCTCCCTCCTCCATCCACAACCCCTCCTCCCTGCTACATTTTGATTTAGTAGGCTAGTTGATATTTTCTTGTTGATATGCAACATTTTGATTTACTTAATAGTTTGTAGTTGATATATAACAATTTTGATTTAGTATGATTAACTGATTAGTAAAAATTTAGACATTGTTGACAGTTTTTAGTTGATATAAGCTTCTGTTCATATATAACACTTTGATTTAGGATAGTTTCTAGGGTTTAGTTGATAGTTTCTAGTTAACTGAATTGTTACTAGGGTTTTAGTATATTATTTTTAGACATAGTTGATAGTTTCTAGTGATATTGAAACTATTTACTCATTTGCTAGAATGAACATGTCATATTCTGAATATAGAGGATGTCTTGATGTTCTTGTTTGCAACGTACCTCCGAGTGGCCTATGTTTTGCAGGAATGTTGATTCGTTTCCGTTCCGGTAAATTTTAGTAAAGGTCATGCCGAATTTTTTTCATAAATTTTAGCATGACTTGTGCTACAATGTAGGACATATCGAGTGCTTGTGATTTGCCATAACGGGAATTCAATGATATTCCGGCAAAACATAGGGCATTTTTTCTATGTCATTGCTCGATATATGGAACGGGTTGACTTTAGGTTTGTTTCGGCTCCTTGTGTGTCTTTCAGTGAGGGGGGTGTCCACCATATATATATATATATATATATATATATATATATATATATATATATATATATATATATGTATATATATGAGAGAGGAAGAATCCCGACTGTTGTCTGTGGGGGTCGCTTCTCCTTCTTTTCCTTGTTCTAGATATTTGTAATGCACTAGGGAAAGGAGGAGTAGCGACCATCACCGACGGTCAAAATATGAGAGAGGAAAAATTCCGACTGTTGTCGTGGGGGGTCGCTTCTCCTTCGTTCCCGTGTGCTAGACATTTTGGTGTAATGCACTCGGGAACGAAGGGAGGAGCCACCATCACCGACGGTCGCAATATCAGAGGGAGTGCCCACCATATACTTGAGATGGGAGTTTAGGAAGGAAAGACTTGACAGACCTAAAGTCAACCCGTTGCATATTGAGCAATAGTGATCTGTGTGTTGATCAGTTTCCTGATAGTTGCCTTTGATCGATTTTAAATGTTTCAACTATGAACATAGGAAATGTCTGACGATGAAAGGAAATTCGTTATGTGCGAATGCTGCGAAGACGAGCGTGGCCTGTGCGACAAGCCTCACCTAGTTGATGGTAGGCGCTTCATGAGACCTTCGAAGTGGATATAGTAAGTCACAACGACAAGTCTTTTTTCGTAATTAAGTATGACTTCTGCTTCTTTTGCTTCAACTTATAATTTTAATTTTTTACTATTCTACTAGCATATCCCCTACCATGCAAGAATTTATGTCTTGGATAAGATTGGTTTCGATACTAAAAAAAGTATGGAGGTAAAGAGAGTTCACTTAAGGACCGAGCATGGTTATACTTTTGCCGTAAAATTGTACAATGCAGACACCTACTCCTATTTTGAATGCAAAAGTTGAAAAGCACTATGAAAGGCTTATGCATTTGAGCCTAATATGCTTATCACCTTTGATATTTGTCCGGAAGATGAAATTAAAGGTAATATCGACATCTGGGTCGATGTGCAGACGCCTCCAGTTCTACCATTATGTGAGTTTCTCAACCATATTTATTAAATAATTTATATTGTTTATTTAAAAATAGTTGACAACTAATTTGTAGTGACAGTTTATTTCCATTCAAGCAAACATGTCCAGCGCTTAGTAGACAGCACCTACTACTGTCCCGGGGCTGAACTACTGCAAGGAGATAAATCATTATGTTTCATGGCTTGAGGATCTTGATGCTGTCAAGACAGGTTATTTTCCTGGACTTCGAGATATTAGTACTCAAAACGTGCGACCACTAGTATGCGTATTGAACTACGGTCACATCTATCTAGGAAAGATGGTAAGATTTATACTATTTGTCCTCGGTGCATCTTTTGCATACATTATTTTTTAAGCTAAACTTCATTGCTAAGTATGTTACTACGATGTTTTTCAACAGGGACTCCCGATGAGTGTTGTGCCTCGTTGGATCGAGTCTAAAATGGTTAGCTTACGACCAAGATATCATGTATTGCACATGAGTGCATTCATCATTTCTCGAAGCGAGCAAGTCTTAATAGTCAAAGACTGAAGCAAAATTGTGAAGGATCGTAGAAAAGTACTAGGGGGCAGCAATCAGAAGCGTATCCCACAATTAGGAGACAGGTTCATATGCATTCTCCAATATGATGAAGAAGGAGTGCTACACATGTTTTATGCTATTTTACCTGAGAGAGAGCAGCAGGAATAGGTCCTAGGTATTAAGAACAATTAGTTAGTGTTGATTATATATGACTAGTGACCTAGTGACCAAGTTGATGCCCAAGTTGATGATGAGGAGGAGGAATTGTTATATGATGATGATGATGAGTTGTTGTTATTATAACTAGTGACCAAGTTGTTATATGATGTCTCATGGACGAAAATAATGATGATGAGGAGTTTTTATATGACAATGATGTATTATGATGATCTGATGAAACTACTGTATAGAGCTTGTATAAATACATCACAAATACGTAGAGGAGGTATGCATCTGTGAAAGCAGTAATACTAGCAACAACGCTGGAAGCCATCTAGCAGCAGCGCTGGATTATCAGCGACGCTTGCCTCTCTACAGCGCTACAAATAGTTAGTAGTAGCGCTGGTAAATGCAACGCTACTGCTAACCAAACTTAGCAGTAGCATTGCACCAACCAGCGCTACTGCTATAACTTAACAATAGTGTCTTAGCAGTAGCGCTGGACCCAGCGCTACTACTATAGATTTGTCAAGCGCTATTAGTAGGGTTTCTCATATTAGTGCGTACTTTCCCAGGGCCAAACACGAGATCCTGATAAACCACATGGCAAAATCAAAGCAATACTTTAATTTGCGTAGCTGCGTCGCCACACCGGTACATACAGCCTTTTCTTTGTTTACTTCAAAGGCAAAGCTAGTCCAACCAACTAGACAAGGAACGCACCTTCGCCAAGCAGTTAGACCAAGTCATTCTTCTGCAAAGCGATACCACTTTGCGCTGCGCTAAATCGCACTAATCAACACAAATTTGCAAGTTTTATTATCGTAGTTGATTAGTAGGCCCTACCAGGTTGCTTGTGGCATCCCCTCTTATTCAGTCTCTTTAGGTTTGACCTCCGACCACGGAGCACATTCTCCAATCAGGGAGCCGTTGCGTATTAGAGAACCATATCCGCGCACGAGCTTGCTGTCAGGCCTCTGGAAAACCATCACAGTTTCACACGTTAGTCGGACGGCTTTTCCTAGGGTTTGGCTTCCCATCCATTGGTGCCACTACAGCTGTTCCCAGGTTCAATTCATGTCCGAGACTAATCGGAGTGACAAACATACAAGCAACATGTTCTGATTAGTAGTCGAGGATGATACAAAATGACTAAACTCTGAACATGTTTCGGTCTCGAAAACCTCCGCGTGTCAAACTGTGAATAAGTTGGTAAATGATGTGAAGTTGCTCTGCAAAGCATCAAGGAAATATTTACACATGGAACTGGCTTTATATATCTATCTTATATCCTACAGTAGTAATGGGCAGGCAATTCACAAGCTGCGGTCAACAAAAGTCATCTATGGTTTAAGGTGGAAAATACAGCATTGGCAGATGTCAGCAAAAGCAAGATAAAAACATGAAGGATCGAGGTATCCCTCTATGATAATCACTCAAATATACAGAAACGTCACAACATTGTCTGACCGGCCAGTCACTCGCACCCTCATCGGCAAGTAAACGATAATATAGACAACTCAAAATCAACTGTTACAAGTGACAGACAGATCATACAGCGCCTCAAAAACCCGGGAAGCTCCACAGGTTTGTAGTGCTTAGGTAGACTGTTTACTTTGCCGGCCAATAAGCCTGCACTGCTCCGGTAGCAGGGAGCAGACTACCTGTCCCTTGACACGGCAAAGCTCGCCATCTATCCCACAGCCATTGTGGGTGTTTGCACCAGGTTTAACCTTAACTGATTTCACCTGTCAATGTCCGACCAAACAGTTAAGACCGATTCATTGTTCTTACAAGACGTAAACTATTACTGTGCAAAAAAAAGTAGTAATATTTCTGGAAATAAAAATGGACCCCCGCTTGCTTTGATGAACTAGTATCTTATTTTTAAGGAGATTTTCAGCACCAGAACTGGTCTGAATGCATAAAACACAGACAAAACTACTGGTACCAACATCAAAAGCTTCGACTGACAACACTAATTTTGCACAAAGGTCTCATTAAAAGGTGAAAACCGGTCGTAAACATGCATCTTCAGAATTGTGACTTGCAAGCAAGCTAAGAATAAAAAGGAATAAACATAAGCAAAACTTCAATACAAGTGTGCATATGATCTTATCTTCTCCAACAACAGGCTATCATATAAATATCACAAGACATGCTTATTCAGAGTTCATTCAAACATGCACAAGATGGTATAAATATGCAGTATCTGCCATTAATGTACGACAGGGTTTTGCAGAACCCGAAAGAAGTAGATGAGTACAAATGAAAAGCACTTTACAAGTTAGTTTTGCTGCACATAGTCAAATGGAAGCTCTTTAAAAAGCAAATGGAACAGGGCAGAAAAAAACTTGAGCAAGGAGGACAGAAGTTGCATGATACCTTGACATATTCCACATACGGTAAAGAAAGATGGCGACCAAATTGCAGTAGTATGAAAAATCTCAACAGCTTCCATCTCCCCCTTCCACCAACTAAAAGTAAGTCCAGACTGTTGTCGTCATGGTTCGCATTTGGAGCAACAACCTGGGAACTTTGAACTGTTTTGCATGAGTGGTTACATACTAGGACACCAAGAAAGTGCCCCTTCCTGACAACCCATTTCTCATCCAAATTTGGCACAAGTTCCATAGATGTTCCGATTTCTATATCTTCTGGTGCCTCAGGAAGTTCGATAGGGTGGTCAGGCTCCCAAGTTGGCTCTGTGTCCCATCTCGGCCCGGTGTCCCACTTTGGTTCATTGTCCCAAATAGGTCCTGGATCTGATATTGTCGAGGAAATGTCCTCCTTATCATGCATTGAAGGGGCTGCCCAAGATAACCGTGTATCATTAGAAGCTGTGACACCTACTGAATTTCTATCGGTCCTTGTTTTGGACCTTGTTCTTGGCCAGTATGATGCATGATGCGGTTGAGGGCGTAAGACTTCTTCTGGTTCCGAAACAATGTTGCTTCTGCCCATAGATAGCCGTTTTGCTTTTGGATCAAGACCACGAACATACTCTGACGGTTCACTGCTTGCCGCTGTACCACCTGATGTGTCGAAGTCCCCGAGAGACATCCGACTTGGAGTCATGATAGAGTCAATACTTGAAAAACTGGAAGCTCGTGGAAATCCTTCTCTTTTTGATCGACTGCGCATTACATCTGTATAGACATCAGACAATTCAACCTTGTCTTGTCCTGTACCTTTTGCATGCCCAGCCATGTCCTTTGACAAAGGAAGATATTCTAGCTCATAGAAGTAACTTGGTAGACACAAAAATTTGAGTACTCCAGCCACAAAATATCGAAGAGGGCCAAATCTCTTCTGGTATTTCTCGGAAAGTTCCAGGACTGCAGAAAAGTTGAAACGGCTTAGTAAAAAAAAAATTGCTATGTCATGCTGCACTTCTGCAAATACTTGATAGTAGACAAATAAACTAAACATCCATGTCTGCAGTTATGGCAGTTTAGGATACACTAGTAAATTAGTAATAGCGAACTATACACAGATCTTGAAACTCATTAAGAATAGACTTACGAGGACAAAGCTACACCATTTGCTCAGGGAACTTTAGATCGAATGCAAACTTACAAAAAGCAAATTAAAAGTGGGTTATCATATGAAGCTCTTGACGAAGTCCTCCAAATTAAAAATGCATGACAAAAAACACCTACCAAAATACGTATGTGCTGATATTTAAAAAAAAACAGAATTAAATCCATATTTGACTATCTGTGGAATCATTATATACTCCTGCAGTTCGTAAAAAGGTGAAATTTAAACATTGACATGGTTATCAATTTGCATCTTTGACCATTAGTATTTGTAGGTGCATGTTAGTATAAAATTATGAAATTTTATATTATGAAAAGGTTTTCATGAAAATTCTAAAGGTACTATTTTCACTATACCAATCTAAATATTTGTATATGTATAGTGCTCAAAGTTAGAAAAGTTTGTTGTACGATTTCTAGGATGTTATTTATTTTACAGACGGAGGAAGTATGTCATACAGTATTACTCTTGTTGTTTTAGACATTCATATATTCTCCATAATGCAACTTTGACAACTAATATCAATTGTAATCTATGTATAAACCCCCCCAAAAAATGTATATCATGAAAGTAATTATCAAGATAAATTTACGCATAGGATTTTCAAGTATCAATCTAAATCCTTAGAGATGTTGGTAGGCAGAGTTTCTAAAGTTTGACTTCGCAAATGTCTAACAACAAGTTTTAGGGAACAATGGAGGAGTATATTAGAAGAAACGTGATAAATAGTGAAACAAAATAAATGTAAAAGCTCATTTGCAGTTACCAACTTACCATCACTAACAAAACCATAGTATGAAACAGTTGTGCCGAAATGTATTAGCCCGGATTGGAGCCACTCAACAGCCAATATGTCTAGGGTTGTAAAGCCACCCTGTTACCAAGGGATAGTTCTCATGAGAAAAGTTTAAAAGTGATAAACCAACTTTGTAGAAGGTGAATGTGAGAACATATAATAAACTGAAATTCCAGTCTTCATGTAAAAAGAAGGTGTGATAAATTTGGCATACCTTAACAATCAACAATGAAGCGGAAATAGGATCCTTAACTCCCAGAACAGTCCAAATAAGTGAGTTGTCAGATCCTGCTGGGATTATTCCAACTGGAATTGACACAGCTTCTGTTCTATCGCTTCTGGTGAGAAGACCGTTGAACACCTGCAAAATTATCAATGTTCAGCTAACATTTAAGTCACCAAATCATATAAAATAGTGATATGAACATTATGTGCAAACCTCATTTACTATTCCATCGCCGCCAACACAGACAATCCCTACAAAAATATAAAAAAAAAATCAAGGTATTAATTAGACCAGCTGCAATGGCTGCCTCTATATTGGGTCTTACCTAAACTACTTAGCTACATGTGTAAATTTTATACCATCAGGGAATGCGCCAAAATCAAAAGTAGACGCGAGAGACTTCGCATGACCAGCATGAGTAGTTTTAACTATTTCCATGTGAAAACCTGCAAGCTACACCAGATCACAGGTGATTAGTTGCTGGAAGTAAACAATATAAAAACTACATAGTAGTTAAGAATAAGAGTATCTAATATTTATATATGATAGAAAAAATCAATAAATTAGCGCACCAAATCACCAATATCCATCATACACAGGAGCTTAGAAATTTCAGCTTATGCAACTATTTTCTAAATAATCTACAGAAAACGAGATTGTAGTACCCAACTTAGTTCATTTCAAAGTGAATAACTCATATGAGTTCTACATGATTACAACAGTCAATTTCATGCTGTCACGGGAAGAGTTAAAATGCTAACCCTATTGCCTAAATATTCATTCCAGTTAAATTGCTGTATTCCTTATTTCCCACCTTTACTATTATAAGTTGAAATTAATAAGAAGCTGAAATACTCCCTTTGTTTTGCTGTTAGTTTAAAATCTGTGTGCTCAAACTTAACCACCAATAGGTTTAAGACTACCTAGATTACCAATATGAAAATTACATAAGTACATTTATTGTTAAAGTATTGTCATATTATTAATTTATCATCACCTATGAATAGTAAGGGTCAAAGTTATCAAATACACTAAAAGGCCAAGAATTTAACAGTATAACTTAAGAAACAACAGAGGAGAATACTATCATCTTCTTCATGAGATTTCCACAAGATTGAAAACCAAATGGTCAATAGAAGTTTCATGAAGCAAGTTCATCACCAGACAGATATATACAGTTACTTAGAATATTGCTTTTAAAAGCAGTGCAAATGGTAGAAGTTTTATGGTGAAAACATCAAAAGTTACCTTAAATATAGGTTCTGCTTTTTCATGGAAAACTTTAATTGATCGACCATGTCCAGAACGAGGGTTCAATATAACAAGTATTCTTTGCGGAGTTCTGCATTTGATTGGTGGGTAATCAAATAAAACCCCACCAAGGGGGGCATCCGTGTCTTCCTTGATACTGGATGTTGAAGGACGTGGCAGTACATTAATGTATATGTTCTGTTCTGCAAAGCATGTTACCCACAAAATTGCCTCGTCTAGTGTAGAGGCCATAAACCGGAAGTCCTTCCGAACTCTATGTGTCTTTCCAAACAGAGAGTTTTTAGCAGGATATGCATGTAAAGTAAAATGTTGGACACCAGAATTATAAGATACCTGCGAAGATACAAATACGGCACACAAAATCACTGGATTGTCTAACTGGGTCAAATAACAATTGAAGTGCATCTTGGTCTCTGAAACTTACAGAGATGACATCCTCAAGGCTGAGTACAGTTGAACCCCATATAAGGGCTTTACTTGTGAGTCTTGCATCAGTTGTATCAGCTTTCTTGTTTGATGACAAATTTCCATCCACTCCTATACTTTTATTTTTCCTGTCAAAAAACAGTTTGCCAGCATAGACTTCGAAACCTACAAAATTGGACCTCTCATCCACCGTATCAGTTCTACGCTCATGGTTTTTACCCTTTTTGGCATCTTTATTGTCAACAGCCGCATGTTTTTGCCTCAAAGATCTAGATTTGCCTCTTTTCTCTGGAAATACAGTGGGGGAAGATTGTTGTCCAGCTGCCTTTTGAGAACGCCGACTACTGGAACGGCGGCTGGATTTCTGAGATGAGTTTCTGGATGTTGGATTTTCTAAATCAGCTGCGTCCATCTCTTTGTTTTAAACAGGACCTTAAGAGCATCGGAACGGGTAAGGAGTTTGATACAGCTTAAGAAGTGTATGGCACATGATGACCCGAATTGCCCTGTGAAAGGAATGGCATAATTAAATAATCTGCGACAAAAGAGAAACAGAACAAATATAAGTAAGATGCATATATATAGCTGCTAACTGCTCGTTGCTTCCCATGGATCAAAGGCATGTCTTGAGGGCAAATAAGCACATGAGCTTCATCCCAAAAAGACTTAGCCACAAAAGGCGAGCTCCTCACTGGTACTGCTGGAATATCTGAAGTGATGATATATTGTGCCTGTATCTACTAAACTGTCTAGTACCCTAGAATACCTTCTGTGGAACTTCAACCAATTCAACTCCTATAGCCGTACAAATTCAGATCTCCACAACTACATGTGCTACAACTCATTTCCAGATGTACACCAAGGTCCCGAATTCGTGGTTTGATACATAGATATGGGGAGCACGACGGGGCGGATCTAGATTGTTTGGCGGGTGTGCACCGGCACGCGAAAATTTCATAGGATCAGTTCGGGTCAAGTAATCACCGAATGACCAAAAAGCTCGTACCTCAGAAACCAATGTCCAGGGTTGCGGCCGGCGCGGAGACGGCAGCGACGCGGTGAAGTAGGAGCGGGGGCGGCGACACGCGTCAGCGGCGGGGTTGTTGGGGGAGCAGAGCGGAGCGGTGGTGGACTATGGGAGAGATTGGGTAGGGCAGAGCATGAGAGCAGCGTGGCGGAGGAAGGGATCGGGGAGGAAGAGGAAAGGCACAGGACTACAGGAGGGTGGAGAGGAGGAAAAGTCCGTCTAGCTGGGGAGGAGTGTGGAGTTTTTTGATGGTTCAAATCGGTGGCTGGCACGATTGGTGATTTGATTTGATGGTAGATGGATGGAGGGTGGAGATTCTGTTTCTGACTGCGTCGGAAATTATTGCGTCACTCTATCTCGGATGCGTGGTAAAAACAAGAACTTTGTGATGGTGATGGTAGTAGTTTGTGATTCGAAAATACCCAATGAAATCTGGATCTTGGCGTGGTAATCAAACATCTATAGATTCACGCATAGGTAGAGATATGGATCTTGAGGCAACAATCTCTTTGCCCTTTGATGGGAAAAAATATTTTTGTTCTTTGCACTCTTCGTTGGCTCGATCCTATTGCATATGAGAACGGGAGACTCGATAATGACGCGCGCAAGTATTTGACTGTTAAAGACAAGACATTACCGTTAATAATTCAAGTTTAGGCTTGGTATTACAATTCACTCTGTCTATTAGGCATATAAGAATGGAGCAACACTCTACTGACGTAAATATCTTCGATGTGTGATCTTTATCGCACAACTGTTTTAGTGTTGGAACTCGTTGTTACCATAATTGCACATTCCCTCTTTTGAGTTGTCGTCATTCTTCTTTGACATGTAGCGGTGCTCTCACTACACGACTAGGGGCACCCCCTCCCCTCACTCCCCTTCCCGTGCGTCTCACATGCTACATGTACAAATAGTATGCCATTGTTGGAGCCAGACTGGTGCAGTACCGTGTGAACATACCATATTACAATGTGGTGAAAAAGGTAAAGAAGACGACGAGGTGCAAAGAAGAATGCAAGGATTCCAATAAAGGGAACCCCTCGAGACCACAACCACCACTGCTCCCTTCCTCGTCGTAGCACATGCCGTTGTCTCGCTCTTTGTTGTGTAACGGCCTTCATTTACACTTCACTTTGGGCAATGACCACCCTGGCATAGATGATTTCATTAGCAACATTCTCTATTATCATGTTACTTCATCATCTTCGCTCTTTCACATCACTCTCATGGGCAATGACCACCCTTCCAGTGATGAATTTGTACTTTCTTTCATGCGTGCTCGACGAGGTAGAGCCTTTCTCATCTTCATTTTCACTCTGTCCTGGCCAATGACCACCCTTCATGTGAGTGTTGGATGACACGATGTTGGTAACGCCGCAACTCTTTGATGTGACTACCCGCAATCTCTCCCTGCCGGTGGTTCAGGTGTTGTCTTGGTAGAACTCTCATGTGCTCTTTAAAGTTTGCGTTTTTATCGTCTCTTAGCATGTTGTGCCACCTCGATAGTCTCCCTTTTGTTGTTAGTGGTGCCATCTATGTGACTATGACATAACTTCTGCTACATCAAACAACCACCTACGCTTGTATGATGTTTAGTGTGTTGAGTTGTAATTATGTCTTGATGTTTTCCTTTTTGTGTATTTATCTTTCTAGGATATGTGTCCCTATGTTTAGGTTTTCCATCCAATTTTTCCTATAACCTGGATCTCTGATTCCTGGCTCCTCCACTAACTCTAGGTGAAAGGACGTCATGAGGTCATACCTATATCATGTGAGGAGATCAAATAAACTAATTAATCATCTTAGTAATTTGTTAGCAATTATTTGTTGTTATGTGTTTCTTTAATTTATATAACCGCGCTCGACAACTGTATAAGTAATCAGGTTTTAGATGCTATCTGTTATCAAAATTTCCTCAATCTCTAGTGCACATTAATAAACTATTTGACCCGACAGATGGGGATTAAATATCTACAACATAGAAATATTATATCAGCAACATGGCACAAACTGCGATTGCTGAATCATGTTGCGTCGTGCTTATTGTAAGCTGGTGCATACGATAATTTGAGAAAATAAGTTATTTGTAAAACCCCATTGACTAACGTTGTACAGTTAATTTCATATATTTTTTATAAAGGTTAATATCAATTGGGAATGTCTGTTTCATCTCATAAGTTTTAGAACAGAAGATACGTTTGTCTGCAAAACTGATTTAACAAAACAAAGCAAACGACTAAACCATTACCAAATGGAGCCGTAGTTGCACACTTTTTGCCTATTCAGTATTCACGACTATACACCCTCTCGGAGCCCACTGAAAATTTCAGCTAGCCGACGGAAGTACCTGGTACAAGTTCCCACAATAACCCAATCGTCATCGCAAAAGGTTCAACGCATGTCTGACCTGGATTCAGTCCAACTTGCCTTGTCTTGTTTAGTTTTTGTCTAACAAGGTGTTCGCCATGTCGTCTGGACGTTGGCGCATGTGACGTGTGTCTCCTTTGAAGGCAAGGAAAAAAGAATACTCGCCTCCTTTCAAACTTGAGGTGCAATTAAAAATGGTGAGCATTGAACATTTTTCTTTTGTTCTTGCCGGGTGGGCGCCATGCCAGCTAGTATATATATTGCTGTGAATATCATCGATAAAGTCGTTCCGGCCTTGTTTAGTGTATACAGTTAGGTACACCGTACACGGATGGGCACAATAAGATTGGTTATTCGAGCAATGCGACGATAAGGATATGGATATGCTCTGGTGCTCACTGTAAACAAAAGAAGATGGTAGCTTCATTTTTATCTTGAGGAGAATCGCAATTCCTTAAATTTCTCCTCCACGTTTGCAAGTAAAGCATACTAAATCAAGAAGTAATATCACTGGGAGTCACTAAACTTATGTTGGATGTGCAGTTTGGTGCTAGATCTTTTAAAATACGTTTTTTTGATCATCAAACTTGTCATTTAGTTCAAATACGATCACTCTGTTCGAACGCCTCTGTATCCGCCGCTAACGTGGCATGCGTGGGTCCACTCTCAGCGACCAACACCGTTTCGGGGCGACGCGCGCAGCTTTTGTGTACGGACATCCCTAGATACATTTATTTGCGTCGTCACGGCGGCCGTCGGAGAAGGAGATGGAAGACCCGCACCGTCGGCGTCCGGATGAATCAGTGACGTTGTATGGTTAGTCTCTTCTCACCTTTGTATGGTTTCTCTCCTCTGCTCCCCGGTTTCTTTTATGTGGCGACACAACCTGAGGTAAGGTTCCTGTTTGGTGGTGTGATTTTTGTGAATATGTATGTTGCATATTATGTAACTGAGATTGTTAACTGAAAATTATAATTATCTGTTTTATTGGTTAACAGATTACTTAAGTCAATTTGTTATCTGGCACAGTTTTAACTGAATTAGGGCACTTATAACCTGTTAACTGAATGTGTGCGTAAAATATGTTAACTGAATTTCTGCACTAAACATGTTATCTGAAATTCTGTTAACTGAACTAAAGTGAGTTTGTACATCTCTCCCTGTTAATTATGGATGATTTCCTTCTTGCAAACTATATCTGTTCTGTTTTGAGCTATCTCTCTGCCTTGTAATAATCCGTATGTGTATTGGTTCATATTTAGTATGCATATGTCTGCTTCATGATGATGGTCACTGTGTACAAAAAGTTCATTGATAAATTCAGTACAAATCTGTACTGAATTTTTGTTGTAATTAAAATTTAGTAAAGAGCTGTGTGCATCTTAATTTTTTGTGATAATTTCATGTTGAAATTCAGTACCAAACTGTATTGCATTTCATTGTTAATGATGATGGTCACTGTATGCATTTCCCCTCTTTTGTATTCGTTGTTAATGATGATGGTCACTGTATGCATTTCCCCTCTTTTGTATTCGTTGTTAATGATGATGGTCACTGTATGCATTTCCTCTCTCTTGTAAGCACGTCGGTGACCATGCTCCAGAGCACTAAGTGCAAATTCAGTAACTGCTATCTTCAGTAACTGCTATCTTCAGTTATCGTTAGAAAATTCAGTAACATCAGTGTGTTCAGCAAGTTCAGTTATCCATAGTTCAGTCAGTCCAGTCAGCGCAAATACAGTTAATTCTAGGGAGGGGGGTGTGAGCAAAAAAACGCGCGTGTCGCCCCGAAACGGCATAGATCGCTGACATGACACGTCAACAGCAGATACTCACGTGTACGAATAGAGTGACTGTATTTGCATCAGATGACAAGTTTTGTGACAAAAAAACGTATTTTAAAAGATCTAGCACCAAACTGCACATCCGACGCAAGTTTAGTGACTTCCACTGTTATAACCTCGTAAATCAATGATAACTAATATGAGACTGAGGAAATACTATTGTTTCTAATATTTCTAAGATTGCAAGCGAACGAGAGGTTGAATCCGTTCGCCAGAAATTGCTTTGATTTTATGATAATCGAACACTCCTTTTCTTTTGTTTTACCTCAAAGAATCCTTGAAATCCGATGCATTTCTTTGGAAAAGGAGGAAGACCCCCTGCCCGTGCATTTGGGTGATGCATACGACCACTTTATTAATAATACACAAAAGACCTTACAAAGTAATGCAACAGTAAGACTGAAGCCACTGTCCAGACAACATCTGTCGCTTCTCCTATCCAGTTGATGAAGGGATGTTGATAGTCTGGGCCTAATACCAAACAGATCTCGAAGCCAAACCTAACATCTAAGACCTAAGGCCCCAACCAAGCCACTTGTCGGGTATGGGGCACCCACCGATCCGGCACACACTCAGAGGGCGGCGCCGCCACCTGCCACTAATCCATCTTCAGAGTTGTACTGATGCATCAATCTTGCCCGGTCTAGCTGTCGTCGAAGCCACCACGATGCCAGACAACGTCACCCTCTTGCGCGAGTCCATCATCGCACATCAGACGCCTAATCTCCAGGGCTGAAAGCACATTTGCTTCCTTGGTGTTTTTGGTAATTCATAACAACATATAAGTAATTGAACAAATGTTTCCATCAAGTATATTTCAGGAAAAATTTAATGATGGGTTGGCAAAGAAATTGTGGAACACCCCAAGATGCAAGGAAATGGATTGGCAAAGCTTCAAGCAAGAGGACTCTATATTTTATATTTGTGAGAAACCACCTTGAGTCCATAGGAAAGCCAATACTATTAAAAGGGGATAAAGTTTTGTTGGTGAACAAAATGCTCATACGTGCACAAGTAATAGTCACCAAAGACACCCACAAACTCTCCCACCAAAATCTATTCTAAGCCAAACACTCAAAATCGGTGCAACCAACATTCCACATTCGGTGCCACCGATTCCAAACCTTAGACAGACTCAGCCAGACATTAACCGTTCGGTACAACCGATACTGCTTTCGGTGCCACAGAGTTGGGATGCCAACTTTCTGTTATGCAAGTTCACTGTTTCGGTCCCTCTGAGATTGTTGAATCGGCATCACCGAGAATAGGCATTCTGACCGTTGGTCACCTTATCGGTGTAGCCGAGATTCCTATATCGGTCCCTTCGAGATTCAAAAGTTGCCACCTTTTGGTCACTTCGGTACCATCGAGATTAATACATCGGTGTCATCGAGTTGGTCATTTTGTGTGTAACGGTTGGATTTTTGGGATGCCTATATATACCCCTTCACCACCACCTACTCTACAAAGAAGCACTTAGAAACATTCCATACCTATCCTATCAGTTTTCTGAGAGATAACCACCTACCCTTGTGTTGAGGTCAAGATCTTCCACTCCAACCATATAGATCTTGATTTCTAGCCTCCCCAAGTTGCTTTCTACCAATCTCATCTCTTCTACCAAGCCATATATGTGAGAGAGTGATTGTGTGTTGAGGAGTCTATCATCTTGAAGCACAAGAGCAAGGAGTTCATCGACATTACTGAGCCTATTACCTTTTGGAGGGTGGTGCCTCCTAGATTGGTTAGGTGTCGCTTATGAGCCTCCTACTTCATGTTGTGGAGTGAACCAAGAAGTTTGTCAGGGCAAGGAGATCACCTACTTCGTGAAGATCTACCCCGAGTAAGGCTAGTCCTTCATGGACGTAGGCCGTCATGGTATAGTCAAGGTTGCTTCTTCATGGAACCCTCCATGGGTAGAGCCCTCCATGGACTCTCGCGACCGTTACCCTTCGTGGGTTGAAGACTCCATGAACATGGACGTACGATAGCACCACCTATCGGAACCACAGGAAAAATCATCGTGTCACCAATTGTGTTTGCTTTCGTTACACTCTCTTTACTTACATGTGCAATGTCCTTACTTTCCGCTGCTATACTCTTAGACATGCATGTGTAGGGTGTACTTGACATACTATGAATGCTAAAATCTGCCAAGAATTAAAATTGGGAAAAAGTAGATTTTTATTTGGTCAAGTAGTCTAATCACCCCCCTCTCTAGACCTACTTTCGATCCTACAAGTGGTATCAGAGCTTTGGTTTCCATTGCATTGGTTTCACAACCTAGAAGAAGTATGGCATCTAGTGAGGGAAAATTATCACCGTAGAGGTCCATACTTTGATGGCACAATTTTTTCTAGTTGGAAGCACAAAAATGAAAATGCATTTGCTTGATCATAATCCTGTCATTTGGGCTGTTGTTCGTGTTGGCTTGCAAGGTGAATTCTTTGTGGAAGGAAAGGAACCCGATCGTGAAGCAACTGCGGATAAATTGAAGATGTTGCAACTCAATGCTCAAGCATGTGACATTCTCTTCAACTACCTATGCCCCGAAGAATTCAACAAAATCAGACGTCTTGAACACGCAAAAGAGATTTGGGATACTTTGGTTGATATGCACGAAGGAACTGAGTCCGTGAGAGAATCCAAGTTAGATGTTCTTCAAGGTCAGCTTGGAAAATTCAAGATGAAGGATGGTGAAGGAGTCACTCAGATGTACTCTAGGCTAGCTCTCATCACCAATGAGATTGCCGGCTTGGGAAGCGAAGAAATGACAGACAAATTCATCATCAAGAAGATACTTCGAGCTTTGGATGATCGATATGGCACCATTTGCACATTGATCCAAATGATGCCCAACTACAAAGATCTCAAACCAACGGAAGTGATTGGTAGAATTGTTGCTCATGAGATGACACTCAAAGACAAGGAAGAGCTTCATCACAAGTCTAGCGGTGATTACAAAGCCACAAGTGATGCTCCCGCTACCTCAAGCGATAACCTTGTCACAAATGAAGAGATAAGCCTCATGGTCAAGAAATTCAACAAGTTCTACAAGAATAGAAGCAAAGATCGAAGCTTTAACTCAAGACATGAAGAGAAGCGTTCGTCAAGTCATGACCGAAACTGCTACAATTGTGGGAAGCCGGGGCACTACTCAAATGAGTGCACGGCTACTTACAAACGAAGAGAAGAGTCACCAAGAAGACGAAGCTCAATAGGACGAGTCACCTCGAAGAGAGAGAAGGAGTAGAGATGATTGTTATGAATGAAGACCCTCAAGGAGAAGTAGGGACTCGGAGAAGAAGGACAAGTACACCAAGAGCTACTCAAGAAGGAAACATCAAGCTCATGTTGGTGAATGGGTTTCCAGCTCCGACTCCGACAACCACTCCGAGAGAAACTATCACTCCAACTCCGACTATAGTCAAGATGAAGGTGTTGCCGGAATTGCTCTAGTGACTACCAACTCCTATGATCTATTAGATTCACCAAATGAAGGCAGTGGAAGTTGCTTCATGGCTAAAGGCCCCAAGGTATCACACCCTGAGTATCTTGATTTCAATAGTGATGAAGATGACTTATTAATTGAAGATGACTTGCTATTTGACAAAACTAGTAATGACAGTCAAAATGAACTTGCTAGTACTCACTCTAGTAAAGATAAGTCGTGTGATGATGATAAGTTGGAAATAGAACGACTAACTCAAGAACTAAAAACTCTTAAGTTAGCTCATGATTCAACTCTAGAAGATCATAGAGAGCTTGTAAGGACACATGAGAAACTATGCTTCGAGAAGCTCAATTTAGAGCAAGAGCATGAGTTCCTTAAAGCTATCAATGACGATCTTCGAAAGAAGACTTCCTCTTATCTAGCCAAATGACTTCTCTTATCTACATTCATGCCTCAAGTTAAGTCTAAGCAAGTTAGTAACAAAGTAAAGAAAGGTTCTTCAACTAGTAGCAATAAAAATGATAAATTCAATGATATTGCTTCTAGTAGTTCTCTTGATCCCACTAACTCTTCTCTTAGCCAAGTTACACTTGAGCAAGAAAATGAACTCTTGAAAGGGATTATAGAGAAAGGTATCTACAAGAGTCTTGAAGGGTGCAAACAATTTGAGGAGATTGTACACAAGCATGGAGGATACAGGAAGAATCATGGTGTTGGCTACTTCAACGCTAATGGAGTTGAATGAAGAAGGTCAATACCCCCAACCCCAAGTTTGTTCCTCAAAAGGAGAAGTATGAAAATACTCTTCCCAAGGAAAAAAATCTCAAGATGACCTTCCACCACAAGACACCAAGCTCAAGGACAAGAACAAGCTTCAAGAGAACTTTGACTCATATGAAGATGAATCCCAAGCTTTGGTGAAGTGGGTTCCCAAGGCTACTACAAGCTCAACTTCTACAAGTGCTATTTCAACACCAACGATCCCCATCAACTTGATGTGGGTCCCCAAGAAGAAGAACTAGAGAGTTATTGAGGGGTGACTCCACCAATGAAATTCACTCATATTCATTATTGGCAAAGACTATTTGCAATCAACATCAACTTTATGCAATAGTTCAAGGAGTCAGACATTCCCTCAAAGGTAAGCAAGGGACAAGGTAATCAACAAATCAATGGACATCATCACATATGCTTTGCACTCCATGTCCATAGATATCCTTGTATTTGTCTCTTGTGTGTTGGGACTAACTCATGTAGGTGAGAAGAGTAATGAAACAATAAGGATGCTCCCAACTCTTGGTGATCTTCATCAACCTTGAACATCCACCACTACCTCACCAACACGAAGTCTTCCTCGACAAAACCCAAGGTTAGTTTATCCCTCTTATGGGGGGATGTCACATCTAGGGGAGGTTTACTCTAAGACTTGAGTTAAAGCATCTCAAAAGAATGTGACAACATTAAATGCTTTATGTGAAAGCGGTAACCCCATTTGTGCTTAAACGATGAGTATGACCTATGATCAAGTATTCCTACTTGGCTCCTAAGTCAATATACTCATATATAGATGACTCCGTCATTGCCAAAGTTCTTGTTAGATGCTATTGTGTTTTTGCATGTTTGCCATGATTTCATTTGACATCTTATTGTATGAGCATGTTGGTCTGCATTTATTTACTCATTCAAGGATATACAATTGTTGTTATTTGGCTTTTGATTTATCTTTTGCCAATTGGATATACAAGAATGACTAGGACCACTCCTTTAGCTATCTATGCTTTCTCACCTCATACTCTTTTCATGATGCATCACAAAATTTAAACAAGTGTTTTTGATCCCTCTGTGTGTGGAGCACTCGGAGTTCCGTATCGACAAGGACTGACCATTAAAACCTCCCAAGTGCATCTCGGTGGAACCAACACCAAAATCTCGGTCACACCGAATGCCTAGGGTTGATCTGGATTTCTTGCCTCGGTACAACCGATTCCATATTCTCGGTTACATCAAGTTTCCCTGTCAGGTGACAGTTGAGAAACTCGGTGACACCGAAAATTTAGAATCGGTGTCACCGACAGTAAAGGGTATATCTTCGGTGGTCCCGACGTTTTGAAAATTCATTCTTCAAACCATCGCGCCCCAAGCCCTAAGCTGCCGTAGAAGGACCCCTGGTCATTGCCCTTGTCTTCCCACACTCCTCCGCCGCTGGGAATCGCTGCCACCGATGGAATCTTCGCCCCCGTCGCCGCCGTAGTGGATCCGCCACCAAGATAGGGTACGGATTTGGCCCCCTTCTGCGCTCCAACCTTCGAATCTTGCGCATTAGGGTTTCACCAGTGTCTTGCCACTATTTGAGATCATTCTATCCACAAGATGAACTCTATAGTCTAGCGAATCGGAAAATTTTAGGTTTAGTTGCCCGTGAAATTGTATCTCGATGAGACCGAGTTAGAAAAATTGGTTCCACCGATTGCCTGTTTGTGCTACTAAGGACAAAACTCAGTGAGACCGAGTGAAAGTTTTCGGTTTGAACGAAACTGTTGCCAAGTCTCTATTAAGGGTTTTGTGAGTCTCGGCAGCATCGAAAGGTTTGACTCGGTGACACCGAATTCAATTTTGTAGTGACAGATCCGAACATAGGGCTATTTTATCCATTTGCCATATCTTTGCTAGGTGTTTATGGAATAATTATAGCAGGATGGTCCAGTAAGAGGGAGGGGGGAGGGGCTGTTTTCATGTTGAGGGCCTTGCATGGCGTTCTTCCTTGTCGACCTATCCATGTTGATAGCCACATCAAAACTGAGGCCAAATGCCTAGTTTGTGAATCTGGTTCGGATAATAGAAGTCATATGTTGTTTGAGTGTCCCGCTGCCATGAACTTATGATATTTGTTGGGTTTGGAGGGTGTGATCGCGAGGACCGACTATGTTGACCTTGCTGGAGAAGCAAAGTTGGAGTTTGTGTCGAGCATTCCGGACCAGAACGTAGTGGTGATTGGTGAGGCAAAATTTCAAACTTGTTTGATGCTATGATGTTGCGGCCTCTCATCTCTTATCATGTTGACAGATCGGAGCATATGGTGCCACTCCAATGCGTGCATCTTCGATGGTTTGCGGCCCTCCACTGTCCGTGTTCTATGTCATCCTTCTTGAGTTGTAGTTTTCTAAGTCTTTTGGGGCTAAACATCTCCTCCCCATGCTTTGGACACCGTAATACACCTTTATGCTTGTAACATGTGTTGTCAATGAAAAGATACACAATCTTTGTGTATTTACAAAATAAATAAAAATAGTCGTGTAGAGCTCTTTCAAAAACATAATTTATCTTCTTCCGGTGCAAGATCTCAAAGACGAATGGTCCCGAAGACTTGCTTTCTCGTGCTTAGATGCACGCCGACGTTCGGGATGGAGTAGAGCGGCGGCACAAGTTGTGTGATGATGCAAAATCATATGTGTATTCGGTATGTCTTTGGCCGCGACTCGTAAACAATATAAATATAGGAGCTAGAGGCGGTATCATATCGCAATCGTGATCAAACGGACTTGGTTTTCAAGTCGTATACTTACCGGACAACAAATAATCAAAATGTCTATCAAGACATCAAAAAATAAAATGGCAAAAGAAAATTTTGTTTGGATCTGCACGACCGCATTGTGTACCTTACAGTCTACATAGTCCAACGACTGATTTCTCCACACACACGGACCGAGAGGAAATCAGTGCAAAGAGCTCACAAGCGGCATGATATCTTTTTATCCATGTTTAACATTTTTCAGATACTTGATTATCATTTTTTCAAACATATGTTTTGATGTGTGCTTTTGAATACACATTGTATATTTTTCATATACACCCGAAACATTGTATATATATAGGATGTATTTTTCCTATATAGGTCAAATGTTTCCTACCACCCGGTGATAGTTACCATCACTTAAGTTTTGTATGTTGTATGTACTATCTATCAAATCGGAAAGTATATATGCGTAGTATGTGGTATATAGATATATTTAGATAGTATATATACTATGTTTTTGGTATGTTTTGGTAGTATGTATTGTATTTTGAGTATGCGTGTTTTTATGTTTATATATGTGGGCGGACCTACGTTAGGAGCCGTGGGGCAGCTGCCCCCACTTGATTTTTTGCATCGAGTCATAGTGCTACATGTGATTCATTAGTGCCCCCACTAAGCCTGATGACCTGCCCCACTAAGCCCAATTAGTTAGATATTTTTAGAAGCCCAATCATAACAAAAACAACCCAGTAAAAGGCCACAGCCCGTAACTCTGAACCCTGTCTACACACGTACAGTCGTATACACAAGCTAGGAAAATACACGGAAGCAGCAGCCCCGCACGGACTGGAAGGAAAACCCTCGCGTGTCGCCTCGATCTCAAACCGCCGCGCAGTCACCGGCTCGCTGAGGCGGCGTCGGCAATCCTGAATCGTCGACTCCCCATCGTCCGTCCCTTGCTGCTCGTGTTCCTGGTCGGCGACGTTGCAGCGGCACACCGGCACTTAGGCGGCACGGCGACGACGACGGTGATCTCATCTCTCCGGTCTTGCAATTTCCTAACTTCAGTGGACATCAAGGTAAACCCCTAGAACCTTTTTCTGCAAACTTTTTGTTTGTTTGCTTCTATGTTAAAAATCATCTTAGTCTTGTTAACTTATGTATATACTAATTTACCAATTTGTGTGATTAGATCAGCACAAACTTTTTTCTATTGACATCTGAATTTTTGGCACTTAATATTATAAGACAGCTAATGGAGAGGTTTTTCAAGAAATCAACAACTTCCTTGATGCCCAAACTAGTTGATTTGGAGAAGCTTCCTAAGGATCCATCTAAAGGAAGAGGATTATAGATTACAATCCCAATCAGCATGAGGATATACGAAAGAAATACTTGATGTGGGGGGTCAAGTGATCAGTTTGGCCACTATAATGTTGAGAGGTTGATGAAACTGGCTCAGTTTTACCCTCATGACTTCAGTGATTTGGTCGGTCTTGAGCATGAGCTTGATCTCTATTTGGATAATGTAACCCATGATACAAGGTTTGCTAGCTTGGATGGTATTCTTGATCTGGCTGAACTTATGGTGACTACAAAGAAGCATCTTTCTTATCCTTCGGTATACCGACTTATAAAGCTAGCACTTACTTTGCCTGTTGCTACTGCAACCGTTGAAAGGTGCTTCTCAGCTATGAAGATTGTGAAGAATGCTCTACGTAACAAAATTAGTGATGATTTCATGAACCATAGCCTTATCTGCTTTGTAGAAAAAGAATTGCTGAACAAAATTCCAAATGAACTGATAGTTAAACGCTTTCATGCGGTGAAAGAACGTCGTGGGATGAAACGAAAGGTAATGCTCTTCCTAAAGCTCTTGCCTTTTTTTAATACTGGCTTTCTTCAACATTTGCACTTCCCTAAATTTTGATCATGTTTTTCTTTGTTGTTGCAGGTTGTAGATTAAAGTGTCAGAACAATTTGACAATGTGCTCTTTTGCAACATCATAACAAGATACTGTCATATTGATATATCTAGTTTTATCTCAAATGGTTAGTTTCCTTTCACCTTTTAATGAACTTGGTTACCATGTGAATAATAAAGATATTATCTCTGCATTTTAGTTTACATGAATGTATTTGCCTTGTTGGTTTATGAATATGGCCAAAAAAATTTGCCCCCTCTCAATTATTTTCCTGGGTCCATCCCTGATATGAACATACTTAAAATAATAAAATAGTATATATACTATCACATGCTAGTATATGAGACATGTGGGGTAACTACCCCTAGGTGGTAGGATGTATTATTCATCACCAAGGGTGCAGTTTAAGTTATTCTTTACACGATTATATCTTACGATCAAATTATAAATAAATTATGTCCGGAATACAAAAGGTTACATTTATATTGAATCACGACGTAAAATTTGACATAAGAAAACAAAAATATAGGTCATAAGACCAAAAATATTGATTTTATTGTATATTTTCACTTTTTTGTATGTTTGTAATTTTACCTGACATAAAATATTTTTTACTCTGATTATGAATTTTCCTATGGTCTCTTTTTACGTATGAAATGAGACAAAAATTACGAAACATAAAATTACGATGCATTGATGTTAAAATTGAGGGGAGATGAACAATAACTATTCTTCACCCAGGGTGACGAATATATATATATATGACAAATGTTTGGTACGACCGGGTGTAGTTACTCTTACTTTTGTTTCGTATGCTATAGGTAGTATCTATCATTCTGAAGTGTATGTACACATAATATGTAATATATAAAAATATTTAGGTAGTATATATACCAAAATTTGGTAGTATGTCTCATATTTTGAGCATATACTTTTTTACGTACAAATATGTACGTATTTTATAAATATAATAAAAATATGAGTCAACTTGCAAATTTTTTCATAGAATTCACTTTGAAGTATTTTAGATATAGTATATGAACATACTAAAAATAATAAGGTAGTATATATACTACCACATGATAATATATGAGACATGGGAGTAACTACACCCGATCGTAGGATGTATTTTCCATATATATATATATAATAAATTATTATTTTCAAAATACATATATACATACATTTTTACCATTTTAAAATACATTATTATTATTATTATTTCCAAAATTATGTTTTTGAATATTTTTACAAATTTTTATTAAACATTTTTAAAAGAAGTATGAGGCTTCTGTTTTAAGCATTTTTACGAAAAAAAATGTATTAAAATTTTATTGATTTAACTGCAAAAAAAAATAACGTTAAAGAATTTTAGAAAGTTGTTTGTGTATATTAAAAATAGTTGCAAAAATTTGAAAATATTCACGAATTCAGTAAAATATCCTTAAATTTTATAAAATATAAATTTAAAAATTATTATCGGCTGTAAAACAATGTTTGGATGTATTAAAAAATTCTATGATTTTGATTTTTTTCCCCGCAGATTTCAAATTATCTATGTATTTAATAAGAAATCACAAACTAAAAATGATAAATTACTAAAAATTGATATTTAAATATGTAATTATAAATATGGTAAAAAATAGAAGGGTTGAACGTGTTTTGCTGCGTGGTTGGTGTTGTTTTGTTTCTTTAATAAAAAGAATCCCTTGTTTCAGAATATAGGTGTATTAATTTTTTGAAAAAAACATTTTAAGTTGGATCGATTTTGTAGAGAAATATATCAAAATCCATAATATAAAATCGGTATGATTAGATTCATCATAAAATGAATTTCCATAGCTTTTTGTTTAATATTGTGAATGTCGATATTTTGCTCTAAACTTGGTCAAAATTAAAGAAATTTGACGTTCCAAAACTTAAATAGCCCTCAAAATTTGCAACTGATGGAATATTTAGTTTTGATGCTGATTGATTTGAATGATCGTTGGTCTGCTAAACGAATCTAAAATTGAATCCCTTAACTGAATGGAAGAGTCTCAAAAGTAAGGAACGTAGTGAATTAAAAGAATTGAATGTGAGAGCTTGAGAAATTGTTGAACCGGTCAAAATTTGGTAATTCAATTCTAAACTGAATACCTGAATTAATTGTGAGGCCTTAAAAATTAGGAAGCATAGTGTATAGTACAAAAAATTGAATGAGAAAGCTTTGGAATATTATTGACTCGGTCAAAATCGGGTGGCACAATTCTAATTGAAGACCTCAATTGAATATGAGCTTTTTAAAACTAGGAAGCTTAGTGTCGTAAAGGATAAGAAGAAAAATCAATATACCAATACCTACTTTTTAAAGGAAAATATACCAATACTTGCTAATAAAGCAAGGTGTATTTCTCCAATTCTTTCATTCGTCCATCATCGAAAAAAAACTGTTTTCTATATGAGGTGATATTAAATTTTTATGCGCCTGTCTGCTGGAAAAGGAAAAAACTGTTACTCCGGAGTTTCGTACGTGGCCCGCGCTCACTTTGCCAACCGAAGCTAACCACTTATTTTCATGGCCACACAGTTGGGAAAACCCTATTTGTCAAGCGTTGCAGCAAATTGTCGGAGCTTTCGATAGGGCGCCCAAGATCGGGCTAGCCTATTTTCGTTTTTTCTGTGATATGTTTCTATTTTTATTTTTTCCTTTCCTTTCGTTTCGGTTTTTTCCTTCCAATTTTATTTTAATTTTTTTCATAAATCAAATTTTCAGAAAATGGTTAGAATTTGAAATTTTGTTCAAATTTTTGAAAAATGTTCAGGATTCCAAAATTGTGTTCCCATTTTGACAAATGTTCGGAACTTTAATTTTTCGTTCTCGTTTTCAGATAGGTTTAGAATTCAAAAAACAGTCCCATTTTTATAGAAGTGTTTGTCCATGAAAATGCAAAAATATACGTATAGATTTTGTTCCGTCCGTTCCGCATGTACTTCCCATATTCTTTTCGTTTGTTCCCCGGGTGTGTCGAATTGGGCCTACCACGTATTTCTTTTTCTGTTGGACATGTGAGCAACCAAAAATTTAGGCCGCGAGGGGATTGAATTATGGACCTTCCCTATTGTGTTGATGGACAGAACCAACTTAGCTAGCTTGTAATTATGCTAGGAATAGTCCCACCTTGCAACTTTATACTAAATCGCACAAGCTTTTATGTTTCCCTAGGTTGTCTGCAGATAAGAAGGTTGTTTGTAAATAAGGAAGTTTTCTCAAGAATCATGAGCAGAATGAGGGATTTTATAAATTATTGTCGGTGATAGCTTGCACGTGCCAATAAAAAAGAATATGCTCGTTGGCTTAATTGAAAGAAATTGTGGACATGTGCCAATAAAAGGGAATGTGCCGGTTTTGCTCTAATTAAAAGAATTGTGGGTAAGTGATCACTAAAATAATCAAAGAAAATAAATCTTGATAAAGAAGGAACGCTCATGCATGAATATGCTAATGAAACACGATTTTATGCACCATCGTAGGAGAGAGTGGTTGAAGCAACCGCGCGCCAAAGTTCATTGCGCAACGACCAAGTGAGGAGACAGTCACAACCCCAACACAAAGGCGTACCCGAAAAAAAAGGCACAAGCTGGATAGTCGCCACGACACCGACAAACCGCACCACTATCAAGATCTCGCAGGCCAAACATGACCCGCAAGAAGATTGTGGCTCCTCTTTCTGCTGCCCAACGCTGCAGAGACCATTTATTATGGACACATCAATTATGTTTCTCATTGCTTTAAAAAATATATTATCTTTCCCGTTGCAACGCACCGACATATGTGCTTGCCAAAGAATAAGAAAATAGAAAGAAGCTCGTGAGAAACGGAAGGATACTGACAAAAAATATAAACAATCGCGAAGGAGACATACAAATCTCGAAAACCACACAATTGTTTCATTAGTTGGACCGGTGCAGGGGTTTGTCATCCTATGCGTGTCGTCAACAATTTACCACAAGGACTGGTAAATAGAATTTAATGACGGTATACAATAACTTATGTAAGAACGCAGCTGTTTTGATCCCAAGCTCATGTGAGCTCGGGTGAACAGTACAATTGTTTTCTGTGTACAAACATTTAAATGTTTCTGAATTTCTTTTCTACGAAACATGAACAAATATTTTCATAGCTTGAAAGTTTTCATCACTAGATGCCATTCATTGAAAATGTGGCAATCTCCAAACTGTTATTGCCAAATGCATTTTGGAGCATCAATGTTTATGTCCAAATGTCGCTTCGTGATGAAATTTAGCAAGCTATCAAACATTTGTCAATGTTTCGCACAAAAATAAATCAAAATTTATTGAATTTGCCTTTTCATTTTACTATTTACCCGATCTCACAAGAGCTCGTGATTAGAAAATCACGTTCTCTTATGTATGATGCAATGCATATAGTTGTCAAAATCACAACAAGCGACGTTGAAGCGAGAGCCAATGGCCCCAACTCTGGCGCGCATTTTCTTTTCTATTTCCTATTGATTTATTTCCCATTTTTATGTCTGGGAAATGTTCCAAATTTCATATTTTTTGGTGATTCTAACTAAAGTTCATGAATTTAAAGATGTTACCGGATTTCAATTTTTAATCCATATTTTAAGAGAAATTTGCAAAAATTCGATAAATATTTCAAATTTTCAAATTTTGCTAAATACGTAAAAAACTCATGTTTATTAAAAAGTCCAGTTTATATAAAAATCATGTTTATAGTATATAAAAATTCAGATATACATTAGATACTTATTTGGTGTGTATTAAAAACAATTTGAAGGAAAACTCAAAATGTTAAAGCAGGAGTAAAACGAAAACGAAAGGAAACAGAACAAAGAAAAAGAGAAAAAAAAGGAAGAAAGGGAAGAAAATTCCATAATAAAACAAAAGGAATGAACTAACACACAACAGAATGAGAAAACGAAAAAGAAATCCTGCAAGAACCATCGGTAGACTCGGCTGGCCCAAGTCAGTTGCATATGGGCGTGTTATCCGCAAGTTGTTACGTGTAGGCGTTAACTAGCGTGACACCTATATCTCGCTTATGGCGAGATGAAAGCTCTTGCGTGAAGCACTGATAGTAACGGGCCGCTCTATTAGCGTACACTTAAAAAGAATTAGAAAACAAAAAGGAAGAAGTCAGGGATCGAATCCAAGTCTCCTCGACGATGCATTGCGCTGCAAGCCAATGAGATACTCTCGGTTTTCTGATTAAATAGTAGGGCACGACCAACTGAAGGTAAAAAGAGTCGATTTTTTCATTGTCTTTTTCTTGTTTTTTCATTAGGGTTCTTCGTTTATTTCTCTATTTTCATTGGTTTCTTATTTTCTTTCCTTTTCTGTTTGTATTTCTCCTGCTTTCTTGTTTTTTTCGATTTTCACCAGATTTTTTATTTTATTTCTTGTTCCTTCAATTTTATATTTTTCTTTCTCGTTTTTCATCTTTTCTCTCTCTCGACTCTTACTATGTTTCTATACACATTTTTATGAATATGTCTAATGTTGTTTTTAATTGGTTAACATTTTCCAAATAGAAGATTAACATTTTTCATACATTGGAAACACTTATACAATATATATTTCTAAATTGATTTTAATGTAAATTAAAATAGTATTATTATAATAGATGGTCCACATTTTTATTTCCAGACACATTTAACATATTTCAAGTGCTTGATTAACATTTTTAAAATACAAGTTTAACATTTTCTGGATAGATGGTCAGTATTTTTTCTATGCCAATTGAACATTTTTCAATGCTTGATTATCATTTTGGAAATATTTATTTTTAGCATGCTTGGATTAACATTTTTCAAATAAATGTTGAACGTTTTTCACACACACATTGTATGTTTTTTGTAAACATTAGAAACATTTTATCAATACACATTTAACATTTCTCAAATGCTTGGTTGACCAGACATCGTCCATTTTTTTTATGTGATTGACACTCACCACAGGTACTCGATCGATCCCCAATAGATGCACACTTTTTTCTCTGGAGATGTTTCTGAATGAAACCGATCATGTGTAGCATACATGCCTCATGGATATGTATTTCTGTAGCGATGGTGTTGGACAACTACTTTCTTAGAGACGGTGATATTGTCCATTATTAGATCTTTCTCTTTGTTAGTTTCTTTCCAAGAGAATATTGTTGTGGTTGATTGCTTGGCCAAATCATTTATGAAAAATTGATTAAAAGTTGAAAATTCCTGGATTATAAGTTTCCAATTATTATGTAGATGATCTGGGCAGTTGCTACATCTGCACGTATACCCCCCTGTATGCAAGCTAAATCATGCATGCTATCTTACAATGAAAAACATATGGAAAATATGGAAAATAAATAAATCTTCATACACTATAGCTTCTAGATTAATATTTGAGCTCATGGTCACTTCAACACATCTCTTTTGATGAGTGATATATTGTTGTTTCATATCACTGCTATGTCAGAATTTTTTTTCAAGGAAATTTGTGTCCATTGTATCTATGTTTTTTATACATAAATATATTGGCAAGACAAACTTTTGAATAGTTGTGGAATTGTGGCTTCATTTTGTGCTTTAGTTGTAGGTTCATCAGTGGTGGGAGTATGTGGAAATAAATGTTGGAAATAAAAGACACCGTTGCTATTTAAGATGATTTATTGGGTACTATATCGGAGTGCCTCACTTTCATATAGATGAGAATAGTTAGGTCACAACCAGAATTGCTAGAATTAAATGACTCACATATGCGTCTACAAAGTGATGTTTCATTTGTTAGAACAATAAGTTTACGTCAGCTAGGTCCTGCTAGGTGGTTTATCATGATGAAGTGCACCCATTTTGATATAGTATAAAAAATAGTAGCTGGTTCTCTTTTGTTGGTACACTCATAAAAACTACAAATTGGAATGTATTACTGATGTAATCTACTACGAAGAACCACACAATTATCCATTATAGGCATAACACACACAACCCAGGACGTTAACTACTAGCCTTTGCATGTTATAACTCTTATATATGCCCCCACACCATCTTGCACATCAATTTCGTGTTCCATTGATTACCGATCCGTCATTGACTGTAGTACGAAAAATCCATTGATTCCCACATGATTGGATATTGAATTACATTGTCCTTCCCATTATATTCTCATGTGCACACTCACTACCTATGAAGTTGCACTTGTTTGTTCCTTTTCACTCTATAGGCTTTTTAGTAATGCATACTTTTTCATGGTTTTATTTTGATAGTGTGGCATGTCCTTCGGAATTGTATAATTAGTCCTTATTTGTTTTTATTTTCTTCCCTCTAATCTATGTCTTATATAAATTTACCAATTGGAGGCTCTCTAGTCTCTACCCATCATAATTTTAATTAAACACATCACACATTCATGATTAGGGTTATATGAGCAATGATGTTTATACATATGAGATTACACCTCGGCGAAAATCTGAATTCAGTAAACTTAATGCAAACAAAAGTATAGAACTTCCTTACTTCATAACATTCTAAAGGCGGGAGAGAAAAAGCATAGGATTGTGATGTCATGACATCTTGGATTTTATGAGTGATTGGAACTATGGTTGTTTGCACCACATGAAAACATGCCATTGTTTGCAAGAGTCTAGAGTTATTAGAAATATCTCTATATGTGCTATACCAATGAATCCTTAGAAAAAAAGTCTTTGTAAAAGCCAATTGTTATCCTTATAATTTATATATCATAAATAAGTTAGGCTCGATCGGATTTAATTGTTTCTATGTAAATAGATGATGTATGGTTTTATTAAGGCAGCAGAAACACATCGATGGCATATATGTGATAAAAAAACATCTACATGCACGTTTAGTATTTTGTGCCAGTATCCTTCATACAAACTGTAACCCTACATGAGTACAAACCTTTTGCTCCGAAGCTTCAAATAGCCAAAAAAAACCTAAACATATGAAATCCCTCCTTGATAAATTAAAAAAAAACTATTTTTTGCAAAATGCTAATGGCAACTATATATATGTAGTATTTGATTAAAAACAATTTATGAGCATGTTATCCAAAAAATATTTTTGTGCGGATCTAAAATAACAAACAATAGTGTCCTATCAGCATAACAAGCAAATAAAAAGATTTTCTAATAATTTTTAAGTTAGGGAGTAGAAATAAACATGTACACTGTTTGAAACTTTAACATGTAATTTATTTGTTATTTTTAAACAATCTGAAAGGATCCATTCGTGTTTCTGCATAGTATCATGATATTTGTGTCATTGGGTTTTAAACAGTAAATTTGGCAAGCACACTAGATTTTTAATCACTCCACTAATAGAAAAAGAAAATATTTTTTGTCTTGGGAAATATATTTCCTTTTTAGAGCAAGGCATGTATTACCTCAAGATTTGGATATTCATCAGACTCAACTGATTATCAAATATATAGATGAAGATATTGGTGAATGTTTTCATGTTGTCAAGTACTATCTTTTCCTTTTGTTGATATAGTGTGAGCAATAATCTTCCAGCCAGTCCTAAAAAATATAACAACGCAATAGAATATTGGAGTAAACCATACATATATGTAAATTATACAATCATGATTTTATTAAAAGTATTTGTTCCTTTTTGCCACATTGAAGCCAATATGCATTGTTGCATGTTATCAATTGCAATTTTTTAAATTTGTATTATAACTTTTATTTTAAATTTCATTTATAACAAATATTTCATGCAACTAAAGTTAAAAGAACTATAATTCGTATACATCTATTTAAAAGCGGGCTAGCCTGTGTGTCATGGTTTTATCACGGCAAATGTCCTAGGACTTAGGTTTGAGGCCATTGCTAAGGTGGTGGACTCAAAGGGGTTGAACGGGACGAGAGACACGAGTTTACCCAGGTTAGGCCCCTCGGAAAGAGGTAAAAGCCTACGTCCTGCTTTGTGATGTATTGATGGAGTATCGATTACAAGGGAGCGGATTCGCTTGACCTAGCTATCGATCAATTGTCTTCTCCTCTAAGTCGTCGTAGGGTATCACCTTTATATAGGTAGGTCGAGGCCCTGGGGTAACAAGAGTCCAAACCGACTTACACAAGGTGTTTGATCTTGTCTCTAAGCCGCCTTGCCTTCTTGGGCAAGCCGTCTCCCGGGCGGCTTTACAAGCCCGGGTCTCGCGCCATCTTCCGTCTCTAGGCCTCCTCTTGGCCCATCTCGTAAGTCGTCATCTAGTCTTGTCTTCAATCCTCAGGCCCACTTTAAGGGTCTTGATTATGAGCTGCCAGGCGTGACCCGACCCCTCCTGGGCGGGTCTCACCATGGGATTATATCCCCAACATTAGGCTCCAGATTGATTTGAACATGTTCATGTCAATGTTCAGACCATTTGGCGGCGAGTCTCACAAACTTACTCACGTGAACATAAAACTTTAACATGACGTGACGTCACATTGGATATATTCAAAAAAAGATTCTGTGACATCACAACAGATCGTCTCATTAAACGGTCATTCCGAAAACCGAGGCGTCTCTTTTGGTCAAATCATCATTGTGCCTCCTCGATCCCCACGCGGACTGTTGCTGTCCCGTCTAATAAATAGGCACGGGGGGTCCCATTTCTTTTCTCCTCCCCGCCGCCACCATCTCTCTTCATCTTCTTCCTCCAGTGCTCATGCAACCGAAGCTCCGCCACCGTCGCCGGTCTTCTTCGTCTTCATCGACCCAGGCCGTTGCATCAACCTGATCAGACCAAAACTCATCGGCGTTTCGGCCATCTCCTCCGCGCTTGTCAGGTGAGTTCCTCTCTCCTTCTTAGATGCACATTAGCCTGCCGTCGTTCCTCTGCGTTCGCCGCTGCTCGCCGGAGTAGTCATTGAAGATCTGTAGATAGAATACTTCGGGTCTCCAAACATCAGGCCTCCGACATAGAACTCCGTTTAGCATGTATGTCCACTCGTTGTAGATCAGAAAACTGGATAGATCCCTTCGCATGAACCGTCTGTTCTTCCGTACCCCATTTAGGTTTAGAATATTTCTTATTTTATTCTCGCCCATAGATCTTTCCATAGTTGTAGTTGTCAACAGAACCTGTTTGTCAACACTTCACGAAAATTTTCGGCGCTAGCTGTCTCTTTAATCCTCCATCGTATTGCCGGCTCATGTAGCAAACATTTTTACTTGCCTTGGTCTCACAATAGACGACGTCTTAAAACACCAGCTTAACCCGCCGAGCACAATTTCCGTCTTAGCTTTGTCTCCCCTTACTGCTAGTTTTACTTGACCCGCCATGACATTGCGCTTTCTTATAGTGTTTAACCCACCGCCATGGACAAAGCCCCCACTTCGTGTGACTGGGTCGCCTCAGGGGTTACCAAAGCATCCTTAAAGGAGTTTGTGACTAT
Source organism: Hordeum marinum (assembly GCA_022496015.1). Taxonomy (NCBI): domain Eukaryota; kingdom Viridiplantae; phylum Streptophyta; class Magnoliopsida; order Poales; family Poaceae; genus Hordeum; species Hordeum marinum. Next base: position 435,745,497 of record CM039673.1, on the reverse strand, counting down.
GGGAGTCCTACCGGCTCAGGATATCATTCATTGGCGGGCTCCTAGATAAGAGGCCAGGCCCGTGCCTTTGGAAGGAGAAGTAGTTGTGTTCACGGATCATCTTCTTCGCGGCTTCTCGCCGCCCGGGTCAAAATTCTTCTGAGACGCTTTGAACTTCTACAAGCTTCATCCTCAAGATATTGGCCCCAATTCCGCCACCAACTTATGTAAATTTCAAGTCCTCTGTGAGGTTTACCTGCAGAAGGAGCCCACAGTGAACCTTGTTAGGGATTTCTTTTATCTGAACCGCCAAATTGAACTAGAAGTCGGACCGAGTCTTGAGCTTGGAGGGGTGTCAATCCAAAGGCGGAGGGATATAGCTTTCCCTACATCTGTTCTGCCCAGTCATCCCAAAGACTAGAACCGGACCTGGTTTTATTGCAAGGACACCTCTCCGACTGAGGAGAATCCACTTCCGGGTTATCGTCCAACCCGGCTCTGCACCAACACTAAGATGCCTGAACGGATGAGCACCGCGGAGCGCGTTAAGTATGCTCTGGCTTTATTGAAGATTTCAGCCCTGCTGGCTAATGGCCTCTTGACTTGACCCGCTGCTGGGTTGGCTGGAGGATCATGCCGCTGAGCCGGCGTGATAAGCTGATGTGCGAATATTCCGATGAAACGAGCGATCCGATGCGCTTCAACCGGACACCTTTGAATGAAAAGACATCAACACCATCGTAAAGTTTCTGCTTGGAGAGCCTCAAGCTGCATGTAACCAAACTGGGTTAAAGCCGTTTTGTATTCTTAACCCGGCTCTAGAGGTAAAGATCCTTTGAATAAACTATTTGTTTGTAACCTCTCAATCTTGTGTACATACTCTCTCTGACCCTTTTCTGACTCATATGTAGGCAAAATCCAATTTCTGGAAGAAGAAGTTTACCCCCGTTCCCAAAAAGAAGGAGAAGACAAACAAGACTCATACTATAGGTACTACGGGTACGACGGGTCGCAGGAAGAAACAATTTGCTGCTGAATTACTTCAACTTGACGAGTCAGAGGTAGAACTTGACTCCCTTGGTCTCCTCTTTATGCAACTCATTGACACTGATTATTCTAAGGAGGAAGCAGAGACAAGCCATGCTGATGCTGCAGAGGTAATTACCATCTCCTCCGACTCAGAACCTTTACTAGTAAAGAGAATACAACGAGCTGTTCGTAAGGTAAAACGTTCACGCCCTTTCGCTCACTTGGATCCTGACTTTGTTGTGAAGAAACAACAAGATGAAACCAAACGCCACACCCGGAGCACCGTCTCTGAAGATCTCATGGCCGACTTAACAAATGATCCGGTTCCTCGGAAATGGTGCACTGAGGTACTCCTTCGACTGAATCCTTTGTCTGTATACTGTTCTGGTATTGTAACTTACTTTGTTTTCACAATCTTAACCTTTCAGGAATCACCCCTTCTCTTAGCGACTCAACCGCCTCTAAGCTGCCTCCTCTTAAAATCAACCCAGAGTATGTACTCTTATACTCCGTAGCATATATTAATACTCTTTATCCTTAATTCTGTTTGTAAAATGACATCTTTTCCTACAGGGCTCAAGCCAAACAAAGGAAAGTGAGCGGGTCATCCGTCACTCATGTCACCCAAGAGCCGGAGAACCCCAAGCCGGATTCCCCTGAAGCTCACGTTGATCCCTCTAAGGCTGACAAAGGCGCCCCTGAGGATGTTCCTCCACATACTGAGCCGACTGACTTTGATATGTCGGCTCCGAAGGCTCCTCCAGAAGTTGATCATAAGCCGCCTAGTCCTTTACCAATGACCGAAGACGTAACTCCTCAAGAAGAAGTTACTGTCATTAGGACAGGTTAAATTCTCCGAATCCTCCTCGTGTGCTATCAAAACATGTTAGTAAGGACGAGGTGCCCTCACCAGAGAGGGAGTAGATTGATTTTGAGTTTCCTAGCTTGGAGAAGCCGACTCCTGACGAATTACATGCTGGTAACTTGAACCGTCTCTCCGCAAGCCGGAATATGGAGACCAAACTTGTCGGATTGATGAAGCGAAAATATGAGGTACTTCTTCTATTGTTCCTTTCCATATATCCTTATTTAGCCCCAAGATCTGGTTTAATGTTGAAAATAGTAGACCGGGTCTTCAGCTTGTTATATGTTGTGAATAGCTTGTCATGTAGCCCCCAAGTAATGGGTTATTATATCAAATAATGAGCTGGTACTTCCTTTAGAATAGGATACAACGACAGCCCCCACGTCTGGGTCATTATGCAAATGATGAACTGAAGCTTTACTGCTTAGAAGCGCCAAGTGTAGCCTCCAAGTCCAGGTCATTATGGAAATGATGAGCCGGAACTTTACTGCTTAGAAGCGCCAAGTGTAGCCTCCAAGTCCAGGTCATTACGGAAATGATGAGCCGGAACTTATTATTGAAAAAGCGCCAAGTGTAGCCTCCAAGCGCGGGCTTATCTTCCTGAAGATGACCCGGGGCTTCCAGATTTTGTAGTCATTAAGTAAAATGATAGACATTAGCCCCCAAGTGTCAAGTATATTGCTTGCAATCTGCTTGAGACTTGTAATATTGTTGCTTCATCACCTCTGAATACCAATTGTGTCACCTTAACGGCTTAGAAAAGAACTTATGAAGCTTGTTTGTGCTATGCAGGAAGCTTTGAACACAGCCGAGTCTGACCTGACTGGCCTTAGAGAAAATTTGGCTTGACAACAGACTGCTCGGTCTGAGGCGGAAGAGAAATGGCGTCTCTCTGTCATAGAGGTTGAGAAATTTAAGGCGGATTTTGAAGCTTTCCAAATATTCGTTGAGACTGAACAAACCACCCTGACTAAGCATGCAAAAGATGCCGAGAAAAAATTAAATCCCGTGACAGAAGAGCTGGCCACTCTCAAGCGTCATATATCTTTGATGACTGCTGCCATCTTTGGTAAGCATTTTGTCAATTTAGAAAAACTCCTTAGCTTGCTGAAAAAGCTCTCCAGTCGGCTTACAACATCTGATTTTTTGTGCAGGCTAGAGAAGCCGCCAACTTTCCTCCAACAGCTTGCTGAAGCTAAAAGCAATATATACTCTGACGGAACAGCTGTACCGCGGGACCCTTTGTACTATCAAGTCTGTGCTGACTGAAAAAGGTATCCCCAAGTTCATGACGGGGGTGATAGAAGTCTTCTCCACCATCCCAAAGCAAATTGAAGAACTAAAAAGATCAGCGCCCGTAAGGGTGCAATGGCCGCGTTAAGTCGGTCATTGGCCTTCGCTCCTGAGCTTACTACTGAAAAGATGATGGATAGCTTCCCTTCACGAAAGGATGATGGCTCAGAATTTACTCAAGAAGACTATGCCCAATGCATGAAGGCTTCACGAGTACTTGTGTCTACACTCGTCATCGAAATTGACTTGTCTTCATACCAGGCGGCTTCCGACGAGACCAACAAACGAGTGCGAGGGCCGATTTTTGAAGCCAGAGACCTGATTCCTGCACGTCGTAAGCACCTCTTTGCTCCTGACATTGACCCGCCTCCCATCTTTGATGATGAAGCTTAGTTTGAAGCCTTAACAAACTCAACTGGGATGTGGAAAACCTTCAGATCAAAGAGACCGAAGACCCGACATAGGATGACCCGGCAGCGAGTTAAACAAGTTGTCCCTGTATGAAGGTAACCTGGCTTGGCTGATCCACTAGGTTATAATCGACTGAAAAAACTTTAAATTCGCAGATTTTTGGGCTCTTCAAGTGCTTTGTAATAGCCGTAGCTAAAACTTTATTGACTTTGTCATGCCATCATGCATGTTTTGGAGTTTGAATAGCTTTATCTACTTATCCGTCCTTCTTTCTGGCTATGATCATCTTTCTGCACACTTGATGGCGGTTTATCATAAAAGACAAGGCCTGCAAAAACAAACAAGGCAGAGAATATATTCTCCATCTGTTTTAAGGCGGCTTTAAAGGCACAACCCAAAGATGTTATTTCTCTTTCTTCATAATCTTGCTTTTCTCTTTTTCTTTTCAAAAATATTTAGGCATGATCGCCCAAACCTCATATGCCAACTCTCCCATGGCACATATTCGCCGTTTTAACCTTAACAAGTGGAGGGTCTTTAAAAAGATTGACTGTTAAGAGTACAATGGGCCATATACTGGAGAGGCTACAGCAGGGCATGAGTACCCCCAAACCCATAAGCCAGCTCTCACGTGACATAAATCCGCCATTTTAACCTTAAACAACTCAGGGTCTTTAAAAAGATTGACTGAATAAGAGTATGAACGGGCCACAAGGCGGAGAGACTGCAGCAAATAGGTGAGTTTATCCTTGCTTTCCGTAAGCCGTGTTGGGGAACGTTGCATGGGAAACAAAATTTTTCCTACGCACACGCAAGGTCTATCCATGGTGATGAGCATCTACGAGAGGGAGAGTGGATCTACATACCCTTGGAGATCGCTAAGCGGGAAGCGTTAAGAAACGCAGTTGGTGTAGTCGAACGTCTTCGCGATCCAAATCGCCGAGCATCCTGTGATCTCATCACGATACGTCCCACAATCCAATCACGATTCCTCCCGCGAACTCATCATGATTCGTCCCGTGATATCATCAAGGCCCATCTCGCGATCTTGATCACAGTCCTTCCGATCTAGCGCCGAACGGACGGCACCTCCGCGTTCAACACACGTACAGCTCGATGACGATCTCCACCTTCTTGATCCAGCAAGAGGGAGCGGAGAGGTAGATGAGTTCTCCGGCAGCGCGATGGTGTTGCGGCGATGGTGGTGGAGCTATTCCAGCAGGGCTTTGCCTAAGCACCGCTGAAAACCGATCTAGAGGAGAAACTACGATCTAGAGGAAAGGTAGCACATGGCTATTAGGGTTAGCTTTTTCCTCTAAATCCTCTAGTATATATAGGAGGGAGGGAGGGGACGAGGCAGCCTCAAACCCTCAAGGTTTGGTCGAAATTGGAGGTGGAGGAGTCCTACTGCAATCCTATTAGGAGTAGGATTCCTCCTTTCCACTTGGAAACTCTTTCCACCTCTCCACCTTTGGATTTTTTCCTTCTCAAACCACTCCAGCTGCATGTGCCCTTAGAGGAGGCTTCGGACAGACCACCAAGGGCTGGTTTACCTCCTCCCACAGCCCATGTAGCCTCTTGGGTCGAAATACCTCTCCCGATTGACCCCCGGTACACTCCCGGCACTCCCGGTACACTACCGATGAGCCCGAAACTTTTCCGACGACCAAAACAGGACTTCCTATATATCAATCTTTACCTCTAGACCATTCCGGATCTCCTAGTGACGTCCAAGATCTCATACGGGACTCCAAACAGCCTTCGGTCACCACCATACATAACTCTATACTACCGAAACGTCACCGAACCTTAAGTGTGTAGACCCTGCGGGTTCGAGAGCTATGTAGACATGACCGAGACACCTCTACGGTGAATAACCAATAGCGGGACCTCGATGCCCATATTGGTTCATACATATTGTACGAAGATATTTATCGGTCGAACCTCTATGTCAAGGATTCAGGTAATCCCGTATGATGTTCCCTTTGTTCTTCGGTATGTTACTTGCCCGAGATTCGATCGTCGGCATCTCCATACCTAGTTCAACCTCGTTACCAACAAGTCTCTTTACTCGTTCCGTAATACAAGATCCCATGGCTAACACTTAGTCACATTTCTTGCAAGGCTTATTGTGATGTTGTATTACCGAGTGGGCCCTGAGATACCTCTCCGTCACATGGAGTAACAAATCCCAGTCTTGATCCATGCCAACCTGATAGACACCCTCGGAGATACCTGTAGAGCACCTTTATAGTCACCCAGTTATGTTGCAACGTTTGATACACACAAGGCACTCCTCTGGTGTCAGTGAGTTGCATGATCTCATGGTCATAGGAACAAATACTTGACATACAGAAAACAATAGCAATAAACTGACACGATCATATGCTACGTTTGTAGTTTGGGTCTTGTCCATCACATCATTCTCCTAGTGATGTGATCCCGTTATCAAATGACATCTCATGTCCATGACTAGGAAACCATAGCCATCTTTGATCAACGAGCTAGTCTATTAGAGGCATACTAGGGACATGGTGTTGTCTATGTATCCACACATGTATCTGAGTTTCTGATTAATACAATTATAGCATGGATAATAAACGATTATCATAAACAAGGAAATATGATAATAACCAATTTATTATTCCTTCTAGGGCATATTTCCAACAAGCCGGCCCTCACGTGACATAAGCCGCCGTTTTAACCTTAACCAGTATAGGGTCTCATGGGAAGATTGACTGTCAAGTACTTTGATCAGCTCAAGGTCTTTAAGTCGAGATTAACTGGTAAGAGTTCGGCAGGTCACCTGGCGGAGTGGAATCATGGATACATGCAGGTTTAACTCGGTCAGGTGATGGCTGAAAAGCCGGTCAAGAGGGTGTGAAAGCTAAACCCGGTGGGTTGGAAGCCCCCAAATGACCTTCTTGAAGTATCAACTTTCTTTCACAATCTTTTTGCACGAAACACGGCAGAGGCCCCGAACTATGGGGATGCTGATATTGAAAAGGGTAGATACAATGATGGATGTATGTACATTGATGAGAGTCAATGACTCATGTGTAGTAAGGCCGGAGATGAGCAATATTCCACGGATTGTTGGTGTCCTGCCCAGAGGTACGTGACTCGTCGCTTTCCCGTACATCAATGAGGTAATATGACCCATTATTGAGATTTCTGCTGACCACGAAAGGTCCTTCCCAAGGGGGAGATAACTTATGCATATCTCTCTGATCTTGAATCGGTCGTAACACCAAGTCAACTTCTTGAAACGTCTTGGTCTTGACTCTACGGCTATGATAGTGATGCAAGTCTTGCTGGTAAATCACCGATCGTGCTTCTGCAAGATCCCACTTTTCCTCCAAAGCATCCAGTGCGTCCTGACGCGCCATCTCATTGTTAGCTTCAACATAATCCACCACTCTAGGCGAGTCATGACGAATATCACTTGGGAGAACGACTTCCGCACCATAAACCATGAAGAAAGGCATGTAGCCTGTTGATCTATTGAGGATAGTCCGGATACTCCAAAGAACTGATGGTAACTCCTCCACCCAACAACCCGACGTTCTGTCCAAAGGAACCATAAGTCGGGTTTTTATTCCTCTCCTGATTGGCACGTTCCGCCTGACCATTGGACTGCGGATGAGCGACAACAGAAACATCAAGACAGATGTGTTCACTTTCACAAAATGCTTTCATAGCCCCCCTGGATAAATTTGTTCCGTTATCTGTGATGATATTGTGAGGGTAACCAAAACGATAGATCAACTTCTTGACAAATTGAACCATCGTGGCCACATCACACTTGCTAACCGGCTGTGCCTCGACCCACTTGGTAAACTTGTCAATCACCACCAAAAGGTGGGTCTTCTTATCTTTAGATCTCTTGAAAGGTCCAACCATGTCAAGCCCCCAGACCGCAAATGGCCAGGTTATTGGAATCATCCGCAATTCTTGAGCCGGCACATGAGCACGTCATCCAAATTTCTGACATCCATCGCACTTGGTGACCAAGTCCTCTGCATCCTTGTGAGCCGTCAACAAGAAGAAACCGTGCCGGAAAGCTTTTGCCACCAAAGACTTTGAGTGGGCGTGATGACCGCAGTCACCAGTATGTATTTCACTTAGAATCTCCTTACCCTCTTCGGGGGAGACGCTGCGCTGAAAACACCGGTTACGCTGCATTTATGCAACTCACCATTGATGATAGTCATAGACTTAGACCGCCTCACGATCTGCCTCACCAAGGTCTCATCCTCGGGTAACTCTCCGTGAGTTAGATACGCCAGATAAGGTGACATCCAGTTAGGAATAGCATGTAGAGCCACCACCAACTGCCCCTCCGGGTCAGGTATAGCCAGATCCTGCTCAGAAGGCAATTTAATAGAGGGGTGATGCAACACGTCCAAAAAGACGTTAGGCGGCACCGGCTTACGCTGAGAGCCCAGCCTTGATAATGCATCAGTTGCCTCGTTCTTTTGATGGTCAATATGATCCACCTGATAACCTTTGAAGTGGACAGAGATGATATCCACCGCTAGACGATAATCCGCCATCTGTGGATCCTTGGAATCCCACGTGCCTGAAACTTGCTGATCCACGAGGTCTGAGTCGCCGAGGCACCTCACCTGGCTCAGATTCATCTCCTTAGCCACACAAAGCCCGTGCAACAAAGCTTCATACTCAACTGCATTGTTAGTACAAGGAAACATTAACCTTAACACATAACAAAACTTATCACCTCCAGGGGAAGTTAATACAACCCCAACCCCCGATCCTTCCAATTGCCTAGATCCGTCAAAGTGAATTGTCCATTACGTGTTGTCCGGCTTCTCCTCAAGCAATTGACTCTCTGTCCAATCATTTATGAAATCCACCAAGGCTTGAGACTTGACAGCCGTACGAGGCACATACTTTAAATTAAGGGGCCCAAGTTCTAGTGCCCACTTAACAATCCTGCCAGTAGCTTCTCTATTTTGGATGATATCTCCCAAAGGGGCAGAGTTAACCACTATGATCTGGTGTCCAAGGAAATAATGCTTTAACTTGCGGTTTGCCATGAACACCCCATAGATCAATTTCTACCAATGCGGGTATCTTTGCTTGGATTCTATCAAGACCTCACTGACATAGTAAACCGGCCTCTAGACTGGATACTCCTTCCCTGCTTCTTTTTGCTCCACCACAACCATAGCACTGACTTCCCTGTTGTTAGCCGCTACGTATAAGAGCAAAGGTTCTTTCTCAGCCGGAGCAACCAAGACCGGCGGCTCAGCCAACTGTCTCTTGAGTGCCTCAAGCGCCCCGTTTGCAGCCTTACTCCAAACAAAGTCATCCGTCTTTTTCATCATCTGATATAAGGGAATAGCCTTCTCGCCAAGGTGGCTGATGAAGCGTCTTAAAGTGGCAATACGACCCGCTAAGCGCTGCACATCGTTAACGCTCGCCGGGTTAGACAAAGAAGTGATGGCCTTTATCTTGTCTGGGTTAGCCTCAATACCTCATTCAGAGACTAGAAAACCCAAAAGCTTGCCTGCAGGAACACCAAAAACACACTTAGCTGGGTTAAACATCATCTTGTAGACCCATAAGTTGTCAAACGTCTGTGTCAGGTCGTCAAGCAGAGTCTCCTACTTCCTTGACTTAACCACAATATCATCCACATAAGCATGAACATTGCGCCCAATCTGAATATGAAGGCAATTTTGCACACAACGTTGATAAGTCGCCTGCACACTTTTAAGCCCAAAAGGCATAGACACATAGCAGAAAGCCCCAAAAGGTGTTATAAATGACGTCTTCTCTTGGTCCTTAACTGCCATCTTGATCTGATGATAACTTGAATAAGCGCCCGGGAAGCATAAACTCTCGCAACCTGCCGTTGCATCAATAATTTGGTCGATGCGGGGGACAACAAACGGGTCAACTGGACATGCCTTGTTAAGATGTGTGTAATCCACACACATACGCCACATGCCGTTCTTTTTAAGCACAAGCACATGATTATCCAACCACTCTGGGTGAAAAATCTCCACGATGAACCCTGCTGCCAAGAGTGGGCCACTTATTCTCCGATTGCTTTATGCCGCTCTTCGTTGAAGCGATAGAGGAACTGTTTAATTGGTTTAAACTTGGGATCCACATTAAGGTGGTGCTCAGCGAACTCTCTCGGTACACCCGACATCTCAAAAGGTTTCCATGCAAAGATGTCCCAATTCTCACAGATGAATTCAATGAGCGCGCTTTCCTATGCGGGGTCCTTGTTAGCCCCAATAGTGAACTGCTTCGACGAGTCGCTCGGAGCAACCACCAACTTTGTATCCTCCGCCACAAATTTCAGGGGCGACTCAGACTCTGTGCTGGGCTTCTTCAACAGAGTCATATCTGCCAGGTCAACATTATGTTTGTAAAATTTGAGCTCTGCCTCAGCACAGCTTGATTCCGCATAGGCAACGTCGCCTTCTTCACATTCAAGATCCACCTTCCGATCACCATGTACTGTTATCGTCCCCTTGAGAGCCGACATCTTGAGCTGCAAGTAGACATAACAGGGCCTGGCCATAAACTTTGCAAAAGCCGGTCGGCCAAACAAGGCGTGATATGGGCTCTTAATTTTTACCACCTCAAACCACAAAGTCTCCACCCTGTAGTTGTAGTCATCTCCGAATGCCACCTCGAGGGCAATCTTGCCCACCGGGTAGGCCGACTTTCCTGGCACAACATCGTGAAAAACTGTTGATGATGGCTTAAGGGCCTTGTTAGTTAGCTCCATCCGGTGAAAAGTGTCATAGTATAAGATGTTAATGCTACTGACACCATCCATCGGTACCTTTGTAAACTTATAACCTCCTACCCGAGGTGCTACCACAAGCGCCAAGTACCCCGGGTTATCGACCCGTGGTGGGTGATCCTCCCTACTCCATGAGATAGGATACTCAGACCACTTACTGTGGGAGAGCCGGCGTTGTCGTGTTAACTATGCTCTTGTGTAGCTTTTGACCCCGTTTGTTCAGGCTCGTACTGAAAACATGATAATGGCCTCCATTGAGTTGCTTCGGGTTACTATGATACCCTGACTAGTTATTTTGCTGCTGACCACTGTTGCCGGACTGTTGATGGTGACCACCTTGACTGCCTTGCCCCTGATAACCTGAACCTGAGCCGCCTCCACCGAAGCTGGTCCCTGAGCCGCCTAGACTTGAGCTGGCCGACGGCCCATTGTTGTTATTACAATGTTGGTTAAAGCTGTAGTTCCAGAACTCCCGCATAATGTTACAGTCCCTCCACACGTGACCGACTGGCCTTTCGGGTGTGCTATGCTCCGGGCAAGGTTTACTGAGCGTTTCCTCCAAGTTAAAGGGGGCTTTACCTTTGTTAAATGGCGGCTTACCATTAGCCTTGGCACGATTGTTCCCGGCGCTAGCATTTGCCATGAGTTCTGACCCGCCGTCTGGGTTCTTTTTCTTGCCCGGGTTGTTATTTCCGGCCCCGTTCTGCTGCTGACTCTTACCATTGTTATTGTTCTTACCCTTTGCCGATTTCTCATCATCGTAGCTTGGATCTTTAGTAGTATCTAAATCTTCATACTTTGTGAGAGACGTCATGAGCTCACCCATGTCTTGACAAGAATGCTTCAGCCGCCCGAGCTTTTGCTTAAGGGGTAAGAAGTGACAGTTTTCTCTAAAATCAGAACCGCCTGAAACACCAAGATGTTCTCGGACGAGCGGATAACCGTAGAAACCCGCCGGATCCAATGATGGACCGACTCATCCTCATGCTGTACACAATGGTCAAGATCCACAATTGTCATAGGCTGCTTGGATGTTCCCCGAAAGTTCTTGATAAAATGCTCTTTCAACTCGGCCCAAGATGCAATGGTATTGGGAGGCAAACCCTTTAACCACGTGCGAGCCGATCCTTCTAACATCTTGATGGTATTGGGAGGCAGACCCTTTAACCACGTGTAAGATGGTATTTTTTGGACGAAGAAATAATAGCCATTACTCTGAAGGGGCTTTGAAAACCTCAATCATCCAATATCGGTTATGAAAACCATAATAAAAATCTAGCCACATTGGCTATTTAAGATTTGAATAATATAACCCGGTTTGAAAAAACCGGTTCCTGCAATATAAACCAGGATATCCATGCATATATGATGCATGGTAAGATGATGCAATGTGTTGCAATGTATGATGCAATGTATGACAACATGAAAGACTCAAGCTTTGTTCTTTTCAAAAACTTAGGCATGATCGCCCAAACCTCATATGCCGGCTCTCCCATGGCATATATTCATCGTTTTAACCCTAACAAGTTTAGGGTCTTTAGCAAAATTGATTGTTAAGAGTACAATGAGCCATATAGTGGAGAGACTACAGCAGGGCATGAGTACCCCCAAGCCCATAACCTGGCTCTCACGTGACATAAATCCATCATTTTCACCTTAAACAATTCAGGGTCTTTAAAAAGATTGACTGAATAAGAGTACGAACGGGCCACAAGGCAGAGAGACTACACCAAATAGGTGAGTTTATCCTCGCTTTCCGTAAGCCGTCCCTCACGTGACATAAGCCGCCATTTTAACCTTAACCAGTACAGGGTCTCATGACAAGATTGACTGCCAAGTACTTTGATCAGCTCAGGGTCTTTAAGTCAAGATTAACTAGTAATAGTTCGGCGGGTCACCTGGCGGAGTGGCATCATGCATACAGGCAGGTTTAACCTGACCAGGCTATGGCTGAAAAGCCTTCCAAGAGGGTGTGAAAGCTAAACCCGGTGGGTTGGAAGCCCCCAAGTGACCTGTTGAATTATCAACGCTTGCACAATATTGTTTGAAGAAACGACAGAAACCCCAAGTGACTTTATGATGATCCAATAAATCAGGGCACCCATGTTTGAACGGTGCATCATGGCGGCTCGTCCTCTTGGGCAACTTCTAATTTCCTGAAAACTCAAACTTTGCGAGAGATGAATTCCTTTTGAACCGGATGCTGAGCCGGATATCAAGATCTCAAAACTTTGTGAGAGATAGATTTCTCTTGAACCGGGACTCTCAGATTGCTTGGCACTTTTTCAGCTGGAAATTTTTTTGACAGTCTTTAAACTTTCACCAATGTGGTAGTATCCCCTCAGATCGGGTGATCTGGGGTTCTTGAATTTGCTGAAACTAGCAACATTTGTTGAATCATGTCTGTATAGCCCCCGAGTCTTAAGACGACTTGAGGAGTTGGCTTGAGATTCTCCATACTTGGCCGTGGCATAAGTTGGCATATAGTCAAAAGCGGAAACACTGGACTGTGTTGAAGCTGGAGGTAAGGTGGCAAGTTTGATGATCTTCGCAATACTCATTGTATACCCTTGGCGTTTGATAACGCGATGTGAATCCATGGAAGGTTGAGGTTGCCCGCAACAGGTTATAAATGACCATGTATGACTTGTGTCAGTAATCCGGCCAGTGGTTCATCCAGCTGGTTGTTGAAGTTAAACAAACCGTAGTGGCAGTGACTTGTACGCCTATCCATTGAGCCATCGGTGGAGGAAGATGCTAATAACATATCAGGACTTGCTTCAGAGTTGTTTAAATAAACCAGGCTGTAGGAGCGGCAACTTGCATGTGCTCATTAAGCTTGTGCACACAGGTGCGACCTAGTGTGTTGAAGTAGACCAGACCGTAGGAGGCGGATGGTAAAGATGGATGCGGCATGGACGGGCGTGTCGGCCGCGTGTTGATGTAAATTGGACCGTGGGGATGGCGTCTCACGCACATCTGTCGGGCGGTTTGAGCAAATATGCGCAACCCGGTTGTGTTGATGTAGACCGACCGCAAAGGCGGCGGCTCACACGTTTCCGTTGGGTGACTCGTACGGGCGGCCATGACACCAGCGTGCTTAGTTGAATGTGAGAGTTGTCCAGCGACTTGACATGAATGCGAGAGTCAGCCACGGTGTTGTAAGCCGTCTTGGTCACGTGGACGTGATAGTTGGTCATGGCGTTGGAAACCGGTGCAGTGCGACACAGACGAACACCGGTCCAGACTGACGTTGGTGCGCCTCCATCTCCGTGGTATGGTACCACTTTGGTAATGAATAATCATCTCGGCGTAAACAATATCACTACTGTGACAAAACCACGACAGTTGGCGCCCACCGTGACAAAACATACCAGGTGAAATTCATCCGGTATATTCTTATTGGTATATTTTCATTTTTTACCAAAAATAGTGGACGCCAACTATCGTGGTTTTGTCACGGCAGATGTCCTAGGACTTAAGTTCGAGGCCATTGCTAAGGTGGTGGACTCAAAGGGTTGAACGGGATGAGAGACACGAGTTTACCCAGGTTTGGCCCCTCGGAAAGAGGTAAAAGCCTATGTCCTGCTTTGTGTTGTATTGATGGAGTATCGATTACAAGGGAGCGGATTCGCTTGACCTAGCTATCGATCAATTGTCTTCTCCTCTAAGTCACCGCAAGGTATTGCCTTTATATAGGTAGGTCGAGTCCCTGGGGTTACAAGAGTCCAAACCGACTTACACAAGGTGTTCTATCTTGCCTCTAAGCCGCCTTGCCTTCTTGGGCAAGCCGTCTCCTGGGCAGCTTTACACACTCGGGTCTCACGCCATCTTCCGTCTCTGGCCCTCCTCTTGGCCCATCTCGTAAGTCACCATGTAGTCTTGTCTTCAATCCTCAGGCCCACTTTAAGGGTCTTGATTATGAGCCGCCAGGCATGACTCAGCCCCTCCTAGGCGGGTCTCGCCATGTGGTTATATCCCCAACACCGTGCGAATGCACGGGTTGACGAGTAGTGTATCTGTAATTTTTAATTGTTTCATGTTATTATATTATCAATGTTAGATATTTTATATGCAATTTTATATCATTTTTGTGAACTAACCTACTAACCCAATGCCTAGTGTAAGTTGTTGTTTTCTGCTTGTTTTTTTGTTTCACAGAAAATCCATACCAAACGGAGTCCAAACGCTACAAAAACCTTTGACGATCTTTTTCTAGACAGAAGGAACCCTATAAGTGTCAAGAGGAGACCAGACGTGAAACGAGGAGACAGAAACATAACATGGCGTACACAGGGGGTGGTTGCGCCCTAATGTCTTGTGGGCTCCTCGTAGCTCCACCTGGCCTAGTTCCAACTCTATAACTCGCTAAATATTCTAAAAACCCCAAAGAGCCACCCGAAGCAATTTTTTCACCACCTCAGTCTCTATTCTTCCGTGATCCCATCTGGAGGCCTTTTCCGGCACCCCGCCAGAGGGGGAATTGATTACAAAGGGTTTCTACATCAACCTTATTGCACCTTCAATGATGTGTGAGTACTTTACCATAGACCTATGTGTCTAGTGATTAGCTAGATGTCATCTTCTATGTCTTTGATCTTCAATACCATATTCTCTTTGGAGATATATTCGATGCAATCATTTTGTGCGGTGTGTTTGTTGGGATCCGATGAATTGTGGGCTTATGGTCATATTATTCATTGAAAGTAACATAGTCAATTGTAAACTTCAATATGTGTGATTGATATAGATATGTAATGTTTTTTGATCTATGGGTTTTGTTTGGCCAAGTTGATCTATTGATCTTTAGTGGAAGTAGTGCTAGAGTGGGTTAAATCTTGCGGTGTCCTCACCCAGTTACAGTAGTGGTAGCGAGGCACATACTGTATTGTTTCCACTAAGGATAAAACAATGGGTTTTAATCATATTGCTTGATTTTATTCTGTCTACATTATGCCATCTTGCTTAAAGCGTTACTTTGTTTGTCATGAACTTAATACCATAGATGCAGGCGTGAGTCGGTCGATTGGTGGAGTAATAGTAGTAGATGAAGGCAGTAGTCGTTCTACTTGTCACAGACATAATGCATATGTATATGATCATGCCATGAATAACATCATAACAATGTGCTTTTCTATCAATTGCTCAATAGTAATTTGTTTACCCACCGTATGCCATGCTTAAAGAGAGAGGTCTTTAGTGAAAACTATGCCCCCGGGTCTACTTTAATCATATTACAAAAACTAAAAATACCTAGCTGCAATTTATTTACTTTTATTGTACTTGAAATTTATCCATCTATCACTATTATATTTAATCCTTGCTACTAACGAGTACAAGGAGAATGACAACCCTATTGCCCGCATTGGGTGCAAGTATTTTCTCTTTTGCATGTAGGTGTTGTCGACGGTTATTTGCGTGATTTTCCTATTGGCTCGATAAAACTTGGTTCTTAACTGAGGGAAATACTTTTCGCTACTATATTACTTCACCGTTCCTCTTCAGGGAAAATCCTAACGCATCACATGTAGCGATAGTCCCTATGGACTAATGGTTGCCTTGAGTTATATTTGAAGGTTTGTACATAGGCATTTCTTGAAGACCATTTGTTGGTTTCAAGGTTACTAGAAGAAGCTTATGTGTTTACCAATATTTTATTCAAGGAGTAATCCAAAGATTGGTCATGTGAGTGTTGAGCCTTTATGAAGATTGTGTGAACATTCATGTTTACCTTCTATAAATCACCTTTATGAAGAGAGAAGATAAGATTCAAGGTTGATCAAGACTAAGTACAAAGTGTGGTATCAAGATTGATCAATGCACAAAGCATAAAAGATATATCGGGTGGGATTAAGTGATCTCATGGTATGGTAAGCATTGTCTATTATGCTTTGTGTGCTAACCCATGGTCTATGTGAGAGTCCTTTGTGGGGTTAGGTATGTTTCCATGGGCGTGCATCAAAAGGAACATATCATATAACCCAGGGAGGATGACATCAAGTGGTGATCTTCATCGTGATTGTGATGTGAAACTTCAATTTGAGCATCATGAAGAGATCACATGCTTGAAGCTTGTCGTCCATTGTGGTGACAATGGGCATGTGAAGATGTGCCCAATAGCACTCGTAGTGGAGTATGGGGGACAAATCTACCAGTCTTCATCGAGCTAGCGCAACCACCTTGAGGAAGTCAAGATCATTATCATCTATCTCAAGTGGGCCATGTGTAAGGCAAAGGTTTGACCTTGATAGGTTTTCTATTCAACCAGTCTCATGGTGTTAGTTGGGAGACCGTGTTATATGATCGATAGTCGTAATATCAAGAGGGGCTCTCGAGTGAGTAGCTTGATCATATCGTTCATAGAGAGCTAAAACCATTGCATTCTTGGCATCATCATATTTCTTGGTTCTTATTTTCATTTTCTCTTTGTGAGGTTTTAGAGCTTGTGGTTATCTTCGTGATAAGCTCTAGTTCATTGAAAACAAATTTCCTATGCATCTTTGCATTTTGGTGTTGGAGATTTTACCGGTTCTTATTTGAAGAAGGGTTGCCACCCTTTTATTATTGATATTTCCCCATTGCTAGTTCTTAATGTTACTAATAATCGTGTGTTAGCTCTCATCGTGTTCTTTCCAACAAACTTGATTTCGTTGAAATTGGAGTTCATTTGCAAAAGTTACAGCCGTTTGGGGTTTTTCGGTTCCCGCACCTTGTAGGATCCAAAGTATGTCTAGAGGGGTGTGTGTGTGATTAGACTACTTGACCAAATAAAAATCTAGCCTTTTCCCAATTTTAATAGTTGGCAAGTTTTAACTATCATAACAAGTCAAGCACACCCTCCACATGCAAGTCTAAGAGTATATCAGCTGAAAGTAAAGACGTGCACATATAAGTAGAGGGTAGGGATAGGAAGATCAAACGCAATTGGATACATGAAGATTTTTCCCATGATTCCGATAGGTGGTGCTATGTACGTCCACGCTGATGGAGACTTCAACCCATAGAGGGTAACAGTCGTGAGAGTCCACGGAGGGCTCCACCCATAAGGGTCAACAAAGTGGCAACCTTGTCTATTCCATCATGGCTTACGTCCACGAAGGACTAGCCTCACTCGGGGTAGATATTCACAAAGCAGGTGATCTCCTTGCCCTTACAAACTTCTTGGTTCAACTCCACACGAAGTCGTAGGCTCCGAAGAGACACCTAACCAATCTAGGAGATACCACTCTCCAAAAGGTAATAGATGTGGTAGTATGATGGACTCCTTGCTCTTATGCTTCAAAAAATAGTATCCTCAACACTCAATCACTCTCTCAAAATTTTGGCATAGTAGAAGAGGTTAATTGGGTGGAAAGCAACTTGGGTAGGCTAGAAATCAAGATTCATATGGTTGGAGTGGAAGATCTTGATCTCAACACATGATTATATGGTTATCTCTCACAAAATGGATGGGGCAAGTGTTGGTCTATTCTGAGTGCTTCCTCCACGAGTGAGAGGTAGGTGGAGAGGTATACATAGGCATCTCCAAAAATCTAACCATTACTAAATTATTACCCAGCTCGATGAAACTGAAGCAAAATCTCAGTTGCACCGACTAGTGCAAAATGTGGCAACTTTTGGCGTTTCGGTGAGACCGATATATAAATCTCGGTGGGTCCGATTTTGCCTGGCCTAGTCAGTTTCAACTTTTGGTGGCACCAATTCCTAAAACTCGGAAATTCCGATTTTTAGAAATGAGACAATAGAAAGTTTGCCATTGATTTCGGTTGCACCGAAACGATACTTGGTAGCGCCGAGATGTTAGGGTTTGGCTTTGGATGTGTCTAAGGCAAAACTCGGTACGGCCGAATGGAAAATATTGGTGGCACCGAATTTGGACTTTTAGGGTTTGGACAAAATATTTGTGGGAGAATTTCATGAGTATTTTTGGTGGCTAATCTCTAAGCACTTGAGCAACAAGATCATCATATATACCCATCCCCGTGTAATAGTATTGGCTTTCCTATGGAATCAAATGCGATTTCTCACAAAATGCAAAATGTATAGACTTGAAGCTTGTTGCCAATAGATGTTCCTTGCATCTAGGGGATCTCCTCACAATCCTTAGCCAATCCATTCATTGGACTTTTCCTGTAATATACTTGGTATAATCATTAGTCCAATGAAATATATGTTGTTATTAATTACCAAAACCACCTAGGGAGAAGTTGTGCTTTCAATATCCCCCTTCTTGGTAATTGATGAAAACATATAGATCAAAGCTTCGACATAATATAATCTATGAATAGCATTGTCGCTTTGACAAGTACGTGATAAGAAAGAGCTCCCCCTAAATTTGTGCACTATTTTTAAATTTGCGTTTGAATGCAAATGCACAATCGATTAGGATCATGGGTCACTCTTCCATGTCACATACATCTTGGTGGTGCGCATAAATGATATAACTAAACTGCATTGCACATTGATACTCGTGGTCTGTGTTGGGTTTTCCATGAAGAGGAACGAGTAATCACAACACAAGTGGGGAAGTATATCCCTCAATTATGGAACCAAGATTTATCGAACCAATAGGAATACCAATCCTTAACCATCTTCAGCGGCTGCACACAAAAGAACAAACAACTTGCACCCAACTCCGGCAAGATGGTTGTCAATCCCCTTGATCTCGTTATTTGCAAACAAGTGAGTTGTGTAGATATTGTAGATAATAGTAAAGTGCAAAATAAAATAAAAGGTAATAAATAACATCAAGGTAATGATAGAATTTATGAATATATAAGTGAATAGACCCGAGGACCGTAGAGTTCTCTAGTGGCATCTCTCATAAGCAAAGCATATGGTGGGTAAACAAATTATTGTTGGGCAATTGATAGAAAAGCAAATAGTTATGTGATTTCCACGGCAATGATCATGTGTATATAGGCATCATGTCCATAAGAAAATAGGCCGATTCTTGCCTACACCTATTACTATTACTCCACTTCAAGAGCTCTTCTATGCTTGCCTCTCTACATATTAAGTTCATGACAAACTGAGTAATGCTTGGAGAACGATGACATGATGTAGACAAAGTAAACTCAATCAATATGAATAAACCCCATCGTTTTATCCTTAGTAGCAACAACACAAAGTCACAATTGGTCCCCTTCTATCACCGGGATATAGAAACGCGCCAGGTTGAACCTACTACAATGCACTCCCACTGAAGAAATATCAATCTAGTTGGCCAAACTATCTCAATAGATCGGAGAGCATTATGAATCTATGATGATCATGCAAATAAGAATCATAGTAATCAGATTTGACTCAAATACTTTTCATGAATAATCTGAACATAAACTCACAATTCATCGGATCCCAACAAACACACCATACAAAGGGATTATATCGGATAGATCAAGGCAAAGCTGCGATGAACATTGTATTGAAGATTGAGAGAGAGAGTGAGATGGTAGTACCTACGGACCCGTAGGTCTGTGGTGAACTACTCACACATCATCGTGAGGGCAGAAAGGTTGATGAAGAGGCCCTCCATGATTGATCTCCCCTCTGACAGGGGGCCAGAACAGATGTGTAGATGGCCTCCCGTCGGAACAGAGACTTGCAGCAACAGAAAAATGTTTCGGGAGCGATTCTGGTGTTTGTAGGGTAGATGTGAATTTATAGGCCAGAGAACAACACTGGAGACGCACCAGGGGGGCACCACATATCTGGCCACGCTCCTGGTGGCGTAGTGGGATATGTGGTGGGTCCCTAGAGCATCGTCCGACCTTCCTCCGAAGCTTCTAGGTCTTGTATTGGTCTAGAAAGAATCATCAAAAAGTTTCGTGGCAATTGGACTCCGTTTGGTACTATAACTCTAAAAAGGCAAAAACATGCAGAAAATAAGAACTGGCGCTAGGCACTGGGTCAATAGGTTAGTGCTAAAAAGTATTATCAATTGCTAAATAAATACCCAAAAATTATCCTAGAATGATAATGTACTAGCATGGAACAATAAAAAAATATAGATACACTGGAGACGTATCAACATCCCCAAGCTTAATTCTTGCTCGTGCTCGAGTAGGTAAATGATAAAAGCAGAATTTTTGATTTGACATGCTAGCCGTTATGTAATCTTTGGTATGTATGCTCATTGAAAAATGATGAATTAACAAACAACAACATAGTAATATTTATAAGTATAGGAAAAAAACCATTAATTTTTCAAAGTATACGATCCTAAAAGAATGTTTTACCCATATTCATCTTATTATATTAGCAAGGCATGGCTCCGTCTTCACCACATAGATACAAGTGTTAAGCACCACGGTGTCCAAGTCAGGAAATTGGATCGTATTTTTTCAGTATGCATCAACTTTTTATTCTTCACACAATATACGAGCGTAAACCATTGGACATAGCATATATGTGGTATAGAATATGATGGTAGGTATCAAAAGGGTAAAAGTGGAGAAGATAGTCTCACATCAACTCAGCGTACCAACGAGCTATGGAGATGCTCATTGATAGATGTCAAAGCAAGGAGTAGGGATTGCCATGCAAATGATGCACTAGAGCTATAAGTGTACGAAAGCTCAACTGAAGCTAAGTGGGGTGTGCATCAAACTTGCTTGCTCATGAAGACCTCTAGCATTTTAGTAAGCCCTTCATCGGAATATACAAGCCAAGTTTATTATATGAAAAGGTAATTCCCACTAGCATATGGAAGTATCATCATAGGAGACTCTCTATATGAAGAACATGGTGCCACTTTGAGGCACAAGTGTGGTAAAGGATAGTAGCAAAGTCCCTTCTCTTTTTTCTCTCATTTATTTATTAATTATTTTTTGTGGTGGAATTTTCTCTAGTTTTTTTTCTCCCCCCATTTTGTTTTTTATATGGTGGGATCATTTGGCCTCCCCCATTTTTATTTCATTTTTCATCTAGAGTCTCATCCAGACTTGTGGGGAAATCATAGTCTCCATCATCCTTTCCTCAATGGGACAATGCTCTAATAATGATGACCATCACACTTTTATTTACTTACAACTCATTGTGAAGGACTGATAGGAAGATATGACTCTGAATGAATGCCTCTAGTAGTGTATCAGGATGTGCAATGACCCCACATGACATGTATAAAAAATATGAAGAACGGTGGCTTTGCCACAAATACCATGTCAACTCTATATGATCATGCAAAGCATTATGATGATGAACGAACTAGTCATGTGAAGTGACGATGGAATTTGCATGGCAATATATCTTGGAATGGCTATGTAAATGCCATAATAGGTAGATATGGTGGCTATTTTGAGGAAGATATAATGAGGCTTATGTGCAACAGAGCGTATCATGTCATGGGGTTTGGATGCACCGGCGAAAGTTACACCCATCCTCGAGGTGAGAATGGGCTATGCATGGTATCGAAGAGGCTAGCAAATATGAGAAGGTGAAGATGCGTATGTCCATGGCATCACATTATTCATAAAGAACTCACATACTTATTGCAAAGTTTTATTATTTTTATCACAAATCAAAGTACTCCTCGCATGCCCCGAGGGAGGAGGTTGGTAGGAGTTAACCATCGTGCTCCCCCGAATCAAAACAACACTAGGATTTCAACAAGGAATATAAATGCTCACACATAATCACCATGCCTATTTAATTTTTAGATGAATAACAAGTTAACACCTCTTAATCTCGACACTTCTACAAATCAACAATTTTGGACTCACACCTTTTTCATATTACTACATCAATGTCATTAACCCACAACTTCTCTATATGTGCTACACGATGGTTTTGATTGGCATTCATTGAATACCTAATATTCTTGGAATAGTCGTATGACCCATGCAAATTACCGTCATTATTAATTCAGCTCTCAAACAAGTATAAGTGAAGAATGAGAGCAAATTATTTCTAGAAAATCTACACGCCACCATGCTCAAAAAGATATAAGTGAAGTACTAGAGCAACTGCCTAGCTCAAAAGATATAAGTGAAGCACATAGAGTATTCTAGCAAATTATCATGAAGATGTCTCTCTCCAAAATAGGTGTGTCCAACAAATGATGATTGTGACAACTGAAAGTAAAAGCAAACAAAAGCAAATGATGCTCCAAGCAAAACACATACCATGTGATGAATAAAATTAGGGATTTCTATTCTTGTGCCCCCGGTTCCGAAGTTGTACTCGGTCATCCCCACGCGCTTAACTTTTGCTCACTTTTCCCCACTCTCTTGTCCAAAACCCTCACGAAAGGTCACAATGAAGGATGCCGTTGGATCAATGGTTTGACCGTTAACTCTGACAAGTGGGTCCGCGCTAGACTGTGTCGCCTATTGGACCTGACAAGTGGTGTTGCGTTGGACGGTGGCGCTGGTTGGACCGTTGGGCCCTGGTTTTGTTGGACTATTGGGCCATTGCATGCGCCAATGTGTGCCGCCACAGACGCAGCGACGGCCGCTGCCGCTGGTTCCTCTCTTCTCGCATGTGTCTCCACCTTCCAGGTGCCACAGACCGAGGCCAGGGTGTAGTACTACGTGCGGGCTTCGCCCATCATTTTTACCCACCCATATGTCACTCCCTCCATGTACAAAAGCATGAAATATTTTTGTTGTTGAAAAAAGCCCCCCACTCCATCTTTTATTATGAAGCATCAACAAAAACAAAATAGTTCAGGTCGACCTTATTACATCATGGAGGACACTAGAGAACAGAACGAACAACCAGAGTCAGCTAAACATAGCTCAAAGAGCATAATAGCGAAATCATGCAATACATATCATTCCTTATATCCATAGTTCCATACAAAAGCATGCAATATATATCCTAGGTATTACCTAGTGCACTACACGTCTTCGTCATTGGAGATGGCCTGATCTGCCTTCGCCGAAGTCTGATCCGCCTGCGCTGGAGCCTGGTCCGCCTGTGCTGGAGCCTGGTCCACCTATGCTGTCGCCTGCGCCTCCTCCCGTGCCACCCGCGCTTCCTCCGTCTTCTGCTGATGAAAACGCTGAGCCTACTTAACTAATTTCGAGTGGATGGAGTTGAGGATCGCCACCTGGTCGGGCCACATATATCCGACCGTTGGGGCCTCCTCCTCCCCCATCTCCCTCCTCCTCGAAATCCTCCTATGGTTCTAGAGGTAGCCTCGCCTGCCTATGGATTTGGACCTACCGAAGAAGGAAGAGACGGTGTTCGATGGTGTAGTAATGGCCGTGTGGTGGCATGGCTGAGGGGCTCGGAGAGGGGATTGCTCGGGTGCCGGTAGAGAGAGGGAGCAGGCGGATGATCTAGGGCTGGGTGACGCCGTCCGGCTTAAATAGCCGGCTATGGATAGGATGGGGAGCCGGAGCGATGCCTCCTCCGTCGACAAACAACGCCTAGCGAAGGACCAACCATGACTCTTTTTTTGCACAAACGAGTGGGCGATCAGAACCAACCTCTCACGGATCGCCCAATGATCCAACGATGCAGAGCTGTCCATGTGATCCAACGACGTGGAGCCTGCATGCAGCCTATCCTCGGAAATCCTTCTAGAAGACCATATCCAACGGTTGTCGCTTGGTGCTAGGGTATGATCGGATGGTTGCAGTTCGACATTAGGATTTGTAGAGATGCTGCGGGGTTTTGAGCCGGTCAACGAGGTTATCTTAGGTTTGACCAACTTTCAAATGACCTTAACTAATTCAAAAAAATCAAAAAAATATGAAACCTTCCGTGTTCGTCATTTTATAAGACATAGTTACCCTAAAAAATATATACCTAGTTTAGGGACTTTTTTTAAGGAAAACCTTCTTTTAAGATGAGCTACCGTTTCGAAGTTCAAATGAGCAAAACTAAATTGAAAAAATTGTAAAACCTGCTCATAATGCCTTTGTATGTGACATGGTGTAGGATCAAAAGTAGGTCTAGAGTAGGGGGGGGGGTGATTAGACTACTTGACCAAATAAAAATCTACTTTTTCCACATTTTAAGTGTTGGCAGATTTTAGCATTCATGGCAAGTCAAGCACACCCTACACATGTATGTCTATGAGTATAGAAGCGGAAAGTGAAGACAAGCATGCGTAGTAAAGGAAGGGTAGGAAGATCAAACGCAATTTGGAGACACGATGATTTTTCCCGTGGTTCCGATAGGTGGTGCTATTGTACGTCCACGTTTATGGAGTCTTCAACCCACGGAGGGTAATGGTTGCGAGAGTCCATGGAGGGCTCTACCCACAGAGGGTTCCATGAAGAAGCAACCTTGACTATACCATGATGGCCCACGTCCATGGAGGACTAGCCTAACTCAGGGTAGATCTTCAAAAAGTAGGCGATCTCCTTTCCCTTACAAACTTCTTGGTTCACTCCACAACATGAAGTAGCAGGCTCCCAAGCGACACCTAACCAATCTAGGAGGCACCACCCTCCAAAAGATAATAGGCTCGATAATGCCGATGAACTACTTGCTCTTGTTCTTCAAGATGGTAGACTCCTCAACACACAATCACTCTCTCACAGATTTGGCTTTGGTGGAAGAGATTGATTGGGTGGAAGGCAACTTGGGGAGGCTTTAAAGCACATTTGCTCCCTTGGTGATTTTGGTAATTAATAACAACATATAAGTCATTGAACTAATGTTTCCACCAAGTATATTTCAGGAAATGTTCAATGATAGGATTGGCAAAAGGAGATTGTGGACATACCCCAAGATGCAAGGAAATAGATTGGCCAAGCTTCAAGCAAGAGGACTCTACATTTTATATTTGTGAGAAATCAGTTTGAGTCCATAGGAAAGCCAATACTATTAAAAGGGGGTAAGGTTTTGTTGGTGAACAATATGCTCAAACGTGCACAAGTGATAGTCGCCAAAAACATGCACAAACTCTCCCACCAAAATCTGTTCTATACTTAACACTCAAAATCGGTGCGACCATCTTTCTCATACCGGTGCCACCGATTCCAGAACCAAGACAGACTCAAGCCAAACCCTAGCCACTTCAGTGCAACCGATTCCATACCGGTGCCACCGAGTTTAGGTTGCCAGCTTTCTATTACGCAAATTCACATTTTCGGTCCCACCGAGAATGTTGGATCGGCGTCACCGAGATTGGAAATCTGACCGTTGGTCACCTTATTGGTGCAACCGAGTTTCCTATATTGGTCTCACCGAGATTCAAAAGTTGCCACCTTTTGGTCACTTCGGTACCACTGAGATTAACACATCAGTGTCACTGAGTTGGTCATTTTGTGTGTAACGGTTGGATTTTTGGGGATGCCTATATATACCCCTTCACCACCACCTACTCGGAAGAGAAGCACTCAGAACTATTCCATACCCATCCTATCAGATTTTCTGAGAGAGAACCACCTACCCTTGTGTTGAGGTTAAGATCTTCCACTCCAATCATATGGATCTTGATCTCTAGCCTCCCCAAGTAGCTTTCCACCAATCCCATCTCTTCCACCATGCCAAATCTGTGAGAGAGTGATTGGGTGCTGAGGAGTCTATCATCTTGAAGTACAAGACCAAGGAATTCATTGTCATTATCGAGCCTATTACCTTTTGGAGGGTCATGCCTCCTAGATTGGTTAGGTGTCGCTTGGGAGCCTCCTACTTCGTGTTGTGGAGCGAACCAAGAAGTTTATAAGGGCAAGGAGATCACCTACTTCGTGAAGATCTACCCATAGTGAGGCTAGTACTTTGTGGACGGAAGTCGTTATGGAATAGTCAAGGTTGCTACTTCGTGGACCCTTTTGGGTGGAGCCCCCCGTGGACTCTCGCGATCGTTACCCTCCGTGGGTTGAAGACTCCATAAACGGGGATGTACGATAGCGCCACCTATCAGAACCACGGGAAAAATCATCGTGTCTACAACTGCGTTTGATCTTCCTACCCTATCCCTTCTATACATGCTTGTTGTTACTTTCGACTGCTATATATTCTTAGACTTGCATGTGTAGGGTGTACTTGACTTGCCATGAAATGCTAAAAACTGTCAACCCTAAAACTTGGTGTAGGCAAAACTTTTATTTAGTCAAGTAGTTTAATCACCCCCCTCTAGACATACTTTCGGTCCTACAAGTGGTATCAGAGCTTTGGTCTCCATTGCTTAGGTCTCACAACCTAGGAGAGTATGGCGTCTAGTGAGGGAAGTTATCACCGTAGAGGTACGTACTTTGATGGCACTAATTTTGCTAGTTGGAAGCACAAAATAAAATGCATATTCTTGGTCATAACCCCGTGTTTGGGCTGTTGTTCATGTTGGCTTGCAAGGTGAGTTCTTTGCGGATGGACGGGAACCGGATTGTGAAGCGACCGTGGATGAGTTGAAGATGTTGCAACTCAATGCTCAAGCACGTGACATTCTCTTCAACTGCTTATGCCCCGAAGAATTCAACAAAATCAGCCGTCTTGAGAATGCAAAAGAGATTTGGGATACTTTGATTGATATGCACGAAGGAACCGAGTCCGTGAGAGAATCCAAGTTAGATGTTCTTCAAGGTCAGCTTGACAAGTTCAAGATGAAGGATGGTGAAGGAGTCACAGAGATGTACTCTAGGCTAGCTCTCATCACAAATGAGATTGCCGGCTTAGTAAGTGAAGAAATGACCGACAAATTCATCATCAAGAAGATACTTAGAGCTTTGGATGAGATATACGACACCGTGTGCACATTGATCCAAATGATGCCAAACTACAAAGATCTCAAGCCTACAGAAGTCATTGGAAGGATTGTTGCTCATGAGATGACACTCAAAGATAAGGAAGAACTTCATCACAAGTCTAGCGGCGCTTACAAAGCCACAAGTGATGCTCCCACAACTTCAAGAAACAACCTTGTCACCAATGAAGAGATAAGTCTCATGGTCAAGAAATTCAACAAGTTCTACAAGAATAGAGGCAAAGAAAGAAACTCCAACTCAAGATATGAAGAGAAGCGTTTGTCAAGTCGTGACCACAATTGCTACAATTGTGGGAAGCCCAGACACTACTGGAATGAGTGCACGGCTCCCTACAAAAGAAGAGAAGAGTCACCTCGAAGACGAAGCTCAAGGAATGAATCACCACAAGGAGAGAGAAGGAGTAGAGATGATCGTTATGAACAAAGACACTCAAGGGGAAGTAGAGATTCAGAGAAGAAGGACAAGTACACCAAGAGCTACACAAGAAGAAAACATCAAGCTCATGTTGGTGAATGGGTTTCCGACTCTGAAAACAACTCCGAGAGAAGCTATCACTCTGACTCCGACTATAGTCAAGATGATGGTGTTGCCGGAATTTCTCTAGTGACTACCAACTTCTATGATCTATTTGATTCACCAAACTAACGGAGTGGAAGTTGCTTCATGGCTAAAGTCCCCAAGGTATCACACCCCGAGTATCTTGATTTTGATAGTGATGAAGATGATTTGCTTTGTGAAGATGATTTGCTTTGTGATGATAACTTGCTTTGTGATAAAACTAGTGATGTTGATCAAAATGAACTTGATAATTCTCATGCTAGTCAAGATAAGTCATTTGATGATGATAAGATGAAAATAGAACAACTAACTAAAGAACTAAACACTCTTAAGTTAGCTCATGAATCTACTCTCGAAGATCATAGAGATCTTGTGAGAACTCATGAGAAGCTACGCTTCGAGAAGCTCAACTTGGAGAAAGAGCATGAGTTTCTCAAAGCTATCAATGACGATCTATGAAAGAAGACTTCATATTATCTAGCCAAACGACTACTCTTGTCTACTTTCGTGCCTCAAGTTAAAACTAAGCAATCTAGTAACAAAGGCAAGAAAGGTTCTTCATCTAGTAGCAACAATAAAAATGCTAATCCCAATGATGTTGCTTCTAGTAGTTCTATTGATTCCACTAATGATGATTCTCTTAGGCAAGTTACACTTGAGCAAGAAAATGCTTTATTGAAAGGAATTATGGAAAAGGGTATCTACAAGAGTCTTGCTGGATGTAAGCAATTTGAGGAAATTGTACGCTAGCACGGAGGATACAGGAAGAATCGTGCTGTTGGCTACATCAACGCAAATGGAGTTGAGTGGGAAGAAGGTCAATATCCCAAGCCCAAGTTTGTTCCTCAAAAGGAGAAGTATGAAAATACTCTTCCCAAGGGGACAAACACCCAAGATGACCTTCCACCACAAGACCACAAGCTCAAGGGCAAGAACAAGCTTCAAGAGGACATTGACTCATATGAAGATGAATCCCTAGCTTTAGTGGAGTGGGTTCCCAAGGCTACTTCAAGCTCAACTACTACAAAGACTACTTCAACACCAAGGATCCCCATGAACTTGATGTGGGTCCCCAAGAAGAAGAACTAGTAAGTTCTTAAGGGATGACTCCGCCAATGAAATTCACTCACATTCATTATTGGCAAGGACTTTTTGCACTCAACATCAACTCAATGCAATAGTTCAAGGAGTCACACATTCCCTCAAAGGTAAGCAAGGGACAAGGTAATCAACTAATCAATGGACATCATAACATATGCTTTGAACTCCATGTCCATAGATATCCATGTATTTGTCTCTTGTGTGTTGGGACTAACCCATGTAGGTGAGAGGAGTAAGGAAACAACAAGGATGCTCCCAACTCTTGGTGATCTTCATCAACATTGAACATCCACAACTACGTCACCAACATGAAGTCTTCATCGACAAAACCCAAGGTTAGTTTATCCCTCTTATGGGGGGATGTCACATTAAGGGGAAGATTTACTCTAAGACTTGAGTCAAAGCATCTCTTCACATGTGACAACATTAAATGCTTTATGTAAAAGTGGTAACCCCACTTGTGCTTAAACAATGAGTATGACCTATGATCAAGTACTCTTACTTGGCTCCTAAGTCAAATACTCATATATAGATGACTTCGTCATCGCCCAAGTGCTTGTTAGATGCTAGTGTGTTTGTGCATGTTTGTCATGATTTCTTTTGACATCTTATTGTGTGAGCATGTTGGTCTGCATTTATTTTCTCATTCGAGGACATTCAATTGTTGCTATTTGGTTATTGATTTTCTCTTTTGCCAATTGGATGGACAAGAATGCCTAGGACCACTCTGTAGCTATCTATGCTTTCTCACCTCATATTCCATTCATGCTGCATCACAAAATTTGAACAAGTGCTTTTCGATCCCTCTGTGTGTGGAGCACTCGGAGTTCCGTATCGACAAGGACTGACCATTAAAACCTCCCAAGTGCATCTCGATGGAACCAACTCCACAATCTAGGCCTCATTGAATGCCTAGGGTTGATCTGGTTTCCAATCTCGGTACTACTGATTTCATATTCTCGGTTACATCGAGTTTCCCTGTCAGCTGACAGTTGTGGAACTCGGTCACACCGAAAACATAAAATTGGTATCACCGACAGTGGAGGGTATATATGCTATGGATCCCGATGCTTTGAATTTATATCTTCAAACATCGCGCCTCAGAACCCTAAGCTGCCACCTCAAGACCCCTGGTCATCGCCCTTGTCTTCCTGCGCTCCTCTGCCGCTGGGAATCGCCGCCGTCGACGAAATCTGCTCCCTCATCACCGTCGTAGAGGATCCGCACCAAGCTAGGGTACGAATTCAATCTCTAGTGTGCTCCCCATCCGATTCTTGCGCATTAGATACTTTTTAATCATCTTTGCACCCTTTGCTCATATATCCATCCACTTAAATCTCCAAAATCTCGAGTTAGATGGATTTTCTAGGGTTTTGCCGTCCACCCGATAAATCTCAATGGAACCAAAACGAAAATATCGGTCTCACCGATATGCTTTTGATTGAGGTTGAGAACTGACTCGGTGGAACCGAGTAGCTCTTTTCGGTCTGACCAAAAAGGCTGCCAAGTTCCTGTTATAGAGCTAGTTTGTCTCGGCCCCACCAAAAATTTCTTTTCGGCTACACCGTTATCTATTTGACAGATTGCAAAATTCTTGAAAATTCATTGCTCAAATTTCAAAAACCAGCTGATAATTTTGTGATGACTCATCTACTTCCGCTCATCTATATTCCATTCACAGGGTCAGTATGTCAGGCTCAGAAGACAGTCAGAATTTGCCAGAGCAGGGAGTTGATATGAGTTCTGGAACAAGCCCAGAAGCCAGTTCTTTCTCAGATCCAGGCACCCCCAGCTCTCATGGGTTGCCCAAGGCTGTCACAAGGATCAGAAAGAAGCTGAACTCAGATGAAGAGGATTCAGACTTTATGCCTGAGGAGATTCTTGCTAAGAAGCAAGAGAAAGCTGCTAAGAAGTCTGCTACTGAAGCCACTTCTTTCAGGAGAGTTGTCAGCAAGATCTATGCACCTGCCTCAACCTTCAAAGCTTCTGAGACTGCTAGAGCAACTATTTTAGTTGATGCACCCAAGAAAGCTATGCTTAAGAAGGTAGGAGAGAAGAAAGCAAGAAAGAGGGTTATTCATGTCATTGGCAGAAAAACCTCCATGTATGAGGATCCTGAAGAAGCTGCTGATGCTGATGCGGAAGAGGAGGATGAGTCAGCTACAAAGGCTCCTCCCAAGAAGAAGGCCAAGAAGCTTATGGATGATGCGATGCCAAAGACTGGCACATCCAATAAGGCTGCTGCTGAGAAGCCTAAGAGGACATCCAGGCAGATTCCAGCTTCTGAGAAGAACAAAGGAACTGCCTCCAGAGTTAAAGTTGATGATGACTTGACAACTTTGATGAAGCCTAGACCACATCTTCCAGTACACAATGCCAGCTACCCACTAGCTGAGGATATGAAGAAGAGGAAGGATTCGGGATTGAGAGCTTGGAGAGATATAGATCCATATGCCCAGAGGAAGAAGATAGCTGTGGACTACAGATTCTATACCAAAGAGCAACATGATTTATATAAGACTATGCTTTTTGACAAGAGTCCAGCTGTGAGTGATATGCGATATGTTGATTGGAAATTCATCAAGGAGAATGAGGACTACTTTCCAAGTGTCCAAGACAATTTCCATTGCATAGGATTGGATGAGTTTGTTGGCAGAGAGTTCACTGCTTGGAAAGATGAGATGATCATGCAATTCTACTCCACTGCACATTTCTATGGAGATGGTAGAATTGTATGGATGACTGAAGGTGCTAGGTATGAATCAACTGTTGAAGAATGGGCTGCTATCTTAGGAGTTCCTGAAGCACAGGATGGTGACTTGGATGTATACTCAGAATCCAAGGCTAGCCACAATGCTATGGCTAATATGTATAAGGAGATCCCTGCTGCCAATGTGAAGTCTCATAGGCTAGGATCTATCTACTTTCTTCAGGCTGGCCTCCACACAATGAACACCATTCTGAGGCATACTTTGATGCCCAAGTCAGGTGATGACAAGATGATCCGAGGCCACTCCATCAATATGTTGATCCACCTTGACAGACACACCAGGATCAGAGTCATGGATTTGATTGTTGAGACAATCAAGAGGGTTGCTGCTGACCAGAAGCGCTCTTGTTGTTATGCACCCTACATCCAGACGCTTATCAATTCAAAATTGGAGAAGCACATTTTTACTCTAGATCATCCACATTTACCCCTACAGCCAGATCTCAAGGACAATGTTGTGGTGATGGATGCTGATCATCCCACTTCAACTGCAACTCAGGCAGAAGCAAAGGCAGTTAGAGCCACTAGTGCTTAAGTCCCTAGATCTAGGAATGAGCAAATGGATTTGTTGATATCATCAGTTCAGGGTATGCAGAAGGACATTAAGGGGATTCTGGACAACCAAAACAGTCTTGCCACGATCTTTGAAACCAAGATCAAGACCCTTAATGATAAGGTGGACAGACTGACTAAGACAGTCATAGAGCTCCAGAAGGAAGTTGACTCAGTGCCACTTCCTCACACCACTTCTTCAGATGATGATGATGATGATGAGGATGATTCACCTCTCAGGACACGCACACAGTTTCCTACCCAGGCCAGATCAGCCACTGTGCCAGCTCCAAACTTGAGGATCTCTTCATCAGCTCCTGCTGCTGTCACCTCAGCTATTGCTCCATCTACTCTAGTTCCTCCAGCTGCCACTCCAACTCCATCCACGACGTCTGCTGAGATCTTTGCCGATGCTGTTATCTCGACTCCTTCATCAACAACCAGAGGAGATCAGCCCAAGAACGTTTAGATGTATGCCTTTGAACTTTTGGGTAACTTGTTGCCAAAGGGGGAGAAGTGTACATAGATCTATAGGCTTCGAGTGAGAGAGTGTTTTGGTGTTTGTTGCTTTTCAAAACATTTGGTTCTTTTGGTTTGACGTGAGATACTTTTGTGTTTATGTGTGATCATACGTTGTCATGTGTGTTATGCTACTATTTCATATCATCTTAATGCTTATGAGATGATCATTCACCTTTGCTTGATTGTGTTGTGCGTTGTTATTCATTCTAATTATTCTCGCACACCACCAAGTTGTATGTGACATGGAAGAAGTGCCCCATATACCTAGTCGATTGTGCATTTTCATTCAAATGCAAATTCAAAATAATGCACAAATTTAGGGGGAGCTCTTGCTTATCACATACCTCTCAAAGCGACAATTATATTCATTGATTTTATCATATGTCGAAGCTTTGATCTATATGTTGTCATCAATTACCAAAAAGGGGGAGATTGAAAGCACGTTTGCTCCCTTGGTGGTTTTGGTAATTAATAACAACATATAAGTCATTGAACTAATGTTTCCACCAAGTATATTTCTGGAAATGTTCAGTGATAGGATTGGCAAAAGGAGATTGTGGACATACCCCAAGATGTAAGGAAATAGATTGGCCAAGCTTCAAGCAAGAGGACTCTACATTTTATATTTGTGAGAAATCAGTTGAGTCCATAGGAAAGCCAATACTATTAAAAGGGGGTAAGGTTTTGTTGGTGAACAATATGCTCAAACGTGCACAAGTGATAGTCGCCAAAAACATCCACAAACTCTCCCACCAAAATCTGTTCTATACCTAACACTCAAAATCGGTGCAACCAACTTTCTCATACCGGTGCCATCGATTCCAGAACCTAGACAAACTCAAGCCAAACCGTAGCCACTTTGGTGTAACCGATTCCATACCGGTGCCACCGAGTTTAGGTTGCCAACTTTCTGTTATGTAAATTCACATTTTCGGTCCCACCGAAAATGTTGGATTGGCGTCACCGAGATTGGAAATCTCACTGTTGGTCACCTTATCGGTGCAACTGATTTTCCTATATTGGTCTCACCGAGATTCAAAAGTTGCCACCTTTTGGTCACTTCGGTACCACCGAGATTAACACATCGGTGTCACCGAGTTGGTCATTTTGTGTGTAACGGTTGGATTTTTGGGGATGCCTATATATACCCCTTCACCACCATCTACTCGAAAGAGAAGCACTCAGAACTATTCCATACTTATCCTATCAGATTTTCTGAGAGAGAACCACATACCCTTGTGTTGAGGTCAAGATCTTCCACTCCAATCATATGGATCTTGATCTCTAGCCTTCCCAAGTAGCTTTCCACCAATCCCATCTCTTCCACCATGCCAAATCTGTGAGAGAGTGATTGGGTGCTGAGGAGTCTATCATCTTGAAGCACAAGAGCAAGGAGTTCATCGTCATTATCAAGCCTATTACCTTTTGGAGGGTGGTGCCTCCTAGATTGGTTAGGTGTCGCTTGGGAGCCTTCTACTTTGTGTTGTGGAGTGAACCAAGAAGTTTGTAAGGCCAAGGAGATCGCCTACTTCGTGAAGATCTACCCATAGTGAGGCTAGTCCTTCGTGGACGGAAGTCATTATGGAATAGTCAAGGTTGCTACTTCGTGGACCCTTTTGGGTGGAGCCCTCCGTGGACTCTCGCGACCGTTACCCTCCATGGGTTGAAGACTCCATAAACGTGGATGTACGATAGCTCCACCTATCGGAACCACGGGAAAAATCATCGTCTCTACAACTGCGTTTGATCTTCCTACCCTATCCCTTCTATACATGCTTGTTGTTACTTTCTGCTGCTATATACTCTTAGACTTGCATGTGTAGGGTGTACTTGACTTGCCATGAAATGCTAAAAACTGTCAACCCTAAAACTTGGTGTAGGCAAAACTTTTGTTTGGTCAAGTAGTCTAATCACCCCCCTATACACATACTTTCGGTCCTACAAGGCTAGAGATCAAGATTCATATGGTTGGAATGGAATGGCATGATCTCAACACATGAGTAGGTGTCTCTCTCTCAGAAAATCAGTTGGTATGAGTGAGGATCTGTTCCAAGTGCTTCTCTTGCGAGTGAGTGGTGGTGGAGGGGTATATATAGGCATCTCCAAAAATCCAACCGTTACACCTTTAGTGACCAACTCGGTGACACCGATGTGTGAATCTTAGTGGTACCGAGTTGCTCCAAAGGTAGCAACTTTTGAATCTCGGTGAGACCGATACATAAATCTCGGTTGCACCGATTAGGTGACCAATGGTCAGATTACCAAACTCGGTGATGCCAGTCCAACAAACTTGGTGGGACCGATTTTGTGGATTTGGGCAATAGGAAGTTGGCAACCCAAACTTGGTGGCACCGAAGTGGAATCGGTTGCACCGACGTGCTAGGGTTTAGCTTGAGTGTGTTTGAGGCTCGGAATCGGTGGCATCGAGTGGGAAGTTGTTGGTTGCATCGATTTTGAGTATTTGGCTTTGGGCAGACTTTTGTGGAAGAGCTTGTGGATGATTTTGGTGACTATCACTTGTGCACGTTTGAGCATTTGTTCACCAACAATACCTTACCCCCTTTTAATAGTATTGGCTTTCCTATGGACTCAAAGTGATTTCTCACAAAGTAAAATGTAGAGTCCTCTTCCTTGAAGCTTTGCCAAACTATTTCCTTGCATCTTGGGGTATTGCACAATCCTTTTGCCATACCTATCATTGAACTTTTCATGAAATATACTTAGTGTAAACATTAGTTCAATGACATACATGTCGTTATTAATTACCAAAACCACCAAGGGAGCAAATGTGCTTTCATTCTCCCCCTTTTTGGTAATTTATGATAACATATAGATCAAAGCTTCGACATATGATATAATCAATGAATATAACTGTCGCTTTGAGAAGTATGTGATAAGCAAGATCCCCCCTAAATTTGTGCATTAATTTAAATTTGCGTTTGAATGCAAATGCACAATCGATTGGGTACATGGGGCACTTCTTCCATGTCACATACATCTTGGTGGTGTACGAGAGTAATGAGAGTGAATATCATAGCACAACACAATCAAGCAAAGTGAATGATCATCTCATAAACATCAAAAGGATAGGAAATAATGGCAACACACATTAAAGCCTATGATCAAACACGAACAAAAGTTTAGCATGAGTAACAAAAGGACCAAATGTTTTTGAAACAGCAATAAAAACCAACGCTCTCTCACTCGAAGCCTAAAGATCTGTATACAACTTCTCCCCCTTTGGCAACAAGTTACCAAAAAGTTCAAAGAGATATAGCTAATCGTTCTTCTGCAGCTGATCTCCTCTGGTGGTC
Source organism: Hordeum marinum (assembly GCA_022496015.1). Classification (NCBI taxonomy): domain Eukaryota; kingdom Viridiplantae; phylum Streptophyta; class Magnoliopsida; order Poales; family Poaceae; genus Hordeum; species Hordeum marinum. Next base: position 435,709,652 of record CM039673.1, on the reverse strand, counting down.
GATGTCGGAGTTGAGAGAACTGCATTGGCGAAGACCTTAGTAGATGTCATGGATGGAGTTGGAGTAGTAACGGGAGGAACCAGAGGAACTGATGGAGCTAAAGTGATAGTAGCAGGTGCTAATGAAGAAGGCCTCAACTCTGGAGCTGGCACTGTGGCCGATCTGGCCTGGGTAGTGAAGTGTGTGCCTGTCCTGAGAGGAGAGTCATCCTCCTCCTCCTCCTCCTCATCATCAGAAGAAGACTGAGGAAGAGGCAGAGAGTTAACTTCCTTCTTGAGCTTGATCATGGTCTTGTTTAGCCCATCTACCTTGTCATTGAGGGTCTTAATCCTGTTCTCAAAGATCCTCACAAGACTGTTCTGGTTCTCTAGTATGTCCTTGATGTCCTTCTGCATGCCCTAAACTGTAGAGATCAAGAGATCCATCTGCTCGTTCCTGGATCTAAGGACTTGTGCACTAGTAGCTCTAGTTGCCTCTACCTCTTCCTGTGCTTGAGCTGCAACTGATGTGGGATGATCTGGGTGCATCACCACAACATTGTCCTCAAAATATGGCCATAGGGGCAAGTGGGGTCTGTCCAGAGCTAATATGTGCTTCTCCAGCTTGGAGTTGATGAGCATCTGAATGTAGGGTGCATAGCAGCAAGAACGCTTCTAATCAGCAACAACCCTCTTCACAGTCTCCACAATCAGATCCATCACTCTGAATCTCTGGTGCTGGTCAATATGAAGCAGCAAGTTGATGGAGTAGCCTCGGATCATCTTCTCTCCTCCTGACTTAGGCATCAAGGTATACCTCAAAATGGTGTTAATGGTACGGAGACCCGCCAGGAGGTAGTAGATAGATCCTAGCTTGTGGGACTAAAGATGTGTAGCAGGAATGGCATTATACATGTCCTTCATGGCATTGTGGCTGGCCTTGGACTCTGATTACACACAGACATCTCCATCCTATACCTCTGGGACTCCTAAGATGGCAGCCCACTCATCAACAATTGACTCATATCTTGCTCCTTATATCATCCACACAATCCTACCATCTCCATAGAAGTGAGAGTGGAGTAGAATTGCATGATCATCTCATCGTTCCATGCAGTGGATTCTTTGCCCACGAACTCATCCATGCCAACACAATGGAAGTTGTCTTGTACATTGGGAAAATAGTCTTGATTTGCCTTGATGTACTTCCAGTCAACATATCTCATGTCACTCATAGCTGTACTCTTGTTAAGTAGCACAGTCTCATAGAAATCCTATTGCTCCTTGGTGTACAACCTATAGTCCACAACTGTTTTCCTCCTTTGAGAGTCCTTGGTGTAGAACCTGTAGTCCGCCCATTTACGCTCGTCATGCGTATGCGTGGATTCCTCCATGACACGCTTAATGAGCTCGGACTCCTCCTCCTCGGTCATCGGAGGTGGTGGTGATGGGGATCGAGATGGTGTCGGGGTGAGGCCGCAGACACGCCTAGGACCGCGCACTTGGGGCGGGCTAGCAACACGTCATCGGTGTGGGCTAGGTGGACGACCGGCAAAAAAAGACGGCCGCCACAGGTCGTGCTCGTCATGGAGCCACATATCCAACAGCGGCGAGTTGACGCCGTACCTTGGGTCGTGGAGGAGATCCGGAGGTAGGCGCATGCGACGTCGGTCGATCTCCTCACGGCGGGCCCGACCACTTATCGGCACCGGGGGGATTGGCACCCGATCCGTGGACAGGTGCCAGTTGTTGGGGAGGTGGGTGTCGGTGTCAAAACCGGTGGATCTCAGGTAGGGGGTCTCGAACTATGAGACTAGAATCGAAAGTAACAAGATACGAAGGGGACACAGATTTACCCAGGTTTGGGCCCTCCTATGGAGGTAATACCCTACGTCTTGCTTGGTTGTATTGATGAAGTGGGGGGTTACAGAGTTGATGTACCTCAAGATCGAATAGCTAACCTTAGATGAGTTGTCTCCCCTATATCCCTAAACCATCCGGCTTATATAGATGCCGAGGGTGCCCTGGACCTACACATGGTCGGTTACATGCTGAAGAGATAAACATGGCTAACTACAGCTAATAACTTGAAGAGTACGTCATGGCTTCTCGAAGCTTCCATCTGGCGTCGGTGGTCTTGGATCGTCCAATGCTCCCTTTGTAGCCCACACAGTTTGGCCCATAAAGAATAGGTCGACTATCCGAGGACTCCCTAATCCAGGACTCCCTCAGTAGCCCCTGGACTAGCCTTCAGCACCGATATATATCCGGTCGATCTCCTCATGTTGTCGTCTTTCACTTGCAAGGCGAGTCCCTCATCCTTATTTGTTCGATAACCGACCAGTCTTCGGTATGATCCCAAGCATCACGGGTGCAGGTTCATTATAATGACTGCGCGTGTCCCTAGATTTTTGCGCGTCGTGTGGAGGCGAGTGGTCAATGATTTTTACAATCTTACCCCTCTGTAACAGAGGCACCACTCATTTAATCAAACAAAACTGTGTCTCAGACCACATCCTCTTCTTCCCCATCGAAAGAAACTCCTAGCGTAAGCTCCACGTAGAACATGGCTAACGCCCCTAGCTCCTCCGCACGTCCCTACAGCTCATGCCCAGGGGACTGGACCAGCTGTTCCGTAGACTCCTACGGCTTCGCAATCTGGAGACCCAGGGGTATCTCCCTTCTTCAGATCTGGCGGCAACCCACGCAGGTCTGCTTCCTTACGGCGACGAAGTTTTTGACGAGCGTTTCCCCAATCCTAACAAGGGGGAACACGTATGCTTTATCCCCTTTCTCCTCCAGGGTCTTGGGTTTCCAATCCACCTGTTCCTGAGGGGGTTGCTAGAGTTCTACGAGATCCAACTCCACCACCTTACTCCATGGTCCATTTTACACATCTCGGGCTTCGTCGCTCTCTACAAGATGTTCTTAGGGTGCAAATCAAATTTTGATTTGTGGAGGAAATACTTCTGTCTCGTCCCACGAACTTGGGATAAGACAATTTTGGAGGTCGGTGGAGCCGAAATGTGCCACATAGCGGGGACGGGGTATCCGACAGGCACACCGAAGAAATCCGAAGTATGGACTTCTGAATGGTTTTATATTGAAGATGCCCCCCTGTTCGAGCCAACTCGGACAGGTCTGACAACCTCCTAAAAAAGAGGTACAACTGGCGACCGAGGAGCTCATCCCAAGACGAAAGCGTCAAAGTGCGGCACCTAGCCGTGCAGGTGCGGATGCTCATCAACCACCAACTGACCATGATCGGCATCATGGCCGCCGCCATCTCCCGGTGTGTGTGCAACCCCTCCAATAGAGGGTACACCCCTTGTGGCAAGACAATGGGACAAGTGACACCACGAGCTCCCGAAAGCAAGGGCCCACTAATCCGACGGCGTTGGCCATCACACTTGCCGACCTATACAAAGGGGAGCAAGAAGACTTTTTTCGGCGGGCAACCAAGGAAGTATATTCGGCCCACAATCCTAGAAAATTGGTAAGCCTTTCTCTTTCAAACATGAAAATAGTTCAGGGTTTCCGTTTCACACTTTATTTGACCGAAGCCTGGCGTGAACAGGAATGGAGGAGTTTCATCAAGACAGTTAACTGTCCGACTCCTCAGCCCGAGAACCATTCACGCGACAGCGATCCAGGTTTCAACGAGGACCCGAATCTTCTACTTGACTTCGAAGACGGAGACTATCTTCAGGATAGCATCGTCCAATCCCCGGTGGCTATCATAGCTGATTACCCCGGGTCATTCTCCATCCTTGCATCGGGCAAGAAGAAAAGCTCCTCCCGCAAGAGGCCAGCTACCAAAAGCGCCTCGGACGTGCCGGTACTGACTTCCAAATGTCGCCAATCCATGCGCCATACACCGGCAGCCGAAGCTGCGACTGAGTCGGAGGCCAACAAGGATCTCGCGAAAGAGCCGGTCATGGGGACGAATCCCACTACCCGCTCATCCCAAAGGTACATGTTCGGTCATCCCCTTATTATTGCGATCAATAGAGTCTTACAACAGTTTATTTCATTGAAATAATTAGGAAAAACACCCAATCATCTCCTACTGAAGAGGTTACCTGGGTGTCTGGAGACGCCTAAAATTCCGAAGCCACGGTCCATGCGGCTTCTGCTACAGAAGCCCCCTTGGACAATCTAGCGCCCGCCGATTCTGGTGATGGTGTATCCGTCACCAAATCGGAGGTGGAGAGTGCCATGCATCACCGACAATGATGGGAGGCCATGCGGCACCCAATTTTCTCCGAACATAAGTTCGGCGCCCTACGCTCGGCGGATGCGCACCTTGGTGCTGCCCAAGCTGGGTTCGGCGAAGCTATGAAGTTGATATCAACCAGCATATAGGCAAGTGATCAGTTTTTATAGAATCTGAACATTCGTGTAAGCCTAGTAGCCCCCAAACCTTAATTTGGTTTGAAGCAAACGAATTAAGGATCTCCGCACTGTTTGACTGCTGACGCAGGCCTCAAAGCAACATGCTAAGCAATTGGCCAAGGAGCTCGAGGAGAGCCGCATGGAAGTACAATCTGTGAAGGCTGAACTGGCACAAGTAAAGAACTTCACGCAGGAGGCCCATGGTGAGTGTACATTTACTGCTAATCTTGATGTATCATAGTGCCTGACACACGGATTCCATGTAGCAGCCGAATCAATAGGGCACATGGAAAGGCAGTTGGAGGAAGCCCGAGACTCTCAGCGGTACGCCAAGTCTGAGCACCAGGCTGGCTGCCTTGTTGTGCAAAAGCAGGCCGAAGAAATTAAGAATTTGAAGATTCACTTGGCCCAAGCTCAAGAGGAAAACTGAAAGCTTCAGAGGGGCGTGTTCGGTAAGTGCGATTCTATTACCAGCAAATATTTCTGATGTAGGGAATAATAGTAAGCACGCTGTTGCCTTATGTATAGGCCTCCTGTCTGGGCATCCTGAAGAGGAGATCGGATCATACCAGGGGGACCCGATGAAGGAGCTGACCTCTCTCCATGGGCGTGTGTGGAAAGAAATGAAAGGAATGGTGAAGGCACTATGGCCTGCCGAACAGCCACCTGAAGGGCTAGCCGCACCTATGGATCAATTCAAGGGGGCTCAAAATAGGTTCGAGCTATGGAAGACTTCGGCTTGCCATGAGGGAGCAGGAGAAGCATGGGCAATGATCAAGACCCATTTCACCGGACTTAACCCCGAGCATATGGCATGGGTTGGTCTCGTGGGATCGGATGGAAAAGAAGTGCCACTCCACCTGGTGTATGACCAGGTGATGCCTGCCTCCCGTCTTTCGCAAGAGGACTGCCCCCTTGACACCATAATGGATAACCTCGATCAGCAACCGCACATGTAATTTATATGTACGTGTGTATAAACAATCTGTGTTGTAAACTTTGTCTTAACCGGCCATCGGCTTCTCCCCCCCCGTGCTAAGAGCTCGGGAGTGTTCCTCCTTATTTGTCCCTCCAAAAGAGCAAACTGTATTCGGGGAACTAGGCAATCCGGCCTTGCGGTGCGAATAGATAGAAAGCACACAGAAAGATATGTTATATTACTACTTAGCGTAAGAAACATCTTCTGAGGAAAATAGTACCTCTATCGATACCTTTCGTCGAGGCTCTACGAAGATCGTAGATAGAAGTCCGCATACTTTCAGTATGCGGATAATTGTTCTTTGGGAAGAAAAGACCCAAACAACGGTGATAACGACCGGAGCTGTATAAGGTGTTTCTGTCATAGCCGACCAATTGTCTACGTAAGATAGCTAGCTTTCGGCTTCACCCGTCTAAGGTACGTGTCCGGATGACCCGATCATAACAATCACAGAGGTGCTCCCTTTCCTCTCTAGCCGAACAATCGGGAACATAGAGGGTAATCACAGGAGCAAGGCAACCCAGCTTGGCAAAGTCTTAGTTCGAATTGATGCATATGATGGCTAGAACATGAAAAAAGAAACATGTGCCCACGATAAGTGTGAGCAAATACTTGTAATAAAAAAGGTTGGCTACTAGAAGAAGCCCCCACGTGTTGTGTTCGGATTTAACACTTTATGGTGTATGCCAATAATCTTTAGTACAAGATTGGTTCAACTAAACATACCAAGGGGAAAAGGGAAAAATGTAGGGGAGTTAGATGACACCGGTTTATCCGTAGAAGCGCCAAAGACGAGCTGCGTTCCATGGGTTTGGTTCAAGGCGGTTTTCGGATGGACTCCGAAGACGATAGGCACCTCTCGGGAGTACTTTGTCGATGATTAAACGACCCTCCCATTTGGGGTTGAGTTTATGCTTTTGTTTCTCCGAGAGTCATAGGACGAGTTCGCCTACGTTGTATGCTTTTGCCCTGACCTCCCTACTTTGGTAACATCGAGCTTGCTGTTGGTAAAAAGTGGAGCGAGCCAGAGCTATGTCATTATCTCCCTCCAAGGCGTCTAAGTCGTCCCACCGATCCAACTCGGCCTCCTTTTCCTCATACATGCGCACTCTTGGTGCGTCATGCATAATGTTGCAAGGGAGGACTGCCTCTGCCCCATAGACCATAAAGAATGGTGTGTAACCCGTTGATCTGTTCGGGGTGGTGCACAAGCCCCATAGAATGGAGTCGAGTTCCTCCACCTAATGACAGTCGGAATCGTGAAGAGACCGGACCAAATGTAGCTTAATGCCGCTCATAATGAGACTGTTTGCTCGCTCGACCTGTCCATTGGTCTGCGGATGATAGACCGACGCATAATCGAGCTTTATGCCCATTTCTCTGCACCAGTCCTTGACCTCTTGGTCCATGAAGTTGGATCCATTATCTTTTATTATACTATGTGGGACACATTAGCGCTGTACTACACTTGATATAAAGTCGATCACTGGTTCAGATTTAGCCGACTTGACGGGCTTTGCTTCTATCCATTTGGTGAACTTGTCAACCATGACCAGTAGATATTTATTTTTCTTGGTCCCCCCTTTAAGGGGTCCGACCATGTCCAGCCCCGAGACTGCGAAAGGCCAGGTGATCGGAATAGTCCGGAGAGCTGTTGGGGGCATGTGACTTTGATTTGTGAAGAGTTGACACCCTATGGAATGTTGGACAAGTGACTGGGTGTCCGTTTGAGCTGTAGGCCAAAAGAAACTAGATCGGAAGGCCTTGCTGACAAGGGATCTTGCCGTGACGTGATGACCGCCCATGCTTGCGTGGATTTTGGCGAGGAGCTCCCATCCTTCTTCCTCGGATATACACCGCTGTAATATTCCGGTTGTGGTTTTCTTGTATAACTCACCCTCGTGTACTTTGTAGGCCTTGGATCATCGAACTATGCTTCGTGCCTCGGTTTGATCATCGGGGAGTTCCTTGTGAACAAGGTAAGCGAGGAAGGGCTCTATCCATGGTGATATTACTGCCATTACCTCATGAGCCGAGGGCGTTTCATTCATCACGAGGCTGCCAATAATGCCATCGTCTGGTTTGTTTATGGGGGGAGCAACTTCGTCCGCCGTATTCGGACCGGCGCCATTGTCGTCGTCCTGCCATACTACAGAGGGCTTAAAGAGCCGTTCGAGGAAGGTGTTCCTCGGGACGGGATCACGCTTGGCTCCCATATGGGCTAGTATGTTAGTGGCTTGGTTGTTGTCATGAGCGACATGGTGGAATTCCAACCCCTCGAACCAAGGAGATATCTTGAGGACGACATTTCTGTATGCCGCCATCTTCGGATTTTTGGCGTCGAACTCGCTGTTAACTTTGGGATATGGCCAAGTTTGAGTCTCCCTGTACGTCTAGCCATCGTATGACCATCTATATGGCCATCCAAAGACCATGAAGGAGAGCTTCATATTCAACTGCATTGTTGGAGTCAGCATACATGATTCGCAACACACATCGCATGTTGTCGCCTATGGGGGATGTGAGGATAACTCCAGCCCCCAGTCCGGCCAAGGTCTTGGATCCATCAAAGTACATTCTCCAATGGGAGTATGCACTGTATTCCTTGGGGAGCTTGGCCTCTGTCCATTTAGCCAGGAAGTCCGCCAGTACCTGAGATTTAATGGCACGACATGGCTTCTAGGTTATTTCAAAGGGAAGGAGCTCAATAGCCCATTTGGCTATTCGACCGGTGGCGTCCCTGTTGTTGATTATATCATTCAGGGGGACCTCAGATGCCACTGTTACCGCACACTCCTAGAAATAGTGTCTGAGTTTCCTCGACGCCATAAATACTGTATAGGCTATTTTTTGGTAATGTGGGTATCTGGACTTGCACTGCGTTAGTACTTCTGATACATAATATACCGGTTTTTGAGTCCGGAATTTATGTCCCTCCCCATCTCGTTCAACGTCAAGCACCGTGCTGACAACTTTGTTGGTGGCCAATATGTATAATAACACGGGCTCACCGGTGGCTGGTGCCGTGAGTATGGGATTTGTTGCCAGTAGTGTTTTGATTTCTTCTAACGCAGCCGCTGCCTCATCGGTCCATTCGAATTGTTGGTCCGCTTCAGCAGCTTATAGAGAAGCAAAGCCTTTTCTCCGAGGAGGGAGATAAAGCGGCTTAATGCCGCTATGCACCTAGCTAGCCTCTGGACATGCTTCAGCTCTGTAGGAAATTGCAAGTTTTGATAGAGCACGGATTTTAGCTGGATTTGCCTCTATTCCTCTATAGGAGATGATGAATCCAAGCAGCTTACCAAAGGGAACTCCGAATACACATTTTTTCAGATTGAGCCGTATATCATATTCGCGTAGACTAGCAAAGGTTTGCCGTAGGTCGCCGATCAGCTGGCCGACGTGTTTGGTTTTTATTACCACATCATCCATGTATGCCTCGACGGTCTTATCGACTTGTGTCACGAGACAGGTTTGGATCATGCGCTGGTATGTGGCCCCACCATTTTTAGCCCGAAAGGCATCATATTGAAGAAGAATGGCCCGTAGGGGGTGATGAATGCGGTAGCCGCTTGATCAGATTCTTTCATTTTAATTTGATGGTATCCATAGTAAGCGTCGAGGAAACACAATGAATCGTGTCCGGCTGTGGCATCAATGATTTGGTCTATGCGAGGTAAGGGGAAAGGGTCCTTGGGGCAGGCTTTGTTAAGGTCTTTGAAGTCGACACACAGCCACCAGGACTTGTCTTTCTTAGGTACCATCACCAGGTTTGCCAGCCACTCAGGGTGTTTAATATCCCAAACAAATCCGGCCTCGAGCAGTTTAGCTAATTATTCACCCATGGCTTGCGTTTGGGCTCGGAGAAGCGGTGCAGAGTCTGTTTCACAGGCTTAAAGCCTGGGATAATGTTTAGGCTGTGATCAGCGAGCCGTCGTGGGATTCCGGGCATATCGGAAGGATGCCAGGCAAAAATGTCCCAATTTTCATGGAGGAAATTCCGTAGTGCTTCATCCACGAGGGGATCAAGCTGGGCTCCGATGGACGCTGTCTTATTAGGGTCCGTCGGATGCACCTAAAATTTAACGATTTCCTCTGCGGGTTTGAAGGACGTGGACTTGGGCCTTTTGCTAAGGATCACATTGTCCTTATTAACTGTCGACCGTAATGCGGTCAACTCTTTGGCAGCAAAAGTCTCTGCTAATGCCTCGAGGGCGAGCGCTGCCGTTTTATTCTCAGCCCGAAGGGCTATGTTCGGATCACTGGCGATCGTGATCACTCCTTTTGGTCCTGGCATTTTGAGTTTCATGTACCCGTAATGGGGTATAGCCTGGAACTTTGTAAAGGCGTCACGTCCTAATAGGGCATGATAGCTACTTGGGAAGGGGACCATGTGGAAGAAAAGTTCTTTAGATTGGTAGTTTTCAGGCGTGCCGAACACCATGTCCAGGATGATACATCCGGAACAACGTGCCTCTTTCCTTGGGACAATTCCTCGGAAGGTTGTGTTGCTATGTTCGATGCGGGATCGTTCGAACTGCATTTTTTCCAGGGTGGCTTTGTATATAAGGTTAAGACCACTGCCGCCGTCCATTAGCACTTTAGGTAGCCTGTATCCATCAATGATGGGGTTCAAGACTAGTGTGACCGGTGAGTGACCGGGAAGAATGGCCGGCTGGTCAGTGTCCCCGAAAGTAATCGATATGTCTGCCCATGGGCTAGTGGATGCCACATGGTAGACTTGCTCGAGCTCCCTAAGAGCTCCTTTATGCCTGTTCCTTGAGGGGAAGGTCTCATAGACCGTCAGGACTTCAGCATTGAATCCGGGCGGCGAAGGAAAATGCCTACTCGACGGAGGTGTTTCAAGGATGGCCTTGCCGCCTTTTGACTTTCCTGACGACCCAGCAAACTCTAAGGCTGTGAGTTGGGTTCGTGTTTAAAAACACGGAATATATAGGGCAAGGTTTATCCAATAGTCCGTCGAGGACAGTGCCGGTACCTGAAAAGGGCTTGTTTCTTTTTTCGATGGGTTCGTACCTGGCTGGTTGCTTTGGAGGTATCCTCTATTTCCGAGCTCCTCTAGGGTGTTCGGGGAAAATTGGTTCCGAGAACAACTGTTTGGATTGCCAGACGCTCTCCATGTCACCGTACTTTTGTACCAAATCGGATAACTCTGAAAAGTCACTTATGTGTCGGCGGGCCAGGGCATTAAGAATCCCTTCATCATGGCAATTGCGAATGAAAATTGCCGCTGTATCTTGGTCACTAAGACCTTTTACTCTACTCCTAGCGAGTAGGAGTCTGGCCCAAACGTGATGGACTAATTCTTCTTGTAGTTGCTTGATATCCCGAAAGTCCGAAGATACGGGCTTTGGTGCGATACTTGGATGGTCATCTTGGGCGGTGGGTGGGAAAAAATTCGATTCCATGCCGCATTGACTGTTCGGAACTGCAGTTTCCGAATCGTGTGAAGGATCCTGGACCGGTGATGGTCCGGCTTTAGAATGATTCACTGCCTCTGGTTCACCGACAAAGTCTTGGTGATCGAGGACTAAGGTATAGACAGTTTTCAATTCTGGCTGTTGGGTAGAGTCCACGATCGGACACTCGATGGTAGAGACAAGGTGGGTGACCCGAGGGACATGAATCTCCCTGTCATCGGGTCTGATCCCGAGCGAATCATAGATCGGAACCTGTTCATTCGATATACGCATAGCTTCGATCCGATCAAACAACTCTTTTAGGAGTGAGGCGATGGCAGGATGCGTGTCGCTGATATGAGTGGATTCATCGAGCGGCGTGACGATTCCAGAGCTATGCCGAAGTGGATTTGTTTTCCGTCCAACCATGGGGCCTAATGTCTTCAGCGTCAAAGTGTCCAGATACAAGTTTTTCTTCGAAGGTTGAGGGTTCCATTAGAACAAGTGTTACTTGTAAATCAACCATGAACTCTAAGGTTCCGAACTTTATACCTTGATTGGGGGAAAGCTTCTGGTCTGGCCATGACAGCTGATCGGGCTAGCATGCGACAAGATGTCGTTGCCGGTGAGACTCTGGTCGGGGGCGAGAGTCCCCTAGATGCAGATCTCGCTAATTGTGACGAGGTGAGCCCTTGATTCCTTCGGTTCTCACAGAGCAACTCTCAATGAAAGCACCAATCTTGGTGTCAAAACTGGCAGATCTCAGGTAGGGGCCCCCGAACTGTGAGACTAGAATCGACGGTAACAGGAGATGAAGGGGACACATATTTACCCAGGTTCGGGCCCTCCTATGGAGGTAATACCCGATGTCCTGCTTAGTTGTATTGATGATGTGGGGGGTTACATAGTTAATCTACCTCGAGATCGAATAGCTAACCCTAGATGAGTTATCTCCCCTATACCCCTAAATCCTCCGGCTTATATAGATGCCGAGGGTGCCCTGGACCTACACATGGTCGGTTACATGCCGAAGAGATAAACATGGCTAACTACAGCTAATAACTCAAAGAGTATGTCATGGCTTCTTGAAGCTTCCATCTGGCGTCGGTGGTCTTGGATAGTCCGATGCTCCCTTGCGGCCCACATAGTCCGGCCCATAAACAATAGGTCGACTATCCGAGGACCCCCTATTCCAGGACTCCCTCAGTGGGCATCTCCCCACTACAATGGTGTGGCCGTTTCCTAGTACCTCCGACATATTTCCATGCCGACGTACGGGTGCGTGCGCTGTGGGGCGACCGCCAGATCTATTGCAAATGCGGGCAGAGCGGACGGAGCAGTCGACGACAATGATGGTGGTGGTGGGCTCCTAGAGTGACCGGAGCGGCACCTACCAGAGGGTGAGCCGTCTTCATGGTCGTGTTTCCTCTTCCCGGACCACGGAAGGTCATGGAGACAAAGGCGGGCTAGGGTTTCTAGAAACTGCATGGCGTGGAGGGCGTAGGATTGGCTTTGGAAGCGGAAGCTATTGTGTGGAGTGTGGATTGGCCAGTCCACGGGTTTCCACTTAAGGATGGACGACGACCTGAAGGTGGGTGGCTGACGCCTGAGCCCCCCCGTGCATGCGCATTTACTTTGGCCGGTGGGGGTAGGTTGGACTCCGCCACGAGTCCCCGAGGTGATGGCCCGTTTGTTCATTTTGCCCCAAGCGGACGTGGGTGTACGATTTGGAGTTGCCCTTACGATGTGGCCCCACTAGTCAGAGTTAATGGTCAAACCATTGACCCGACGGCATCCTCCATTGTGACCTTTCGTGAGGGTTTTATACAAGAGAGTGGGGGAAAAATGAGCAAACTGTAAGAGTGTGGGGATGGATGAGTACAACTAAGGAACGAGGGGCACTCATGTGAAGCACGACTGAAACTGGATGACCTGATGCTCACCATAAATATGATAACGCTAAACCCTTTAACAGCTGATGATTGGATCTACTGTTGGGGATAGGTACAATTTAAACCCAAGCATTTCTACCGATATGTTTTCAGACATGTGCAGGTGCCAAAATACCTAACGAGTATATGGAAGTCAAAGTGAATCCTCAGACATAAAGTTTTCACTTGGCTACAAAGAATGGATAGACTCGACACGAGGGATCTATTAGCAAGAAAGCATTTTGCGATAGGAGATGATCACACCTGTGTGCTATGTAATGAAGATGTGTTGGAAACTAATGAACATCTCTTCTTCCAATGTGCATTCACAACTAGCTATTGGGAAAAACTTGGAATCACATGGGACACGACCCTGGAGGTGCAGACAAGATTGGATGTGATGGAAAATAGATGGGCCAAACTTCTGTTCAAGGAAATTTGCATATTGGCACGTGGAACATTTGGAAGCAACACAACCGAAAGGTGTTTGATGGTGTGATGGCAACACAACAGGACTGGGTTAGGATGTTGAAAGCAGATTTGGAGACCCTGAAATTTAGACTCAAAGCTGACAAGTCTGGCTTTATAGATAGGTTTCTTCCAACTATCCACTTGTAACTGCCTCTGTACTCTCACTGCTTGATCCTTGTTGTTGTTGCATGGAATTGTAATCTCTTGTAATAGCCACCATTTAATATAGCAACAGTAGGAGGCTCTCCTGCTGTTTTAACCTGTAAAAAAAGGGGCACACATGTAAAAAACCCATAAAAATATAGCTCCAAGTGACATACCGATGGATTGAGACAAAAGAGGGGATGCGTTCTGGGGCATCGCCAAGCTTAGACGCTTGAGTCTCCTTAGAATTATACTTGGGGTGCATTGGGCATCCCAAGCTTAGGCTCTTGCTACTCCTTATTCCGTAGTCCATTGTGATCACACCCAAAACTTGAAAACTTCAATCACACAAAATTCAACAAAACTTCGTGAGATCCGTTAGTATAAGAAACATATTACATACTTGAGGTACTATGATAAATTGATTCAAATTCATTTTTGCATAATAGGTATTGTATTCTAACTTCCCCATGGCTTAAAACCCCCGATATAGTCCATGGTATAATCAAAACAAGCAAACTATGCAAGCAAAACATAATCAGTTTAAATCAGAACAATTTGTAGCAATCTGTAAAGCGACCATACTTCTGCAACTCTAAAACCGTTGAAACCTTAGGAGAACATAAATAATTTGTATTAAAGTACTCTGTTAAAATTTCAGATGATTATCACGCTCTAGTAAAAAAGAAAATTCTTGCACTCGAGTCAAAGTTTCTGTTATGTTTCAGCATTGTTTCCACTCATCTTTTGGGTCATCCCAAAGGCTTTACTTGGCACAAACACTAATTTAAACATTAAAACATAATCATAACAGAGGCAACAATCATGTTATCACACAAAAACATAAATTTAAAACAAAAATAAAGATACATATTGGGTTGCCTCCCAACAAGCGCTATTGTTTTATGGCCGTAGCTAGGCATAATGCAGAGTTTCGAGTGTTGCCATCTTTGACACTCAACCCGTAGGTATCTCTCATGACAGATTCATAATGTGGTTTAATTATCTTCCTAGGGAGGTGTTCCATCCCTTTATTTAATGGTAATTTTAATCTTATGTTTCCCTCTTTCATATCAATAATTGCACATATAGTTCGTAAAAATGGCCTTCCAAGTATTATGTGACAAGAAGGATTGTAATCAATATCAAGGACAATGAAATATACAGGCACATAATTTTTGTTTGCAATAATAAGCACATCGTTAATCATACCTAATGGTTTCTTGATGGTAGAATCCGCAAGATGCAAGTTTAGGGAACACTCTTCAATATTAGTGAGACCAAGCACATCACATAAAGTTTTAGGTATAGTTGAAACACTAGCACCAAGGTCACACAAAGAATTGAATTCATATTTATTTATCTTTATCTTGATAGTAGGTTCCCACTCATCATGCAATTTTCTAGGAATAGAAATTTCAAGCTCAAGTTTCACATCATAAGCTTTTATCATAGCTTCTACTATATGTTGGGTAAAAGCTTTGTTTTGTTCATAAGATTTGAGTGAGATAATAAAGAGAATTTCTCATAATTAAAGTCATTGTAATCCAAGATAGTCGGCACATCACTAGTTAAAGTTTTGACCTCTCCAAACCCACCTTTTTCAGTTTCAGCATTAGAATCATCACCCTCCAAGCAAATGGGACGCTCCTTAACTAAAGTTGACTCATCTCTAGTCCCTTTATCATTCTTTTTCGGAGAATTAAACAAAGATTCAATAGGAGAAACACCAATCATTTTAAGATCTTCATCATGATTCCGGTAAAAACCGGGTGGAAGAGCTTTTTCTAAGAATTCCCGGTTAGCTCTCAACTTAGCGGTCCTCTCCTTAATTTCATTAATAGATAATTGGATAGATTTAATAGTCTCGTTAAAATCATGCTTGGGTGGCAAATACTTATTTTTAAGAGTTTCAACATCAAGAGCAATTCTTTCCATGTTTTAGCAAAAGTATCAATCACATGCAACTTTTCTTCTACCATAGTATTGAAGATCTTTTGAGAATTATTAAATTCTTTAATTTTATTCTCAAAATCAGAAGGTATACTATTAGGATTTTTAGAATAATATCCATAAGAATTACCATAAGAATTTCCATAGTTGTTAGAGGAATTACCGCGATACGGTCTAACATTGAAATTTTCTCTATAAGCATTGTTGTTAAAATTATTTCACGAGATGAAGTTCACATCAATAGCATCATTATTTTTCTCAATCAAAGTAGACAAATGCATACCATTAGGATCAACATTAACATTTTTATTAGCAACTATATTCATAAGAGCATCCACTTTTTCACTCAAAGTTGCCATCTCTTCGAGTGAATTTACCTTCTTACCAGTTGGAGCTCTTTCGGTATGGCATTGAGAGTAATTTGTCATAATGTTTTACAGAAGTTTTGTGGCCTCTCCTAAGGTCACATCCATAAAGGTACCACCTACAGCAGAATCTAGAAGATTTCTAGACACAAAGTTTAGTCCAACATAGAAATTTTGGATCATCATCCACAAGTTTAAGCCATGAGTTGGACAATTTCTTATCATCAATTTCATTCTCTCCCAAGCTTGTGCAATATTATATTGATGTTGCTATTTAAAATTCATTATTTGATTTCTAATGGAGATGATCTTAGCAGGAGGAAAAACTTGGCAATAAATGCATCTTTACACTTATTCCACGTTCCAATACTATTACGAGGTAAAGATGAAAACCAAGCTTTAGCTTTATCTCTTAATGAAAAAGGAAATAATTTTAATTTCACAATATCATTATCCATATCCTTTTTATTTTGCATATCACATAATTCAACAAAGGTATTAAGATGTGAAGCGAGATCCTCATTAGGACTTCCCGAAAATTGATCTTTCATGACAACATTCAGCAATGCATCATTAATATCAAATGCCACCGCACTAGTGGCGGGTGGTATAGGAGTACTAATAAAATAATTATTATTAGTATTTTAGAAATCACACAACTTAGTAGAATCTTGAGACATGGTGACCACACAAGCAAAGCAACAAGCAAGACAAGTAAACTAGCAAATAAAGCAAACTAGTAACTAGCAAAGGTAAATATTTTGTATTTTTGATTTTTATGAGACAAACTAAATATAACAGCTAATAAAAATAAGAATAAGTGAATGAAATTGTGTGCGAAGTTACTTGATAGTTGGTGATGGTATTCCTCGACAACGGCGCTAGAAATCCTTCCTGATACTCGTCATTTGTGTTGGGTTTTCTGTGAAAAGGAATGTGTAATCGTAAAACAAAGTGGGTAATTATTTCCCTCAGTTATGAAACCAAGGTTTATAGAACTAATAGGAATACCAATCCTCAACCGTCTTCAGTGGCTGCACACAAAAGAATAAACAACTTGCACTCAACGCCAACAAGAGGGTTGTCAATCCCGTTGATATCGTTATTTGCAAGCAAGCGTGTTGTGTAGATAATTGTAGATAATAGTAAAGTGAAAAATAAAATAAAAGGTAATAAATAACAGCAAGGTAATGATAGCATTTGTGAATATTTAAGTGAATAGACCTGGGGGTCGTAGAGTTCTCTAGTGGCATCTCTCATAAGCAAAGCATAGGGTGGGTAAACAAATTACTTTTGGGCAATTGATAGAAAAGCGAATAGTTATGCGATTTTCATAGCAATGATCATGTGTATATAGGCATCAATTCCATAAGCAAATAGGCCGTCTCCTTCCTGGACCTATTACTATTACTCCACTTCAAGAGCGCTTCTATGCTTGCCTCTCTACGCATTAAGTTCATGGCAAACGGAGTAATGCTTGGAGAACGATGACATGATGTAGACAAAGTAAACTCAATCAATATGAATAAACCCTGTCATTTTATACTTAGTAGCAACTACACAAAGACACATGTTGTCCCCTTCTGTCACTGGGATATAGAAACTCGCTAGGTTGAACCTACTACAATGCACCACTCCCACTTAAGAAATATCAATCTAGTTGGCCAAACTATCTCAACAGATCGGAGTGCATTACGAAACTATGATGATAATGCAAATAAGAATCATAGTGATAAGATTTGACTCAAATACTTTTCATGAATAATCTGAACATAAACTCACAATTCATCGGATCCTAAGAAACAAACCATACAAAGGGATTACATCCGATAGATCAAGGCAAAGATGCGATGAACATTGCATTGAAGATCGTGAGAGAGAGAAAGATATCGCCATCTATGTATTACGTGTGTACCCATAGGTCTGTGGTGAACTACTCACACATCATGGTGAGGGAAAAAATGTTGATGAAGAGGCCCTCCATGATTGGCCTCCCATCGGAACAGAGACTTGCGGCGGCAGAAAAAGTGTTTCAGGAGCGCTTCTTGTGTTTTTAGGGTAGATGTGAATTTATAGTCCAGAGAACGACATCGGGAGACACGCACGAGTGGGCCACCATGTATCTGGCCCCCTGGTGGTGCGGTGGGATATGTGGTGGGGCCCTGGAGCATCATCCGTCCTTCCTTCGAAGCGTTTAGGTCTTGTATTGATCCAGAAAAAATCTTCAAAAAGTTTCGTGGCTATTGGACTCCGTTTGGTACTGTAACTCTGAAAAGGCAAAAACATGCAAAAAACAGGAACTGGCACTAGGCACTGTGTCAATAGGTTAGTTGTCAAAAATATTATAAATTGGTAAATAAAAACCCAAAAATTATCCTAGAATGATAATATATTAGCATGGAACAATAAAAAATTATAGATACATTGGAGATGTATTACACATGACACTGAAAATGAGTGAATCATCATCAGCTAGATATTTCAAGGATAGGAAATAGTAGCGCCAAACATTAAAGCGTATGATCAAACACAACAAGGTTTAAGACAATCTCATGATAAAGCAAATGTTTTCAAACAAGAAGAGCAAACAAAAGACAGAACACTCTCTCGAAGCCCTATGATCTATACACTTCTCCCCCTTTGGCAAC
Source organism: Hordeum marinum (assembly GCA_022496015.1). Lineage (NCBI taxonomy): Eukaryota > Viridiplantae > Streptophyta > Magnoliopsida > Poales > Poaceae > Hordeum > Hordeum marinum. The sequence goes on along the minus strand of CM039673.1, from coordinate 435,691,368 downwards.
AAGTTACCAAAAAGTTCAAAGCTATAGAGCTAAGTGTCACTCTGGGCATGGCCTCCTCCGTTAACCGATGAAGGAGTCGAAAGAACAATGTCCACGAAGGCTTCAGCAGATGTCCTTTGAGGTGGTGGTGTAGACACTGGAGGTGTAGGAGCTGATGGAGCTGATGCTGCTGGTCTCATTCCTGTAACCAACATGACAAAAGATCCGGCATGTGTCATGAACCGAGTGTGAGTCTGGAGAGGAGCATCATCATCATCACTCGATTTGGGGCTAGGCACATCATCCACTTCCTGCTTCAACTGGTTGACCGTGTTGGTCAGCTTAGTTACCTTGACATCAAAGTCATGAAATTTTGTCTCCACAATCCTCTCAAGGCTCTTATGATTCTGTAAGATCTCACTGATATCGTTCTCCATCCCTTGGATGGTGCTTATGAGAAATGTCATCTGATCACTCTTTATCTTGAGCACTAGAGCTCTACGTGGCTCTGGCTAGCTCTGCCTCAATCTCAACCTGTGCTATAGATGAAGTGGGATGACTAGGATTCATCTCCACAACATTATCCTCAAACTCTGGTTAAACTGGTAGGTGATGTATGTCAAGTAGATATGTGCTCTTTCCAACCTTAGTGTTGATTAGAATTTGTATGTATGGAGCATATCCACATGACCTCTTCTGGTCAGCAACAATCCTCTTGATGGTCTCCACAATGAGATCCATCACTCTAATCCTGGTGTGGGTGTCTACATGATGCATCGTGTTGATGGAATACCCCCTGATCATCTTGTCATCACCTGATTTAGGCATCAAGGTGTACCTCATAATGGTGTTGGTGGTGGTAGTCCCGCTTGCAAGAAGTAGATAGAGCCTAACTTGTGTGACTTTAGATATTCCTTTAGAACTGGGTTATACATGTTGTCCGTGGACTTGTGGTTCATATTGGCCTCAGCATAAGCATCCTGATCTCCATCGTGCACATGTGGGGCTCCTAAGATGGTAGCCGAAAGGACGTGGATGTCGCCTAGAGGGCAGGAGTGAATAGGCGCTTTAAAATAATTACTATTTAGGCTTGAACAAATGCGGAATAAAACTAACATTTAATTAGTCAAGCACAAAACCTAAAACAATTAGTAGAATGCCCTTGCATTGCCACGGGCTTTTGAAATATTTAACTAGAGTTATGTAAACATAATTCATGTTCAAGTTCACATGTAGAGGAAAGATAGTTCAACCACAACGAGATAACAATTTAAGCCCACTTCACTTGCAATGTAAATTGATAAAAAACAATTTGACGATGCATATAGATAGAATGATGATTCAATTAAAAATCAATTACAAATTATGATCTATTTGAAGCACTTAATAACTTCTCGCACAATGTCAAAAATGTTGGGTTTATCTTCATTGGCAAGATGTTTGAGCAAGTATAATAAAAATGTCTTCTTCAACTCATACTCATCTTGCAGAAGCAATATATGCAGTTATCACAAATACTACGCATCGAAGGTCTTGAAATGTATAATGGAGAATACTCATCGTACAAACTTGGCACCCTAATTCTTTACAATTCCACCTTAGCATAAAGAATAAAAATAGCCAGCAAAAACTTTGAAATTTCCTAAATTAATATTATCTTGAATATAATCATAATACAAATAAAATGTATTAGTATGGTCACAATGCGTGGAAATTCGAAGGAACTGCTTTTGCGATTAACTAAAAAGTAATTTATGTCTTAGTCGATCTCGCTTGTCGTTGGTCTTCCTCAAAATGCTTGTCTTCTTTCTTCATCATAACCACATCCACTACATTCCACTTGAGAGCATCTACATCAGGGCATCCCATACCGTCCCTATACTCTTGGTTGGATGTCTTGATCACTAACCGGTCAAAAAATGACGCAAGCCGATGCCTCATAACAATCATATACGTCGAGGCTGTCCCGCATCCATCATATCCAAGCCAAACCTCGAACATATATAGGGATGCCTTGGAACACCTGGACACGTCCGCCAGATCATACCAGCCCATGTTGGCCCAAACCGACCCCACTCCGTCCCACTAAAGTCCCCACTCGGATCAAAACCTATCTCCACTTCACTTCATATGCGCACACCATTAATTCCCAATACCCACACATCCATTCCCCCTCTCCATTCTAATGTCGAGCACTGACAGTATCGGAGGCGACATATCCAGCATAGAGGGTGACTGAGATGCCTTAGTCCGTGATGCAGAGGGTGACGAGGAGGATTTGGCCCTCCACATTGCGTTGCAGCAGCCGTGGGTCGAGATGGGCGGCAACTCTGGCTCATCTCTGTCCATTGTTGCCCACCACAGCAGTGCAGACGCCAACGAGCTCCTGTCCTGCATCGTGCAGAGCTCCACGTGTTCGACCCACTCAGCACCGCTAGACTGTCGCCTACCTAACCCTCCTCTCCATAGCTCCTAAAGGTTATTAGCGGGTGTTGGTTTTCACACTACTAGTGATGCGCATGCGGATGTTTGAATAAGAGATGTCTGCCACCAGCCACGAGAGGTAACAGGAAAGGGAGAGGACAGCAGCGTAGGAGGCGGTCACATAGTCTTGCCACTATCATCACGGATTCTCACGATGCCCGATGAGGAGTAGCTCCTCATGGATATCTACCGATAGCTCCCAAATGACAATGACGAGGATTCATGCCTATAAGATCCATCAAAACCTCGCCTCAACCTCGAGCAATCGGTGATCACGACGGCGAAGAGGACGGCGGCAGATGTGAAAGCAGCAAAGCTCATGAGGCAGTAGAACCGCGCCGTTCGACTCCTCTAATATCACCGACGACATTAATGACCCCTCCTCTCTTGCTGTAGATGCCTACACGAATGGCTACATCTAAACTGACGAGAAAGTGGCGAAGAAGCTTGTCCTTCTCTTCAAATTTGTTACCATTTTTAGTAATAATTCTTTGGAACTATGTTTATCAGATAATTGTGGTGCTCTTTTGGTCTATGTCAGATTATCTGGATATCTATGTCCGGATTATGTAGATTTATATGTCTGTTTTTTTTGATGATCTATGTAGTTTGTTTCACATTGCATGCATAGTATGGATTTAGTGTAGCGTATATGAGGATCGAGGCTATGGACATGACGATTCGAGGGGTGATTGATCATTGTCCGCGGGCGTGCCCGCTGTCCGTGTCCGCATAGGATTATGGTGCCTGATTTGATGACCCCATAGTTGAACCTACCACCCCCTAAATTGCTTCTCGTCGACTTGACATTTCCAAACTCTTGGTAAGTGTTGATCTCGATAAAAATTGATGGTTTTAATTAGAGAGTTAAAGATGCAATGTTCACGAACTAATCTTTCCTCAAGAGGTCTTGAGTCGAGTATCGAGCATTCATAACTTTAAATGTATGTTATAGCATATCAATGCCAAAATCATCATTCGAAACATTCAGAATAACAAAATACACATTTGATCCTCTTAGAAGGAAATGAAAAATATTACAAAATATATGTCTCATGCATGCAGTCAAGAACTAAAAATTTTGAATAAACTTATGCTTGTACTCATTTTCCACTACTATATGATGATCCACAATAACTAAACATCCTCTATCACCTCTTGCAAATATCAGAACCTTCAATCCTTTATGCACTAAACTGACTTTCAACACGACCAGTTCTTTCCCTCATCGGCCTACTCAGATGAAATGGAGGCTGATAATAAAGTGATATAAGTACATCAAGCAATTAGGTGAGACTATTGATAATACATAATCTTGAGTCCTACTTATGGTATACATGAATAACATAATGCCATCTACAATTATCCTGAAGGTGGGTAAATATAAGGATTACTAGTGGTACTGATTATTCTGTTGTTATTAGCATATCCTTTTGGAGATCAGGGATGACTAACACGATGTTCCAATCAATTTGTAGCTAAAGAGACCAAAATTCCTTTTCTTACAACACGATTGTCGTCGTTTTCTCACGACAGATGCCATAGGGTGGCTTATCGTAGGTGGTTGGGGACGAAGGACACCGACGGGCTCCGAGTGCGAGATTGGGTAGAAGCGGTGGTGACACACGATGTACCCAGGTTCAGGGCCTTCCATGGGAGGTAACACCCCTAGTCCTACTTAGTCTAGTTGGATGGATGGGTATGTGTACAAGGGTGCTCCTGGAGCTGTATCTAGAGGAGGAAGACGGAGCAGCCGACTGGTCTTCCTTCGCTACTAGAGGGGTTTTGAGAGTTCCGTGGGTGTGTGAGAGTGATCGTTTGTTTTTTTGTCCCTGTTGCATGGGGGGCTCGAGGGGTTTTATAGGCCAACCCCCCGGCTCTACAATATGTCTAAAGTACAGGAGTGGGGGACCGGGCTGGCAGTCTCTTCGGCTGGCCAGGGGGTCCCACCCTTTGCACCATCTTGTCGTCTGTAGGGTCCACCGGCTAAGCGGTCCTGTCTTCCGTTGGGGCCCGCCAGCTGGCTCTGCGATTGGCTCTCACTCACCTGCTATGACATGGGTTGCCCAGGAGGCGTCATCTAGCGCCAGCCGGCCAAGGTCTCCGGTACGGCTGGTGGCACTGTAGCCATGCCGAGGCAGGTAATCGAGTGGGCAAGGGCTTGACGACATTCTCCAGTGCGTCAGCGGCCACTGTGGCCATAGGGCCACCCGTCGTGGTGCCGTATCTTGTCGTCGTACCCGCGCCCAAGGGGACGGGATGTCGAATGTCCACCCCTGGGTCAACAGAGGAGCTGGCCTGGAGGCAGCTGGCCGCACCCAGCCGACTGAGGGTCGGGCCGGCTCGTTGATCAGCCGTTTGCCTCGCCAGCTGGCAGCCGCTCGAGCCAGCCGTAATCCAGCCGGCATGAGCAGCCGGTCGGGAGGTTTTCCTTTGAAGCGGAAGGGGGGAGAACCCCGTTGCTTTGGCCTACCTAGGGGTGATAACCCCGTTAGTAGTCCCCGAAGCCAACGGGGGCTCGCGTGCGGCAGACGAAGGGGAGCCGACGGCTTCTCCCCAGCGGTACCCACCTCCAGCACGAAGCCGAAAGGGCAACTCGGTCGGCCGTTGGTCCTGACGCCTCGGGCACGGGTGCGTCAACCCGGGACTTGCGTCGGCCCGATGTGCGCCACGCAGCAAGTAATGATGCGGCGGGCCCCGCGCACGCGGGGGAGACGAGACGTCGGCCTAGGCCTAGCCCGCTAGGCCCCGGGCATAGCCCAGTAGGCCTCGGGGCGCAGACCGGGATCCTCTATGCCCCGAAGCGGCCGTTATGATCCGGGACCACCCACACGCGCGCGGAGTTTCAAGGGAGTGAGCTTAGTTAATCCCACGTCCCCCGGCCGTGGCCTCCCCTATAAAATGGGAGGAAGGGCAGGGGGCAGAGATACCCACATCCTGCTTGCCCCCTCGCTGCCCATCTTCTTGCCTTCTGCGTCCTCCTTGCCCCCATCACACGACACCTTGCCGTGCCCGCAACAACGCCCGCATGCTGCCCTATCGCTGAGATGGCCGACGGTCGTGGAGGGAGATGGGCCGGCTCCGTCGTCATGAACACCGACATTGCAAAGCTTCGCCGTGCGCACATGTTGCCGCCTGTGGAGCGGGTGGTTGCACGTGCGCCCAACAACGAGGTGGCACCGGCGCTGTAGCCAGGGGAACACGTCGTGTTCCTTTGGCACTTCTCCTATGGCTTCGGGCTCCTGACGAGCATCTTCTTCCATCTCCTCCTCGACACCTTCGACCTCCAGCCTCATCATCTTGGTCCCAACACAATCTTGTGCCTCGCCGCGTTCGTGACGCTGTGTGAGGGATACCTCGAAGTTCTTCCCTTGCTTGAGTTCTTGAACACTCTCTTCTTTCTCAAGCCGCTGAAAAGCAGCGCCTGTGGGGGCACGGTGGTGTGTTGCCACGACACCGCGCGTTTCCCATGACTTTCTCTTATTGAATCCGTCAAGGGGTGGCACCGGACGTTCTTCTACGTGAAGAATGCCGACCCTAACTTGGACTTCATCCGGCTTCCGCCGTTCATCAATGCGCAATCTTCCTAGTTGAACTGGCAGGGGCCGCCTCGCGCGGCGTGGCCCTAGCGGAGCTCGGCCGGTCGCACAGCTAAAGAGCTCTGAGGGGTTGGTCGTTGCCGATCTGGTGGCAGCCTTCATCTCGCGCTGGGTGCTACCTCTCTAGATGAGGCCGCACCAGATCTGCGACATGTCCGGCCGCCGCGACCCCAGCCGACTGCCCACCGTCGACCTGACACCGGCTCAGGTGGCGAAGCGGGTGAACGCCCTTACGACGTTCAAGCTGAAGCCCGGCTCGTGGTCCTTCGGCATGGAGCCGTATGATCGCATCAACCGCCCCCCCTGGTAAGTCCCTTGATGAGACAACTTCTCTTCATTTGATTCCTTCTAGCCGGTAGCCGGCCGCGGAACTTACTTTGCCATGCTGACCGTAGCTGTTGGCGCGACAGAACACACCAGACAGTCCGCACCCCCAAATCTTCGAGGCGGAGCGCGAACACTCCGACTCCAAAGACTACAAGCAGGGCAGCCCACCGGAGGAGGGGGTGGACTCCTCGGGAGGAGCCGATGAACTGGCCGGCCCGCGAGCCGACGGCCCCAGCGGAGCCGGAGGATCCGGCACAGCCAGGGAGCCCAGCGGAGCAGATGAGTTCCTTCTTGCCCCCTCGATCAGGGACTTGACGGACGACGATGACGATGATGATGATGACGTAATGATTCTAAACAAACCTCCTCCCTCAGCACTCCAGGGTCGGCGGAGCGAGGAGCGGCTGACTTAGGCCTCGACGGCTGGAGCTGCCGACTAGGCGAAGAGGCCGACCTAGGAGGGGCCGGCGTCCCTGCCGCCAGCCCCGAAGCAGGTGAAGGTGGCCACACGGAAGCTGCCGCCACGCGCCAAGCGGGCCCTACCCCTAGTCATCGGGTAAGTCTTTCTTATTTTTATGTTTTGCATCTGTCTTCTTCCGGGTCAAGAGCTGGTGGGTGATCTGGTCTTTGTGCGCTGCAGGGACCCCATCGAACTTCACGAGGGGGAGCCGGTGAGGGAGCCGACGGATGCCGCCAGTTGGCTGGCCCATGAGCACGCGGCCACGTAGTGGGAGGAGAAGAGGAGGCTCGCAGAGTTGCGAGCCTCAAAGTCTAGGACGCGAGGCGGGGCCTCGCATTCCGGGACCCAGCACGGGCATCAGACTCGGCGGCGGAATCGATCCGCCAGTCGAGGCCTCCGTCGAGCGAGCCACGAGGGGCGAACATGGACCCGCTGGCGCCTCCGTCCATGGAGGAGGCGGCCCGAGCGAGGGCAGCGGCAATGGATCCGGCTCCCGAGGTGACCCAGCCGGAGGTGCCGGACGTGACACCGCCCACGGCCGAGCCGGCCCGGGTTGACGTGCCGGAGGCCCTAGCGACCCGAGGGCGACAATGGAGGCGGTGCCAGAGGTGGCGGCCGCGGAGGTGGAGGCGCCCTCCATCGCGATCGACGTGCTGAACCGGCAGGAAGTGGAGATGGAGGCGGCGTCGGGCGGAGGGCCGGCAGGGGTGACACCCGGACCCTCGCCGTTATTGACCCGCCGGCGGCGGCCAGCGCTACAGCGAGCCCGGGCGGCAGCGGTGGCCAGACCCGGAGGACCCTACGAACCATGCAGGAGGTGCTCTGGGACTGGCAGGCTCTGGCAGGAGTGCCAGCCTTACCGGCTCCCCAGGTGGGCGGCCCGGTACCCTCGCTCGGGGACTTGGGGAGCGTCCTGGACCGGTGCTGGTAGGAGCTGGCCCGATTCGCAGAGGCGGTAGACGCCACTCTGCATCGTTCGAAGGTAAGCATGGCTGACCTTGTGTTTAGGTTTTTAGTGGGGGTGCGCAAGCGTACCCACTGGGTGTAGCCCCCGAGATGCGGGCCGGCTGACCGGCTGACAGGTAGCCGGGCCGGATCTCTGTTGAGCATGTCTTGTATTTTGGCTCTGCGTGATAGGAGGGGAACTCCCTGTGGCAGAAGCTGTTTGAGGAGGCGGTCGCCATCCACGACTGCGGCAAGAACGACTTCTACCACCTGGGGGAGGAGCTGGAGCGCGTGCAGGGTGAGTTAAATTTTGCAGGAGGGGTGTACATGCCCCAAGAGTCGGCTGACGCCTGCCTTGTCTTGCAGGTGACCTGACCGCCCTCCGAGAGGAGAAGGCCGGGATCGTCTCCGAGCGGGACCGGCTGGCACAGGATGTGTAGGCGGCCGTGCAGGAGAAGAACCGGCTGGCCATGCTGCTGGTGGACGGGGAGGTGGCCTAGGACCGCCTCAAGGCTACCGTGGTGAGGGAGGAGGCGGCCAAGGAGACTTCCATCAAGGAGGCGGCTGACGCCGCCCGGAGGACTGCCGCCCTTCAAGATGAGGTGACCCGCCTTGAGAGGTCGCTCGAGGAGGTCAGCGGCTCCCTCGCCGCATCCGAAGTGGTGCTGGCGTAGGAGCGGAAGGCGGCGCTCAACTTTTCCATCGGAGTGGATGACGCCATCGAAGGTAAGTGTCTGCTTTTTTTCTTCTCAAGCTGGTTGCGTTTTCATCTTGCTAGCTCTTGTGTCTGATTTGCCTTTCCTTCCTTCTCTTCTCCTTTCTTTTAGGGCACTTCCCTGAGACTCAGCACCATGCTAAGCGCACCATCGAGGAGCACTAGGAGTACCTTTGGGAGTGCGGGCGCTCCATCGAGGCGGACGCCGCATGGGATGTGGATGAGCTCGGGGTCGCCATCGAGTACTGGTAAACCCACCTCGAGCAGAGCGTGGAGCGGCTCAAGACGGTCGGGAAAGAGATCATCGACGCTCTGTGGCCGGGCCGCGGAGGAGCTCCGGCGAACCGCGTGGCCTTGTGGCTGGAGCAAGGCATGGCCCGGCTCGAGGCATGGAAGGCGTCTGCAGCCCGGGCTGGCGCGCAAATGGCTCTCCAATTTGTCATGTCATGGTACCGCGGCATGTACTTGGGCCGGCTGGCCACCATGCGGCACGAGCCGTCCGAGGAGCTGGAGGCCCATGAGCCGGCCCTTGTCCGCCGGGCCAACGAGCTTGCGTCATACATCGACGCGGAGGAGTTCCTGCCTGCTCTTGACGAGGACGGCGAGCCGGTGCCCGAGAACTCCTTCGGCATCCCCCAAGGCCCAACAGACGAGGAAGTCACCGACGAGAGCACCGACTCGAGTGGTGAGACAGCCTGAACCGCAAAGACCGCCTCGAAGGCCAAGGGGGCCGACTGGAAGGCCGCGAGCACCTCCGAGTCAAGAGTCGAGCCGCCCGGCGACGCACCGGTTGGAGGCGTGCCGGCTGGCGACGCGCCGGTGGCCTGAGCCCCTGGGCGTCTTTATCTTTCCTTTTCTTTTCCTGCAAGTTAGGCTCAAGTCAACCCACTGGGGGTGTTTATGTGATGAGCCATGCTGGCCGTAGGCCGCTTTTGTCCTTAACAATTGTGCTGTGAATATTTAGCGTGTTTGCCTTATCGCTCGTGCCGACTCATCCTTATCCTTTTTTGCCCTTCTGGTTCCTTTCAATCCCCCCTTTTTCCCCTTTGGTTTCGACCCCGCCAGCCCGCCAGCCGGGAGCCGGTCTGTAGCTAGGTCGGGGCGTCCGCCTCGAGGGAGCCAGTTCGGAACTTAGGAACTGCGAGAGCCTTTCAGGATACGAAGAGTGGTAGAGGCGAGGCGATGGTCCGCCTGGACCTAGCCGGCGTCTCCTTTCGATCGAACTTTCGTGTGAACTAAGCTTTGCCACCCTGAGGCTCCATCAGTCGGACAGCCGGAAGCCGGATCTGTACCTGGGAGGGGTGGGAGGGTTTGCCCGGCTCACACTACTTATCCAATTTTAGAGAGAAGCGACCTAGGACCGGTGGCAAGCCCTCGGGCCCGGGAGCCTGGTTGGGGGTCTGGTGAGCGAGGAAAACTTTGAGGGGAGTGAAACAGGGCGTGCCTCAAGAGCCGGCCTGGGGCACCCATTGCATTCATAAGCCCAAAAGGGTGGGGATACATACATACATTGGTTTTTTCAGCAGTAAAACGGGCGGAGGAGCGCCGCATTCCGTTGGCGCTCCGTCTCCTCGCCGGAGGCATCTCTTTTGTGCTTCTGCGGCTTCTGGGCGTCTATTAGGTAGTATGCGTTGTTGTGCAGCGCCTTGCTGATGATGAACGGGCCCTCCCATGGAGAAGACATCTTGTGCTCCCCGGCTGTCCGTTGGATCCACTTGAGGACCAGGTCCCCTTCACGAAAGGAGAGCGGCTGGATCCGCTTGCTGTGGTAGTGCCAGAGCTTCTGCTGGTAGATTGCCGTTCGGCTCAAGGCCAGCTCGCGGGCTTCTTCGAGTAGGTCGATTTCGTCTTCTCTTGCCTCCTTTGTGTCCTTCTCCGTGTACAGGGTGACCCGAGGCGAGTCGAATTCGATGTCGGTGGGAATGATCGCCTCGTACCCGTACACAAGGAAGAAGGGGGTGTAGCCGGTTGATCGGTTGGGGGTGGTCCTGAGACTCCAAAGGACAACCGGTAGCTCATCGATCCAGCAGCCGTCTGACCTTACCAGCGGTGTCACGAGCCGGGGCTTGATGGCGGACAGGATGAGGCCGTTAGCCCTCTCGACCTGGCCGTTTGACTTTGGATGAGCGATGGAGGCCAGGTCGAGGCGGATCCCTTGCTTGGAGCAGAAACGTGCGAGCGCGCCCTTGGCGAAGTTTGTGCCGTTGTCAGCGATGATGCTGTGGGGGACGTCGTAGCGAATCATGATTGCATCGATGAACCGGTCGGCCGTGGGGCCATCCAGCTTCTTGATCGGCCGTGCCTCGATCCACTTGGTGAATTTGTCAATAGCCACTAGCAAGTGTGTCATGCCGCCTCGTGCGGTCTTGAAGGGGGCCACCAGGTCCAGCCCCCAGACGTTGAAGGGCCACAAGAGGGGGATGGTTTGGAGGGCAAATGCCGGCAGGTGGTTCTACGTGCTGAAGCGTTGGCAGCCCTCACACTCGTCGACCAATTTCAAGGCCGCCTCGAGAGCGATGGGCTAGAAGAAGCCGTGGTGGAAGGCCTTGGCCACCAAAGTCCTGGAGGCGGCATTGTGCCCACACTCGCCCTGGTGGATGTCAAGGAGGATCCAGGCACTTTTCCAGCTCGACGCACCGTTGGAAGACGCCGCTGGTGCTGCGATGGATGAGCTCGTTGTTGATGATGATGTATGCCGAGGCCCAACGCTAAAGTTGTCTTGCCAAGGCCTCGTCCGGGTGAGCTCGCCGTGCAGGAGGAACGCCAAGATAGGTTGAGCCCAAGAGGGAGCCGAGATGGGGGTCGGCTCGGGAGCCCCTGGACCTTGGTGAACAGCCCCCGGGACCGGCTCACCAGCCCCTAGGACCGGCTCGCCAGCCCCTACGACCGGCTCGCCAGCCGCTGGGGCCGGCTCGCCAGCCCCCGTGACCGGTTGGTCAACTACCATCATGATGGCCGTGTTGTTGGTGCCGGCAGCCGTGGGCGCGACCGGCTTGACTGGTGCCGGTGGGGCGGCCAAAGTTGTGGGAGCCGGCGGCGAAGATGCCTAGGGGACGACCGGAGTCGTTGATGGGCTGGCAGCGTTTGCCGGCACGAAGATTGATTCTGACTCCAGGGAAGGCTTGATCGACGGCTGGAGCATCCGCTCAAGGGAGACGCCGGCTGGGATGGCCTGACGTGATGGAACTCACAGCCTTCAAAACAGCAGGTGAGCTATTGTATGAGGAAGCGGTAGCTGGCCATGTTGGCGCCCCTGGCGTCCCATTCTCCAGAGACCTGCTGCACCATGAGGTTGGAGTCGCCAAAGCAGACGATGCGCCTGATGCCGATCTCCTTGGCGATCCGGAGGCCATGGACGATGGCCTCGTACTCGGCCACGTTGTTGGAGGTGGCTAAGTGGATCTGGAGGGCATACTTGAGCTAGTCACCTTTCGGGGAAGAGAGGACTATGTCGGCACCCAGGCCGGTCCTCATTTTTGAGCCGTAGAAATGCATGCGCCAATGCGTGGAGTCTGGGGGAGGCGGCAAGAATTCTGTCTCCGCCTAGTCGACAAGGAAGTCAGCCAACGCCTGTGACTTGATGGCGGTTCGTGGCTCGTACCGGATCTCGTGATCGGCGAGGATGATGACCCATTTGGCGATCCGTCCGGTGGAGTCCCGGCCACTCATGATCTCGCCGAGCGGGGCCGTGCTCACTACGGTGATGGTATGTTCCTGGAAGTACTGCTTGACCTTCTTTGTAGCGAAGTATATGCCGTAGCACATCTTCTGGTAGTGCGGGTAGTTTTGCTTCGACACGGAGAGGACCTCGCTGAGGTAATAGACGGGCCACTGGACCGGAAGGGATTTGCCCTCCTCCGGCCGCTCGACCACCAAGACGACGCTGATGACGCGTGTGGTCACCACAATGTAGGCGAGCAAGGGCTCCTTCTCAGCCGGCGTGGCTAGGACGGGCACGTGGGTGAGAGCCTTCTTGAGGCCACGGAAAGCCTCGTCTACTTCGTCGGGCCAGTCGAACATGCCTGGCTTCTTGGTTTGACCCGACTCAATTAGAGCCGTCTTGCGAAGGAGCCCATAGAGAGGCAATGCCTTCTCCCCCAGCCGACTGATGAACCGGCTGAGCGAGGCAAGGCAGCCGGTGAACTTCTGAATATCGTGGAGCCGGGTCGGCTTGGGAATGCGCTCGATCGTGCTAATCTTCTCGGGGTTAGCTTTGATGCCGCGAGCGGACACGAAGAAACCTAGGATTTGGCTGGCTGGGACGCCGAAGACACACTTCTCCGGGTTGAGCTTGATCTTGTATTCGCGCAGGTTTGCGAAGGTCTCCCAGAGATCATCAAGGAGGCTGAAGTGCTTCTTGGTTTTGACAACGATGTCGTCGACATAGACGTGGACGTTCCTGCCTATGTGAGGCAGGAGGCACTTTTGCATGCACCGTTGGAAGGTGGCGCCTGCGTTCTTCAGGCCAAAGGACATGGTGATGTAGCAGTAGGCCCCGAAGGGCTTGATGAAAGAGGTCTTGAGCCAGTCCTCCGGATCCATCTTGATCCGGTGGTAGCCGGAGTAGGCATCCAGGAAGGACAGCAAGTCGCAGCCGGCCATGGAGTCGATGACTTGACCGATCCGCGGCAGGGTGAATGGGTCCTTGGGGCACGCCTTGTTCACGCTAGTGTAGTCGATGCACATGCGCCAGGTCTTGTTCTTCTTCAGCACCAGGACTGGATTGGCCAGCCAGTCCGGGTGGAACACTTCCATGATGAACCAGGCTGTGAGCAGCCGGGCGATCTCTTCGCCTATAGTATGCTGCTTCTCCTCGGAGAAACGGCGTAGAGGTTGCTTGGCTAGCTTGACGTCCGGCCGTATGCGTAGTTTTTGCTCGGCGAACTTCCTCGGAACACCCGACATATCCTTGGGGGACCATGCAAAGATGTCCCGATTCTCACGGAGGAAGTCGATGAGCTCACCTTCCTATTTGCTGTTGAGGCGGGAGCCGATGGTGACGCACTGAGTGGGGTTGGCCGGGTCGAGCGGGATTTGCTTGGTGTCCTTTGACGGATGGAAGGAGGCCTCACCAACAGACTGTGAGGGGGAACCGGCACGGCCAGTTGACTGGCAGCAAGGGCCATGAGCCGGTCGAGCTACTGTTTCTCCTCGACGATTTCCGGGGCCTCAGCCAGCCGTCTGCCGTCTCGAGCGCACTCGAGCGACATCTTGTAGTCACCCGTGATGGTGATGATTCCCTTGTGGTCCATCATCTTGAGCTTGAGGTAGGCGTAATGGGGGACCGCCATGAAGCTGACATGGGCTGGCCGGCCCAACAGGGCATGGTAGGGACTTGTGAGGTCCACGACCTTGAACAGCACTGGCTTGCAATGGAAGTGTCCGTGTCCGCGGAAGAGGACGTCCAACGTGATCTTGCTGACAAGGGAGCAGGACTTTCCAGGAACGATGCCGTGGAAGACCGTTCGGCTCGCCTGCAGGTCTTCTATCTTCAGCCCCAGCTTGTGCATCATGTCGAGGTAGAGGATGTTGATGCTGCTGCCACCATCTATCAGCACCTGCGAGAAGCGGCAAGTTCGTTCCTTGATGGCAATGGTGGGGTCGAGGACTAGAGCGTAGCTGCCAGGGTTCGGCATCACAGCAGGGTGATCGGCCTGGCTCCACATGACCGGCTTCTCCGACCAATGCATGAACTGGGGAGTTGCCGGCATGGTGGCGTTCACCTCACGATGGAGCTGGCGTTGAGCATGTTTGCCCGTCTCTTCACTAGTGAAGACGACGTAACAACCGTCTTGGTTGGGGAACTGGTCGATCAAATGACCGTCATTCTGGGCCGGAGCCAGAGCCAGCGCCGAGGCGGTAGCTTGGGCCGGGGCCGGCGCGCGCGCTGGCGGCACGGGAGGAGCCGGAAGGCCGTCCCCCCCGGCCAATCGTTGTGAGAAGCTGCACTGCCAGAGCGTGTGCGTAGAGGGTTTGGCCCTTGACTGGTTCTTGCAGGGGAGGTCGAGCATTTGCTCGAAGGTGAGCTTCGGCTGCCAGGCAGCCTTGCCAGTGCGCTGGCGCTGGCTGGAAGTCTGGGTAGCCGGCTCCTGCTCCTCGATGGTGTTGACCTTCCGGCTCCCGTAGCGGGGATCCGGCTGGTCGTTCTTGCGCTTGTTGCTTTGCGGCTATCGGTTGTTGGCAGCCAACCGGGATGTTGCCGGTGTCGTCGTCGCCTTGGCAGGTGGGGTCGTCTTGACCCGGATGGCTGAATCAGCCGTGGCATACTTCTCCGCCTTGGTCATGATCTCGGCAAGCGTGGCCGTCTCGGAGCACAGAAGCTTGTGCTTGAGGGGGGTGCCATCTCGGCAGGCTTCAATGAAGTACTACACGGCTTGTACCTCGTGCACCCCCTCGCAGGAGTTGCGGAGCTTGGTCCACCAAGTGAGGTAGTCGCGGAGGGATTCGTCCGTCCCTTGAACGCATTGGCGAGTTCACGGGGGTGGCCAGGCCGCTTGTATGTGCCGGTGAAGTTGCGGACAAAGGCCTCCTCGAAGTCCGTCCAAGTGTTGATGCTGCCGGTCGCCAGGCTGTTGAGCCAGGTGCGGGCCAAGCCGATCAACATGAGGGGGGCGTAGCAAACGCCTACACGCTTGTTCCCCCTGGCGATGCCAACCGCGATGGTGTAGTCGATCAGCCAGTCTTCGGGCTTGGCAGCCCCGTTGTACTTCGGAGTGTCTCGGGGGAGCGTGAAGCCAGTCGGGAACGGCTCGTTGCAGATCCGAGGGCCAAAACAGGTCGGACTAATCGAGCCCTCCTCCTCGAGGAGGGCAGACTGTGTGAGGTGGTCGATGCGGTTGCAGGCGTCATTCTCGCTGCGGGGGACACGTGGCCCGATCCGGGCTGAGAGCTTGGGGCGGATGACAGACGGAACCGTCCGTTCCCGCTCGCGCCACAGGGATGAAGTGTGCCCGTGGCTGCGCCGGCTGCCGGATGCCGACACTTCTTGGTGGCGATCGCTGCGAGGTGGGTCGTTGGTGCGCCGGCTGCTAACAGTCGGCTGCTCGCTCCTCGGCATCTGGGAGGGCCGGGGGTTGTTTGTTCTGGTCCGGCGGCTGGAGACGCGAGGGGAGCTAGAGTGCTGAGCCGGCTGACGGCCAGCAGTCCCCATGCCCTCGCGCTCGAGCCGGGGGTCTCCGGTGGCGGTGCCGCCCGACGCGAGCAGGCGTTGCTGTGCGTCTGCGGCGTTGCTGAGCTCCTCGATGTGGCGCTCGTGAGCAGCACGCTCTTCACCCTCCAAGGTGGCCAAATCCGTGTAGGCCACCTTGAGGGCTCGCAAGTTGGCTGCGGGGGTGTCGTAGACGGGCATCTTATCGCCAAGGATTTCGGCGACCCCGCGGCCACGGTCAAGCACGAGCCCACATCGGCTGGGCCCGGTGCCAGCCGGGCTGAGACCGTAGGCGGAAGCATATTCCCGTTGGGCGGCCTTCATGCGGCCCCGCGTGGCCGCAAGGGCGGTGGCATCCTTGAACAAGACAGGACGAGCCGCCTCGAGGTCTGCCGCGTCAACGTCGGGGTTCGCTGTCGGGGCGATAGGGGTGCTCAGGCCCCGGAGGGCCGCACCAAGCAGATCGGAGGTGCCGACGCAGGCCGCGACGGCATCAGCCCCGGTCCGCACACGTCCGAAGGAGGTGGAGGAGACGATGGCCAACACCCCCATGCGATCGTGGGACCCGCTGGACTGGGTCACAACGAGTGCTCCCATGGCCGTGGAAGGATCGGTGCAGACGAGCACCAGCCCGGGGTACTCGTCCACAGCCGGAGCCTCGGCAAGGCTGAGCCTGCTGAAGCGCTCGGTGAGCGCATCGCTGTCGGCCGTGAGGTCGACGAAGTTGCCCACAGGGCATGCCAAAGCAAGCCCCACGAGCCCGCGGTTTCGCCTGGACATACGGCGGCGACAGGGAATGGCGAGGGGTCCTGCCCGGAGCATGAATCCAGCCGGTGCCGCATATGGCCCCATGATGGGCGCCAATTGTTGTCGTTTTCTCACGACAGATGCCATAGGGTGGCTTATCGTAGGTGGTTGGGGCCGGAGGACACCGGCGGGCTCCGAGTGTGAGATTGGGCACAAGCGGTGGTGACACACGATGTATCCAGGTTCAGGGCCCTTCGTGGGAGGTAACACCCCTAGTCCTGCTTAGTCTAGTTGGATGGATGGGTATGTGTAAAAGGGTGCTCCTGGAGCTGTGTCTAGAGGAGGAAGATGGAGCAGCCGGCTGGTCTTCCCCCACTACTATAGGGGTTTTGAGAGTTTCGTTTGTTTTTTGTCCCCGTTGCATGGGGGGCTCAGGGTTTTTTATAGGCCAACCCCCCGGCTCTACAATATATCTAAAGTACAGGGGTGGGGGGACCCGGCTGGCAGTCTCTCCGACTGGCCAGAGGGTCCCACCCTTCATGCCGTCTTATCGTATGTAGGGTCCACCGGCTGAGTGGTCCCGTCTCCCGCTAGGGCCTGCTAGCCGGTTCTGCGATTGGCTCTCACTCACCTGCCAAGGCATGGGTTGCCCGGGAGGCATCGTCTAGCGCTAGACGACTGAGGTCTCCGGTACGGCGGGTGGCACTATAGCCATGTCGAGGCAGGTAATTGAGTGCGCGAGGGCGTGCCGGCACTATTCCCTCGCCCGGTCGCGCTCGCCAAGGTCAGCGGCCTGGATGGCTGGACTGTAGCCATGCGCTCCAGTGCGTCAGCGGCCACTATGGACACAAGGCCACCCGCCATGGCGGTCGTGTCTTGTCATCGTACCCGCGCCCAGGGGGATGGGACGTCGCATGTCCACCCCTGGGTCAACGGAGGAGCCGGCCCGGAGGCAGCCGGCTGTGGCCGGTCGAGGGTCAGGCTGACTCGTTGGTTAGCCGTTTGCCTCACCAGCCGGCAGCCGCTCGAGCCGGCTGTAATCCAACGGCCATGAGCAGCCGGTCGCATGGTTTTCCTTTGAAGCAGAAGGGGAGAGAACCCTATTGCTTTGGCCTACATAGGGGTGATAACCCCGTCAATGATTCCTTATGCTGGAGTTCAAACAAACCCCACAATAACATGACCAATTTTGTTCTGGCTCTGCATATCACCTATCAACTACAAATGAGCAAACACAACAACTCATGGCCGTTTTGGTGATTAATAACAACATATAAGTCATTGAACTAATGTTTCCACCAAGTATATTTCAGGAAATGTTCAATGATAGGATTGGCAAAAGGAGATTGTGGACATACCCCAAGATGCAAGGAAATAGGTTGGCCAAGCTTCACGCAAGAGGACTCTACGTTTTATATTTGTGAGAAATCACTTTGAGTCCATAGGAAAGCCAATACTATTAAAAGGGGGTAAGGTTTTGTTGGTGAACAATATGCTCAAACATGCACAAGTGATAGTCGCCAAAAACATCCACAAACTCTCCCACCAAAGTCTGTCCTATACCTAACACTCAAAATCAGTGCAACCAACTTTCCCATACCGGTGCCACCGATTCCAGAACCTAGACAGTCTCAGCCAAACCCTAGCCACTTCGGTGAAACCAATTCCATATCGGTTCCACCGAGTTTAGGTTGCCAACTTTCTATTATGCAAATTCACTGTTTCGGTCCCACCGAGAATGTTGGATCGGCGTCACCAACATTGGAAATCTGACCGTTGGTCACCTTATCGGTGCAACCGAGTTTCCTATATCGGTCTCACCAAGATTCAAAAGTTGCCACCTTTTGGTCACTTCGGTACCACCGAGATTAACACATCGGTGTCACCGAGTTGGTCATTTTGTGTGTAATGGTAGGATTTTTGTGGATGCCTGTATATACCCCTTCACCACCACCTACTCGAAAGAGAAGCACTCAGAACTATTCCATACCTATCCTATCAGATTTTCTGAGAGAGAACCACCTACCCTTGTGTTGAGGTCAAGATCTTCCTCTCCAATCATATGGATCTTGATGTCTAGCCTCCCCAAGTAGCTTTCCACCAATCCCATCTCTTCCACCATGCCAAATCTGTGAGAGAGTGATTGGGTGCTGAGGAGTCTATCATCTTGAAGCACAAGATCAAGGAGTTCATCGTCATTATGGAGCCTATTACCTTTTGGAGGGTGGTGCCTCCTAGATTGGTTAGGTGTCACTTGGGAGCCTCCTATTTCGTGTTGTGGAGCGAACCATGAAGTTTGTAAGGGCAAGGAGATCGCCTACTTCGTGAAGATCTACCCATAGTGAGGCTAGTCCTTCGTGGACGGAAGCCGTTATGGAATAGTCAAGGTTGCTACTTCGTGGACCCTTTTGGGTGGAGCCCTCCATGGACTCTCGCGACCGTTACCCTCCGTGGGTTGAAGACTCCATAACCGTGGATGTACGATAGCGCCACTTATCGGAACCACGGGAAAAATCATCGTGTCTACAACTGCGTTTGATCTTTCTACCCTATCCCTTCTATACATGCTTGTTGTTGCTTTCCGCTGCTATATACTCTTAGACTTGCATGTGTAGGGTGTACTTGACTTTCCATGAAATGCTAAAAACTGTCAACCCTAAAACTTGGTATAGGCAAAACTTTTAATTGGTCAAGTAGTCTAATCACTCCCGCTCTAGACATACTTTCGGTCCTACAGCCCACCAGTACCGCTCATGTGATTCCTCGTACAAGAAACTATGAATTGAAATTTTCAACCAAAGCATGGAAAATGTTAATGTTCCTCTCCTCTCCCATCCCTCATATGAACAGACTCAATTCGTGGTTGCCTCTCTACATTCAACGTAGCTCTTATGTGCAATGTTGTCTACTCCAACCCTTAACAAAATTGTTGTAGCTCACAAGTGCACGGTTCTTGCGAGTTGAAGAAGAAAATCCAAACCTAAACAACAGCAATAAAATGGGAACAACGTATAAGAAAGGGAAAAGCGAGGAAGCACTCACCTACATGCTCAAATAGAATATACGATGCAACTACACTATGATTTACTCATTAAAGAGAGTTTAAAAAGCACACCAATGAGTTACAAGATACATGCAATCGATAGAGATATACTTTCCTTCTTTTGCTACAAGGAGAGATAGAGACAATCGAGAGAGAGATACTTTCCTTCTTTTTCTACAAGGAGATATAGAGACAATCGGGAGAGAGATATTTTCCTTTTCTTAAGGGCTAAAAACAAAATTCTGAGGAATTAGAAGAAATGCACTTTACAATGCATGATTTTTTCAAAAAACAAATAGACCTTATATAAAGACACAAAGGGAGTATGGTACTTCAAAGCACATTTTTCTTGAAACTTCCTTGGTGGTTTAATACCAACGCGAAGAAACAGTTACACATAAAGTTAAGGCGTTAATTCACCTTCTCTGCGATGGTCCTTCACCATAAAAGGTTTAGCTTTCACTTCCCGGATTCTTGCACCATTAAATAAAACACCGGTTCTTGAACCTAAGTACTATGACAATGGCATGCATGCAACAGAGAGGTATATTTTCAATGATCGGCAACAATGCTCCTGTCAAACACCATATAGACTTAGACTATCTTTGTACTAAAGATTAAGATACTGATAACCTGAAAAGTAGTGTAGTTGAGAAAAGAATAAATACACTAAAATTTACATCTATATATGATATCCAAAGAGATCAAAACAGTAAACTACTACATGGTTGGTTGCAGGAGTTAGATATTTTTCCTCCCTGTAGTCTGAATAGACAAATAGATGGGAGTGTGAATAAAAAGATAATATGCCAAGTCACCTGTACAACATGGACATGATACATATGATAAAAATTCATGTTTATCCACATAGAAAGCAATCTATTTTCACCCCCCAAAAGGCAAACCATCCAATGAAAACTTATTGTTTTTAGGAATAAAGATCAATGCTAGATGGAAAATGTATGGCGATGCGATCAATAACCAAAGAGAAGGATAAACAATACTAAAATGAAAAAAAGATCAGTAGTAAAAGAAAACATTATAACAAGAAAACATTATAGTAAACTACATGCATCGACCTTCGGAAGCACACACACACCCTTGGAAACGTAGGAATAAGGTAAAATTGTCATGAAAAAACCTCACCGGCAATCTCCATGCCGCCAGCCTCTCGCTCCGCCTTGGGGATATCGTAGCCGCACTTTGCCTATACACGAAATAGAAACAAGTCAAAAGGTAAGAAGGGGAGGAAGGAGGTTGTGACCCCTCATGACCAAAATTCAAATCATAGAGCCCCAAAGGAGGAGCATTTTCTTACTACGTACCTTGTTCCCCTTCATCGCCGTACTCGTCGACGTTGAAATTGGCGTCCTTGCTCTTGAGGTTGATCCATTTCTTAAGCACCACCTTGGGCCAGAACACCTAATCACAAAATTAGTGACCAAAAATACCACACTCCCAACTACGCTGATGGGCGATGGGCGTGTCTCTCCTCTACCTCGTCTCCAGGCGTCCTCTCATTTTGTGCCACTATCTCGATCATCTCCCTTGGTGCTGAATTGTAAACACCTTCCCTCCTTCTCTTCCTTCCTTGTGCTCCACAACGCCCGAGCTAACCATGAATCAAATCTGGAAGTCACCTAGCTATGCTGGACCTAGACAGATGGTACGGTTCCCCGTGAGCTAATACAATTATTCTCACACAGACGGGACAAGAATGTAAAAAAGAGGACATGCCTTGGTGCAGAAACAGTTGTCGCCTACCAAGTGAGGACCAGAAGGTGCGCTTCTCCACCATGGACCTATGTTGGATTGAGTCCATGTCTTCCATTAGCTGCTGCTCATATTTGTCCTACCCATCTCCCAAGCCGGTGGTAGGAGCAAACTTGATCGCCTTGCCCACCTTCATGTCTCCACTCAACGAGATCGAATCAAGCAACATAGAGTGATGGGAGGAGTAGCATCTCGACCGTTGATATGCCTCCAACGTATCTATAATTTATGAAGTGTTCATGCCATGTTTACAATAATTCTATATGATTTTGGTATGATTTTATTAGAACTAACCCGGACTGACGCTATTTTCAGCAGAACTACCATGGTGTCGTTTTTTGTGTAGAAATAAAAGTTCTTGGAATGGGATGAAAATTTAGTATGATTTTTTGTAGCGCAAAAGAGACCCCCAAAGCATTGGAGCTGGGTTAGAAGATCCACGAGCAGGCGGGAAGACTACTAGGCGCGACCACCCCCTAGCCCGCGCCTAGCAGGCTTGCCACTGCCTCATGGCACCCCTTGATGTGATTCCAACGCCAAAAATTCCTATAAATATAGAAAGCTCCGAAAAGAAAAACCTAGACCGGGAGTTCCGCTGCCACAAGTCTCTAGAGCCACGAAAAACCAATTGGGAGCCCGTTCCGGCACCCTATCGAAGGGGAAATCATCACCGGAGGCCATCTTCATCATCCCGACGATCTCCATGACGAGGATGGAGTATTTCTCCCTCGGTGCTGAGGGTATGTACCAATAGCTATGTGTTTGATCTCTCTCTCTCTCCCTCGTGTTCTTGAGATGCACGACTTGATGTACCGCGAGCTTTATTGATATAGATGAATCATATGGAGTTTTCCCTCTCTATATTGTTGTGATGAATTGAGTTTTCCGTTTGAAGTTTTATTATTGGATTGAATCTTTAAGGATTTGAGAACACTTGATGTATGTCTTGCGATGGGATATCCGTGCTGACATTGGGGTGTTCTATTGATCCACTTGATGTATGTTTTGGTGATCAATTTTGTCACACCCTGTGTTTATAGCACGTTGTTATGTTTGGGTTTATATAATTTGGAGCCAAGTAAAACTTTTTCAAAGTGCTTGTGCTTGTTTGCTATGTTGTTTGCTTGCTTGATGATTGTGTTATATGGCACTCCTAGATTCTATTCCACTTCATATTCATCTTCCTTGTCCCAAACCCCTTGCCCAACGATCATGCCATGTGAACAGTGCCCAAAACTATTTTCATCAAATATTGTTTTAACAAAAAATGATTTATTCAAATCTGGTTTTCAAAACCCCCTGAAATGAGGTTTGCACTAAAAGTCCTCAAATTAGGTGGATCCTTACTTCCCAAAAGCTTTATTTCAAACCCACTATATATAAGACTTCCCAAAACCACAAAATATTATTTTTAAAGATTATTTCACATTTTATTTAAAGGCTTTTTCTTAATGCCAGAAATGGTCTTTCATAGGGAAAAATTATTTAAATGCTTGAAAAATATTTGAGAAAATTTAGAGGAACTTAGTGGACATATATTTCCCATATATATGAGTTTCAACGCAAGGGCATGATCAAATCATAGGCAAAACCCGTCAAAACCGTTTCTGTTCAAATAAAGCTTTTGAAATATTTCTATAAGAAATATTCTCAATAAATTCCAGGAAAATTCCAGCAAGTCAACTCTATGATAGGCGATGATCTTGCAATGTTTCATCTCAATCCAAGTTGGTTTGGTTCATCAAACCATCCCAAAACCATCCCTGTCCAGAATCAAATTTGAGCAACTTTACATTGTGAAGTGTCTCCCCTTGGACTCAAACTTTGTGGGCATGATCTAATGGCCAAATAGTGATGATACACTAAGTTTTGCATCAAGGGTAAAAGCCTAGCACCAATATATCTATAGAAACCTGATTCTGCAATTTTCTAGGGTTTAACAAATCTCCATTGTCAACTTTTCCCCCTGGGCTCAAACTTAGTGAAACCTCTCATCTTTACCTAGCCTTTAACCCTGGTAAGTATCTCAGTGAGTTGGTAACATCTTCTTGCCCAAAACCCCCAAGTCATCAGGCCACTACAAGGTGGGGTAAAATCCCTGGACATCATCTTTTTTACCTTTTTCCTTTCCCTTTCTTTTCTCCCTAGCCCTACCCAGCCTCTAAGGCATTCAAAGGGCATCTCCAGACCCTCCAGAGGCTAGTGGACAAGGTGGGACACCCCAGAGCGCGCAGACAACGGCAATGCCGACCATATGCACGCTCTAGAGCGCCCTACAGTGCGCTCCCGCACTATAGCCTCCACCCAATGGCCGGCCCCGACAGCCTTGGGCCTCACCCGTGTGTCCCCCGAGACACCCTCGGCGTTTGTGACATGGCAAGCAGTCGGCCCTCTCTCTCCTCTCTCCTCCGCCCTCCCACACGCGTGCCGACGCCGCCCGGTTCGGCCAACCGGGGAGCTCACACGCGCGGGCATCTCTCTCTTCTCTCCCCAGGGGCCTAGAACAGCCCCAGGAGCACCCCCGAGCTGCCCCGCGAGCCCTCTCTCCCCTCTAGGCTCGGCCACAACCTCACCGGCGCATGGGTCCATGGTGCTCCGCCCCCTCCCTCTATTCAAGCCCCACCAGGCCTCTCTCTCCGCTCCTTTGGCTCTCTCTCCACCCCCATAGACCACCTGCAGAGCCCGAGATCCTTTCCCTCCCTCTACGCTCGGGATCGACCAGAGGATCGCCGCGGCCATCTCGCCGTCGATCTCCAGGTACAGAGCCCCTCCAACCCTCCTATATCTTCGGGTGATCCTCCCTCGTCATTCTAATGCGATCCCCCCTCCTTCCCGTCCTCTTTGTAGCCTGAATCGGCCCCGGTGACCACCTCCTGAAGCCACCTCCGCCGTGGGTGCTCGCCGCCGGCAACTCTGGCCACCTCCGGCCTCCCTTCGACCTCCCTTGGAACGACGGCTCCTCCCCAAGTCTGTTCCCGCCATTGTCTGCCGCCGCCGTGCCCCGTGCCGTTGCCGGTGAGCTCCCCTCTCTGCCCCGAGGTGGGAGAAGGATCCGACAGGTAGGGCGCACATGTCGACCTCTCTTTCCCTCTCCCACGCGCTCTCTCTCCCCCCCGAGTCGCTGATGACCGGGCCCCGCACATCAGGTTTGAACCTGACCGCACGCGAGGCCGGCTGGCTGGCCAGCTTGGTCGGCCCAGCCTCTGGCCCATGTCCCCGTGGCTTTTCCTTTCCTTTTCCTTTTCTTTTTCCCTTTTCTTTTTCTGTGGACTTTGCAAAAATCCCATAGAACCCAAAATAAATCCTATGAAAATAACTCTTGCACCTAAATTCTTGAAATAATCCCTAGAATTTAATAGTGCCATTTGAAAAAATGTTTAAAAATATTTTTAGTACTGTTTTATTTTAAAACCTATATTTAGGCACCTTTTTGCCTCTGTTAATTTATTTCCAAAATGTTTTTCACAACAAAACCCCAGGAGAATATTTTTATATAACATTTAGTATTTATCAGAATAGGATAACATTTTTGTTAAGTAGTTGAGTGCTCTGTTTTCGTGTGTTGCTTATTTTTATCGCTTTATTTAGCGACGATAGATTGCACGGTTGACGAAGAAGTTGGACCCGAAGACTTCGAAGACCCTGGATGCTTTGTTGAGCCGGACAAGCAGCCCTTTGACCATGATAAGAAACCATTTTTATTGCATGTCATATAGCACTTTACATTCATCGTGAATGATCATGTTGAGGTGTCCCCCTTCGTTGGAATGCCTCTATTACTTTTACCGTTGAGACTTGCATCGTGCATGACCCTACCACCTTATGAGGGTTGTGCGGGTGGGTGTAGTTAGGATGCTAGCAGATGCTACGCAAGTGGGATCGGGATCTATGCATAGTGATGGGAAGAAAGATATGATTTCAAAGACTTTGCGAAAACCCCATCGGGTGCCATTAATGCCTGAGGGAGATGATGAGAAGATGGGTGACCACTTGAGAAGAAGTGGTGTGCCGAAGCAAGTTGATATTGTGTTTTCGAAAATGGATTAGATTTAAGATTTGTCAACCGTCCCAACCTTACATGCGCAACCACGATACCCCTTATGGGACAGGGCTTTGTTGATTACCTTGGTGGGTACTAGCAAGGAGCCCGCATTACTAGTGGCGGGAGTGGCGTGGTCACTCTCGATACGGGGTCGTACTGGTATTTATGATCATGCGCTGTCTTTGCAGGCACCGGGCACACCGTTGGTCCCCTCATGGATGATACGATTAGAGCGAGGCTCATGAAATGTACATCGCGAGGGCTGGGTACCAATCGAGTGGACTCTTTGTTTAGTGTTGCTAGGGGAAAGGCAGTGTTCGGGTGCTTACCTCGGGTATGCTAAATACCACGAGTCGCGGATGACACGGAAGTTCCCTGAGTCTTGTGGGTAAAGTGTGCAACCTCTGCAGAGTGTAAAACTATTCGAATAGCCGTGTCCACGGTCATGGACAATTGGGTGGTGCTGCTTAGACTATGTCTGGATGTTTTTGCAAACTTGGTGTGGGTATGGATGTGATAGTGACAAGAGGTCACATGAGCTAAGTACGATGACTTAGCATGATGAATGAGCATGAGGTGTTCAACTCCTACTTATGATGATATTGGTATCTTGTTCATATGGATACTTGCTTATTATTGATGCATGCTTACTAGCTAATTGATCATGACATTGCATTTAAAATTAGCTTTCCGCAAATTTACCTACTTAGTGCTATATCATGCATCATTATTGCCCTGTTCCACAACTTGGGTTGCTTGCGAGTACATTCAAAGTACTCATTGGCTTGCCACTGGTTATTTAATTGGCCAGACATGGAAGAACAGGAGTATGTTGAAGAGTTCATTGGTGACGAACATGCGAACTAGGACGCTTCCCAGTCACAATGCCTATAGGTTAAGGCAGATGGCATGGGTTCACGCTTTCGACCAAGATTTCCGCTGCTTGTTCTATTTAAGTGTTTGGCCCGTGTGGCCCTATCTATGTAAGACTTGACCTTCATGCTCCTTATTTGTGTAAGAGGTTAAATGAGGATGTAAGACTCTTGTTATTCAGTTTATGTGTGTTCAGTGAGCATTGATCTCTGGGATCACTATACAGGTGCATTTGGTAATCACGACTTATGAGTCGGGGTCCCCATAGAGCTGGTATCAGAGCCATCCTAAGTGTAGGAAGCCTTTAGTTAGCATGGACATTAGTTAGGATAAAACCGACTTTCAAAACTACACCTAGCATTTGTACTTAGGAATTCTGCACTATTTACCTCTTCTCATCTTCACACAAATACTCTGCTGACTCTCCTCCTTTCAAACCTTTGTAGATGGTCGTCGTACCCGAAGCCTTCCTAACATCCGGCTTTACCTTACTCCTTGGGGACAGCCTGGAGAAGTGCCAGTTTCCCCAACCACCCAATTTCCTCTACCACAAGCACTAGGTCGATGCCGTCACAAAGGAGTACCATGTGGATGTGGTCGTGAAGGCAAACGACTCCCCGACCAGTTGGTTCTTTGAAGGACCACGGATGGAGACCATGATGTTTGCCGTCGAGATAGCTGCACGCAAGGCACTCCTACACCTTCGAGACATCATTCTAGGGATGGCTGATGAGCCAGCTACTCGCTACCTTCCTTTTAGAAAGGATGATTTTGGCGAGAGTTGGACGCTGATTCCGACCAAGGAGGATGGAACACCCCTCAGATTTTAGACCTACTTCAGCCTCTCTGCCGATAGTCTGGTACACAACTTGATGAAGGAGTCTGTGAAGCTCCGTGAGGAACTTCACCACACCCGAGAGCTACTTCGGCAAGCCAAGACGAAGCCAGACAAGATCAAGAAGGATGGAGCCCCCGAGGGATGACTAGCTGTCGTTTATCGAGGAGGAGTACCCCTACTAGTGATGCACCTACACGTTGTCATCACATGAGTGCGAAGGAGTACCGTGAGCTCTTCACCGACCCGCCTACAAAGCATCGTCGGGATGGACCTCCTTGTTCCCCGACCCCTTCGACCGGGAACGATGCCCGTTCAGGTGATGAACCGGAAGAAGACCCAGAGGAGCATGACTACGAGACCGAGCACTCCACCACGTGAGTCTGAGAACCCCTAGGGTAGGATCAGTCATGTATCCCTCATGCAAAGTCGAGTTCGTGTAATGGTTCATGTGAAACCATGTGTGCTTGTTGTTTGTGTTCCGATGCAAGTCGCACTTTTGCCTTAGGCAACATGTAAGAGACTCCATCGTCTATCTTAATATATGTTTGTCTTTCGACCTTTGTTTTAACACACTTGCACTTGACCGACCCCCTTAGGCGTGCTTTTCCGTATTGCTTATCCTCTTGTCAATCCCAGTTGTTTGACTTGGCTGCTCCAAACAGGATGGTGACTGCTACCCACAACAGCTCCTTCACCAACCCTAAAGCCGGCGACTCCAGCCAGCAACAGGGAGCTGGTGGGGCTGCTCACGCTGGAGGACACCAGGAGCAGCCACAAGGCAATATCCCCCCGCCACCACCTCCACCGGAGAACATGATCATAGCTCAGTTTCTCCAAGTTCTCCAGGAGGAGTGCCAAGCCAACAATGCTGCTATCCAGCAGATGGCTTAGGCCCTCGTGAACAACCAGCAACAAGGCAGGAATGGCAATGGATGCTCCATGCTGTCTGAGTTCATGAGGAATTCGCCCCCAACCTTCGCCGAGACTACTGAACCATTGGATGCTGATGACTGGATCCGCACCATCGGGGACCTCCTTGCACTGGTCAATTTCAATGAGGATCGTGAGAAGGTGCTTTATGCCTCTCACTGCCTCGGAGGTACTGCCCGAGCTTGGTGGGATGGATTCAAGGTCATGCAAGGAGAACGTGTGATCACTTGGAATGACTTCAAGGAGGGATTCTACACCGCCCACATTCCTTCTGGGATCATGGCTATCAAGAAGAGAGAATTCCGAGCGCTAAAGCAAGGAAGTGGCTCTGTCAAGGAGTACCTGCAGAATTTCAACCTATTGTCAAGGTATGCACCTGAAGATGTCAGCACGAAGGCTGCCAAGAAGGAACACTTCATGGAAGGACTTCAACAGGTCCTGCAGTATCAGCTCATCATCTGCGATTGTCGTACCTTCTTCGACCTAGTGAACAAGGCCCTCATGCTAGAAGACAAGTGTCGTGCCATCGACGACACTCGCAAGCGCAAGATGATCAACAAGGGTAGCCCCAGCAACCAGAAGCCTCGCCCTTGGTAGCCGGCCCCAGCCAAGCCAACCCATCCGCCGCAGCAGGCTAGACCTCCCGCGCCTCGTCCGAGCTACCAGCCTCAGCAGTATGCCAATCCCAGGCCAGCTTACAACACCAACACCAATAACAACAACGGTGACAGAAACTTCAACAACAACCCTGGACAAGTCGCTTGCTTTGGATGTGGTCAGCCAGGTCACATCTCTAGGCTGTGTCCCAACAAGAAGCCAGATGCACCGCGCCCCAATGCGCCAGCTCAAGGTCAAGCCCGTGGAGCACCACCAAGGAACCCCGCTCCTCGTAACCAGCCAAACAATGGCAAGGGTCGTGTGAATCACGTCACCGTAGAGGACACCTAGGAAGACCCGGACTTCATACTGGGTATGTTCCTTGTCAACTCGACCCCAGCAACAGTACTGTTTGATTATGGAGCTTCACATTCTTTTGTCAACCAAAAGTTTGTACTAGAGAGTGGCATGAAGCCTACACCCTTGGGTACTCGTATGTTGATACAAACCCCAGGATCAGTTATGAAGTTCGGGATAGGGTGTAAGGGAGTGAGGATTGACATCAACGGGGTAGACTTCCTAGCAGTCCTTATAGTTCTGGACTCACCCGGCTTGGATGTCATCCTTGGCATGAATTGGTTGACTAAGCACCAAGGCATGTTAGACTGTTCCAAGAGGATCGTTACCATGACCAACAGCCAAGGAGTGGAAGTCAAGTATGTTCCCAACCCTACCTCCACTCAAGCCCCTCAGGCTAACTGCCTATCGGGAGTTGAGTTGGATCAAGTGCCACTGGTATGTGAGTACCCGGATGTGTTTCCTGATGAGCTGCCCGGAATGCCTCTTGACCGCGACATTGAGTTCATCATTGAGCTTATGCCCGGATCAAGGCCCATCTATAAGAAGGCCTACAAGATGGGATCCAAAGAGTTGGCTGAGTTGAAGAAGCAACTGGCAGAGCAGCTCAGAAAAGGATTCATTCGCCCTAGTGCCTCTGCTTGGGGATCGCCTGTTCTATTTGTGTCAAAGAGGGACGGAACTATCAGACTTTGTGTCGATTATCGTTCTCTCAATGAAGTCACAATAAAGAACAAGTACCCACTCCCCAAGATTGAAGACCTGTTTGATCAGTTGAATAGGGCCAAGGTGTTCTCCATGATCGACCTCAGGTCTGGGTACTACCAGCTGAAGATCAGACCCCAAGACATTCCGAAGATGGCATTTGTAACCCGGTATGGCCTGTATGAATACATGGTCATGTCATTTGGGTTAACTAATGCCCCTGCCTACTTCATGTACCTCATGAATAAGGTCTTCATGGAGTACTTGGACAAGTTCGTTGTCGTCTTCATTGATGACATACTTGTCTTCTCCAAGTCTGAAGAGGAACATGAGGAACACCTGAGATTGGTCCTAGAGAAGCTTCGAGAGCACCAGCTTTATGCCAAATTCAGCAAGTGTGAATTCTGGCTGCATGAAGTTGGATTCTTGTGTCATGTGCTAACTGTAGAAGGACTATCTATGGACCCTGCCAAGATTGAAGTTGTGACTGAATTGCAAACCCCAACCACCTTGAAGGAAGTGAGGAGCTTCCTTGGACTCACATGATATTACCGCAAGTTCGTGGAAGGGTTCTCAAGCATTGCCCGACCCATGACCCAGCTTTTGAAGAAGGACAAGAAGTTCGAATCGACAGCCAAGTGCGAGGAAAGCTTCCAGGAGCTCAAGAAGAGATTGACCACCGCCCCAGTTTTGGCCACCCCTGATATTCACAGGGATTTTGTGATTTATTGTGATGCATCAAGAACCGGGCTTGGAGGTGTTCTGATGCAAGAAGGCAGAGTCGTAGCATATCCATCAAGACAACTACGACCCCATGAACAGAACTACGCAACTCATGATCTTGAGTTAGCCGCCGTGGTTCATGCCTTGAAGACGTGGCGACACTACCTTCTGGGGAAGAGATGTGAGATATTCATAGACCACAAGAGTTTGAAGTATATCTCCAATCAAAGGGAATTGAACATGAGGCAACAAAGATGGTTGGAATTGAATAAGGATTACGACCTCAGTGTTCAATACCACCCCGGAAAGGCCAATGTGGTAGCAGACACCTTAAGCAGAAAGGCTTGTTCCTTGAATGCTATGATTAAGGAAAGGCTACCCGCCTTGTATGAAGAACTTGAGAGCTTAGGCTTGGAACTGGTTGCACCAGGATTCCTCGCCAGCCTCGAAGAAAAGCCTACCTTGATGGATGATATCAAAGAAGCTCAGAAGGGACACGAGAGCATTGAAGGCATCAAGAGGAAGATCAAGGCAGGCAAGGCCCCAGGATTCTCGGTGGATGAACAAGGAGTTGGATGGTTCAGAAATCACAATTGTGTACCCAACAAAGAAGAGCTCAAGAACCTGATCTTGCAAGAAGCTCATGACACTCCCTACTCCATTCATCCTGGAGGAACCAAGATGTATCAAGACCTCAAGGCAAGATTCCGGTGGCATGGCATGAGACGGGAGATAGGCACGTTCGTGGCTAAGTGTGACATATGCCAGGGAGTTAAAGCTGAGCGTCAGGGACCTGCTGGGCTATTGCAACCTCTCAAAGTGCCTGAATGGAAGTGGGACAAAGTCGGAATGGATTTCATCACCGGTTTACCAAGGTCGAGTAAGGGACATGATTCCATTTGGGTCATCATCGACCACCTAACCAAGGTAGCCCACTTCATTCCCGTCAGAACCTCCTATGATGGAAGCGAGCTCACAAACCTCTACATCAATGGGATTGTGAGTCTTCACGGAACTCCAAAGGAGATTGTGTCGGATCGAGGGACCCAGTTCACCTCAAGGTTCTGGAAGAAGTTTCAAGAAGCAATGGGAACCAAGCTCCCCTTCAGCACTGCTTTTCATCCCCAGACCGGTGGGAAGACAGAGCAAGTAAATCAGATACTCGAAGATATGCTTCGCGCTTGTGTTTTGGCGTATGGGGCCAAGTGGGAAGATTGCCTACCATTTGCCAAGTTCTCCTACAACAACAGCTATCAGTCGAGTCTTCAGATGGCACCATTTGAGGTGTTGTATGGACGCAAGTGCCGTACTCCCCTTAACTGGTCAGAGACCGCAGAAGGATTGGTCTTTGGACCAGATATCCTCCGGGAAGCTAAAGAGCAAGTTCAACTCATCCGAGAGCATCTAGAGATCGCCAAATCAAGATAGAAGAGTTGCGCTGACTCTCACCACCGAGATCTGAGCTTCAACAACGGAGATCGTGTTTACCTCCGGGTCACGCCTCTCAAGGGAACCAAGCGTTTCCATGTCAAAGGGAAGCTCGCACCAAGATATATCGGCCCCTTCAAGGTCACCGCAAGATGAGGAGAAGTTGCCTACCAGCTAGAGTTACCTCCCGAACTGTCGGATGTGCACAACGTCTTCCATGTGTCACAACTCCGGAAGTGTCCGCAAGTTCCCAACCGCCCCGACCTCTTCAAGGACATCGAGCATCAAGCCATCGATCTTCAGCCAGATCTCACTTATCGTGAGAGGCCAGTTCGCATTCTGGATAAAGCCAAGCGCTGCACCCGAAGCCACACCATCAAGTACTTGAAGGTCCAGTGGAGCAACCACACTGAAGCTGAAGCAACCTGGGAGCGTGAAGATTATCTTAGATCTGAGTTCCCTTATCTTTTTAGCGCTTAGCCTAGGAATCTCGAGGACGAGATTCTTGTAAGGGGGGAAGGTCTATCACACCCAGTGTTTATAGCACATTGTTATGTTTGGGTTTATAAAATTTGGAGCCAACTAAAACTTTTTCAAAGTGCTTGTGCTTGTTTGCTATGTTGTTTGCTTCCTAGATGATTGTGTTATATGGCACTCCTAGATTCTATTCCACTTCATATTCATCTTCCTTGTCCCAAACTCCTTTCCCAATGATCATGCCATGTGAATAGTGCCCAAAACTATTTTTTATCAAATATTGTTTTAACCAAAAATGATTTATTCAAATCTGGTTTTCAAAACCCCCTGAAATGAGGTTTGCACTGCAAGTCCTCCAATTAGGTGGATCCTTCCCTCTCAAAAGCTTTATTTCAAACCCACTATATATAAGACTTCCCAAAACCACAAAATATTATTTGTAAAGATTATTTTCACATTTTATTTAAAGGCTTTTTCTTAAGGCCAGAAATGGACTCTTTTTCTTAAGGCAATGTACATCGTGAGGGCTAGGTACCAATCGAGTGGACTCTTTGTTTAGTATCGCTAGGGGAAAGGCATTGTTCGGGTGCTTACCTCGGGTATGCTAAATACGACAAGTCGTGGATGACACGGGAGTTCCCCGAGTCTTTTGGGTAAAGTGTGCAACCTCTGCAGAGTGTAAAACTATTCGAATAGCCGTGTCCACGGTCATGGACAGTTGGGTGGTGCTGCTTAGACTATGTCAGGATGTTTTCGCAAACTTGGTGTGGGTATGGATGTGATAGTGACAAGAGGTCACATGAGCTAAGTCCAATGACTTAGCGTGAGTATTGAACTAAGTCCGATGACTTAGCATGATGAATGAACCTGAGGTGTTCAACTCCTACTTATGATGATATTGGTATCTTGTTCATATGGATACTTGCTTATTAATTATGCATGCTTACTAGCTACTTGATCATGACATTGCATTTAAAATTAGCTTTCCGCAAATTTACCTACTTAGTGCTATATCATGCATCATTATTGCCCTGTTCCACAACTTGGGTTGCTTGCGAGTACATTCAAAGTACTCATTGGCTTGCCACTGGTTATTTAATTGGCCAGGCATGGAAGATCAAGAGTATGTTGAAGAGTTCGTTGGTGATGAACATGCGAACTAGGATGCTTCCCGGTCAGAATGCCTGCAGGTTAAGGCAGATGGCATGGGTTCACGCTTTCGACCAAGATTTCCGTTGCTTGTTCTATTTAAGTGTTTGGCCCGTGTAGCCCTATCTATGTAAGACTTGACCTTCATGCTCCTTATTTGTGTAAGACGTTAAATGAGGATGTAAGACTCTTGTTATTCAATTTCTATGTGTTCAGTGAGCATTGACCTCTGGGATCACTGTACACGTGCATTCGGTGATCATGACTTATGAGTCGGGGTCCCCACAAACTTGCGGGTTCCGTGACCTTGGGAATCTATGCATAGGGGTTGGCACATGTTTTCGTCTTGAATCTCCGGTAGAAACTTTGGGGCACTCTTTGAAGTTCTTTGTGTTGGATTGAACATGATGAATCTTAAATTATGTGATCCATATCGTATAATCAAGCCCATGGGTACTTGTGGTGACATTGGAGTACCTAGGTGACATTAGGGTTTTGGTTGATGTGTGTCTTAAGGTGTTATTTTAGTACGAACTCTAGGGCTGTTCGTGACACTTATAGGGATAGCTCATAATATTGATCAGAAAAGATAACTTTGAGGTGGTTTCGTACCCTACAATAATTTCTTCGTTAGTTTTCCATTGTTTGTGACATTGGAGTGAACTCTTTGTCGTGCGAGAGGTATTTACATATGGTTCAACTAAGCATTGCAATACCGTTTGTGCTCACTTTTATCATCAGTTACCTTGCTATTTTTATATTTTCAGATTACAAAAACCTATATCTACCATCCATATTGCACTTGTATCACCATCTCTTCGCCGAACTAGTCCACCTATGCAATTTGCCATTGTATTGGGTGTGTTGGGGACACAAGAGATTTCTTGTATTTGATTGCAAGGTTGTTTGAGAGAGACCATCTTCATCCAACACCTTCCACAGATTGATAAACCTTAGGTCATCCACTTTAGGGAAACTTGCTACTGTCCTACAAAACTCTATGCTTAGAGGTTCAACACGAGTCTACAAGAAGAAGGTTGTGTAGTAGACATCAAGCTCTTTTCTGGCGCCGTTGCCGGGGAGGTGAGTGCTTGAAGGTATATCTTTAGATCTTTCAATTAAATCTTTTAGTTTCTTTTTTTTCACTAGTTTGGTTTTATAAAATAAAACTACAAAAAATGGAATTGAGGCTGCCTCGTATGCTTCATCTTTTTGTTATCTTTCGTGAAAATGATGGAAAGGAAAATTGTGCTCAAGTGCTAGAATAAGAAGTTATTAAAATGTTTGGCACTAAATACTTGAATGATGAGCATGATTTCGATATTGTTAGTATGAATTATCTAAATATTCATGATGCTAATGATATGCAAAGCCACAATCTTGGGGATGCTATGTTTGATGAAGATGATATTTTTTGTCCCCCAAGTTTTGATGAGCAAAACTATTATGATGATAACATGCCTCCTATATATGATGATTATTGTGATGACACATATGCTATAAATAGTGATAGTAACCATGAAACTTTTCATTATGATTTTAATATTGAATGTGGTTATGTCAATCAAGTATCTCATGATAGTATTTTGTTGAGTTTGCTCCCACTATTATGAATGAGAAGAAAATTGCTGAGAGTGACAAATTTTATATGCTTGTAGATCATGAAAAGAATGCTTTATGTGCTGGTTATATTGTGAAATTCCTTCATGATGCTACTGAAAATTATTATGAGGTAGGAACATATGCTTGTAGGAATTGCAATAATATCAAGTTTCCTCTCTATGTGTTCAAGGTTTTGATGTTATACTTGTTTTGCCTTCTTATTCTAGTTGATTATTGCTCCCATAAATTGTTTGATCAAAAAATCCCTATGAATAGGAAGTGGGTTATACTTAAATGTGCTTGTCATGAGATTAATGATGCTCTTTTTCATGTTTCAATTATTATTCCTATACGAGCACCATTGAAATCATCATGCCTAGCTAAAAGGCATTAAAGAAAAGCGCTTGTTGGGAGACAACCCAACACTTTTATTTTATGTTTTTGTGTGTTCACATGATTAAGCTACTGTATTAATCATTTTTTGTGTCTTTTATTTCAATGAAGTGCCAAGTAAAGCCTTTGGGGTAGTGTGGATACTTGCTTGTTTGATTCTATGCAAAAACAGAAAGGTTTGCGTCCAGTATATGAATTTTCTGATTTTACTGGAGCATAAAAAAATCTAATATTTTGACACAACATTTATATGCAAATACCTTGAGTTTTCCTAATATTTCGGAATTTTAAGAGTCAGGTAAGTATGGTTATAATTCAGATCTTTATAGACTGTTCTGTTCTTGACATATTCTGTTTTGCATGCATAGTTTGCTTGTTTCAAGTGTTCCTATAGCTTATATTGAGTAATATAAATTGTGGGAATGATGTAATCCAGTAGGTATCATGTGGGAATAATTATGAATCTTGTCTTGACAGTACCTAAGTGAATGATCTATCTTTATTACACTAACCCTTCTCACAAAGTTCCGTTAAGTTTTGTGTGATTGAAGTTTTCAAGTTTTGGGTGAGATGCCGATATGAGGAGAATAAGGAGTGAAAATAACCTAACCTTGGGTATGACCAAGGCACATTCCAAGGTAACGTCCAAGGAATACTCAATCTCCTAAGCTTGGGGATGCCCCGGAAGGCATCCCCTCTTTCGTCTTCAATACTATCGGTATATCTTACTTGGAGCTATATTTTTATTCGTCGCATAATATGAGTTTTGCTTGGAGCATCATTTTTTTATATGTGAGGTTTTATTTAGAATATTTTTTTACATAAAAAGTTCCAAGAATTGCCTTTAGGATGCTTGAATTGCATGTTTGATGTGTGCTATGTAAAAACAGAAACTTATGCTGTAGTGTTTGAATTTTCATATATTTCTGGAATGTGGAAATTTTCTGAATTTTTTACACAGTATTTTCATATAAATTTTATATAATGTACTAAATGTTCATAAATTTGGATTTACATAAGTACACTATTTTCATAAATTTCTACAGACTGCTCGGTTTGGACAAATTGTTGTCATAGTTTTGTTATCTACTTATCCTATAGTTTTCATAGCCTATATTGGTAGATATAAATTTTGGAAATGATAGTATACAATACCTAATGTTTGAAAATTATTGTGAAACTTGTCTTGGAATTACATTAAGTGTTGATATATTCTTATGTGTACAA
Organism: Hordeum marinum; assembly: GCA_022496015.1. Taxonomy (NCBI): domain Eukaryota; kingdom Viridiplantae; phylum Streptophyta; class Magnoliopsida; order Poales; family Poaceae; genus Hordeum; species Hordeum marinum. The sequence goes on along the minus strand of CM039673.1, from coordinate 435,654,808 downwards.
ACCTATCTCACGAGTTCTTTTTGAGTTTTGCGTGGATGAAGTTTTTGAGAATAGGTGAAACCGGGATATGAGAGGATTGAACAAGACGCAAAAGCTCAAGATTGGGGATGAACAAGGCACCCAAAGTAAATATTTCAAGAAGTCTCAAGCATCTAAGCTTGGGGATGCTACACATCCTATCTCTCTTCATCAACAATTATTGGTTAGCCTATGTTGAGCCAAAAAATTTATTTGTCCACATGATGCATGCTATTCTTGGAGTGCTATTTTTTCTTTTGCTTGTTGTTTAAATAAAATACTCAGATATGAAAATATTTATTGATAGAAAGAGAGAGAGAGAGAGATAAAGTCCTCACGTATCTACTTAATTGTTTGACTACTCAACTATCTTCACTTATATGTTTTGGAGTAGTTTGTCTTTTGCTCTAGTGCTTCACTTATATCTTTGTCGAGAACGGTGGTGGTTTCATTTTATAGAAATTGTTGAGCTCTCATGCTTCACTTATATTATTTTGAGAGTCTCTAAGTAGCATGGTAATTGGTTTAGGTTATGAACTTAGTCCTAATATAATGGGCATCCTAGAGGGATATAATAAAATCTTTCATATAAAGTGCATTGAATACTATGAGAAGTTGATTCCTTGCATAAAGTTTTGAGATATAAAGATGATGATATTAGAATCATGCTAGTGAGTAATTGTGAATTGGTATAAATACTTGTGTTAAAGGTTTGTGATTCCCGTAGCATGCACATATGGTGAACCGTTATGTAACGAAGTCGGAGCATGATTTGTTTATTGATTGTCATCCTTTGTGTGAGGGTCGGGAGCGCGCGATGGTTAACTCCTACAAACATCTCCCATAGGAGCGTGTGTCTAATACTTTGCTTCGATAACTAATAGACTTTTGCAATAAGTATGTGAGTTCTTTATGAATAATGTGAGTCCATGGATTGTATGCACTCTCACCCTTCCACCTTTGCTAGACTCTCTAGTACCGCACAACTTTTGCCGATGCATTAAACCCACCATATACCCTTCCTCAAAATGGCCACCATACCTACCTATTATGGAATTTCCATAGCCATTCCAAGATATATTGCCATGCAACTTCTATCGTTCCGTTTATGACACGCGTCATCATTGTCATATGGCTTTGCATGATCATGTAGTTGACATCGTATTTGTGGCAAAGCAACCATTCATGTTCTTTATACATGTCACTCTTGACTTATTGCACATCCCGGTACACCGCCGGAGGCATTCATATAGAGTCATATTCTGTTCTAAGTATCGAGTTGTAAGTAAATAAAAGTGTGATGATCATCATTATTAGAGCATTGTCCCATGTGAGAAAAGGATGATGGAAGCTATGATTCTCTCACAAGTTAGGATGAGTCTCCAGACTTTACAAAAAAATAAAAGAGGCCAGAGAATCCCAAATAAAAAAAGAGGCCAAAGATGCCCACCAAAAAATGAAAAAAAGAAGAAGAAAAGAAAAAAAATGAGAGAAAAGAGAGAAGGGGCAATGCTACTATCCTTTACCACACTTGTTCTTCATAGTAGCACCATGTTTTTCATACAGAGAGTCTCCTATATGGTCACTTTCATATACTAGTGGGAATTTTTCATAGAACTTGGCTTGTATAATTCCAATGATGTGCTTCCTCAAATTTCCCTAGGTCTTCGTGAGCAAGCGAGTTGGATGCACACCCACTTAGTTTCTTTTCGTGCTTTCATACACTTCTAGCTCTAGTGCATCCATTGCATGGCAATCCCTACTCACTCACATTGATATCCATTAATGGGCATCTGCATAGCCCATTGATACGCCTAGTTAATGTGAGACTATCTTATCTTTTTCTTCATAACCTCGACGATATTCTACTCCACCTATAGTGATATATCCATGGCTCATGCTCATGTATTGCATGTGAGTTGAAAAGGTTTGAGAACATAAAAGGTGTGAAACAATTGCTTGACTTGTCATCGGGGTTGTGCATGATATAAATACTTTGTGTGGGGAAGATGGAGCATAGCCAGACCATATGATTTTGTAGGGACAACTTTATTTTGCCATGCTATTTTGAAGAGACACAATTGCTTTGTTATTATGCTTGGAATATTACTATTTTTATGTCAACATTAAGCTTTTGTTTTGAGTCTTATGGATCTGAACATTCTTGCCACAATAAAGTAGATTGCATTCATCAAATTTATGCACTATGCTAGCATTCACACTTCATAAATTATTTCTTTTATGATTCACCTACTCGAGGACGAGCAGGAATTAACCTTGGGGATGCTGATACGTCTCCAACGTATCTAGAATTTATGAAGTATTCATGCCATGTTACAATAATTCTACATGATTTTGGTATGATTTTATTATAACTAACCCGGACTAACGATGTTTTCAGCAGAACTACCATGGTGTCGTTTTTTGTGTTGAAATAAAAGTTCTCGGAATGGGATGAAAATTTAGTATGATTTTCTGTGGCCCAAAAGAGACCCCCGAATCATTGGAGCTAGGCCAGAAGAGCCACGAGGAGGCGGCAAGCCTGCTAGGCGCGACCACCCCCTAGCCCGCGCCTAGCAAGCTTGCCACCGCATCGTGGCACCCCTTTATGTGCTTCCAATGCCAAAAATTCCTATAAATATAGAAACCTCCGAAAAGAAAACCTAGATCGGGAGTTCCGCTGCCGCAATTCTCCAGAGCCACGAAAAACCAATCGGGAGCCCGTTTCGGCACCCTATTAGAGGGGGAAATCATCACCGGAGGCCATCTTCATCATCCCGATGATCTCCATGACGAGGAGGGAGTAGTTCACCCTTGGGGATGAGGGTATGTACTAGTAGCTATGTGTTTGACCTCTCTCTCTCTCTCTCGTGTTCTTGAGATGCATGACCTTGATGTACTGCGAGCTTTATTGATATAGATGAATCATATGGAGTTTTCCCCTCTCTATCTTCTTGTGATGAATTGAGTTTTCCCTTTGAAGTTTTCTTATCGGATTGAATCTTTAAGGATTTGAGAACACTTGATGTACATCTTGTGATGGGATGTCCATGGTGACAATGGGATGTTCTATTGATCCACTTGATATATGTTTTGTTGATCAACTTGTGGGTTCCGTGACCTTAGGAATCTATGCATAGGGGTTGGCACATGTTTTCGTCTTGAATCTCTGGTAGAAACTTTGGGGCACTGTTGAAGTTCTTTGTGTTGGATTGAACATGATGAATCTGAAATTATGTGATGCATATCGTATAATAGAGCCCATGGGTACTTGTGGTGACATTGGAGTACCTAGGTGACATTAGGGTTGTGGTTGATGTGTGTCTTGAGGTGTTATTTTAGTACGAACTCTAGGGCTGTTCGTGACACTTATAGGGATAGCTCATAAGGTTGATCAGAAAAGATAACTTTGAGGTGGTTTTGTACCCGACAATAATTTCCTTGTTAGTTCTCCGCTATTCATGACTTTGGAGTGAAGTCTTTGTCGCACGAGAGGTATTTACATATGATTCAACTATGTTAGTATTGTTGAGAGAACTTGCACTAGTGAAAGTATGGACCCTAGGCCTTGTTTTCTAGCATTGCAATACCATTTTGCTCACTTTTGTTATTTGTTACCTTGCTTTGTTTAATTTTCAGATTACGAAAACCTGTATCTACCATCCATATTGCACTTGTATCACCATCTCTTCGCCGAACTAGTGCACCTATACAATTTGCCATTGTATTAGGTGTGTTGCGGACACAAGAGATTTCTTGTATTTGATTGCAGTGTTGTTTGAGAGAGACGATCTTCATCCTACACCTCCCATGGATTGATAAACCTTAGGTCATCCACTTGAGGGAAAATTGCTACCGTCCTCCAAAGCTCTCCGCTTGGAGGCCCAACACGAGTCTACAAGAAGAAGGTTGTATAGTAGACATCAATAGTCGACTCCTCACTGGTGGCGAGATGCCACGCTAGTGGCGGGCACGGATGACGCGGCCTCCTTATGCTATTCCTCACTGCCCGCCCTTCCCTGGAGTTTCACGTTGGTCGTGGTGGCGGCGTACTAGTATGGGTGACCTGGAGTTTCGTGCTTCCTGCCTTGACCTGAAGTTTCGCAATGGACGTGATGGCGGCGGTACCGAAAGTTGTCGGTGGCAAGGTGTTGGGTCGCGGAGCGCTCCATGACGACGGCTTCGTGGTGTCAGCGTTCTACGGGATCAAGCCCTTGCAATTAGATTGATGGGGTAAGCTTGACCGAGAGGAGACGGCGTGATGTTTTTTTGTTCCGTGGGAGGTGGTGTGAAAAAAAAGTGTTGGGCAATTTTTTTTGGCAAGTAGTGATTTGATTTGAATGAGTTAATTCATGGTTTTTTTATGAAGTGTGGATTTGATTTAATTAATGCATGCATTAAACGTGCTAGTCAAAATTGGCAGCGGTTGTGTGGAAGGCAGCCCTTAAAACCCTCGTGAACATAATTTAGGCTTTGCTGAGAGATTGTAGGTTTCCTTAACGGATTTTTCGGCATTTTAATGTATACACTTGATTTGAGAAATGTAAGCTCTACGGATCTGTGTATGATTGACATGAAATATAATATGACCGCATCCATGAATGTGTGTATATGGTGTTACAACGACTCGCCTTCCGCCCTGGTTTGTCGAGCATCGTGCTAACAATAGGCCTGGCCACGACATCCATCATGGTGTCGTGCACAATGTCCCTTCGTAGGGGCGCATGGATGATGCGTACGCTCATAACAAAAAACATGTTTTTTGTATTAGAGAACTTGTGATTATCAATTAATAGTAGACATAATGTGTGAGATTAGTGATTTCTTATTGAGAAATATTTGATTTTGTTTTGGAATGTTATCGAGAACATCTTATGTCTGTCCTTTAAGAAGGTGATCTCACATATATGTTATGATTTTTGAATTAGTAATTACCTATTATTTACATGATCGAATTAAAGCAGCACGTGCCAAAGAAAGCATGAAACAACATCTCCCTATTTAATGGGATTTGATTTTTTTAATCAAAAAGAGAAAATCCAGTGAAAAGGCCTGGGGGAAGGTGAGACAAAAAACGGACGAAAGTAGCTAGACGAAAATAAGTCATGGAGGGGAGAGGTAAAGAAACCTAGAACGGAATGCTAATTAATGTAATCTGGTGACGTACGGAAGTATTAATTAATGTGATTGAGAAGAGTGGATTAATCAAGGGGAGGACTTCCAAGCATCTACCTTTAATGTATTTTGTCCTGGCTATGTGGGATCTGGTTGTCTATTTTACTTTTCAGAACCTTGTTGTTTTATCATTCCACTCTGTTGTTTACTTGTTGAATTACCGTTTCTATGAATAATTTAGTTAGGCCATGGAATGTTCTGTGCTGGAATATACGTGGAATTGGCGCTGACGACAAACATCAAGCTCTACATATGCATATTGATAACTCAGGTTGCGCGATCATCTGTCTCCAAGAAACCAAACGTGAGCACTTTGACCACTCATACTTGCGCAAATTCTGTACTAGGTGATTCGATCAGTACACGTATGTCCCGTCTATCGGTAATTCGGGTGGCTTAATTGTAATTTGGAATAGCATAATTTTTTGGGAACTATCATGGGTTCTCATCAGTGGGAAATAATCATCTCATTTAAGTCTATCTTCTCTTCTGCTTCATGGAATCTAGTGAATATATATGGTCCTTGCACTAGGGAAGCTCGATCAGATTTTCTGGACTGGCTATATGATATTCATATTGGAGGGAATGAAGATTGGCTTTTACTCAGTGATTTTAATTTCATACGCTCCACAGAGAATAGAAAGAAGCCAGGTGGAGATGCTTCTGACATTCTCATATTTAACGATATCATTTGAGCCCTTGCTCTTGTCGAAATTCTTTTACATGGGGTCTCTTTTACGTGGACTAATATGCAAGATCAACCACTCCTGGAACAGCTTGACTGGTTGCTCACATACAATCATTGGACCTCAAGCTATCCCAATACTTCGGTTAAACCTCTTGCTTGTCCTATTTTGGATCATAGGCCATGTTTTCTATCGGTCCAATTGAATTTCCAGCTATCCAAGTTGTTTAGATTTGAGAATTTTTGGATACATCGTGCAGGCTTTAAGCCAGTGGTTCAAGCGGCATGGAATTCTTCTACTAGATCCTCTGATCCTACGAACAAGTTAAGTGAAAAACTTCAAATTCTTAGGAATTCTTTAAAGCAATGGAGCAGATTAATTTCCAAGTTATCTATTCTTATTGATAATTCAAACAAATTGCTTCTCTTACTAGATGATATCGAGGAAAACATGCCCTTGGTTATCCATGAATGGAATTTCAAGAAAATTTTGAAGCTCACATTCTACGTTGGTTGTCATATAAACAACAGTACTAGCGCAAATGATGAACGATTAGATACATCAAATTTGGTGATGAAAATACCAATTTTTTCAATGCATGGCAACAAAAAGGCATCGTATTAATTCCACCGCATCGTTAACTCTGGCTGATGGAACGGTTTTGGATGATCATCCGAGTAAAGCGGAGGCCATTTACTCTGCCTTTTGGAATAGGTTGGGAATTTCTATCCCACTGAATGTCAAGTTTAATTTGCAGCAGTTAGTTGATGCAAATGAGGAGCTAGGGGGATTATCGGTTCCTTTTTCCCACAAAGAAATTGATGACGTAGTTCATAATCTCCCAATGGACAAAGCCCCAGGATCAAACGAATTTAATGGTTGCTTTTAAGAGCTGTTGGTACATAATCAAACTTGACTTTCATGAATTATGTGATCGATTTTGGCAAGGTAATATCAATCTGGACTATATTAATGCTTCACTGATTACTCTCATCCCCAAAAAACTCAACCCTGCCTCTATCAATGATTATCGTCCCATTTCACTTCTTAATTGCTGTCTTAAGCTCCTCACTAAGCTTCTTGCTGGTCGTCTTCAATGAGTGATCCTCAAATCAGTTAGTGAAAATCAGTATGGATTCATTAAAGGCCGCTCGATTCAAGACTGTCTGGCATGGTCATTCGAATACATCCATCAGTGTGAGCAATCTAGAAGAGAAATTGTTATTGTTAAACTTGACTTTGAAAGAGCCTTCGATTTAGTGGAGCATAACATTATTTTGCTCATGCTAAAACACCTTGGTTTTGACGACCATTGGATTAGTTGGATCAATCTCATTCTATCCTCTAGACACTCTTCGGTTCTGCTTAATGGATCACCTGGGAAGTCGTTTCACTACAAACGAGGTGTTTGTCAAGGGGATCCATTGTCGCCCCCTCTGTTTGTGATCGATGTTGAACTTCTTCAGAGAGTCATTAACAAAGAATTTGTGTAATGAAGGTTAGCTTTGCCAATCCCTAGGAAGGAAAGTTATTCGATAATTCAATACGCCGATGACACGATTAAAATTCTGCATGTGTGTGCCCAGCAACTCACAAACCTAAGGACGGTTCCGCAAGATTTTGCATTGGCTATTGGTCTAAAATTTAGTTTTCAGAAATCTTTGTTGATTCTAGTCAATTTTGATCAATCTAAAAAAGAAGAGTTGACTACTCTCTTTGGCTGTGAAATTGGAAATCTCCCCTTCACTTATCTTGGTCTACCTTTGGGGATAACTCAGCCAACAATGACTGATCTACTTCCCCTTGTAAATAGAGTTGAAAGGAGATTGTCTAGCACTTGTTATCTTCTTTGCCACACCTCCATAATTACACTGGTAACTTATCTAGTAACATCAATGGTCAATCATGCAATGTGCACGATACAACTTCATCCTAAGTCATCGAATAGTTTGATAAAGTCAGAAGGAGATGTATCTAGACAAATAAATCCTAACTATCCGTCCACTAGAGTTTTTGGGCCATCTAGTGCCCCTTTACTCGTGCACGGGCAGTAGTAGCCGCCCCGGCGGCGGGGCCCAGCAAAGATTCATCAAACACCAACACAGAAGACTCAAGACTAAAGACAAGACCTTGGCGGGAGGGCTATAGAACCCACAGGCGGAGCGAGGCCCCCGGCAGAGCAAAGTACAGCAAGGCAAGGCCCCGGCAAGCACCGCCAACACACAGGCCAGGTGTCGATTCACCTGGATGCGTGTCGTGGCGTCAACGTTGGAGGGAGCTAAGCGGCACCGATGGGACGGGCCCCCGTCCCGTCCCACTGAAGGACTGAGGTGCCTAATGGTGCATTGAATGCTCTTGTCCTACTCCGCCAGAATTAGGTACGATAGCACTATAGCAGCACTATGCATCCCGTGTGCACACTGTATGCCACTGTTGGGATTCCCTTAAGTATAAAAGGAGGCCTTGAGCATTACAGAGGAGGACTTTTTCTGGACTTTTGGACTTGGGGAAGGTTAGACACTTAGACAATTAGACGGTTAGATAACTGGGCATCCCGAGAGTTACACAACTGGAGGTGGCTAGCCTCACGTAGCATCCGTTCGTGGCGCTCATGTAGCTGGAACCCTAGAACACAGTCAATACAACCAAGCAGGAGTATGGTTCTACGGATTCGTGCGGCCCGAGCCTGGGTAAAAACTCCCCGTGCGCCGCTTACCAGCCCGGCTCTTTGTGCCAGCTCGCCCCGTGCCAAACCGAAAGGGGTCCCCGTGATCCCATAGGTGTTCGTTCCCACGACATCTTTGGCGCGCCAGGTAGGGGGTGCTTAAGTGGTCCCGAACACGCTCTGGTAATCCGCGCCCCAGATTCATCATCACCATGGCCCCCAAGAAGAAGGGCCTGACAGCAGTTAGCCCATCCACGTCTGCCATCCCCATATCTGCACGGACAGGAGACGGTGTAGACGCGGGTGGGGTAGGAGGGGCGGAGGTTCGGAACTTCCGCGACGCTCCAGTGACCAAAGAAAAGCAAGCGGTGATGTTCGCCGCGGAGACGCCCATGGCAACGATGGGAACCGCCGTGCCCCTGGGTCTCAGGACGGAGTGGTACCACCTGCGGGTGGTACAGCAAAATTCAGGGGCGGAAGAGTGTCTCCTAGGGCACCCACGCCGGTGCCTACGCCGTGACCCTCTTAGGACGCGCATGGAGAGCCGCGCCATAGCGCCAGCAGTTCTTAGCGTCCCCACGGAAAAGCTCCTGCGCATCATTCCTAAGATGCGTGCGACCAGCATGCAAGCGGGAGTGGCATGCCGACGCGGGGCCGTGGCGGTGCTCCTTCTAACACGGTTAGGAGTTAGAGCACCTCGTGTTCCTCGCGCCGCTCACTGCCATCCATGATGGAAGAAGCGATGGCGCGAGCGCAGCTACTCCTGAACTTCCCTCCTGCTATGGAGAAGCTCGACGAATGGAGAGCCACCTTTCAGAGTCTCCTCAATCTTGTAGATAAGCTTCGGCCCACAGGGCCACTTCAGACTAGTGGTGAAGTGCCCGGAGTTATCGGGACCTCGGTGCACTCTCCTCCGTGACAGCATCGTCGATCACCGACCCGGCGGACCGACGCATACGATGGTTATTCGACGGCGTCGTATGACCCACGGACGCGCCACGATCAGCGTCATGTTCTCCGAGAACGTGGCAAGGAAGACTCTCGAACCGCGATTGAGCGACAGCGGGAAGTGCGCCTCCAGTCGGACAGGCGCGTAGGGCCCACTATAGACAAGTCCGCGCCAGGGTACCCAGTCACACTACCTTACGAGGTGGGCTGTCCAGCGTTTACCCATGAGCTGCGGCAAGTCCAGTGGCCCAACTCCCGCACGTTCAAACCAAAAGTCTCGGAGAAGTATGACGGGGAGACCCATCTGTCAGAGTTCCTGAGCGTCTACACCATTGCGGTGCAGGCTGCTGGGGGCCGCAACGACAAGATATTGGCCAACTACTTCCCGTTGGTGCTTAAGCCCAACATCAGGTCATGGCTGATGCACTTGCCGGAGGGGTCCATCGCTTCCTAGGAGGACCTGTGTCACGAGTTCGTTGTTGCCTTCACCGGAGGTCATCAAGCTCCTGGCCAGGAGAGCGATCTACACATCATCCCCCAGAAGGAAGGAGAAACTCTACGCAAGTACATCCAGAGGTTTAGCCGTGTTCACCAGAACATCCCAAATGTTCACCCTGCCACTGTTATCAGCGCGTTCCATCAGAACATGCGCAACCGCAGGATGCGGGAAGAGCTGGCGATGAACAAAGTCAGGGACGTCGCTGAGCTTTATGCTTTGGAATACAAGTGCGCTCGGCCTGAAGAAGGAAGGAGGATCCCTGGCGAAGACACCGACACAGAGGTCAACTCCGAAGACGAAGACACCATTGCCCCGGCAAAGAAGGGCCAACGGCGGAACAAGAAGCGCAAGGGCAAGACCGTGCTTGCCGTCGAGGCATCCGGAAACCCCGGCACTACCAAGAAAGGCAAGGTGGATGACCCCGACAAAGATGTTGTCAGGTGCGCCTCCTACCACACCCTGGTGGCTGCCGGCAAGCCAAAAGACTCCGGCAAGCAGTATTGCAAGATCCATTGCACCAAAGGCCACGACCTCCAAGACTGTCGGCAGGTTGAGCAACTTGTCGAGAAGCAAAGGGCCGAATATGAAAGGCGCAACAAGGAGAAGGGTTAGGATGGTGCTGAGGGCTCTGGCAAGAAGCGTGTTGGCCGAGGAGATTGTCGCGGCAAGCCCAAGCAACAGAAGGATCAGCCCGCCCGTGGCCGCGACAAGCAAGAAGGAGATGATGATGATGTCGAAGAGGACGACGAGTCCAGTGAGCATGAGTTTCAGAAGGCTATGGAGATTATGTGCACAGAAGGAGGAGCCTCGTCACATTCCTCTCACCGCCAACTAATATAGTGGGCGCGCGAGGTTAATGCAGCAGAGCCCTCTATCGGCGCACAGAAATCTCTGAAATGGTCCAACACTCCTATCATCTTTGATGTCGAGGATCACCCTGATTGCATAACTGTTGTTGGGTGCTTGTCGTTGTTGGTCTCGCCAACAATCCGCAACCTCAAGGTGACGAAGATGTTAGTCGACAGTGGGGCCAGCCTGAACCTCATCTCGCCCGATGTCATTCGAAGGCTACAGATTCCTGATGAAGATCTCGAGCTGACAGGCGCTTTCCAAGGGGTCAATTCGGGAAGGACTCGGCCAAAAGGAAAGGTCATGCTGCGAGTGACGTTTGGCAGCGACATCAATTTCAGAAAAGAGAAGATCATTTTTGACGTTGCTGAGATCTCGTTGCCATACAACAGCATTCTCGGCCGTCCAGCACTGGCCAAGTTCATGGCGTCCACCCACTTCGCTTACAACATGCTGAAGATGCCCAGACCAATGAGCGTCATTACCATCAACTCTGACAAGAAAAGCATGCTTATCTATGCCGACAAACTCTACCAGGGGTAGCTGCATCACCTGCCGCTAGGGCACTTGCTCCTTCCGCTGAAGCTCCCGGGGGAAGAAGACTGGCAAGGCATCTGGCGCACATTCCGGCAAGCGCGCCCCCTCGGGGTGCTGCGCTCCCATTGACGATTTGACAAAGAGCTCCACCGGCAAGAGCAAGAAGTCCAAGGCTGCCCCGCCAGAGACCAAGAAGGTGCCCGCCAAGGAGGATGGCGTGGGGGGAACTTTCACCAGAAGTTCCACCCTTGATGACAAATAGGAAAGCGCGCTTGTCGCCTTCCTGTGGGCGAATGTCGATGTGTTTGCATGGCAACCATATGATATCCCCGATGTTCCCAGGAAGGTGATTGAGGAGCACCTTGCCTTCTGCCCACACGTGTGGCCCGTCAAGAAGAAGGTCTAGAAGCAAGCTTTGGAGCAACAACAGTTTATTGCCTAAGAAATCAAGAAGTTAGAGGCAGTTGGCCTGATCAGAGGAGTACTCCACCCTACATGGTTGGCCAATCCAGTCGTAGTGCGCAAGGCGAATGGGAAGTGGAGGCTATGCATTGATTTCACAAACATCAACAAAGCTTGCCCCAAAGATCCTTTTCCCGTGTCGTGCATCGACCAGATTGTGGACTCCACTGCCAGTTGCGACTTATTATCTTTCCTTGATGCCTATTCCGGTTATCATCAAATCTTTATGGCCAAGGAAGATGAAGAGAAGACCGTGTTTATCACCCCATGTGGTACGTATTGCTTTTTGTGTATGCCTTTCGGGTTGAAAAACGCTAGTTCTACCTTTGCAAGAGCAGTCCAGATTGGTTTTGAGCCCCAGCTGCATAGAATTATGGATGCTTACATGGATGATATAGTGGTCAAAACCAAGGACAAGGCTACACTCATATCATATTTAGAAGAAACATTCGCCAATCTGCGCAAGATCAACATGAAGCTCAACCCTGAGAAATGTGTGTTTGACATCCGTCCGGCAAGCTTCTCGGGTTCTTTGTGTCTCAACGAGGAATCTAAGCAAATCCCGACAAGATCAAAACAATTGAGGAAATTGAGGCACCAAGACGAGTCAAGGACGTGCGTCGTCTTGCCGGCTGTGTTGCTGCTCCGAGTAGGTTCATCTCAAAATCTGCTGAGCGCGCCCTGCCCTTTTTCAAAATCTTGAAGAAGGCAGGTCCAATGAAATGGACTCCGGAAGCGGAGGCGGTGCTGCAGGATTTGAAGAAGTACCTTTCCTCTCCGCCAGTCTTAGTCGCGCCAAAACCACAAGAGTTGTTGTTGCTGTACTTGGCATCAACAAATCAAGTGGTGAGTGCTGCACTAGTGGCTGAAAGAGAGGTTGACTAAGAAGCCACGACAGTGGCAGGAATGCCAAGCAATGAGCCAGGATAGTCTCCGGCAGGGTCTGGTGCCGGCAAAGAAGGATCTGCGCAGTTGAAAGAGATAGTCCACAGGAAGAAAGTGGTGCAACGACCAGTCTATTTTGTCAGCTCCTTATTGCAGGGGGCTAGATCAAGGTATTCTGGCGTGCAGAAATTTCTCTTCGGCCTTCTTATGGCCTTGAGGAAGATGCGCCATTACTTCCAAGCACATGATATCACTGTTATCACCCGCTTCCCACTACAGCGGATATTGCGAAACCCAGAAGCTACCGGCAGGATTGTGGAGTGGGCTCTGTATTATCAAGATTTGGTCTTAAGTTTGAAAGCACTACGACCATTCAGAGCAGGGCCTTGGCGGAGTTCATTGCAGAATGGACCCCAACGCCCGATGAAGAGATTCTAGAGTCAACTCTCCCCGGCGAGGAGACTGATCGAGAATGGATCATGTATTTTGATGGAGCTTTCTCGCTGCAAGGCACTGGTGCCGGAGTGCTATTTATCGCACCCACCGGAGAGCACCTCAGATATGTGGTCCAGATGCACTTTCCCCGGGAGAGATCAATGAACAACACTGCTGAGTACGAAGGACTGCTTGCCGGTCTCAGGATCGCGGCGGACCTTGGGATCAAGAAACTTATTGTCAGGGGCGATTCTCAACTTGTCGTTAGGCCAGTGAACAAAGATTACCAGAGTCCATTGATGGAAGCTTATGTAGATGAAGTGAGGAAGTTGGAAGAACGTTTTGACGGACTGCAAATGGAGCACGTTCCACGTGCAGAGAACAACATTGTCGATGGCCTGTCAAAGTGTGCTGTCCTTAAGTTACCTATGGAACCAGGAACTTTCGTGCTCCAACTAACTCGACCCTCCGTGCCACCATCAACTGGACAAGAGAAGAGAAGAAAGTTAAGTTCCGACAACTATTTCCCGTTAGAGCTTCCCGAAGCCGCCGACGAGAAGGTTGCCAGAGGGAACGACAGGCTTGCTGATGAGTACTATGCTCCGACAGGGCCATCGGCTCTTGCCTTAGAAGCATATGCTCCTGCCAGGCTTGCCAGGGCACAACAGACTCCGGCAGGCCCTCAGGCCCTTGCCGTCGAGGCAAATGCTACCTCGGCAGAGGATACACCTTTAGTCCTTGTTGTCGAGCCCCAGGCTCCAACATGGGCACATCACATCATCCAATTCCTTCAAACGGGAGAACTCCCCGAGGAACAAGAGGAAGCAGAGAAAGTAGCCCGCCGGTCTCATATGTACCAGTTCATAGACAACGTCCTGTATAGAAAGAGGCTGAATGGCGTGAAACTCAAGTGCATTCCTCGGGAGGATGGACAGGAGCTGTTGGCAGAGATACACGGAGGCATATGTGGCTCCCACATAGGATCAAGTTCACTCGCCAGAAAGGCGTTCCGTCAAGGTTTCTTTTGGCCCACTGCCCTCTAGGATGCAACTGCTATAGTAACCAAGTGTGAAGCAAGCGAGCTTCATTCGAAGAAACTACATCAACCAGCTCAAGCCCTTCAAACAATCCCTCTCTCCTGGCCATTTTCAGTCTAGGGGCTCGACATCTTGGGCCCCTTCCCCCATGTTGCCAGGGGCTTTGAGTACTTGTATGTGGTAATCGACAAGTTCACAAAGTGGCCGGAAGTGGTAGCAGTGAGGAGGGTGACAACATAGTAAGCCATCAAGTTCTTTAAAGGACTAGTTTGCCTCTTTGGTGTTCTCAATAGGATCATCACTGACAACGGCACACAGTTCACGAGTCGCGCCTTCATGCAGTATGACCAAGACCTTGGTGACAAAATCTGTTTTGTTTCCGTTGCCCACCCAAGGAGCAACGACCAAGCGGAGAGGGCTAATGTTGAAGTGTTGCGATGTCTCAAGACAAGAAATTTCGACAGGCTGCACAAGTGCGGAAGGAACTGGATTGATGAGTTGCCGGTGGTTCTTTGGTCAATCAGGACGACACCAAATCGAGCTACCGGCCAGACACCCTTCTCCTTTGTCTATGGGGCGAAGGCAGTTCTCCCCACGGAACTCATATACGGGTCACCTCGAGTGCTCGCTTATGATGAGCTCGAGCAAGAGCAGTTGTGGCAAGACGACACGATGCTCCTTAAGGAAAACCGTCTTCAGGCTGCTATGAGAGTTGCACGCTACCAGCAGGCTTTGCACCGCTACCATACCCGCAAGTTCAATGCCAAAAGTCTTGAGGAAGGCGACCTTGTTCTTCGGCGAGTTCAGTCCGCCAAGTCTCCAAACAAGTTGACGCCGAAGTGGGAAGGACCTTATCAGGTAGTACGAGTCACTAGGACCGGTGTAGTCTGCCTGGAGACCGAGGATGGCGTTTCGGTGAGAAACTCCTGGAATATCGAACATCTTCAAAAGTTCTACCCATGAGGCGCGGTTGCCGACCAGCCCCGACAACCACCCTTTGTACAAGTCTTGTCGCTGAAGCATGTAATCCTTGGTGAATAGCCAGGCTCAGACCCTATGCGTAGATAAATAAAGATAAGTGTTTTGCAATCCTGTTTGATTCTCATGATTACTTATGTGCATGTTTATCTGAAGTGTTGCATGACACTTAATCCCGGCAAGGACTAACGGACCGCCAAGGTTCCATATCCATATTTTCTCTTCTTTCTTTTTCTCAAAGGACAGAAGGATCCCTCACATGCAGCTTTGTCACGGGGAAAGGATAGTATGGATGCCTATGAGCGATGTCCCAAAAAAGAAACTTGTCGGAAGGAGAAAGGCAACAAAAAGATAAGTTGTGAAAACCCCTTGTGGATCTTTGCCGTAAAGTTATTTTCCTTGAGCAACTTCGACTTCTGTATGGAAAACCTGCACGCGCGGAAACATTGTCGTGATTGGATGCGCCCTCACTGCGTTCGGAACCACTCAACGGCTTAAGTGGCTTCGCCCGCGCTCCTTGTTTCGTTTCGAGTCCACTCAGCGATCTAAGTGATAGCTCTCGCGCCCTTATCCCGTTTCGAGTAAGGCCGATGCCTTGAATGGACACACCAAGGACACCAGGGTATCTTGTCGACAGTGGTACCGCCAGCAGGCTGCTAAGGACCCGTTCCTCAAAGCGCTTGAGTTAGGGCTACACACGCCGGCAAGATTCTTCCAAAAAGGGCGTAGGGAAAATTCCATACACAGGAACAGTTTAACTAGGAAGAAAAAATAGCAATCGTCCAAGACGTAAACATATAGCATTACATCGGCCTTGATGAGACTCTAACACAAAATAAATTGTTCTTGGCATGTGCAGCGACGAGGAGTGAGGCAACTAATCTCGGCGGTCCCCCTCGACCCTCCTGACCTGGCTTACCCGCTCGACGATGGGCGCGACAAGTTCCTCGAGCGCCTGGATGTCTACACCCTTCGGCAAGCGGTCAAGGACTTTGGCGAGGTTGAGGCCGGGATTCCTGTATGTCACCTTGACGAGCACCTTGCAGAGGACAGCCTGGCAAAGCTTGCGCGATTCATTGGCCAGGTGGGCCGCCCGGTCAGAATGGAGCTGCTCAAGGGCCCCGAGTAGGCTGTCAAAAAACATGCTCACCTTGGTGCTCGTATGGACCCTGTCGTCGGGAGAATACGACGGGCCCTCTAGGCCCATGGCAGAAAGTTGTTCGGCGAGCTTCCCCACGACGTCGACGAGCTTCTCGGTCCAGACTTCCACTCCATGCACATAGTCGTTGTGGGAGGCGGCGGCTTTCTCGACAAGCTCCTTCTCGTCATGGAGCTCCTTGACCAGAGCCTTCTCCCGAGTCTTGGCGTCCTCGAGAGTCCTAGTTAGCGTGGTCAGCTTCAAAGTCAGATCGTCGATGGACTCATTGTCCATGGAGAGCTGTTTAGCCTTGTCAGAAGCGACGACTTGAGCCTCCATTAGGATGGCAACGGCTTTGTTCCGCTCTGCCTCAAGTGACGAGACCTTCGCACCTTGATCTTCAAGGGCCGCCTCCAGTTCGTTCATCCTTTTCTCTAGTGAGCTTTTGGCGGTCTCCGCAGCCTTGGCTGCGTTGACGGCCTCCTTCAGCTTGCCGGCGTGGTTTGCCGCCAAGGCTCCGAGTGCCTCCTTGTGCCCCCCTCCAACGCCTGGGTCCGCTGCGTGACGATATCCTCAAGCTCCACTTCCTTGCCGCGGAACTTGTCGGCGAGTGCCTTCTCACGAGTGACGAGGTCTTCTTCTTGGGCATCAAGCAAGATGTAGCACTCCGTCAAACGAGCGTCCTCTGCAACGGCCCGTTGTTTGGCCTCCTCCTGTGCATGTTCGGTGTCTGACTGCTGCATGTAGAGTTGGCTCCAACCTTCACTCAGTTGCGACTGACTAGTCTGCAGGTCCTTGGCGGCTTGGGCATACCAAGCCTAGGTCTCCTCGACATGTTCCTGAAAACTAGCCTCGACAGCTTCGATGACCACAACCTAGGAGTCGAGTTTTTCCTTCCGGGCATGGTGATGCACTTGAAGCTTCCGGAGGCCATCGCCCATTGACCGGAGGAGCCGCTCCTCCTGGGATTTGCTGCTGGCATTTGGCTCGTCAACGATGTCGAGACTAGCATCGACAACGACCTCCTTGACAAGGACTACCTCCTCAGGCGGAACCCCAGCGATTACCATGCCGGGGATGCTCACGAAGAGGTTGTCGCCAACCTTGAAGTACCTACTCTATGAAGGGGCTTCAGACAGTTGGCCCATGCTGGCCGTCCTTCCGCCGGCCTCCTCGCCGGCCCGCTCAGCGGACTTCTCGGCGGCCTCCTCCTCTTGCGCGGCCTTGGCTACCTGGGCGCTAGTGGCCTTGGCGGCAGCATTCTTGGTGGCGTCCTCCTTTTGCACGGCTTTGGCTGCCTCGATGCTCACGGCCTCAGCAGCAGCGTTCTTGGCGACCTCGGCCTCGGCGCTCTTATCGGCTTCTTCGGCGGCGATCTTGTCAGCCTCGGCGGCAGCATCCCTCGCTGTCTCCCCGATGATAGAATCGACGTCCATTCCCTCCGCCATGGGGATGTATGAAGACCAGGGAGGCAAAACAAGAAAAGCTAAGGAGGAAGTTCAAGAAGAAAAAAAAGAGGCAAAAAGGGGAATACCTTCACCTACGACGATTACCGATGGAGACCTGCCGGTGCCTGAGCTTGCCGGCCCTCCCTCCTCGTGATAGAGCGTGCTGGAGGAAGTCTTGGCTAGAGAAAAATCACTGGGCGGTGAGTCCGGGGCGGTCGTCGATGACTCTCCCTGTCGCCGTCCTCCTCCTACATGTCCGGTGATGTGAGTAGGGAAGATGTACACCCCAGCGCATGCCAGCAGGAAATGAGTAATGAACTCATGTTGGGGGCTCCGTTGGGGGCTGAGTAGGGGACTGCAACACAGGCTAGTCTCCGGATTGGCGGTGGTCGCCCTTGGCGCGCCTAAGGTGCTTGTCGATGGCCTCTCAATCGCCGAATTCTTCGCCCACTTGGCAGACCGCTGAGCCAGCATTTCCGCGTCCCTATGAAGAAAAACCAAGACGGATTAGACAAGTAGGGAAGGAGACCAGAAAGTTGGGAAAGTACGGCAGGATCCTTACTCTTCTTGTTCCTCCCCCGAGCTAAGGGCAGAAAGGTCGAAGGTGACATTTGCCGTGGAGCCTCTAGGAGGAGGTGGAGGGGTGCTCCTGGATCGCTTGGCCACGGCAGGCACGGGCTGCTGGTAGACTTCGCGTCGCCACGCAGCCTTGTCGGTTTCCCCCTTTCCGGGGGCCATGCTACTCGAAGAAGCTTGCCGAGCTGGGATCCCGGAGGCAGCGTTCCTAAGGACGCGCCTTTTCCTTTGGACGAGGGCGGGACCTACTCGAGCAGCTCCTCTTCGGATGCATCTCCGGCAAGGTGGCCCGAGGCAAACGTGTCACCTCGCTCCTCGGTGATCTCACCCTGCCCGGCAAGATGTTCGCCAGGCGATACTTCCCCTTTTTCAGCTTCGTCTTCCAAGAAGCCAACGTTGTCGGACTCCTCGGCAAGCGCCGCTTCTTCCGCCCTGCTAGCGATGTACGCCAGCTCCTCTTTGGTGGTGTCACGGACAAGGCCCTCCTCCTTGTGGATGGCGTCTCCAACAGGTTGTCAAAGAACTCTTGCGCCAACTCCACGGACGGCTCTATCCAAGTTGCATCGAGGATATGGGCATCGAGCACCGACATCATGGCAATGATTTTTCCCAATGCCGAGTTATTGCACAAGGGGATTACGCCCATCGGTATCTCTATCACCACGATGATCTTGAACAACTTTTGGCAGAGGGCATTGTGCTGCATGGTGGTCAGATTGTGGTTTAGCCCGGGGCACAACCTCATGATGTCCGCCGCATTCCTGAAATCCGCGGCCGTCCTCCCCTTGTTCTGCAAGGGGGCGATGCGCCGGCGAAGGAAGTGAGCGCCTATCATCTCCACGGGGAGGCCGCCGTTTGTGAGGCGGTGGATCCTGGTGATGACGACCGTAAGCTTCTCATCCCAAGGATCGAGGGTGATCCAGTCATCGCCGTGCACCATCTTGGTCTTCGCGCCATACAGAAGGGTTGGGGCTTCTCCTCTTGGAGCCAACACCACTTTCCCCTGCACTCGTCCCATCTATCGCAATAAGCCCCTTCGGGGTAGACCTCCTTGGTTTCTGACCGGGGAATCCAAGTGACGGCGCCGGAGAGGCCTCCGCCTTGCTGGATGCGGGGGGTGAAATAGTGGCGGAAGAGAGCAGTGTTAGGGGTTAGTCCGGGAAAGTTTTCGCAGAGGTGTGCGAAAACTGCCATGGATGTCAGGACGTTCGGCGTGAAATCCAGGAGTTGGAAGTCGTAAGTAAGCATAAGGTGGACGAAGAAGTCCGAGTAAGGGGGACAGAGCCCATAGTAAAAGTAATCGGCAAAGAAAGGGTATTTGCCTAGACCTTCCCCGGAAGGACCCGGGCTCACGCAAGTGGTGGGATGCCCCACCGTTGTAGTCGCCCATATCCATCGGTACTGCCTCTTCACGATGCCCAGACTGAGCCCCGGCGGGAAAACGACATGCTCCCTCTGCATCTTCGTCGCCTTGTTCTCCGAGACGACCTCTGTTTCCTTTCCCTTGCTAGCTTTGGGCGGCATGGTGATGGCAGGTATGGAGACCGAGGATGAAGAGTGGGCGGGGGGGTGGGGTGGGGGGGTTCTAACGGATGCAAAAGGCTCCGCCTTGGGCTCAAGGAGGAAGACAACATCGGTTCTTAGATTGGGAAAGGCGAGAGGTAAATGGGCATCGACTCTGCAAGCTCCTCTTTATGGGGAAGGCGTGGGGCGGCCTCTTTTTTTACCAAAAGCAAGATAATACAGAAACGTTTCGTAGGTGCGCTGCTGTAACAGCTGCGCCGCACACATATTCCCACTATCCGCATTCAATGGGCATCGTGGGGAAGTGCAGCGAGTGCAATGGCCACAACTGCAAGTCCCTGCCATGTGTGCCCCTGCATTGGTTGGGCCTAGCCCAACAATGCCTCGCGATGTGTATGGCCCAGGCCTAGGGGCTCCTGTCGGTGCACTAGAGTTTTGAGCCATGTAGTGCCCCTTTACTCGTGCACGGGCAGTAGTAGCCTCCCCGGCGGCGGGGCCCAGCAAAGATTCATCAAACACCAACACAGAGACTCAAGACTATCGACAAGACCTTGACTGGAGGGCTATAGAACCCCCAGGCGGAGCGAGGCCCCCGGCAAGGCAAAGACCCAGCAAGGCAAGGCCCCGACAAGCACCACCAGCACACAGGCCAGGTGTCGATTCACCTAGATGCATGTTGCGGCGTCGATGTTGGAGGGAGCTAAGAGGAGCCGATGGGACGGGCCTCCGGGCCGTCCCACTGATGGACTGAGGCGCCTGACGGTGCATTGAATGCTCTCGTCCTACTCCGGCAGAGTTAGGTACGATAGCATTGTAGCAGCATTGTGCATCCCGTGTGCACACTGTATGCTACTGTTGGGATTCCCTTAAGTATAAAAGGAGGCCTAGGGCATTACAAAGGAGGACTTTTTTGGACTTTTGGACTTGGGGAAGGTTAGACAATGAGACGGTTAGATGGTTAGATAACTAGGCATCCCGACAGTTACACAACTGGAGGTGGCCAAGCTCAGGTAGCAGCCGTTCATGGCGCTCCTGTAGCTAGAACCCTAGAACACAGTGAATACAACCAAGCAGGAGTACGGTTTTACGCATCCGTGCGGTCCGAACCTGGGTAAAAACTCCCCGTGTGCCACTTACCAGACCGGTTCTTTGTGCCATCTCGCCTCCTGCCGAACCGAAAGGGGTCCCCGTGATCCCATAGGTGTTTGTTACCATGACACTAACAAGGGGATTCCTGCAATTCATTAGTTGCATGGAATAGGGTATGTTTCCCTAAGAAGAGTGGTGGTCTGGGAGTCATCAATCTTAAGGTGCAAAACCAAGCCTTGTTATTAAAATTTCTGGACAAATTATATAACAAGGCAAATCTCCCTTGTGTACGCTTGGTTTGCGAATCATACTATACACATTCAATTCCTCACTCCAAACAGGGTTGTGGATCCTTTTGGTGGAGCCAAATTACAAAATTAATGTCAATCTATCATGTAGTTGCAGTTCCAAAGGTTATGAATGGTAGAAGTATTGCTCTATGGCATGATAAATGGAATGACACTCTCTTATCTCAAAGATTTGAATGGCTCTTCTCATTTGCTATTAATGAAGATTGCGATGTGCATGATTTCTCTGGCATTGATGATCAGCTTGCACTATTCCATCTACCATTATCTCCGGAAGCCTACAAGGAATTCCAGGTGTTGTTATCTCTGAACCCTTTGTCCCACAATTATCAGTTATCACACGACTCTTGGTCTTACAGTTGGGGGAATAAATTACTGGCAAAAAGTTATATGCATTTTGTCATAGAAATATTTTGGCTTCTACACCCTATGATTGGATATGGGCTTCAAAGCTTCACATGAAACTCAAGGTGTTTATGTGGTTCTTGTTGTCTCATCGACTAAATACAAGGAACATGTTGAAAAGGAGGCACTACCACATTGGGACTAATTTTGAATGTGTTCTTTGTTCATCATCAATAGAGGAAACTATTGAACATCGCATTTTCTCTTGTCAGTTCAGTTCTCTCTGTTGGTCCAAAGTGGGAATAAGGTAGAACTCCAATCTACCTAGATTTAGTGCCTTTTCAGAAGCTAAGTTGGCTTTCTCTGGAGATCTAGTCTTTGCAATCACTGGTATTGTTGCCTGGAACATGTGGAAAGAACGTAATAATTACATATTCAGACACATTACCCCTGACTACTCATCCTCGAAGAACAGAACCAGTGAAGATCTCCTTTGGCTAAACTATAGAATAGATCCCAAGTACTGGGATTCTCTTACCTTGCTTTCTTTTTCGTTATAGTTTCCTGGTTGTTCCAGACTCTCTACAACTAGGCTACACTAGAGATCTTGTAACTGAGGCAAAACCACACATGGGTTGACCTATGGGTCCACCCATGACATTGTAAATGTTGTAACCATTGCTTCTTTTTAATAGAGCATAGTAGGAGCCTCTCCTAGTGTTTCAAGGTCAAAAATTTCCATCATTAAAAAAATGTGATTTAGCAATTTATGGTAAGGTCTCTTAATTCAGATTTGGTATGTAAAGATTCATTAGAAATTAATATTTTTTGATTGATTCTTTTAACATAAATACATTCCTAAATATATGATGATGGGAGGAGGGACGAAAAAACCCAGACAAATGTGAAAGGGGAGACGAAAAGAACTAGGAAAAGAAGATACAAAGTCCCCCTTTAGGAGTAGAGACTAGGCTCACCTATGTGCACCAACAACTTATGCTATGCAAGATAAATAACTAACTGATAGCAAGATATATAACATGAAACAATATGTCTATCACAAAGTAAAGGGCTTAGGTAAGAGATAATCGAGGCACGCGGAGATGATGATGTATCCCGAAGTTCACACCCTTGCGGATGGTAATCTCCATTTGGAGTGGTGTGGAGGCACAATGCTCCCCAAGATGCCTCTAAGGCCACCGTAATATCCTCACGCCCTCGCACAATGCAAGTTGTCGTGATTCCACTAAGGGACCCTTGAGGGCAGTCACCGAACCCGTACAAATGGCAACCCTTGGGGGTGGTCACCGTACCCGTACACTTTGGTAACCCTTGGGGCGGTCACCGGAACCTGTACAGATTGCTCGGGGCAATCTCCACAACCTAATTGGAGACCCCCCTGCTTGTCGTAGCTTTACACCAAAATGATTGAGCTCCGAGACACCACCAACCGTCTAGGGGACGAAGGCACCCAAGAGGAAGAAGCTTTCGGGTGCACAAACACCCAAGAGTAATAAGCTTCTCAAAATTCACTTCCACTTATCACTGTGGAGAACTCAAACCTATGCACCAAATGCAATGGCAAGGGCACACGGAGTGCCCAAGTCCTTCTCTACCAAATCCCACCACAACAACTAATGCTATGGAGGAAAATGAGAGGAAGAAAGAATAAGAACACGAAGAACTCCAAGATCTAGATCCAAGGGGTTCCCCTCAAATAGAGGAGATCGAACGTGATTGGTGGAGATGTGGATCTACATCTCCTCTCTCTTTTCCCTCAAGAACTAGCAAGAATCATTGGAGAGATTGAGAGTTATCAAGCTCGAGGAAGGTCAACAATGGGGGGAAACACAAGCTCAAAGGATGGGGACCGTCGAGGAAGAAGGCCCCCTTAAATACCCCCCCACGCGAATCCAACTATTATGCCCACAAGTCGTGCTCAAGCGGTACTACCTCTCAGCGGAGCGATACTACCGCTTAGCACGGTCAAAACAGCCCAACGAGATAGAAAACATAGTGGTAGTTCTGCCAGAGAGGTAGTACCGCTCGAGGAGAGGTAGTACCGCTTGAGAGGTACTACCGCTCGGGGGAGAGGTAGTACTGCTTGAGAGGTACTACCGCTCTCTACTACCGCTCAAGAAGATTGGGCACCAGAAGCATAAATAAGCGGAAGTGGAAGCGGTAATGGTCAGCGGAAGTACCGCCTAAGAGGTATAAGAGGTACTATCACTCGGGGGAGAGGTACTACCGCTTGAGGGGTACTACCGCTCTCTACTACCGCTTATAGCAGTACTTCAGCCCAAGCAAAACCAAAACCACCATTACTTTTGCATACGGACTCCAAAATGAGAAAACTCAAGCTTTTTAGATAGATGACGATAAGTACTATCAAGAAATGGAGAATAAAGGCCAATAGGGTAAGGAAGATTAACTTCAAAAGAATTATCCGGCAAAATCTCCAACACCAAAAACACAAATATGATACATACAAAAACCCTTTTCGATGAGCTTGAGCTTATCACGATGAAGACCATAAGCTCCAAAAATCCCAAAGCGAAAAGCTAAACAAGAACCAAGAAAGATGATGTGAGGATGCAAATGCATAGAGCTCTCGATGAATGATCTGATCAAGCTACTCACTTGACAGCCCCCTTGATAGTACGAAAATCGATCCTATAACACGGTCTCCCAACTACCACCATGAGACTGGTAAAATATAAACCTATCAAGGGCAAATCTTTACCTTGCACATAGTCCACTTGAGCTAGATGATGATGATCTTGTACTCCTCAAGATGGACCACCTTTCTTGATTCCGCCGACTCGATGAAGATTAGTAGGTTGCTCACCCATACTCTACTATGGGTGAGCCACTCTTCGGCACATCTTCACGAATCCATTGTCACCACAAAGGACTACAAGCTTCAAGAATGATCTCTTCGTGATACTCCACTTGAACTTGCACATCGCAAACTTGATGATGATCACCACTTGATGTCATCCTACATGGGTTGTATGAGATATCCCTCTTGACGCAATCCCATGGACACATACCTCATCCCACATAGAACACTCACGTACACCATGGGTTAGTACACAAAGCGTAATGGATAATGCTTACAATCCCATGGGATCACTTGATCCCTCTCGGTACATAATGCATGCCTTGTGTGTTGATCAACTTGATTCACTCTTTGGATTTAGTCTTGATCAACCTTGTATCTTATCTTCTCTCTTCATAAAGATAATGTCTTGAAGATAAACACGAATGTTCCCACAATCTTCTTCTTCAAGACATGATTGCAATAAGCTCACCACTCACACGACCAATCTTTGGATAAATCCTTGAATAGCACCTTGGTCATCAGATAAACTCATTGAAACCAACAAATGGACTTCAAGAAATGCCTATGGACAAATCCTTCGAATATAACTCAAGGCTACCATTAGTCCATAGGGATTGACATCAATTACCAAAACCACACATGTAGAAATATGCTCTAACAATCTCCCCCATTTTGGTAATGGACGACAATCACTTTCAAGAGAGTTTATATAAGGAAATAAGCACAACAAAGCACACACACCATAAAAATAATGCATGGGTATGAGATGCAAATGCTTAAACTCTCTAAACTTCTCTGAACTAAACTCTCTAAGCTTCTCCCCCATTGGCATCGATTGCCAAAATGGACAAAATACTTAGAAAGCCAATATAATAGGTGTTCATCCAAAAAGTGTGTATTTCTGAAAATATGAGTGCAATGAAATACACATATACAATGATAACTATTTGGAGGAAGACAAACTATATTGACGATCCAAAGATTACAAAAAGGATTGTATGGGACAAAGACATACCAAAGAGTGAAGCTAGCAATTAAAAGATACCTATTGGACCAAACAATCACATGATCCAATGAGCCACATTGATAGAAGATATTATGATATGGGCAAAGGAGTGTTCTAACGAAACTAGAGAAGCTCCCCATGATTTGTACACCATTTAGAACTTTTGTATTTAGACACAAGTGCACAAAATAGGATCACGGCTCCCCCAAAATCAATAAAAACACATAACATGTGCAAGTGAGCATAGATAGGAAATAGTGCATAGCACTTGCAACAAACATATGGGGGAGCAACATGAAAGAGCCAACTTAAGAATAGGTTAAACAAAAATGATGTGTGTGAGTCATGGAAAAGCACTTGATAAGACTAATATAAGGATGGGAATTAAGCCTCAACATAGTCTTGATGAAATGAGACACAAAGTGCAAGACATATCCTCCCACACACACTACTAGCAAATGGGTTCACAAGATTACTAATAATAAAAATTAAAAACCAAAGCTTGTGATAACCTATGGTGAAGATAGGAAATAATAGCTTTGTGAGGAGGAGGGATACCAATCGAAATGGAAAAAACCCTCGTCAAGAAAATCATATGGAAAATAATCTTCACCACCAAAGAGTGCATTAAGATACAATGATATAAGATCCGCACTCAAGACAAATCCTTTCACGAAACCACCAAGGAAATAAAAGGGTATGCTACGGTGGATGTGAAAGAATACGATATCAACTAGAGATGTAACTTCTCTCATGTGTAAAATATTCTAGGTAGAACACAATCATCATGATATATATCCACAAAGGAGGATGTACACATGAACTAATTGCACATGAGAGGAACAAGATTTCCAAAAGGGAGTCATAAATATACCAACAAGATCATAGCTTGAAAAGCATAGTATATGGCTCAATATTATATTATTGTATATAAATGAACTCCAACCACATCAACATCAAAGACATTACAACTAGCAATAATAGATCATTGTTGGATGCTTTGAGAAAGGAAACAAGCATCACATGAACGAATCAATATATTCATGCCATGATGCAACCTACACAAGGTTGAATGCAAGAAATGCACGCACGAATTAGATACTTGTTAGCAAGATAGAATTGGAATGATGTAGTAGATAATGATTCTTTGATCATCCTATCTAGGCTCCAATAAGCACATGGTGCCAACATCTTCCTTGTAAGTGAGTGATGTGGCTTGAGACTACATCGGTATTTCCCCAAAGAGGAAGGGATGATGCAGCACAGCGATGGTAAGTATTTCCCTCAGTTATGAAACCAAGGTATCAATCCATAGAGGATGATCGAGCACCTACGTAAACATCACCTGCACATAAATAACAAATACTTGCAACCCGACGCGTAAGAGATGTTGTCAAGCTCTCAACGATAAAAAGATAGATTAGGTAATGATAGTTTTGGCAAATAGATGTCGAAAGAATACAAAATAAAATAGGTAAACGAAAAGTCCAGCAAGGTATTTTTAGTTTTTTTGGATTAATAGATCTGACAACAAAAGGCAAAATAGTAGATCAGAAAGCAATATGTTGGAAAAGTAGACCCGGGGCCATAGGTTTCACTAGTGGCTTATCTCATGAGTATAGCGCATGGTGGGTGAACAAATTACTGTTGGGCAATTGATAAAAGATCAAATAATCATGACGATATCTAGGAAATGATCATTATATATGCATCATGTCCAAGATAAGTAGACCAAAATGATTCGGCATCTACTTCTATTACTCCACACATCGACCGTTATCCAGCATGCATCTAGTGTATTAAGTTCATGGAAAAACGGAGTAATGCAATAAGAATAGTAACATAATGTGGACAAAATCTATTCATGTAGGAATAGACCCCATCTTGTTATCCTTAATGGAAACGATACATGCGTGACTTGTTGCCCTTTCTGTCATTGGGAAAGAACATCGCAAGATCGAACCCATCACAAAGCACCTCTTCCCATGGCAAGAAAAAACGATCTAGTTGGCCTAACTAAACCAAAGATTCGAAGAAGAAATACGAGGCTATAAGTAATCATGCAAATAAGAGATTAAAGAAGACTCAAATCATATTCATGGATAGAAATTGATCATGAACTCAAAATTCTTTGGATCCCAACAAACACACTGCAAAATTCATTACATCAAATAGATCTTCAAGAGACCATTGTATTGAGAATCATAAGAGAGAGAGAGAGAGGAAGCCATCTAGCTACTGCCTATGGACCCATAGGTCAATGGTGGACTACTCACTCAACATCGGAGAGGCACCTATGATGAAGATGATCACCTTTGTGATGGTGTTAGATTGGTGTAGCGACCCGACCTGAAAGGTCGAATCTCCGGTGTTTCTGTACCATCCCAAGATCATGCTGGTACACACACGGTACATCAATGTATATATCAAAGGGAAATCACACAGCTTTAATAATCGAAAATATCTCATATCGAGTCCTTTATTACAATAAGAATCACAATAAAGTGGTTGAAGGCCAACTCATGAGAATAACTAATCTTGCGGAAGCTTCAAAGGTAGTTGAGTCCATCTGACTCCAAGGGCATCTCACCGAGCGTAGAGCGTATCCTCACTCCTGGTCGGAAAAGTACTCTGCAACATGATGCGTAACAGCCGTGTAGGTCAGCATATTGAATATGCCGGCAATGTCACAAGAGGGGGAGTAAAATAATCATCTATTCTATATGCATATATGGCAGGTGGGGGTAGTAAGTTTTTTCATAAAGCCAAATTTTTCCTACTACAAGAGAGGGCAAAAACATAATTACTACAATGTTGGTTGATTAATGAGATGGTTCCACCAACCAATTCCCATACCCAAGTTGACATTAAAATACCCACATCAATGTAATTAAATTGTGTTGAGAGTTCCAGATAGTTTCAGTTCCTTTGGCTCAAACTGTCCATGACCATGGACACAGCTAATCGATTAGGTTTGGGTACTCTGCAGAGTTTTGCACACGTTCCCCCACAAGATTTGATCGCCTCCGTTGGATTTCTCGCACTTCAGGGTGTTTGAGAAACGGATGACCAAAACTTGGTCTTCTAAAGGGTTTCCCCAAGACTCTGTCGGTGCCCATCCTTTCCTACCATTCTTCTACACCTCGTAGCACCGCCTGTCCAGGGTCACCACGATATCCAACCAAGACAGAGCCCATAATGGCTTGTGGCTGTGCAGGTAAGCCTTGGGTCTTGAAGCATCCATCCATCTCTTTGTGCCTGGGTGGACCTTTCCGCATTAATACTGGCACTTCTCCAGCAACATCTAGTCTAACCATTGGTTTCTCCAGGGCGCCATTCAACCATCATCCACCTAGAGGTATGTTGAAAACTCGGAGTCTTGAAGACTTGATCATCTTGTAGCTCTTGAAATTATTAACTCGCAACTCTCATGAATCACACAACCAACCCCGTCTACTAATAGCATAGCAAAATTAAATCAACGTTTCCCGGGGCCAATGTGTCAAAGGGTTGAGGGGTGCCTACCACATGATACTACAACAAGTAACCAAGTTTCCAAATTACCTACTTTGCATGCAATTGGGGAGATGGTAGAACTAATGCAATAAAAACATAGGTATACATGGTCAAAGTGACTTGCCTTGTTGACGATCCTCGTAGTCAAGTGACTCTAGATAACAAGCTTCGCACTCCGAATAATCTAACGAATCAAACAAACCACACAATAAGCATAAACACAATACAATTCATACAACAGCAAGGTAAACAAATATTTCAACAAACAATAGCACAACCAAAAAGAAGAATCACTTAAAGTATAAGACTCTAAAAATTTTGGTGTCAAAACTCTACTAAGACATAACAAGTCAAAAAAAATTGTTTTGGAACAACTAGCCATTTAGATAACAGAAAAGTAAATGCAAAATTTTATACAGAAAGTATTTCATTATAAAAAATTTGTGCAAAAAGAGTTACTACAAAACTTTTTTCTAAACAATACTAAAGGTGAAAATAAGATGTACCTATTCAAACTAGAGCACAAAACAATTTGAAAAAAAATTATTAACAGAAAATAATACACCTAATGTCGAATCAACAGAACCTAATGAAATCTAAAAACAAAAGTTAAACTAATTTAGGTTCAAATTAAATTAAAATTAAAATAACTAAACTGCATTAAGAACCAAACAAATTCTGTTTTTGTTAAAAACAGTAACCAAATTTATCCTAAAATTTCTCAAACTTTTTAGGATGATAATTATAACTAATACAAATCAGTGGCAAAAAGATTCACTCAAAAATAAATTTTTAAACTCTAGTTATACAGATTTTAGTAATTTAAACAAATCTGATTAGATTCAAACTTTAAAGTTAAATTTTGAAATCTAAGCATACAGAAAAAAACTACAACAAATTTGTCAACTAATGCAAAAATAATCAACTAAAAACACCAAATATTTTAAAAGATATGATAAAAACAAAAACAGAATACATTCTATTTTCTAAAACAGAAAAGAAAAAGAAAAACATTCTATGGATCGGACAGGGTCTACGTGGCATGCTGTGATTGGCCGCGAGGGCGTGCGTGCGGGAGCTAGCGAGCGGTTGGCCGAGACTTAACGCGTACCGGTTCGTTTATTAGATAGATCTAATCTAGATCGTTGACTACGGATCCGACGGCTACGGGTGGAGGTGGCGGCTTACAGAGAGGGGGTCCAGGTCTCCGGCGAGGTCGACGGCGACCGGAGGTCGGAGGTGCTCGGGGACGATGGTGCGGTGGTCAGGGCGGCGTCCGAAGGCTTCAAACGGCGGCGGCGAGGCTCCGGCGTCGATTGGTGGCGTCGGAGGGGGCTGGGGGTGAGTGTGGCGACGGGCACGAGCTCGGGGAGGTCCGGTTGGGTGCCGAACTCCGGCAAGGTCTGGGGAAGCGTTCTGGCATTGAAAGAGGGGAGTTTCGGGTGGGGAACGAAGATCGGAGGGACGGGGCTTTATATAGGGGCGGTGCAGTGGTCGGAGAGGGCACAAGGGGCGAGATCCGCGGAGAGGGTTCGCCGGCGACGTCGTCGGGCGAGGGGAAGGGGATGAGCGCGCTGACGCTGCGGTCGGACGGTGGATCCCACTCGTCAGTGACGGTGGGACGCGTGGTTAGCGTGTCGGTGGCCGACCCGGAGTAGTTTCGGGTCTTAAAGGCTGTGGGCCGGCCCGGTTCGGTTTAATTCGTTTCCTTATTTATTTCCAGAGCAATAAAAACTCTTTTAATGCATTTAAAATATTTCCAAACATAGAAAAAATATATACCAAAATGACCAGGAGAATTAATGCTATTTAATGAACATTTTTCCTCTGTCATATTGAATATCTTTTTGAAATTTATTTTCAGAAAAATGCCTAATTGATTTTAAATCCTTTTCAGATAAACTTTCAAATAACCCCTTGGTTTTATTGCTCAAATATTTCACCAAGATGCCCCTGGTGTGGAGTGTCATGTTACTCCCCTCTTTCTTTGAACATTACCACATGTTTTTCAAATAGGTGAAACAAATGCATGGAAAAATTGAAATGGCCTTTCAGAATTTTCAAATGAAACACTTCAACAAATTCATTACATTCAAACAAAGTGATGATGATGCATAGCTATATTTCATAACATTCCAAAATAAAATTTTGGGATGTTACAAACCTACCCACCTTAAGATGAATCTCGCCCTCGAGATTCGAGTTGGCTAGAAAATAGGTGCGGGTGGTCTCTACGAAGATCTTCTTTGCGTTCCCAGGTGGCTTCTTCCTCGGTGTGGTGACTCCACATAACCTTATAGAACTTGATGGTCTTGCTTCGGGTAACTCTGTTGGTAGTCTCGAGGATTCTGACAGGCTTCTCCTCGTAGGTCAGGTCAGTGTCAAGTTGTATGGTCTCTAGGGGCACTTTGTCTCTCAAAGGAATATCAGCCATCTCAGCATGGCATTTCTTCAGCTGGGAAACATGGAAACCATCATGAACTCCAGACAGCCCTTCCGGCAATTCCAGCTTGTATGCAACTTCGCCTCTACATTCAAGAATTTTTTAGGGGGCTATGAATCTGGGTGCTAACTTTCCTTTAACACCAAACCTCTTGATTCCTCAAAGTGGGGACACACGAAGATATGCTCGATCTCCCACTTCATATGTCACCTCCTTGCGTTTGTTATCAGCATAGCTCTTCTGCCTGGATTGAGCTATCTTGAGTCGGTCTCGAATTAGTTTGACCATTTCCTCAGAATCTCGGATAAGATCGGGACCAAAGAGTTTTCGGTCTCCAACACCATCCCACATCAATGGTGTTCTGCACCTCCTTCTGTATAAAGCTTCGAAAGGGGCCATCTTCAGACTAGTTTGATAACTGTTATTGTATGAGAACTCTGCGTAAGGTAAGTTGTCATCCCAACTGGACCCATAGTCTAGCACACAAGCTCTCAACATGTCCTCCAGAATCTGGTTGACTCTCTCAGTCTGTCCA
Source organism: Hordeum marinum (assembly GCA_022496015.1). Lineage (NCBI taxonomy): Eukaryota > Viridiplantae > Streptophyta > Magnoliopsida > Poales > Poaceae > Hordeum > Hordeum marinum. The sequence goes on along the minus strand of CM039673.1, from coordinate 435,622,861 downwards.
TCGGTCTGCAGATGAAAAGCTATACTGAACTCCAGCCTTGTACCCAAAGTTTCATGTAGCTGATGCCAAAACTTTGAGGTAAATTGTGTTCCTCTATCTGACACGATACTCCTCGGAACTCCATGCAGACATACGATCCTGGTCATATATATCTTGGCTAACTTAGCACTGGTATAGGTGGTCTTCACTGGAATGAAATGAGCCACCTTGGTCAAGCGCGACCACTACCCAGATGGAATCATAACCTGAACGGGTCCTAGGTAATCCTGTGATGAAGTCCATACCAAGCTTATCCCATTTCCACTCGGGTATCGGCAAAGGTTGGAGTAACCCTGCTGGTTTCTGATGTTCCGCCTTTACTCGCTGGCAAACATCACATACCGCAACATGTTCGGCAATATCCTTCTTCATTCCTGTCCACCAGTAACTTTCCTTCAAATCCAGGTACATCTTGGTGTTGCCTGGGTGTATCGAGTATGGTGAATCGTGGGCTTCTTGAAGTATCAACTTCCTAAGCTCTGGATCATTGGGCACATAGATTCGGTTCTCAAACCATAGAGTACCTTGTTCATCTTCACGAAAGTCTTTAGCTTTTCCTTCTTTCATTCTCTGCTTTATCTTAGCTATCTCCTTGTCCGATTTCTGGGCTTCATGAATTCTTTCGGTCAAGGTGGACTGAATCTCTAGTGTGGCAACATATCCTCTTGGAACTATCTCAAACCAAAGCTCTCTGAGATCGTCGGTTAACTCCTGGGGTAATCCTCCAGCTATGAGTGTGTTTACATAACTCTTCCGACTCAAAGCATCTGCCACAACATTTGCCTTTCCTGGATGGTAATGAAGTCTCATGTCGTAGTCCTTGATTAACTCTAACCATCTCCTCTGTCTGAGGTTCAACTCCTTCTGTGTGAAGATATATTTCAGGCTTTTATGATCAGTGTAAACATAACAACTATTTCTGATAAGGAAATGTCTCCAGGTCTTGAGTGCGTGCACTACGGCTGCTAGTTCCAAATCATGGGTGGCATAATTCAACTCATGGGGTCATAGCTGTCTGGATGCATTGGCTACAACTTTTCCCTCCTGCATGAGTACTCCTCCGAGTCCTTGACGTGATGCGTCACAATAAACCTGGAAGTCCTTCCGAATGTTTGGCAGTATCAACACTGGGGCTGTGACCAAACGTTTCTTCAACTCCTGGAAACTGGCCTCACATTCCTCAGTCCAGATATACTTAGACTCTTTCTTCAACAACTCTGTCATGGGCTTGGCAATCTTTGAGAAATTCTCAATGAATCTCCAGTAATATCCGGCAAGTCCGAGAAAACTGTAGATCTCCTTAATTGAGGTGGGTGACTTCCACTCAGTGAGTGCTTCAACCTTAGCGGGGTCTACGGCTGTTCCTTCTCCGGAAATAATGTGTCCAAGGAATCCAACTTCCGTCAGCCAAAAATCACATTTACTGAACTTGGCATATAACTGATGCTCTCTAAGCTTCTCCAGAACTAAACGCAAGTGTTCCTTGTGTTGTTCCTCGCTCTTGGAGAATATCAAAATGTCATTCATGAACACCATGACAAACTTGTCCAAATATTCCATAAACACTTTGTTAATCATATTCATGAAGTAGGCAGGAGCATTAGTCAAACCAAAAGACATGACCGTATACTCATATAAGCCATACCTTGTGGTGAAAGCTGTTTTGGGTATATCCTGTTCACGAATCTTTAGTTGGTGATACACTGATCGAAGATCGATCTTGGAGAATACTTTGGCGCCTACTAGCTGATCAAAACGGTCATTAATCATCGGTAGTGGGTACTTATTCTTGATAGTCACCTCGTTCAAGGCACGATAATCGACCACCATCCTCAAGGTTTTATCTTTCTTCTCCACCAAAAGAACTGGGGCTCCCCAAGGTGAAGAACTTGGGTGAATATATCCCTTATCCAATAACTCCTTAATCTGCTTCTTGATTTCTACTAAATCATTTGCGGGCATCCGATAGGGTCTCTTGGAAATTGGGGCTGTTCCTGGTAGTAGCTCTATCAGAAACTCTATCTCCCTATCTAGTGGCATGCCTGGTAATTCCTCCGGGAATACATTTGGAAAGTCTTGTACAACCGGCACTTCCTCCTGAACAACTCCTATGAGGGAATTTAATCGAGCACTCATCTATGTGCGTCGGGATACATACTTAATCCTCTTGTTCTCCGGAGTGGTGAGTGAAATAGACTTGTTGGGGCAATCAAGGTTTCCTTCATACTTGGTCATCCAATCCATGACTACGATTACATCCAATCCCTGGGATTCTAAGACAATGAGGTTGGTAGGAAAAACATGGTTTCCTATATGGAGTTTCAAGGCGTGGCATCCTATCCCTGCCATCATCATACCTCATGGGGAATTGACCTTAATGGGTTGACTAAGGGTTCTGGTGGGTAAACCATACTTTTCCACAACTACCCTTGATATGAATGAATGAGTTGCACCAGAATCAAAAAGTACCATAGCTGGACGTGAATGCAATAAAAACTTACCAACCATAGTCTCGGGCTGATCATAGACTTCTTCCACATCAAGGTGGTTCACCTGAGCACGAGGAAAAGGATTTGGCTTCTTAGCTGCGGAGTTACCGTTGTTGTTGCCGTTTCCATTTCCTTGCTTGTTCTGAGGGCATTTAGTGGCATAGTGCCCTGTCTTCTGGCACTTGAAACAGGTGATATGGTTCAGATCCTTCTGAGCTGGAGCGGGATGGTGTTGGTTGCTATTCCCACTTCCATTACCATTCTTGAAGTTGCCATTGTTGGGACGATTATTCCCATTTCCTCCATGGTTATGGCCTCCATGGTTGTGCACAGGATGAGTGTGTCCTCCATACTTACCGGTCCCTGATCCGGTATTTCTTGAGTACGGGGAGTAGCAGGGCTTCTGTTGAGCTCCGGAGTAAGACTTCCCCTGTCCATACTTCCTCTTGCGGTTTTTGATTTGCTGCTGCTTCCCTCCAAGATAAGGGCCTTGTCTACTAGCTCCTGGTAGTTGCTGAAAGTAGCCACCATCAGCTACACGCTCAACTCATCGTTGAGTCCTTCCAAGAACTTCTCCTGCTTGGCTGCATCATCGGCCACATCTCCTGGTGCATAACGAGCCAATGTGCTGAAATCATCCACATACTGGGCCATGGAACGGTTCCCCTGGCGTAAGTTGCGAAACTCACGCTTCTTCAGACTCATGGCTCTAGCTGAGACATGTGCAGTGCGGAAAGCTAGCTTGAACTGCTCCCAAGTCACACCAGCAAAGGGGTACGTGGTGGTGTAGTTCTCCCACCATGAAGTTGTTGGTCCCTCCAGTTGATGGGTGGCGAAACGCACCTTTTCAGCCTCAGTGCATCCCGCGGTGGTGAGTTCCCTCTCCATCTTGCGGAGCCAATCATCTGCCACAATGGGCTCAGTGCTGCTGGAGAAAGTTGGTGGATTCAGCCTCAGAAAATGGGTGAGGTTGTCGCCTTGAGGTGGAGGGTGGTTATTGTGGTTGTTGGTCTGGTTCTGAATCAACAGCTGCATCAGGGCGTTCTGCTGCTGGAGAAGTTGTGTGAGTTCCGGCGGGAAAGTGAAGCCGGGCTCACGTCGTGGAGGCATCTTGCTGTTTTCAAAGGGGCGAGAATTAGAATAGAACAAGGACCTAAAAGGAAATTCACTACCCATATGCAATGCAACAAACATATCACACCAAACACTCATTCATTTATTCAACTCAAGATTCAAACATCGAGATACAAATCTCCAAATCAAACTAAGCATCGACCTCTGCTTTAACGACGAAAATAAACATACATGGGGCCATAACTAAAGTTCTCCTCAAAAGTACATGGTGAAGTGGCCTCCTCCGGTGGTGCTCTCCTCATAGTCATCATCGTTGCTGATCAAGGGAGCCATGTCTCCTTTTGGATGAAGATTTTCACCCATGTCCATCTGTTCCTCCAGAGTTGCAATGCGAGTGTTCAGCTTATCGATCCTCTCTAAGAGATCCTTCACTTCATACTCATGCTCGTACTTGGCTTCCCGTAGGTCAGCTTCGAGGTCAATCTCGCGGTTCATCAGCCTCTTGATCGTCTTTGTGTTGGCACGTACCCGAAGCTCCAAGGTCCTGATGTGCATCTCCAAGGTCTGGATATAGGAAATGGTGGTGTCTTTAGTGGGAGTGGTTATGATATTTCCATTGGCATCCCTGCGACAAACCATGCTGAGTCCTGGTGAAATGGGTCCACCCCTGTATTCCTCCTGAATACGTCCAAGGGCGCGGTGAGTTTCCATGTCTCTCCCAAGTATCCAGCTGGGTGCCACAAACTTGAAGTCGATGGGTTCCTTACGATTTCCAAAGGTCTTCCCGGGGATGTGCACCTCGATCCTGTAGCGTCCGTCTTGTGGAAAAGACATGATAGGAGTCCCGGTGATGCTTGGCAAGGCAATCCTTACGTCCCTGACAATCCTCATCAGCTCCTTGCCAAAGGGCACCGTCGCGTCAGGCTGACAAAACTTTGTGATCAAAACTAGGATGAAGGTGGCCATCTATAAATTTTGAAATAAATCAGAGGGAAGTCAGAAGCGAGTAGATGAGAGTATAAGAATTTTAAAGACAAAAGATAAAAATAAATCCTAAGGCTTTTCCAATCCTAGAGGTTGCGTCCTACGGTCAACATGTGCTCTGATACCATTTCTGTAGCGACCCGACCTGAAAGGTTGAATCTCCGGTGTTTCTGTACCATCCCAAGATCATGCTGGTACACACACGGTACATCAATGTATATATCAAAGGGAAATCACACAGCTTTAATAATCGAAAATATCTCATAACGAGTCTTTTATTACAATAAGAATTACAATAAAGTGGCTGAAGGCCAACTCATGAGAATAACTAATCTTGCGGAAGCTTCAAAGGTAGTTGAGTCCATCTGACTCCAAGGGCATCTCACCGAGCGTAGAGCGTATCCTCACTCCTGGTCGGAAAAGTACTCTGCAACATGATATGTTGCAGCCATGTAGGTCAGCATATTGAATATGCCGGCAATGTCACAAGAGGGGGAGTAAAATAATCATCTATTTTATATGCATATATGGCAGGTGGGGGTAGTAAGTTTTTTCATAAAGCCAAATTTTTCCTACTACAAGAGAGGGCAAAAACATAATTACTACAATGTTGGTTGATTAATGAGATGGTTCCACCAACGAATTCTCATACCCAAGTTGACATTAAAATACCCACATCAATGTAACTAAATTGTGTTGAGAGTTCCAGATAGTTTCAGTTCCTTTGGCTCAAACTGTCCATGACCGTGGACACGGCTAATCTATTAGGTTTGGGTACTCTGCAGAGTTTTGCACACGTTCCCCACAAGATTTGATTGCCTTCGTTGGATTTCTCGCACTTTAGGGTGTTTGAGAAACGAATGACCAAAACATGGTCTTCTAAAGGGTTTCCCCGAGACTCTGTCGGTGCCCATCCTTTCCTACGTTCTTCTACATCTTGTAGCAACGCCTGTCCAGGGTCACCACGATATCCAACCAAGACAAAGCCCATAATGGCTTGTGGCTATGTAGGTAAGCCTTGTCTCTTGAAGCATTCATCCATCTCTTTGTGCCTAGGTGGACCTTTCCGCATGAATACTGGCACTTCTCCAGCAACATCTAGGCTAACCAGTGGTTTCTCCAGGGCGCCGTTCAACCATCATCCACCCAGAGGTATGTAGAAAACTCGGAGTCTTGAAGACTTGATCATCTTGTAGGTCTAGAAATTACTAACTCACAACTCTCATGAATCACACAACCAACCCCGTCTACTAATAGCATAGAAAAATTAAATCAACGTTTCCCGGGGCCAATGTGTCAAAGGGTTGAGGGGTGCCTACCACATGATACTACAACAAGTAACCAAGTTTCCCAATTACCTACTTCGCATGCAATTGGGGAGATGGTAGAACTAATGCAATAAAAACATAGGTATACATGGTCAAAGTGACTTGCCTTGCTGACGATCCTCGTATTCAAGTGACTCTAGATAACAAGCTTCGCACTCTGGATAATCTAACAAATCAAACAAGGCACACAATAAGCATAAACACAATACAATTCATACAACAGCAAGGTAAACAAATATTTCAACAAACAATAGCACAATCAAAAAGAAGAATCACTTAAAGTATAAGACTCTAAAAAATTTGGTGTCAAAACTCTACTAAGACATAACAAGTCAAAAAAAATTGTTTGGAACAACTAGCCATTTAGATAAAAGAAAAGTAAATGCAAAATTTTATTTGAAAATATTAAGTATTTCATTATAAAAATTTTGTGCAAAAAGAGTTACTACAAAACTTTTTTCTAAACAATACTAAAGGTGAAAATAAGATGTACCTATTCAAACTAGAGCACAAAACAATTTGAAAAAATAATTATTAACAGAAAATAATACACCTAATGTTGAATCAACAGAACCTAATGAAATCTAAAAACAAAAGTTAAACTAATTCAAGTTCAAATTAAATTAAAATTAAAATAACTAAACTACATTAAGAACCAAACAAATTCTGTTTTTGTTAAAAAACAGTAACCAAATTTATCCTAAAATTTCTCAAACTTTGTAGGATGATAATTATAACTAATACAAATCAGTGGCAAAAAGATTCACTCAAAAATAAATTTTCAAACTCTAGTTATACAGATTTTAGTAATTTAAACAGATCTGATTAGATTCAAAATTTAAACTTAAATTTTGAAATCTAAGCATACAGACGTAAACTACAAAAAATTTGTCAACTAATGCAAAAAGAGTCAACTAAAAACACCAAATATTTTAAAAGATATGATAAAAACAAAAACAGAATACATTTTGTTTTCTAAAACAGAAAAGAAAAAGAAAAAGGTTCTATCGATCGGACAGGGTCTACGTGGCATGTTGTGATTGGAGCTAGCGAGCGGTTGGCCAAGACTTAACGCGTACCGGTTCGTTTATTAGATAGACCTAATCTAGATCGTTGACTACGGATCTGACGGCTACGGGTGGAGGTGGCGGCTTACAGAAAGGGGGTCCAGGTCTCCGGCGTGGTCGACGGCGGCGGAGGTCGGAGGTGCTCGGGGACGACGGTGCGGTGGTCGTGGTGGCGTCCGAAGGTTGGAAACGGCGGCGGCGAGGCTCCAGCATCGATTGGTGGCGTCGGAGGGGGCTGGGGTGAGTGTGGCGACGGGCACGAGCTCGGGGAGGTCCGGTTGGGTGTCGAACTCCGGCACGGTCTGGGGCAACGTTCCGGCGAGGGAAGAGGGGGGTTTCGGGTGCGGAACGAAGAGGGGAGGGACGGGGCTTTATATAGGGGCGGTGCGGTGGTCGGGAAGGGCACGAGGGGCAAGATCTGCGGAGAGGGTTCGCCGGCGACGTCGTCGGGCGCGGGGAAGGGGATGAGCGCGCTGACGCCATGGTCGGACGGTGGGTCCCGTGCATCAGTGAGGGTGGGACGCATTGTTAGTGTGTCGGTGGCCGACCCGGAGTAGTTTCGGGTCTTAAAGGCTGTGGGCCGGCCCGGTTTGGTTTAATTCGTTTCCTTATTTATTTCCAGAGCAATAAAAACTCTTTTAATGCATTTAAAATATTTCCAAACATAGGAAATATATATATCATAATGATCAGGAGAATTAATGCTATTTAATGAACATTTTTCCTCTATCATATTGAATATCTTTTTAAAATTTATTTTCAAAAAAATGCCTAATTGATTTTAAATCCTTTTGAGATAAACTTTCAAATAACCCCCTGGTTTTATTGCTCAAATATTTCACCAAGGTGCCCCTGGTGTGGAGTGTCCTGTTACTCCCCTCTTTCTTTGAACATTACCAAAGGTTTTTCAAATAGGTGAAACAAATGCATGGAAAAATTGAAATGGCCTTTCAAAATTTTCAAAAGAAACACTTCAACAAATTCATTACATTCAAACAAAGTGATGATGATGCATAGCTATATTTCATAACATTCCAAAATGAAATTTTGGGATGTTACAATTGGATCTCGAGGTTCTAGAACTTGTGGCGGCCGGAATTGTGTTTCATCGACTCGCCTAGGGTTTTATGAATATTTGTAAATTTATAGAGGTGATAGTCGGTGGAGGGGGATCCCGAGGTGGGCACCACCCACCAGGCCATGCGAGGGGCCTCTAGCGTGCCCTGGTGGGTGTTCCCCACCTCGGGCCTCCTCTCTGGCACTTGTCTGGCCCATCTGGTGTCTTTTGGTCCAAAAGCATTCTCCAAAACTTTTCACAGTGTTTGGGCTTCGTTTGGTACTGATATTCTACGAAGTAAAAAACAAGCAAAAATAGCAACTAGCACTTTGGCACTATGTTAATAGGTTAGTCCCAAAAATGATATAAAGTTTCTATAAAATGAATATAAAACATCCAAGATTGATATAACAACATGGAACAAGCAAAAATTATAGATACGTTGGAGACGTATCGGCATCCCCAAGCTTAATTCCTACTCGTCCTCGAGTAGGTAAATGATACAAACATTTTTTTGATGTGGAATGCTGCCTAACATGTTCATCAGATATTATTTTCTTTCTAGCATGGACATTTGGAATTTTATATGGTTCAAAGCAATAGTCTAGTTTTGACGTGAAGACTTCAATACTCAAGCATATCAACAAGCAACCATGTCTTTCAAAATATCAACACTAAAGCAAGTTATCCCTAGCCCATCATGCTCAATCATTGAGCCATTAATGAAACACACTCAAATAATAGCTACACCTAATGATAAAATACGATCATAGTGCCTCTTAGTTGGTGCTTTACAAGAGAAGATGGAGACTCAAGTTTGTAGAGGTGATGTAGAGGTGCATAAAGTAAATAGATAGGCCCTTCGCAGAGGGAAGTAGGGATTTGTAGAGATGCCAGAGCTCAAGGTTTGAATAGATAGAGAAACATATTTGGGGTGGCATGCCTTTCCTGTTAATGAAAACAACTGAGAGATTTCAATATCTTTCCATTCTAGATACATCATAAGCGGTTCCCAAACAGAAAATAAAGTTTATTCCTTTTTCCACCATACTTTCACTTTACATGGCTAGCTGAATCCATGGTTGCCTTCCATACCAACACTTTCCACAGAATTTAATATTTGACAACAGAAATTAAAAAAATATTTCTTTTCATTTCATTTCGGGAATGGGCATCCCTATTACCGCCACACTCTCGTGCAACGACAAGTGAATAAACACTCATCTTGGTCACCCCCTACCGTTTCATGAGCTGTACGAGCACACAAAAAGGAAATTTTATTTTGAAAATTAGAGATGGCACATACAAATTTGCTTGGAATAGCATGGAAATACCGTATATAAGTAGGTATGGTGGACTCATATGGCAAAACTGGGTTTAAGGATTTTGGATTCACAAGTAGTATTTCTACTTAGTACAAGTGAAGGCTAGCAAATACATTGAGAAGAATCCAACTAAGAAACGAAAAATCACATAAGCGGGCATTAAGCATAACTAACACCAAATAATGCACCATAAGGAGGATGTAATTTTGTAGCACAACTATTGACTTTCATGCTTGCATAGCAAATCACAAACCTTAACGTCAATATTCTTACTAAGCATAATTACTCATTAACATAACTCACATATCACTATCGTCATGTCTCAAAACTATTACAAAGAATCTAGTTTAATTTGTCCAATTATCTTCATGAAATTTTTATTATATCCCTCTTGAATATCCGTCACTTTGGGACTAGTTTCATATATTATCATTGCTTTTTGACAAGCTCAAATAAATTTAAGTGAAGAACATGAGCATAAAAGTTTCATCTCTAAAAATAATATAAGTGAATCATGAGAGGATTTATTCAAAATTTTCTAACTCTCAAAATAATCTAAGTGAATCATGAGAGCATTTCATCAAACATGTAAAAGCACGACATGCTTAAAAAGATATAAGTAAAGCACTAGAGCAATTTCATAGCTCAATAAATTTAAGTTAAGCATATAGAGCAATTATAGAAAATCATAGCATAATTTTGGCTCTCTCAAATAGGTGTGTGCAGCGAGGGTAAAAAGTAAATAAATCAAAGATACTAGACGCTCCAAGCAAAACTCATGATATGCGACGAATAAAAATATAGTTCCAACTAAAATACCGATGGTTGTTACAAGAAAGAGGGGATAACCCTTGGGGCATCCCCAAGGTTACTTGCTTGTTACTCTTTGGATAATATCTTGGGGTGATGTAGCATACCCAATCGTAGGATCTTCTTGCTCCTTATTCCTCCATCCATCGTGATCTCACCCAAAACTTGAAAACTTCAATCACACAAAACTTGACAAAATTTCCGTGAGATCCGTTAGTATAATAAAGAAAATTACCACTCTAAGAACTGTTGTAAACCCATTAATATTTAATTATTTCATTATATCTAATGTATTCTAACTTTACCATGACGTATACCCTCCAATACAATCCATGGATTCATCAAAACAAGAACACAATGCAACGAAAACATAATGTGTTTCAGACAGAACAATCTGTTGTAATCTGTACTCTACGCATACTTCTGTAACTCTAAAAATTGTAAAACATTAGGATAACATAAATAATTTATGTAGAAATAATGTGTTAAAAGTTTCATCTCATTATCATGTTTCAGTAAAAAAACTAAAATTCGTGCACTAGATACAAAGTTTCTGTTTCAGATTCAGCATTGTTTCTACTCATCTTATGAATCATCCTAAAGGCTTTACTTGGCAAAAACACTAACTAAAACATAAAAACACAATCATAACAGAAGAATAATTGTGCAAAAAATCAAAAACTCAAATGAAAAGATAAAAAAATTATTCATTGGATTGCCTCCCAACAAGCACTATTGTTTTATGCCCCTAGCTAGGAATAACGCATAGATTCAGATATTGGCATGTTTAGTTTCCAACTCCTTAAGCACACAATGAGAATTTTTCAAGGATCTATCATGCATATTTTCAATGACAATACTTCTAGGAATAAGATTAAAAAAATGTTCTTGCCATTAAGGTGGTTTACCACTTCAACAAAATTAGGATGAATACTAATCATTTTAAGATCCTCATTGTTTCCACTAGAAACGGTACCCTTGTTCTTAGGAACTTGTGTAGATTTGCAATATTTACTAAGGGCATTTTTTAAATAGTCTTAACGGTAGAGAAAGCCAAACTTAAGTTACGAAAGATTTCTTCCAAATTATAAATTCTAGTAGGACTCTCTTCCATTCTTTTATTGACTACATGTTCTTTTTTCCTTTAGTACTTTAAGAGCATCTCCCGCCTTTGAACCAATTTTATTAGCAAGATTATGCATCCTTTTATCGAGATTTTCAATATTTTCCTCGGTGAGCATTTTATTTTCAATAATATCTAAACTTTTCATAACATGCTCAAGAGTTAAAATTGTTTCATTGATAATGATAGGTGGGGAACCCACTAAATTTCCCATTTCATTAAGCATCCAAAGTAGGTCACATCAAGAAATTTCCACCGGTAATTGTATCAAGGACGAATCTATACCAAGTGGTGATGCCCACATAAAAACAGCAAAGAAGAACAACGATAGATTCCTTATGAATAGATCTATTATGAGCATTGCAAATCCTATACCAAGCATCTTTAAGATTCTCTCCTCCCCTTTGTTTAAAGTTAAGAACGTCATTCTCGGGGGTATACGCAATAACGGAAGAACTAGACATAGTGAAAAAGTAGATGAACAAGAGATCTGGCAAGAGAAAAGGCAAACGAAAAAGAGGGCGAATAAAACGGCAAATTTGTGAAGTGAGGGAGAGGAAAACGAGAGGCAAATGCAAAATAAAGTAAATTGCAAGGAGATGAGATTTGTGATTAGGGACCTGGTAGTTGTTGCTGACGTTCCCCGACACCAAGATTGGCACACGAAGAGATTGCTTCCTCCCCAGCAACGGCGTCAGAAATTCCTTTCACGTGGCTTGAGACTACACCGGTATTTCCCCAAAGAGGAAGGGATGATGCAGCACATCGACGGTAAGTATTTCCCTCAGTTATGAAACCATGGTATAAATCCGTAGAGGAAGATCGAGCACCTACGTAAACAACACCTGCACACAAATAACAAATACTTGCAACTCGACGTGTAAGAGAGGTTGTCAAGCTCTCAACGATAAAAAGATAGATTAGGTAGTGATAGTTTTGGCAAATAGATCTCGCAAGAACACAAAATAAAATAGGTAAACAAAAAGTGCAGCAAGGTATTTTTGTTTTTTTGTATAAATAAATCTGGAAACAAAAAGGCAAAATAGTAGATCGCAAAGCAATATGTTGGAAAAGTAGACCCGGGGGCCGTAAGTTTCACTAGTGGCTTCTCTCATGAGTATAGCGCACGGTGGGTGAACAAATTACTATTGGGCAATTGATAGAAGATCAAATAATCATGAAGATTTCCAGTCAATGATCATTACATAGGCATCGTGTCCAAGATAAGTAGATCGAAACGATTATGCATCTACTTCTATTACTCCACACATCGACCGATATCCAACATGCATCTAGTGTATTAAGTTCATGGAAAAAGGGAGTAATGCAATAAGAACGGTGACATGATGTAGACAAAATCTATTCATGTAGGAATAGACCCCATCTTCTTATCCTTAATGTAAATGATACATGTGTGCCTTGTTATCCCTTCTGTCACTAGGAAAGAACACGACAAGATCGAACCCATCACAAAGCACCTCTTCCCATGGCAAGAAAACCCGATCTAGTTGGCCTAACTAAACCAAAGATTCGAAGAAGAAATATGAGGCTATAAATAATCATGCAAATAAGAGACCAAAGAAGACTCACATCATATTCATGGATAGAAACTGATCATGAACTCAAAATTCATCGAATCCCAACAAACACACCGCAAAAGTCATTATATCAAATAGATCTCCAAGAGACCATTGTATTGAGAATCATAAGAGAGAGAGGAAGCCATCTAGCTACTACCTATAGACCCGAAGGTCTATGGTGGACTACTCACGTATCATCGGAGAGGCACCTATGATGAAGATGAACCCCTCTGTGATGGTGATAGATTGGATCTCGAGGTTCTGGAACTTGCGGCGGCTGGAATTGTGTTTTGTCGACTCCCCTAGGGTTATTTGTGAATTTATAGAGGCGATAGTCGGTGGAGGGAGTCCCGAGGTGCGCACCACCAACCAGGTCACGCCAAGGGCCTCTGGCGCGCCCTGGTGGGTGTTCCCCACCTCGGGCCTTCTCTTTGGCACTTGTCTGGCCCATCTGGTATCTTTTGGTCTGAAAAAATTCTTCAAAAATTTTCATGGTGTTTGGGCTTCGTTTGGTACTGATTTCCTGCAAAGTAAAAAACAAGCAAAAACAACAACTGGCACTTTGGTACTATGTCAATAGGTTAGTCCCAAAAAGTGATATAAAGTTGCTATAAAATGAATATAAAACAACCAAGATTGATAATATAAGATCATGGAACAAGCAAAAAATATAGATACGTTGGAGACGTATCAGTGAGTCGAGCGTCCAATGCATTTCCAACTTTTCCTCGAACAACACGACAAACAAAGTGTTACCCAAACTCATTAGGACAAAAGATCTATTGTACCAACAATACATAGGACAAACTCCACACAAATATGTGCATATATATGAACTTGAATTTCATGCACATCTTAGACAAAAGGATTTCATGGAGTTTCCCTTGTATATTGGGTCAAAGAAAGAAATCATGCCAATGCAAGTACATGTAGTAAATATGCCTTCTCAATACTTTCAAGAACCAAATCAACACATAGTTGATAAGATACCAAAAGAAAGGTACCAAATCAAACTAAGATACCGAACGAAGAAATTGTCACTGAAAGGATACCAATAAAAGGATACATCAAGGAAAGATATCCATTCACACATGCCAAATAAAGGAAACAAGATACCAATCAAAAGAAAACAAATAAGAGGTATCAAGTTCCCAAAAGAGAGCTAGGTTCCAAAAAAACCAAACCCTTGGCAAATTTTCATGATGGACAAAGTACCCAAAAAGAGAAGGTTTGACTTCCACCAACACACTTGATAAGGATCAAAAGATTTTATGATAAACCCATAAAGAGAGTGTTCTAAAGAAAATATGATAGCTTTCGTTGCTTTGGTGTGCTTGGGGAGTGAGGTATTTGACCAGTTCGTATGTTCTTGCCATTTCATTAGTTGCATCGGTTTGAGTTCTCCACGGTGATACGTGGAAGTGAAAGTTGAGAAGTGATGTCTATCACACAAGTTTATGCTTGTATACTCTATTGGGCCTCCAAGCGCGGACTTTCATAGGAAGTAGCAATTTCCCCTCAAGTGGATGACCTAAGGTTTATTAGTCTGTGGAAGGTGTAGGATGAAGATGATCTCCCTCAAACAACCCTGCAATCAAATACAAGATATATCTTGTGTCCCCAACACACCCAATACAATAGCAAATTGTCTAGGTGCACTAGTTTGGCAAAGAGATGGTGATACAAGTGCAATATGGATAGTAGATATAGGTTTTTGTAATCTGAAAATATAAAAAGTGGTGAACAACGAGAAAAATGGTATATTGATGCTTGGAAGTAAGGCCTAGGGTTCATACTTTCAGTAGTGCAATCTCTCAACAATGCTAACATCATAGAATCATATGATCATTCCTCAACGTGCGACAAAGAATCACTCGAAAGATCATATCTAGCGGAGAACATAAGATGTCATTGTTGTAGGTAGTAGAACCACCTCACAGTTATCCTTTCTGATCAACCTATTGACCTACTCCTATAAGCGTCACAAACAGCCCTAGAGTTCATACTAAAATAATACCTATGATACATGTCAATCAACCCTAATGTCACCTAGATACTCCAATGCCAGCACAAGTATTCGTGGTTTAATTATCCGACATGCATCAAAAAATTTCAAATTCATCATATTCAATCCAACACAAAGAACATCAAAGAGTACCACAAGATTTCTAGCAGAGAAAGTAGGACAAGAACGTGTATCAACCCATATGCATAGACTACCCCATTGTCACCACAGGAATCCGCAAGTTGAGTACCAAAACATATATCAAGTGAATCAATAGAATGATCCATTGTCACCATGGGTATCCACATGCAAGACATACATCAAGTGATCTCAAATCCAATACTCAATCTGACATAATGAGATCTCAAAGGGAAAGATTCAATTCATCACAACAAGATAGAAAGGGATAAACACCATATGATACAACTATATTAAGAAAGCCCGTGATACATCAAGATCGTGACATATGAAGAACACGAGGGAGAGAGATCAAAGACATGGCTACTGGTACATACCCTCAACCTCGAGGGTGAATTACTCCCTCCTCGTCATGAACACCGCCGGGATGATGAAGATGGCCTCCGGTGATGATTGACCCCTCCAACAGGGTGCCAGAACAGGGATCCGGATGAGTTTTCTTCGGTACAAAGGATTGCGGCGGCGGACCGGAAGTTCTTGGTTAACTTTCGGGGGTTTCTGGATTTATAGGAATTTTCAGCATTGGAATCACATCAGCCGGAGCCACGTGGGTCCCACAAGCTAACAGGGCACGCCTAGGGGGTGGGCACACCCTATTGGCTTGTGGCCCCTAGGTGAGTCCCCTCCGGTGGTTGTTCACTCTGGTATTTCTTTTTTTCTCCAAAAAAATCATTAAAAGAGTTTCGGGAGATTCCGAGAACTTTTTTTCTACACAAAAATAACACAACACTAGTTTTGGTGAAAACGGCGCCAGTCCGGGTTAGTTCTAAATAAATCATATAAAGTGCATCAAAACCATATAAAAGTATTGTAAACATGGGCAAATATGGCATGAATACTTCATAAATTATCGATACGTTGGAGACATATCAGTATCCCTTAATTCCTACTCGTCTCAAGTAGGTAAATGATAAAACAGGTAATTTATGAATTTTGAATGCTAGAAGAGTGAATAGTTTTGATCATTGATAATTTCAGTCACTTTTCTAGCATCATAATCAACAACTTTTTCTTACGAAACTCATTGTGATGGAGTAGCAATCAATTCACATGTCATGGTTCAAAAACAATGCATTTTATTGAAACTTGACAATATATGTTCTTAGTCATCAAACAATTTCTATGCATCATCAAGTCAAAGTAAGAGCTACACACAATATATTATCTTAGAATCTTCCATGATTTCTAATACTCAAAGCATATCAGAACAATCAGCATCCATCGAACACAAACAAATATAGGGACTTAATGTTTCGCCTCCCAACATACCCATAGTTTTAAATAGTGAACATAGCATCCGCTATTGCGTCCGCAATAGCGCTAGACAAATAGCGACCGCTATCACTCAAATTAAATGTTATTACTTTTTGTTCATGTTCTAGTGATATAAACAAGAATCTAGTGTTTCTGTAAATCCGCTACGCGGACATAGATAGAGGTTATCCCTACGTGGACAAGATAATTGTCAACAATAATGAATCATGATCAAATATATTTGACTGGATATATGTGTTTGGATATTTCCCCACCACATGATGCTTGCCAACTAATAGATTGAGGTTGGAATAAGAAGTTGACTCAACATGAAAAGTAAATAACATGAAAGTAAATAGATTGTCCCTTCGCAAATGGAAGCATGGATTTGCAAAGGTGCCAGAGCTCATTTGTTTAAAACAGAGATTAATATATTTTGGGTGGTGTGCCTTTCTTGTCAACATTACAACAAGGGATTTCAATATCTTCCATGCTAGTCACATTTTTGAAGATTCCAAAACAGAATTGAAATCTTGCTCCCCCTCCACCATTCAAACACGTTCCATGGCTGGCCGAATCCACGGTTGTCGTCCAAACAATCAACTTTCTAGGGGGAGTTCTTGTTTATTTATTTTTGTATTATGCAGGACTGGGAATCCTTTTTACCAGCCTCTCTCGTGCAATGACAAGTGAATAAACACTCATCATGAGAATAACCAGCTTAACATGGAATATATTGACTACCCCGATCGCTCCATGAGAGGTACGGGCACACAAAACGAATATTTATTTGAAGGTTTTAAAGGTGGCACATGCAAATTTACCTAGAATGGCAGTGAAATACCATATATAGGTAGGTATGGTGTACTCTCATGGAAGAAACTTGGCTCAAAGATTTGGATGCACAAGTAGTATCTCTACTTAGTACGAAGTTTTGGCTAGCAAAAGGTTCTAAACAAGCACCACATGTTGGAGGATCCATAACAATATAACTTCTATGCAAATATACCCAAACATAACAATTACGTTGTCTTCCTTGTCCAACTTCAAATACTTGATCAAGGTTTAAAATAATTAATGGGTATTTAAAATCATGAAATATGTCCAAGATAATATATTTGTATGTGAAAGTTCTCTTTCTTATACTAATCATTCTTGAATTGCTTGTGTGACCAATATTATGATTGTCAACATTGAATAGATTTTACTTTCTAAACCAAATGTGAAACTAATACTAAGAATATATCACATTTATAATTCTATATTTATGATAATTCATTCATTCACAATTTACTCTTAGGATATAAGTGAAGCACAACAGTAAACATAAACCACTCTCAAAAGATATAAGTGAAGATTAATGAGTAATCAAATAATTAAGTAACTATGTGAGGACTCTCCCTCAATAAATAGTTTCATATTTGATATTTATTTAAAAAAATAAAACAAAGTACACTCCAAGAATAACACATATCATGTGAACAAGTAGAAACTTAGGATCAACATAGGCTAGCCGATATTTGTTGACGAAGAGAGGTGGGGTGCGTAGCATCCCAAATCTTAGATGCTTGAGACTTCTTGTAATAATTACGTAGCCTTGGTAATCCACAATATTGAGCTTTTGTGTCTCGTTAATTCATCTCATGTCACGGTTTCACCTAGGTCTCAAAAACTTCATCCACACAAAACTTGAAAAGAACTCATGAGATAGGTTAGTGCACATACAAATAAATCAACTCTTTATGTACTGCCAAGACAAGTTACACAATAATTTTCAAACCTTATATAATGTATACTACCATTTACACAATTTATATCTACCAATATAAGTCATGAAAACTATAAGAGAAGTAGATAACAAAACTATGACAACAATCTGTCTAAACAGGACAGTCTGAAGAAATTAATTTAAAAACTGCACGTATGTAACTCAAAAAATTCTGAACTTTTAGGAAATGATAAATAATTTTTATGAAAACACTTTGTAAATATTCCAGAAACTTTCCACATTCTATTAAAATATGAAGATTCAAACACTACATCAAAAGTTTCTGGTTTTATACAACACACATCAAAACATGCAATGGAGGCATCTTAGGGCAATTATTGGAAATTTTTATTGAAAAAAATATTATAAATAAAAAACAAAGTTTAACAAAATAAAATGACACTCCAAGCAAAACCCATATTATGTGACGAATAAAAATATAGCTCTAAGTAAGATATACCATTAGTGTTGAAGACGAAAGAGGGGGTGCCTTCCGGGGCATCCCCAAGCTTAGACGCTAGAGTCTTCCTTGGATATTACCTTGGGGGTTCTTTGTGCATCCCCTATCTTAGGTTATTACCACTCCTTATTCTCCTCATATCGGCGTCATACCCAAAACTTGAAAACTTCAATAGCACAAAACTTAACGGAACTTTGTGAGATGGCTTAGTGTAATAAAGATAGATCATTCACTTAGGTACTATCAAGACAAGATTTGTAATAGTTATCACATAATACCTACCATATTATATCATTCCCATCATTTATATCACTAAATATGACTGATGGAAACACTAAAACAAGCAAAAAAATGCATGCAAAACAGAATCTGCCAAAACAGAACAGTCTGTGAAGATCTGAATGGAATCCATATTTTCCTATCTCTACAAATTCTGAAATATTAGGACAACTCAGAAACTTTGCATAGAAAAATTGTGTAAAAAATCATAGTTTTTTAATCTCTAGTAAAATCAGAGAACTGGACGTAATTTTTTTTGTTTTTGCACAAAATCTAACTAACAAGTATCCACACTATCCCAAAGGCTTTACTTGGCACCTCATTGAAATAAAAATACAAAACATGATTAATATAGTATCTTAATCATGTGAAAATGCAAAAACAGAAGGTATAAGTGTTGGATTGTCTCCCAACGAGCACTTTTCTTTAAAGCCTTTTTAGCTAGGCATGATGATTTCTATGATGCTCACATAAAAGTAAAGAACTGAAACACAATGTGTCGGTGTCAAAACCGGCGGATTTCGGGTAGGGGGTCCCCAACTATGAGACTAGGATCGACGGTAACAGGAGACGAAGGGGACACGAGTTTACCCAGGTTCAGGCCCTCCTATGGAGGTAATACCCTACGTCCTTCTTGACTGTATTGATGGTGTAAGGGGTTATAGAGTTGATCTACCTCGAGATCGTATGTCTAACCCAAGATGAGTTGTTCTGTCTTTACGCCTTAAAACCCTTCGGCATATATAGATGACGGGAGTGCCCTTGGCTTACACATGGTCGATAACATGCCGAAGAGATAACTTGCATAACTATAGCTACTAACTTGGAGAACACGTCCGGACTCCATGAAGCTTACATCCTGGCGCAAATGGTCCTCGATCCTCCGATGCTTGCCTTGCGGCCCATATAGTCCGGCCCATGAATAGTGGTCGGCTATCTGAGCACCCCCTAATCCAGGACTCCCTCAGTAGCCCACGTACTTGCCTTCAACGCCGATATATATATATTCATTTTTCCCTCATGTCGTTGTCTTCGGCTTGCGAGGCGAGTCCCTCATCCTTCTCTGTTCGGCATCCAACCAGTCTTTGGTAAGATCCCAAGCGTCGTGGGCGCGGGTTATTATAATAACTGCACAAGTTCCTTGATTTTCGTGCATCGTGGGAAGGCGAGTGGTCAGTGATTTTTACAATCCTACCCGTCCGCAACAGAGGCACCAACCCATTTAACCAAACAAAATTGATGATTCAAACAACACCTTCTTTCTCCCTATCGTCAGAAATTCCCAGTGGAAGCTCCACACACAACATGGCTAACACTCCCAGTTCCTCAAAGTGCCCTTACGACCAACGCCCAGGCGACTAGACCAGCTGCTCTATCACACTTCTGTGGCTTCGTAATCTGGAGACCCAGGGATATCTCCCATCATCAGATCTGGCGGCAACCCGCGCTGGTCTACTCGCTTATGGCGACGAGGTCTTCGACAAGCGCTTCACCAATCCAAATAAATGGGAGCGCGTTTGCTTCGTTCCATTCCTCCTTGGAGGCCTTGGATTTCTAATCCACCCATTCTTGAGGGGGTTACTGGATTTCTACGGAATTCAACTCCACCATCTCACCCCGGGGTCGATCCTGCACATCTCGAGCTTCGTTGCCCTCTGTGAGATGTTCTTAGGGTGCAAAGCTCACTTCGATCTGTGGAGGAAACATTTCTGCCTTGTCCCCTGAACTCGGGACAAGGCCATCTTAGAGGTTGGCGGAGCCGAAGTATGCCGCATAGCGGGGACGGGGTACCTGATTGGCATGCCGAAGAAATCCGAAGAATGGACTTCGGAGTGGTTCTATATCGAAGACGTCCCCCTGTTCGAGCCAACTCGGACAGGTCTGCCTGAATACTATGACCTTCTCCCAAAGAAAAGGTACAACTAGCAACCCAAGGACTCATCTCAGGAGGAGAGCGTCGAAGTGCAACACCTTGCTACACAAGTGCGGATGCTTGCCCATCACCGGCTGACCATGATTGATGTCATAGCCGCTGCTATCCTGCGGTGTGTACAACCCCTCGAACAAAGGTGCACACCTTATGGTGATACGATGGGACAAGCGACGCCACGCATTCCTGAAGACTAGGTCCCGCCAATCCAATAGCGCTAGCCACCGCACTTGTCGACCTATACAAAGGAGAGCAAGAAGACTTCATCCAACGGTCAGCCAAGGAAGGGTATTCGGCCCACAATCCAATCAAACAGGTATGCCTTCCTTTTTAATCATGAAATAGTTCGGGACTTCATTTCGCATTCTTATTTGACCGAGGCCATGGCGTGAATAGGAATGGAGGAGCTTCATCGAGATAGTGAACTGTCCGGCTCCTCAGCCCGAGAATCATTCACGTGACAATGATCCGGGATTCAACAAGGACCCGGATCTCCTTCTCGACTTCGAGAACGGAGTATATCATCAATACAGACCCCGGTGGCAATCATAATTGATTACCCCGAGTCATTCTCCATTCCATCCACGGGCAAGAAGAAAAACTCCTCCCGAAAGAGGCCTGCTACCAAGAGCGCCCCGGATGTGCCGGTCCTAGCCCCCAACCATCGCCGATCAGCATGTCTTGCACCAGCAGTCGAAGCCGCAGAAGAGTCAGAGGCCGGCCGGGCCTCTGCAAAGGAGCCGGACACGCGGACGGATCCACCCTTCCGCACATCCCACATCTACACTATTCGAATATCCGTTTTATCGTTATGCTCGGAAAAATCCTATAGCCGCTTGTTCTTTACCTAGGCAAAACACCCAGTCTTCACCTACTGAGGGGGCTGCCCAGATGTCAGGAGACGCCCGAAGCTCCCGGGCCACCGTCCATGCGGCTTCCGCTATGGAAGCCCTCATCGCTGGTCTGATGCCCGCCGAATCTGGCGATAGGGTATCCGTCACCAAATTGGAAGTGGAGAGTGCCATGCATCATCAGCACCGATGGGAGGCCATGCGGCACCTAGTTTTCTCTGACCAGGAGTTCGCGCCCTATGCTCGGCGGATACACACCTCGGGGTTGCCCGAGCTGGATTCGGTGAAGCTATGAAGCTGATGACAACTAGTATTCAGGTAAGTGGTCGGATTTTGTAGAGTTAGTATACTTGTATAATCCTAGTAGCCCCCGAGCCTTAATTTGATTTTGGAAAAAATGAATTAAGGATCTCACAACCGTTTGACTGCTAACGCAGGCCTCAAAGCAACAATCCGAGAAATTGGCCAAGGCCCTCGAGGAGAGCCGCACGGAGGTGTAGTCCGTGAAGGCTGAACTAGCACAAGTGAAAAGTTTCACGTGAGAGGCCCATGGTAAGTGTGCTTTTACTGCTAGTCAATAAGACATATGGATTCCATGCCTGACATATGGATTCCGTGTAGTAGCCGAATCAATAGGACATATGGAAAGGCAACTGGAAGAAGCCTGGGATTCACAAAGGTATGCGGAATCCCAGTAGCAAGTTGGCTGTCTTGTTATACAAAAATAAGCCAATGAAATAAAGAGTTTGAAGACTCAATTGGCCCAAGCTCAAGAAGAAAATCAAAATCTTTGGAGGGGCATATTCGGTAAATACAACTCCGCAATGAGTAAGTATGTTCGATCTATAGAATGATAGTAATCATGCTTGTTGTCTTGTGTACAGGTCTCCTGACCGGACATCCTGAAGAGGAGATCAAATCATTCCACGGGGACCTGCTGAAGGAGCTGACCGCTCTCCACAAGCGTGTGTAATAGGCGATGAAGGCCATGGTGAAGGCATTATGGCCCACCGAACAGCCACCCGAAGGGCTGGCCGCACTTGTGGATTGGTTTAGGGGGCTCGGTGTAGGTTCGAGCTGTGAAAGACTTTGGCCTGCCGCGAAGGAGCATGGGAGGCATGGGCAATGATCAAGACCCGTTTCACCGGACTTAACCCCGAGCATATGGCGCGATTTGGTCCTGTAGGATCGGATGGAAAAGAAGTGCCACTCCGCCTGGTATATGACCAGGTGATGCCCGCCGCCTGGCTCTCGCAAGCAGACTGCCCCCTCTCCATAATAATCGATTATCTCGATCGGCTGTCGAATATGTAATTTGCATATACATGTGTAAAACAATCCGTGTTGTAAACTTTGTCTTAACTGGCCATCGGCTTCTCCCTCCCGTGTGAAGAGCTCGGGAGTGTTCCTTCTTATTATTCCTTCTCCGAATAGCGAAATTGTATTCGAGGAACCAGGCAATCCAGCCATGTTGTGCGACCAGACAGAAAGCACACAGAAAGATATGTTATATTACGACGTAGCGTAAGAAACATCTTCCGATGAAAATAGTACCACTAACGATACCTTTCGCCAGGGTTCTATGAAGAACGTAGATGGGAATCCGCATACTTGTGACTAAGTGTCCTTTTGCAATAAGAGACCCAAACAATAGAAAAAATGCAACTAGGGCCAGATACGGTGTTTCCGTCATAACCGACCAATTTTCTATGTAAGATAGCTAGCCTTCGGCTTCACCCGTCTCAGGTACGTGTTCGGATGACCCGGTCGTAACAATCGCAGAGGTGCTCCCTTTACTCTCAAGCCGAACAAGCAGGAACACAGAGAGTAACCACAGGAGCAAGGCAACCCAGCTTGGCAAAGTCTTAGTTCGAACTGATGCATATAATGGCTGAAATATGACAAAAGAAACATGCACGCACAATAGGTGCGGGAGAAAATTGCCATATAAAAGGATGGCTACTAAAAGCAGTCCCCACGTGTTGTGTTTGGATGTAACACTCTATGGTGTATGCCGATGACCTTAGTGCACGATCTATTTAGCCGAACATAGGAAGAAGAAATCTCAATCCTATCAAAACAGCAAAGCGGTAGGGAAAGGAAGAAAAGGTGAAAATACAAGAAAAATAAAAAGGCGAGCCGTGTTCCATGGGTTTGGTCCAAGGCGATTATCTAATGAGTTCCGAAGACGATAGGCTCCTCCCGCGAGTACTGCGTCGATGATGAAGGGGCCCTCACACTTGGGGTTAAGTTTATGCTTTTGCTTCTCCGAGATCCGTAGGACGAGTTCACCTACATTGTATGCTTGTGCCCTGACCTCCCTACTCTGGTAGCATCGTGCTTGCTGCTGATAAAGTGAAGAGCGAGCTAGAGCTATGTCGCGTTCTCCCTCGAAGGCGTCGAGGTCGTCCTGCCGATCCAACTCGGCTTCCTTTTCCTCGTCCATGCACACTCGTGGTGCGTCGTGAATAATGTCATAGGGGAGAACTACCTCAGACCCATAGACCATGAAGAACAGTGTAAAGCCTGTTGACCTATTTGGGGTGGTACGTAGGCCCCACAATACGGATTCGAGCTCCTCAACCCAATGAAAGTCGGATTCATTAAGAGATCGAACCAATCGTGGCTTAATGCCGCTCATGATGAGACCATTGGCACATTCGACTTGTCCATTGGTCTGCGGATGGTAGACTGATGTGTAATCGAGCTTAATGCCCATTTTCATGTACCAGTCCTTGACCTCTTGGGCCGTAAAATTAGATCCATTATCTGTTATTATGTTGTGTGGTACACCGTAATGGTGTACTACGCCGGATATGAAGTCTATATCCGGTCCGGACTTGGCTGATTTAACGGACTTTGCCTCTATCCATTTGGTGAATTTGTCGACCATGACCAGTAGGTATTTGTTTTTCTTGGTCCCCCTTTAAGAGGTCCGACCATGTCAAGCCCCAGACCACGAAAGGCCAAGTGATCGGAATAGTCCGAAGAGCTGTTGGAGGCATGTGACTTTGATTTGTGAAGAGTTGACACCCCACGCAGTGCTTGACAAGTGACTGTGCGTCTGTCCGAGCTGTGGGATTTCAAAAACGGGCTCGGAAGGCCTTGCCGACTAAGGCACCTACCGTGGCATGATGATCGCCCATGTCTGCATGTATTTTGGCGAGAAGCTCACACCCTTCTTCCTCGGATATGCACCACTGTAGTACACCAGTTGTGTTTTTCTTGTATAACTCTCCCTCGTGAATCTTATAGGCCTTAGAGCATCGAACTATGCGTCGTGCCTCTGTATGTGTTGGAAATATGCCCTAGAGGCAATAATAAAATGGTTATTATTGTATTTCCTTGTTCATGATAATTGTCTATTGTTCATGCTATAATTGTGTTAACCGGAAACCATAATGCATGTGTGAATACATAGACCACAACGTG
Source organism: Hordeum marinum (assembly GCA_022496015.1). Classification (NCBI taxonomy): domain Eukaryota; kingdom Viridiplantae; phylum Streptophyta; class Magnoliopsida; order Poales; family Poaceae; genus Hordeum; species Hordeum marinum. The sequence goes on along the minus strand of CM039673.1, from coordinate 435,597,808 downwards.
TCCCTAGTGAGCCTCTAGTTGGCTAGCTCGTTGATCAATAGATGGTCACGGTTTCATGACCATGGACATTGGATGACATTGATAACGGTATCACATCATTAGGAGAATGATGTGATGGACAAGACCCAATCCTAAGCATAGCACAAGATCGTGTAGTTCGTCTACTAAATCTTTTCCAATGTCAAGTATCATTTCCTTAGACCATGAGATTGTGCAACTCCCGGATACCGTAGGAATACTTTGGGTGTGCCAAACGTCACAACGTAACTGGGTGGCTATAAAGGTACACTATAGGTATCTCCGAAAGTGTCTGTTGGGTTGGCACGAATCGAGACTGGGATTTGTCACTCCGTGTGATGGAGAGGTATCTCTGGGCCCACTCGGTAAGCATCATAATGAGCTCAATGTGACTAAGGATTTAGCCATGGGATGATGTGTTACAGAATGAGTAAAGAGACTTGCCGGTAACAAGATTGAACAAGGTATAGGGATACCGATGATCAAATCTCGGGCAAGTATCATACCAATAGACAAAGGGAATTGTGTACGGGATTGATTGAATCCCCGACATCGTGGTTCATCCGATGGGATCATCATGGAGCATGTGGGAGCCAACATGGGTCTCCAGATCCCGCTATTGGTTATTGACTGGAGAGGTGTCTTGGTCATGTCTACGTGCCTCCCGAACCCGTAGGGTCCACACACTTAAGGTTCGATGACGCTAGGGTTATAGGGAAATAGTCTACATGGTTACCGAAGGATGTTTAGAGTCCCGCCCGGACGTCACGAGGAGTTCCGGAATGGTCTGAAGACAAAGCTTGATGTATAGGAAGTGAGGTTTTGGTTGCCAGAAATGTTTCGGGGATTACTAGTAACGTACCGGGACCACGGACCACAGGAAGGGTTCCGGGGGTCCACCAAGTGGGGCCACCGGCCCTAGAGGGCTTCATGGGCCACAAGTGGGACGTAACCAGCCCCTAGGTGGGCTGGTGCACCCCCACAAGGGCCCAAGGCGCAGCAAGGGAAGAGAGGGGGCAAACCCTAGGCTCAGATGGGCCTAAGGCCCACCTAGGGCGCCGGCCACCCCTCTCTCCCTCTGGCCGCCGCACCAGATGAGATATGGGTCTGCCACCGGCCCCTAGGGTGGAAATCCTAGGGCGCAGCCCTCCCTCCTCCTCCTCCTATATATAGTGGTGGGTTTTGGGGTTGCGAGATACACGAGTTCTCTCTCTCTCTCGGCGCAGCCCTACCCTTCCTCTTCCTCGTTCTCCGTGGTGTTTGGCGAAGCCCTACCAGAGACCACGCAGCTCCACCATCACCATGTCGTCGTGCTGCCGGAGCTCTCCCTGAACCTCTTCTTCCTCCTTGATGGATCAAGGCGTAGGATACGTCACCGGGCTGCATGTGTGTTGAACACGGAGGCGCCGTTCTTCGGCGCTAAGATCGGAATCCATCGCGATCTGAATCGCTGCGAGTATGACTCCACCAACCTCGTTCTAGTAAGGCTTCCACTTACAATCTTCAAAGGTATGAAGATACACTCATCCCCTTACTCGTTGCTGGTTTCTCCATAGATGGATCTTGGTGATCGTAGGAATTTTTTTGATTTACTACTACGTCTCCCAACAATCTGGTCATCGGGGAGTTCCTTTCAAAGAAGGTAGGCGAGTAAGGGCTCTATCCAAGGTGCAATTATTGCCCTTACCTCATGAGCCGAAGGCATTTCGTTCATTACGGAGCCGTCGACTATTTGGTCTTCCGGTTCGTTGACAGGGGGACAACCACGTCCGGTGTATTCGGAATGACACCATTGTCATCGTCCTGCCACATGACAGAAGGCTTAAAAGCTGTTCCAGGAAAGTGTTCTTTGGGACAGGATCGCGCTTGGCTCCTATACGAGCCAATATGTCAGCGGCTTGGTTGTTGTCGTGAGCGACATGGTGGAATTCTAGCCCCTCAAACCAAGCTGATATCTTGAGGACGGTATTTCTGTATGCCGCCATCTTCAGATTTTTAGCATCGAATTCGCCGTTGATTTGAGAGATGGCTAAATTGGAGTCTCCCCGTACCTCTAGCCGGCGTATGCCCATTGATGTAGCCATTCGGAGACCATGAAGGAGGGCCTCGTATTCAGCTGCATTGTTGGAGTCCGCATACATGATTTGCAACATGTATCGCACGTTGTCGCCAGTGGGGGATGTGAGGATAACTCCAGCCCCCAGTCCGGCCAAGGTTTTGGAGCCATCAAAGTACATTGTCCAATGGGAGTATGCACTATATTCCTTGGCGAGTTCAGCCTCCGTCCATTCAGCCAAAAAGTCCGCCAACACCTGTGATTTAATCGCACGGCGTGGCTTGTAGGTTATTTCAAAGGGGAGTAGCTCAATGGCCCATTTGGCAATGCGGCAGGTGGCGTCCCTATTGTTCATTATATTGTTGGGGAACGTTGCATGGGAAACAAAAATTTGAATTTTTTTCAGAACTAGTACAAAATTTGTAAGAAATTTGTAAAATGTGTTGGGAGTTCAAAAAATTTCAAAAAGGTACCCTCTCGGCCACCACCAAGCCGACCAGTGGCCAGTCGGCCACCTGTAGCCCGAATAGACCCTGTTAGCCAATCAGAGGCCAGGGGAGAGGCCTGTTGGCCAGGGGTAGGCCGAAAGGCACCTGGATAAGGCCCGGCCCTCTTTTCTTCCTCCTCTGACAACTCGTTTCACCCCCCCCCCCGTCTACTAGCCTTCCCCTCTTCCCCTCTCACCCAGTTGCTCTCCGGTGGTTCCACCGCCTCGCCGATCTCCTCGCTGGACCACCCATTTTGTTATCCTACCCGCGTAAACAATAGATCAGGGCGTTCTCCACCGGCCTACGGTATATTTTTTTCTTCCAACTCAATCGAATGAGAACTGTCAAGTCGGTAGTGGATTTAGTTCATATTTGTCACCGTCCGCTTGCAGGTAATGGCTTGCCCATTTTGCCAAGCTCCAGGTGGCCCTTGTGCTGCCATTGATTCCTGTGCGTCTGTATTTACTGTGGTGCTGGATCGTCGATGTGCAAGACGTGTTGTAAGATTCTATGTCTTGATTATCTAATTGTGGCATATTCGAATGCCTTTGTTTATAAGTTTATGATCATTGCTTCCATTCTTATTTGTAGTATGTTCCGTGCAGTGTTAGATCACATCTTGCTCGATACATTGACGAGTGCAGAGCTTTAGCTATTCAGAGAGGTGACACAGATTTTGATCTTGCTCTGCACAACACTGAGGGTAAATTATACCATGTTATATTTACACATGGTAGGATGAGCAGTAAATTCCATGGTCCTTCGTGGGAGGAACTCGTGGATGATTATGGTCTCCGCCATAGTGACATGATGACTGTTATGCTTGAGCACTATGGAACTTATATTAGTTTCGAATTTCATCGGGATGGTGTTATGTTGTTTCCTTTACCCCATGTTGGTAAGATATTTGTTTGATTGATTTTCAGATTTGTTTGAGCTTATAATTTTTGCGGTTCATCTCAGTTAGTGAAATCATTTTTTTGTAGCTCTTGAGGATCTGAGTGAAACTCAGAGGGAACTTGTTGACATCTGTTTTTATAGTCGTGGTGTCACTCTGAATTATCATCAAATGTATGTAATGTCACGGCAGCTCTTTGATGACAACTACATACTATGTACTCCTTTTGTTCATAGGATGGACCGCATGAACGTTATTTCCCAACATATGGTAAGCTTTGGTTTCTGATTTTTATTATTTGTTTGTTCTTTGCTGGTTCATAAGATGGATCATATAACTTGCTTGTTTTTGTCAGGTTATTCCTACCATGGTTGTGAGGAGTTTGATGGAATTTGTGGCTATTCCTAGGACTGGTTCTTTACTTCTAGAAATTACTTTGGATTCAAAAGATGATGATATATTTGTGAGCATTCCTTGTTCATACTTCATTGGCTTGGGTGATCGAATGGTGTTGAAGAAGGAAGGTTTTGGTAATTTTCTACTGGCATCGTCTATGGAAGTCAACAATTTGGTGCTCGTAACATTCAAACAACGTGAACAAGAGCTAGCTGTTGTTTTCAGCTATCTGCCACAGTGAGAAAGAAAGACAGGGCCCGTGAATCCCAGGTACCAGAAGAAGCCGGAGATGAAAAATGAAAATATCCACGTTGTACTAAGTAGATTTATCTTCTTGTAACTCAAATTTCAGCAAGTTGTATCTTCATTTCTGCAAGTTGTATCTTAATTTCAGCAAGATGTATCTTAATTTAAGCTAGCCGAACTATTCCAATTTTTATTTGTCGCAATATTGTGCCGCTACCTGTATCCCACCATTCTCTCCCGCCATTATCTTTCCCGCCATTCTCTCCCGCCATTCTCTCCCGCCATTATCTTTCCCGCCATTCTCTCCCGCCATTCTCTCCTGGCAAATTTCCCGCCATTACGGTTGTCATCTGCCTATAAAAGGAGGCATTGTATGTGCCTTCCTCCATCGGCATCCAGTACTCGAAAAAACCAGCGCGTAGTCATTATGAGTTTGCCTTGTTTTGATCAAAGCTTTAGGCCTAGCAAATGCAAGAGTGCGAAGTTGCCTCAGGGGGTGGAAGCAGTTCGTTGTTGGTGCGGGGATGTCTGCAAGGTGAAGGAGGTGACGGATTTTTCAGATTGGTTGGGCATGAAGTTTTTCATGTGCGCTAATTATGAGGAAGATCCACCCGTTGGTCCTTCACCGTACATCATGCCTCCTGTAAGTTTGAGTCATGCAGAATAAACACGTTGTTGATATTGTTGTTTATTTCATTTGTTATATTTCTGTTTCCTTTGTAGTCTCCTCCGCCCCTATGCCAGTACTATCGTTGGATAGACACGAAAATGCCGGACTGGGCGGTGACTGAGATTCGTGAAAGAAGTCGTCGAGCATGGGCTAGTTTGGACTCGGAGGAGCGCAACGAGAAGGCAGCAGCAGAGGAGAAAGCGGAGCAGGAGAGAGCTTGGAAAGAGTACTGTGTCGAGCAGAGGGCTTTTCTTGCTGAGATGATGAAGAACAACCAAGAAAACCAAATTCGACATGCGGAGGAGCGCCATTAGCGAGGGGATGCCCGTGAAGCTGAGAGGCAGAGAAAGAAAGAAAGGGCTCGTGCAACCCAGGCAGCAGAAGAATCTGCAGATGGAAAAGGAAAATATACACGTTGGACTCGATAGATTTAATTTCAAGTAACTTAATTTCAGCAAGTTGTATCTTAATTTCAGCTAGATGTATCTTAATTTCAGCAAGATGTATCTTAATTTCAGCAAATTGTATCTTAATTTCAGTGAGAAGCGTGAGACTTGCCTCTCGCCAGTTTCTCTCCCGCCAGTTTTTCTGTCGCCACTTTCTCTCCCGCCACTTTCTCTCCCACCACTTTCTTTCTCTCCTGCCCCTTTCCCTCCTGCCAGTCGTTCCCGCCATAGTCTTTCCCGCCATTCATTCCCGCCATAGTCTTTCTCGCCTATAAAACCACATTCACAGTAAGGAGGGTGAGTAGGCCCTTCCTTTCCCTGTCGCCTCCGCCATCCTTCTGCTCTCGCCATCCTTTCATGGAGATGTTTCATCCTCCTCATCCTCACTATCCTTTTGGTCGTAGTTTTCACAAGGGTATGTCCGACCGTCTTCTTCATCTAGCTGCCAATTTCAAGATGAATGATAGAGTAGGTCCATGGGAGGAACTCATTAGTAGTGACTTCATAATGAATGAGTTGGCTCACCAATTAGCTAGGAGTGGGTGGCCTCCAAGGACTTTTGAGGAGATACGGCAAGAACTACTGAGGTTGCACGCCAGATGGCAGAAGCAACTGCACAAGGGTGATGCTTATCTCAGGATTGTTGTGAATAATTCAGGATTATGGTCAGCAGAAAGTGAGGACAAGGATGACCTCTTCATGCCGAGCAGCAATGTGAAGAGTTCTGCATCGAAGGGCAAGAGTTCTGCATCGACGAAAGGGAAGAGTTCTGCATCGACGGAGGACAAAGACGAGATCTTCATGCCGAGTACCAAGGTGAAGACCACCGCATCGTCGAAGGGCAATAGTTCTGCAGCAAAAAAGGGGAAGAGATTTGCATCGACGGAGGATGACGATGATGCATTCATGTGATATGTCTTTCATGTAGTACTATGTTTTGTAGTGTTGTTCTACGTAGTGCAGTTTAATTAAGTTGTAACGTTTAATTCAGTTGTAACGTGTAATTCATGTCGACGGACTGTTGTTCTCTCTCCAAACCAAATAAGTCTCAAACATAAATATGTCAAATACATAGAGGCTAAATATGTCAAACACATGAACACGTCCGATACATAAAGGCTACATATGTCTCATACATAAATAGACAGTCATGTCTCGTACGTAGATGACCATATCACTGTTGGGCCTTGCGACGAATCTTCGGCTTCCTCGGACATGGACCGGAAGGCGGTAAGCATTGAGGCGGTGGACGAGTGTCACGATGACCACGACCATAGAACACCTCGTCCGTCGGTGTCTGTGTCTCCTGCGTCGATGGTGGTGGTGGAGTGGCAAGAACTGTCTCCGAGATACCATAGGTGCATGCAGCACGATCATCATTCGAGCCGTCACCAGGTATGTACGAACCAGGACCAGTAAATAGAGGTGACTGAACTGAAGTCATAAACGGCTGTGACTGGCTGCCGCCTGCTGGTGAATTAAAACATGTAAGGAATGACTTATGAGACTAAATTTTGTAAAAGAATGTACAAAGTTAAGTTACCTAGGTCCATCTGCTGAAGCCAGGAAGAGTCCACGGGCTGTGAAGGAGGTGGCTGCTGGTAGAAAAAGCCCCCGGGCTGTGAAGTAGGTGGATGCTGGTTGAAGTAGCCCCCTGGCTGCCAGGAGGAGCTCCTTGGCTGTGAAGGAGGTGCCTGCTGCCAGGAGGAGCCCCCTGGCTGTAAAGAATATGCCTGCTGCCAGGAGGAGTCCCCTGGCTGTGAAGGAGGTGCCTGCTGCCAGGAGGAGCCCCCTGGCTGTGAAGAATGTGCCTGCTGCTAGGAGGAGCCCCCTGGCTGTGAAGGAGGTGCCTGCTGCCAGGAGGAGCCCCCTGGCTGTGAAGGAGGTTCCTGCTGCCAGGAGGAGCCCCCTGGCTGTGAAGGAGGTTCCTGCTGCCAGGAGGAGCTCCCTGGCCGTGAAGGTCGAGGTTCTGAATGCTGTAGAGAGGGGCGTGGCGGACGATGTGCTGCACGAGTGTCAACAACATCGGAAGATCGTCTACATGTAACAGCTGCGACGATCCCGCGTATCTTCGCTTGAAGACTCTTCAACCTTGTTGCTTGCTCTCGAAGTGGGATATTTTCTCCTCTGTCAACACGGGCCACCAAAGCGGTAACCTCCACTAGCGCCTGAGTTGACAATTCACCCTGTACACAGAAAGTTTACCAATTGTACATGTTCATGTATAGGGAAAACGTAGCATGTGAGAGAAACTAAGGACATACCGTGTGGTGTCTGGTTCCCACAAGTGAGGAAGTTGGGAACAGATCGCTAGCGAGAGGAACTGGGATATGTTCCGGAGCAGATGATGGAACCAAGTAGATCCTCGTGCTCTATCTGTAACGCTTCAGATACAACCCGTACCTGTCCCAGTCGAAGACACGAACTTCATCCCATGTATTTTTCGGGGCAGTATTCCATTCCTTGAGGTAAGGTCTGATATCGCGAACCCAAGAAGTATGGGACTCGTTTCCTCCGCTGCTACTGTACCTGAGATTGAAATGCATGTTAAATGATTAGCTATAAGTAGACCGAATAGTCTCAATAACCTATTAATGCAGAGATGAGAACCAAAGTACTATTACTTACTTGTGCACGTGATCCGGTAATCGTGAAATAACCGGAATGTCAGGCTCTTGGAACAGATCGAACTGTCTCATCACCCTATTAATAGCCATCTCCTCAACTGTCACATCGAAGACCAACTTGGCCTTGGTCATCCAGTAATGCTGATCTCTAGTGCAGTACCCAAAAATCCCACCTGGGTACCTATCTGAAATAGCCTTACGGGTGTACGGTTCCCATATAACCTGATCCTCATGCAGACTGTCAAACTGCACCGTGAAGGAGGGGTAGCAGCCCCTCACCTGGTTAGGCGTAAACTGTCTCTGTGCATCACAACAAACATTAGTACATGATATTGAATAGCGAGAAATAAACATTACCAATTCGTATTGTTAAATATTAAAATACCTCTCTCCGTGCCCAAATAGATCCCATAGTAGGCAAGTCACCGATAGAAGGCACGTAATGTCCAGCCATGTCCTCATTACCAAAAGGTCTGTCAACGCTCACGTAGGGTCGACCAATAGGGAATCTCTCATAAGAACAAAGTTGCAACAGAAGTGGACATCCGAGAAGACCAGATTTCCTAGACCTCAACTGGCAAGCTTTTCAGAGGCCTCTGTACGTAGCTGCTAACACGGCATAACCAAAACTCCTTGGCACAATGTTCTCAGGGGAACATGCCTCAGCTATCTCTCGTGCAATGCCGATCAGTCGTGCATCTACAGTGGTCACGTGGTTCTCTGTGAACATAGTCTTGCCAAACAACCACATAATATATGCCTCTAGGGACCGGTCAATCTATGCCTCTGACAACTGATAAGTGGGATATCCTAAGGCAACAATCTGAAACTGGCTGAACCACCTGAAAAGAGGCCCGTGCCGATCGTTGCCTAGCTCCGTGGTAGTTGGCACCGCAGCCAGAAAACGGGCATGCATAGGTGCTAGCCAACCAGTTTCTACCTATAAAGGTCCTATGGCAGCACCGGCCAGAGGTAATCCCAACAAGTAAGACACGTCTTGTAAAGTAGGAGCCATCTCTCCCCAGGGAAAGTGGAACGTATGTGTCTCTAGTCTCCATCTATCTACTAAGCAGCTAAGGAATGACCTGTTCTAAGAGAAGCGTGATACTGGCCTCTTGTGCAGCTCCATTGGTTCGCCCGCGTCATCCAAGTCCGGGTGATCAACTCACTCATCCAATGTACCCTCAACCAGTCGTGCCAACGGTAGAAGTCCAGCCCAATGCAGCCTACAAAATGAACAGAATGTAACTTACAATTAGCTTTTATCAAAACGATGTCGAACGTACTGAGTGATTGTACCGACACATACCTATCGACCCATGCAGGGTGTATCGTCCAATTAGACTTTGGGGTGCGAGTGATCAACACATCTAAGTTCATGCCTGATTCCATAAGTGCGCCTCGGTGCCCTCTATCGATATTACCATTAAGCATCGGATACGAAGCCATATCTGCAATGAGAACATAGTACAAACATATTACAAAATAAAACATAGATGTTTGCATACTAAAAATAAAAACTTAGTATCCGAAAGGCATTAAAACATAGTCTCACATATTACAAATAAAACATAATGCACACATATTACAAATAAAACCATAGTCCGACATATTACAAATTAAAAACATAGTCCCACAAATTACAAATAAGAACATAGTCCCACAGATTATGTAGCTTCTGAGTTATTCATTCCTTGTCCGCCCCTTCGGCCTCGAGAGCCACGTCCACCACGACTGCCAGGACCTCCTCTTGCAACTGCTGTTGCGGTCGTCGATGCGGAACCACTCGTCGATGTGGAAGCACCGTCTTTCTTCAGTGTGGGGCAATATTTCATCCTATGCCCATACGCCGCACAGAGCAAACATTGCCTGGTTGCTCCACCAGCTTCAGATTGGTCCATATTGTTTCGGATGTGCTTTACCTTATGCCTGCCCCTGCTAGTTCACTGTGGAGAAGGATCCGGGATGTATACTCTATCGGCATCGTTTACCTTGTTGAAATTGCCGACGACTCAAAACCCTGTCATCTCACTTGTCCAGACATTGAGTATTGCCTCCTTTGAATAGTATGGAGACACGAAGGAGATAGCATCCAACTGAATCTGGCCACAGGCAGCCAAGACATGTGAGCAAGGCAGGTGCAATAACTGCGGCTTGTTGCATGTACACTCACAAGTTGGATAAAATTCTTCTCCAATTGTAACCTCATGCATCTTCACCTCATTTGCAGAACCAAAACCATCAGTAGGAAGCTGAACCTCATACCTCCTTTCCTGATTACCTATGAGTGTGACGGTGTGATTTTTTGCTTTCTTTATCTTCTCAGCCATATACTCCATGACACGGCTGCAGTAAGGAGTGTTCTGATTATCTTCAACATGCTTCCTTGCTAACTCATGCCTTTCTTTGAAATACCTCACAGTGCCATGGAATACACCCTCCACAATAGCTGTTTGGGGCAATGCTCTATTCCCTCTGAGAACAAAGTTATAGATCTCTGCAAGATTGGTTGTCATGTGGCCATACCTAGCTCCATGGGTGTCATGCAGCAAAGACCATTCACTGGAGGCTCTTTCTCTATTCACTCAGAAAAATTCTTTATTGCCCTACCCTTCTTTCTCTTCGTATTAGGAGGGTCAATTGCTAGCAAGTCACAAAGACAAACTGGCCCCTCCATCTCCGCAATGAGTGTTGTTAATTTAACCTGGTCTTTCTCCATTTTCTTCCTAGCAACCACCTGCTTCTTAGTGAACTCATCAAGTTTTGACCAAATAAAATCGTATTTGCGCCGCTGGTTCTGCTTGCATAATTTCTTGAACAAGTTCATCAACCGTTTGTTCTTGAACTGTGAGAAAAAAATTAGCACCCAGATGGCACATGCACCACCGACTTTGCAAGTCCATCCAAGGTGTTGGCTCGTCAGCAGTTGGATTACTCAGTGTCTTCACGGCCTTCAATATACCGGGATGTCTGTCATGAATAAGACACACATTTGGTCGGTCCATCACGATCAAAATTTTAACTTGCCGGAAGAACCATACCCAGCTCGGAAAGTTCTCACCCTCCACAAATGCCATGGCTAGCGGGATGATTTGGTTGTTCCCGTCCACACCAATAGCAGTTAGGATTTGCCCTTTGTACTGACCAGTCAGGAATGTACCATCCACAAACATCACAGGAGGACAATGCCTGAAAGCTTCGATGCACATACCGAAAGAGAAGAATACTCGTTTCAACACCTTGTAATCTGGTATACTATCCAACCTCGTGTGTTGAATGTTAACATAAGTGCCAGGATTTCTCTCCTTCAGTACGTCAAGGAGACGGACAACATTATCATATGAGTCAAAGAACGTACCAAACATCTCCTCCATAGCCTTCTGCTTAGACCTCCAAGCCTTCCCATATGGAATGTCATACTTCCATCTGACCTTCACTGCTATCTGGATGTGTTTTGCTTCCATATCTTTCTTCGTCACTATCTCAGTATACATGAGGTGCGCTATGAGAGTTGAAGTAAGGTTTGGATGACGAACCAACATGTTTTTCCTAACACAATTATGCGGGACAACATTTGTCACAACCCAGTGGATGTTATACTTTGGCACGTGGGCGTGCACCTTCGCAGGACAACCTTATTCAACACACTTGACGGTATATTTCGTTGGACCAGATATGTGTGTCCGGAAAACCCTCTAGGTAGACATAGCCCACTTTATCACCGCGTACTTCATTTTCTTCTTTGTGTCAAACATAGCCCCGATCTGGACTTGGTTCAGATTATATTGCCATGGAGTCTCATGGCCATCGTTGACAGTAAAGCCGGCGGATATGTCCTGCTCCCATGCAGTAGGAATTGGTACCTCCTCCTCATCCTCGGAACTTTCAGAATCAAGTTCCTCTGCAATCCCAACCTCGTCCTCTTCCTCCATCACCCTCTGCATTTCCTCGCCTTCCTCGTCCCCATCAGCAACACTAGAGGCAGCTAATACTACCGATTGAATACTCTGACCCGCAGCATGACCACTAACATAATCTGACTAATTGTCGGCTTGGGTAGCATTCACATCCGGTGGCTCTGACCCAGACACATAAATCTCGTTACCCACTTGACTGCCCTGGCCTGGTTCATACCCCACAGTGGGTGGTACAATATTCTCCTCCTTCGCCACTGCTTGAACTAGGGCATACGAATGGATTCTTCAGTCTCTGCAACGACTTAACAGAGACAACCAATGCTGGCTCCTATCTATCGGAATCAAATCCCACTTGACATTTTTACAGGATTTGGTCCACAAGGCATGAATACTGACGGAACAAACTTCAGGATCTAGGCCAAAACTAGTTGTCAACCAGTGTTTCAACTGCCTAATGTCCAGTCTGTCCGGGTCTGAAAGTGTCATCTCGCCTGTTTTAAACTCGCTAAGATCAACCCCCAACTCGCTATATCGAACATTGTCAGGGCCGTAATACATAGTCAAATTTACGGAGTCAGACATTTTAACATGTCACCACATAGCCAGCTTCTCAGTATTCGCAACGAATAAATCGACACTAAAATGAAAATATACACTAAAATGCACCTGCAGATTCTAAAAAAATACACTAAAATGTACCTCCAATAACTAACCCTATTTACACTCTGACTAAATAAAGGTACACTCCGACTAACTAAACCTACACTCCAACTACCTAAACCTACACTATGACTAACTAAACCGAATAACTAAAAGGACACTAATATACCTCCACTAACTAAAGATACACTCTCACTAACTAGACCTACACTCCGACTAATATACCTCCACTAACTAAAACGATAGTAATATAACTCCACTAAATAAACCGACTAACTAAAACTAAAATCACTACGCTAATCGAAAAACATAAACTAATTTTACGATTATTAAAAAAACTAACCAAAAAAATCTAAACTAACAGCAAAAAAATATACCTTCGATGCGTGAATGCACTTCTTCTTCCTCTCCACCTTCTTATTCCTATCAACCACTCCACCCTCTCACCATTGACGACTCCACCACCACACCGTTTTCTCCTCCAAACAAACAAACCAATACCCCGTTCAAAAAAACAAAACCGTAGGGCGGGGGAGAACAACCTGATCTACCGTTTCATCGGATTGAACGTGAAATGGCCGGAGGGAATGGGAGATGAAGAGGGGGGAATTTCGGGCAAAATAAGAGCAAGGGAGGAGCTGGAGGAGGAAGAAGGGATTCAGCCGCGTCAGCCTTATCCCAGGGCCTCTCGGCCTAGTGGCAACTGACGGGTGGGCTGTCGGCCAGGTGGCGACCGACGGGTGGGGGCTCGGCCATCTGGCGGCCGACGGGCTGCTACTCGGCCCAGTGGCAGCCGACAGGGTTGCAGTTTTGATTTTTCTTCAACTCAGCCACTGATTTTCAAAATTAATAAAATATTACCGCAAGTTTTGAAAAAAAATCCAAAATTTTCCTGCGCACACGCAGATCTATCCATGGTGATGAGCATCTACGAGAGGGAGAGTGGATCTACGTACCCTTGTATATCGCTAAGCGGGAAGCGTTAAGAAACGCGGTTGGTGTAGTCGAACGTCTTCGCGATCCAAATCGCCATGCGTCCCGTGATCCAATCACGATCTGTCCCGCGATCCAATCATGATCCGTCCCGTGATCCAATCACGATCCATCCCAGGAACTTGATCACGATCCGTCCCACGAACTTGATCACGATCATTCCGATCTAGCGCCGAACGGACGACACCTCCGCGTTCAGCACACATACAGCTTGATGACGATCTCCACTGTCTCGATCCAGCAAGAAGGAGTGAAGAGCAAGAAGAGTTCTTCGGCAGTGTGACGGTGCTCCAGCGATGGTGGTGGAGCTATTCCGGTAGGGCTTCGCCTAAGCGCTGCAGAAAACCGATCTAGAGGAGAAACTACGCACTGGAGGAACGGGCAGTACGTGGCTGAAAATTCTGTGCAAAAACCCTAAAACCTCCAGTATATATAAGAGGAAGAGAGGAGGAGGCTTGGCCCAAGGTCCAAGCCTCTAGGAGTCGGCCGAACCAGGTGGGAGAGGTAGAATCCACCTCCAATCCTAGTAGGACTAGGATTCACCCTATTTTTGCCTTTTTCCACTTTTTCTCTTTGGGTTTTTTCTCCCTAGCCGCATGGACTTTGTGTGGGACTTCCACCAGCCCACTAAGGGCTGGTATTCACTCTCCCACAGCCCATGTTGCCTCTTGGGTCGAAATACCCCTCCCGATGGTCTCCCGGTACACTACCGGCACTCTCGGTACAGTACGGATGAGCCCGAAACTTTTCTGGCGACCAAAATAGGACTTCCTATATATCAATCTTTACCTCCAGACCATTTCGGAGCTCCTCATGATGTCTGGGATCTCATCCGGGACTCCGAACAACCTTCGGTCACCACCATACATAACTCTATACTACTGAAACGTCACCAAACCTTAAGTGTGAAGACCCTGCGGGTTCGAGAACTATGTAGACATGACCGAGACACATCTATGGTCAATAACCAATAGCGGGACCTGGATGCCCATATTGGTTCCTACATATTCTATGAAGATCTTTATCGGTCGAACCTGTATGTCAAGGATTCAGTTAATCCCGTATGATATTCCCTTTGTTCTTCGGTATGTTACTTGCCAGAGATTCGATCGTCGATATCTCCATACCTAGTTCAACCTTGTTACTGGCAAGTCTCTTTACTCATTCCGTAATAAAAGATTCCGCAATTAACACTTAGTCACATTGCTTGCAAGGCTTATTGTGATGTTGTATTACCGAGTGGGTCCTAAGATACCTCTCCGTCACACGGAGCAACAAATCCCAGTCTTGATCCATGCCAACTCAACAGACACCCTCGGAGATACCTGTAGAGCACCTTTATAGTCACTTAGTTATGTTGCAACATTTGATACACACAAGGTACTCCTCCGATGTTCGTGAGTTGCATGATCTCATGGTCATAGGAACACATACTTGACATGCAGAAAACAGTAGCAATAAACTGACACGATCATGCTATGTTTGTAGTTTGGGTCTTGTCCATCACATAATTCTCCTAATGATGTGATCCCGTTATCAAATGACATCACATGTCAATGGCTAGGAAACCTTGACCATCTTTGACCAACAAGCTAGTTCACTAGAGGCATACTAGGGATAGTGTGTTGTCTATTTACCCAGACATGTAATGTGTTTCCAATCAATACAATTATAACATGGATAATAAACGATTATCATGAACAAGGAAATATAATAATAAACACTTTATTCATTGCCTCCAGGGCATATTTCCAACAGTCTCCCGCTTGCACTAGAGTCAATAATCTAGTTCACATCACTATGTGATTTACATGGTAATGAATCGAACACCCATGCAGTTCTGGTGTTGATCATGTTTAGCCCTTGGAAGAGGTTTAGTCAACGGGTCTGCAACATTCAGATCCATGTGCACTTTGCAAATATTTATGTCCTTCTCCTCGATGTAATCGTGGATGGAGTTGAAGCATCGCTTTATGTGTCTGGTCCTCCTGTGAAACCTTGGTTCCTTGGCCAGAGCAATGGCACCAGTGTTGTCACAGAACAAGTTCATTGGATTCAATGCACTGGGCACTACTCCAAGATCTATCATGAACTGCTTCATCCAGACACCTTCCTTCGCCGCCTCCGAGGTTGCGATGTACTCCGCTTCACATGTAGAATCGGCTACCATGCTTTGCTTGGAACTGCACCAACTTAACTCTCGCCCGTTGAGAATAAATACGTATCCGATTTGCAACTTAGAGTCATCCGGATTAGTGTAAAAGCTTGCATCGACGTAACCCTTTACGGCGAGCTCTTCATCACCTCCATAAACGAGAAACATTTCCTTAGTCCTTTTCAAGTACTTAAGGATATTCTTGACCGCTGCCGAGTGCTCCATTGCAGGATCACTTTGAAACCTTCCAGCCATACTTATGGCAAGGCTGATATCGGGTCTTGTGCACAGCATTGCATACATGATAGAGCCTATGGCTGAAGCATAGGGGATGACACTCATCTTTTCTCTATCTTCTACAGTCACTGGGCATTGAGTCCTACTCAACTTCACACCTTGTAACACAGACAAGAACCCCTTCTTGGACTGATCCATTTTGAACTTCTTCAAAACTTTATCAAGGTATGTGCTCTTAATGCCTAATATGAAAGCAGCTTCTCCTAGGTCCTTCATTGAAAAACTCTTGTTCAAATATTCCTTCATGCTTTCCAGCATTTCTATATTGTTTCCAATCAGCAATATGTCATCAACATATAATATTAGAAATGCTATAGAGCTCCCACTCACTTTCTTGTAAATACAAGCTTCTCCTAAACTTGTATAAAACCAAACGCTTTGATCACCTCATCAAAGCGCTTATTCCAACTCCGAGATGCTTGCACCAGCCCATAAATGGATCGCTGGAGTTTGCAAACTTTGTCAGCATTCTCTGGATCGACAAAACCTTCCGGTTGCATCATATACAACTCTTCCTCAAGGAAACCATTGAGGAACATTGTTTTGACATCCATCTACCAAATTTCATAGTCGAAATATGCAGCTACTGCTAACATGATTCTGACGGACTTAAGCATCGCTACGGGTGAGAATGTCTCATCGTAGTCAACTCCTTGAAATTGTGAAAAACCCTTTGCCACAAGTCGAGCTTTATAGACGGTGACATTACTGTTCGCGTCTGTCTTCTTCTTAAAGATCCATTTGTTCTAAATGGCCTTTCGCCCTTCAGGTAATACTTCCAGAGTCCATACTTTGTTTTCATACATGGATCCCATCTCGGATTTCATGGCCTCTAACCATTTTTCGGAATATGGGCCCATCACTGCTCCTCCATAGCTCGTAGGTTCATTGTTTTCCAACAACATGACCTCCAAGACAGGGTTGTCGTACCACTCAGGATTAGTACGTGGCCTTGTCGACCTACGAGGTTCAATAGTAGCTTGATCCGAAGCTTCATGATCATCATCATTAACTTATTCTTCTACCATCGTAGGTTCCACAGAAACATCTTTCTGCGCTGTGCTACTTTCTGGTTGAAGTAAAGGTTCAATAACCTCATCGAGCTCTATTTTCCTCCCACTCAATTCTTTCGAGAGAAACTCTTTCTCAAGAAATGTTCCGTTCTTAGTGACAAACACTTTGCCTTCGGATCTGAGATAGAAGGTATACCCGACTGTCTCTTTCGGGTATCCTATGAAGACGCATTTCTCCGCTTTGGGTTCCAGCTTGTAGGCTGAAGCTTTTTGACATAAGCATCATATCCCCAAACTTTAAGAAACGACAACTTTGGCCTCTTGCCAAACCACAGTTCATATGGCGTCGTCTCAACGGATTTCGATGGTGCCCTATTTAAAGTGAACGCAGCTGTCTCTAATGCATAACCCCAAAACGATAGTGGCAAATCAGCAAGAGACATCATAGAACGCACCATATCTAATAAGGTTCGATTACGATGTTCGAACACACCATTACGCTGTGGTGTTCCGGGCGGTGTCAATTGTGAAACAATTCCACATTGTCTTAAGTGACTACCAAACTCATAACTTAGATATTCACCTCCTCGATCAGATCGTAGGAACTTAGTCTTCTTGTTACAATGATTCTCAACTTCACTCTGAAATTGCTTGAACTTTTCAAACATTTCAGACTTGTGTTTCATTAAGTAAATATACCCTTATCTACTTAAGTCATCAGTGAAGGTGAGAAAATAACGATATCCACTACGTGATGTAACATTCATTGGACCGCACACATCAGTATGTATGATTTCCAATAAGTCACTTGCCCGTTCCATTGTTCCAGAGAACGGTGTTTTAGTCATCTTGCCCATGAGGCATGGTTCACATGTGTCAAGTGATTCAAAATCAAGTGACTCCAAAAGTCCATCAGCATGGAGCTTCCTCATGCATTTTACACCAATATGACCTAAACGGTAGTGCCACAAGAAAGTGGTACTATCATTATCAACTCTACATCTTTTGGCATCAATGTTATGAACATGTGTGTCATCACTATCAAGACTCAATATGAATAAACCCCTAATATTGGGTGCATGACCATAAAAGATATTACTCATATAAATAGAACAACCTTTATTCTCTGATTTGAATGAGTAAATAAACAAGATCCAGATATAATGTTCATGCTTAACGTAGGCACTAAATAACAATTATTCAGGTTCATCACTAATCCTGATGGTAATCGAAGAAAGAGCATGCCGACGGTGATCACATCAACCTTGGAACCATTTCCCACGCGCATCATCACTTCGTCCTTCGCCAGCCTTTGTTTATTCCGAAGTTCCTGCTTTGAGTTGCAAATGTGAGCAACCGAACCGGTATCAAATACCCAGGCACTACTACGAGAGCTAGTAAGGTACACATCAATAACATGTATATCATATATACCTTGTTTGTCGTTGGCCGCCTTCTTGTCAGCTAGGTACTTGGGGCAGTTCCGCTTCCAGCGACCAGTTCCCTTGCAATGAAAGCACTCAGTTTCTGGCTTGGGTCCATGCTTGGGCTTCTTTACAGGAGTAGCAACTGCTTTGCCATCCTTCTTGGTTTTACCCTTCTTTCCCTTGACCTTGACCTTGCCATTTTTCTTGAAACTAGTGGTTTTATTGACCATCAACACTTGATGTTCTTTCTGGATTCCAGACTCAGCGACTTTTAGCATCGCAAACAGCTCGGCGACTGACTTGTTCATCCCGTGCATGTTATAGTTCATCACAAAGCTCTTGTAACTAGGTGGCAGTGATTGAAGAACTCTGTCAGTGATCACCTCTGGCGAAAGGGCAATTCCCAACTCCGCTAGATGAGTTGAATACCCAGACATTCTGAGTATATGTTCACTGATAGACCCGTTCTCCTCCATCTTGCAAGCATAGAACTTATCGGAGGTTTCATACCTCTCGATCCGGGCATTCTTCTGAAAGATAAACTTCAACTCCTGGAACATCTCATATGCTCCATGACGTTCAAAACGTCTTTGAAGTCCCAGTTCTAAGCCATACAATATTGCACACTGAACTATTGAGTAATCTCCAGTACGTGCCTCCCAAGCGTTCTTAATGTCTTCGGAGGTCATGTCTTCTGGTTGGTCACCAAGCGGTGCATCAAGGACATATGATTTCTGGGAAGCCGTGAGGATAATCCTCAGATTACGGGCCCAGTCAACAAAGTTACTTCCATCATCTTTCAACTTAGGTTTCTCTAGGAACGCATTAAAATTCA
The DNA here is from genome assembly GCA_022496015.1 of Hordeum marinum. Classification (NCBI taxonomy): domain Eukaryota; kingdom Viridiplantae; phylum Streptophyta; class Magnoliopsida; order Poales; family Poaceae; genus Hordeum; species Hordeum marinum. Next base: position 435,578,666 of record CM039673.1, on the reverse strand, counting down.
GGGGTGCTACTGCGTGAGCCATTGATCTACAACATAAATATGCAAAGTTTACTTAGACTATTGTTCAAGATAATGAGTTTAGTTAATCAAATTACTAAAGCTCCCACTCAAATTGACATCCCTCGGGTCATCTGAGTGTCACATGATCCAAATCCACCAACTCAAGTCCGATCATCACGTGAGTTAAGGTGGCTTCAATGGTGAACATCATTATGTTGATCATATCTACTATATGACTCATGTTCGACCTTTCGGTCTCTTGTGTTCCGAGGTCATGTCTGTACATGCTAGGCTCATCAAGTTTAACCCGAGTGTTCTGCATGTGCAACACTGGCTTGCACCCATTGTATGTGAACGTATAGTCTATCACACTCGATCATCACGTGGTGTCTCAACACGATGAACTTTTGCAACGGTGCACACTCGAGGAGAACACAATTTATCTTGAAATTAAGTGAGGGGTCACTATATAATGCTACCGTCATCCTAAGCAAAACAAGGTGCATAAAAGGATTAACATCACATGCAAATCATAAGTCACATGATATGGCCATGAACTTGTGCTTTTGATCTCCATCTAGAAAGCACCGGCATGATCTCCATCATCACCGGCAAGGCACCATGATCTCCATCAATGTGTCGCCATCGGGGTTGTTGCGCCCAACATGCTTCTACTACTATTGCTACTATTTAGCGATAAAGTAAAGCATTACATAGCGCTTAATGATTGACATGCAAGTCATACAATAATTAAAGACAACCCTATGGCTCCTACCGGTTGCCGTACTCATCGACATGCAAGTCGTGATAATCTATACATCACATGATCATCTCATACATCACATATATCACATCATGTAATTGTCCATATCACATCACAACATACCCTGCAAAAACAAGTTAGACGTCCTCTAATTGTTGTTGCATGTTTTACGTGGCTGCTACGGGTATCTAGCAAGAACAATTTTCATCTACGCAAAAACCACAATGGTGATACACTAGTTGCTTTTCAACCTTCTCAAGGACCACCTTTGTCGAATCCGATCCAACTAAAGTGAAAGAAACTGGCACCCGCAAGCCATCTATGCAACAATTTGCGCTTGAGGGAACCGGTCTCTCGTAAGCGTACGAGTAATGTTGGTCCGGGCCGCTTCATCTCACAATACCGCTGAACCAAAATCCGACCAAGGGAGAAAGCAATCTAAGCATCAACACCCACAAACCCTTTTGTGTTCTACACGAGATCTCATCTACACATAGACCTAGCTCTGATACCACTGTTGGGGAACATTGAATGGGAAACAAAAAATTTCCTTCGCACACGCAGATCTATCCATGGTTATGAGCATCTACGAGAGGGAGAGTGGATCTACGTACCCTTGTAGATCGCTAAGCGGGAAGCAATAAGAAACACGGTTGGTGTAGTCGAACGTCTTCGCGATCCAAATCGCCGTGCATCCTGCGATCCAATCACGATCCATCCCGCGATCCAATCATGATCAGTCCCGCAAACTTGGTCACGATCCGTCCCACGAACTTGATCACGATCCTTCCGATCTAGCGCCGAACGGACGGCACCTCCGCGTTCAGCACACGTACAGCTTGATGACGATCTCTGCCGTCTTGATCCAGCAAGAAGGAGCAGAGAGGAAGAAGAGTTCTCCGGCAGCATGACGGCGCTCCGGCGATGGTGGTGGAGCTATTCCGGCAGGGTTTCGCCTAAGCGCTGCAGAAAACCGATCTAGAGGAGAAACTATGCATTGGAGGAACGGGCAGCACGTGGCTGAAAATTCTGTGCAAAAACCCTAAAACATCCAGTATATATAAGAGGAAGAGATGAAGAGGCTTGTCCCAAGGGCCAAGCCTCTAGGAGTCGGCCGAACCAGGTGGGAGAGGTGGAATCCACCTCCAATCCTAGTAGGACTAGGATTCACCCTATTTTTGCCTTTTTCCACTTTTTCTCTTTGGGTTTTTTCTCCCTAGCCGCATGGGCTTTGTGTAGGACTTCCACCAGCCCACTAAGGGCTGGTATTCACTCTCCCACAGCCCATGTTGCCTCTTGGGTCGAAATACCCCTCCCGATGGTCTCCCGGTACACTACCGGCACTCCCGGTACACTACGGATGAGCCCGAAACTTTTCTGGCGACGAAAATAGGACTTCCTATATATCAATATTTACCTCCGGACCATTCCGGAGCTCCTCATGACGTCCGGGATCTCATCCGGGACTCCGAACAACCTTCGGTCACCACCATACATAACTCTATACTATTGAAACGTCACCAAACCTTAAGTGTGCAGACCCTGCGGGTTCAAGAACTATGTAGACATGACCGAGACACATCTACGATCAATAACCAATAGCGGGACCTGGATGCCCATATTGGTTCCTACATATTCTACGAAGATCTTTATCGGTCGAATCTCTATGTCAAGGATTCAGTTAATCCCGTATGATGTTCCCTTTGTTCTTCGGTATGTTACTTGCCCGAGATTCGATCGTCGGTATCTCCATACCTAGTTCAACCTCGTTACTGGCAAGTCTCTTTACTTGTTCCGTAATACAAGATCCCGCAACTAACACTTAGTCACATTGCTTGCAAGGCTTATTGTGATGTTGTATTACCGAGTGGGCCCTGAGATACCTCTCCGTCAGACGGAGTAACAAATCTCAGTCTTGATCCATGCCAACTCAACAGACACCCTCGGAGATACCTGTAGAGAACCTTTATAGTCGCCCAATTACGTTGCAACGTTTGATACACACAAGGCACTCCTCCGATGTTCGTGAGTTGCATGATCTCATGGTCATAGGAACACATACTTGACATGCAGAAAATAGTAGCAATAAACTGACACGATCATATGCTACATTTGTAGTTTGGGTCTTGTCCATCACATCATTATCCTAATGATGTGATCCTGTTATCAAATGACATCTCATGTCAATGGCTAGGAAACTTTGACCATCTTTGATTAACGAGCTAGTTCACTAGAGGCATACTAGGGACAGTGTGTTGTCTATTTACCCACACATGTAATGTGTTTCCAATCAATACAATTATAGCATGGATAATAAACGAATATCATGAACAAGGAAATATAATAATAAACACTTTATTCATTGCCTCTAGGGCATATTTCCAACATATATCGTTCAAGGGGACCTCCAATGCTACCGTCACTGTGCACTCCTGGAAGTAGTGTCGGAGTTTCCTTGATGCCATGAATATTGTATAGGCAATTTTTTGATAATGCGGATATCTGGACTTGCACTGTGCTAGCACCTCTGACACATAGTATACCGGCTTTTGGGTCCGGAATTGATGCCCCTCCTCATCTTGTTCAATGACAAGCACCACACTGATGACTTTGTTGGTTGCCGATATGTATAACAACATGGGCTCACCGCCGCCTGGTGTCGTGAGTATGGGGTTGGTTGCCAGTATTGCTTTTATTTCTTCCAACGCAGCCGCTGCTTCATCGGTCCATTCGAAATTGTTGGTCCGTTTCAGCAGTTTGTAGAGCGGTAGAGATTTTTCTCTGAGGCGGGAGATAAAGCGGCTTAGTGCCGCTACGCACCCGGATAGCCTCTAGACATGCTTCAGCTCCATGGGGATTGCAAGATCTGATAGAGCACGGATTTTAGCTGGATTTGCCTCTATTCCTCTATGGGAGACGATGAATCCAAGCAGCTTACCAGAGGGAACTCCAAATACACATTTTTACGGATTGAGCCATATATCATATTCGCGTAAATTAGCGAAAGTTTGTCGTAAGTCGTCAATCAATTGGTCGACGTGTTTGGTTTTGATTACCACATCATCCACGTATGCCTCGATGGTCTTGCCGACCTGTGTAGAGAAGCAGGTTTGGATCATGCGCTGGTATGTAGCCCGAGCATTTTTAGCCCGAAAGGCATCGTGTTGAAGCAGAATGGCCCGTAGGGGGGTGATGAAAGCCGTAGCAGCTTGATCGGATTCCTTCATTTTAATTTGATGGTATCCGGAGTAAGCATCGAGGAAACACTACAGATCGTGTCCGGCTGTGGCATCGATGATCTGGTCTATGCGTGGTAAGGGGAAAGGGTCCTTGGGGCATGCTTTATTAGGATCTTTAAAATCAACACATAGCCGCCAGGACTTGTCTTTCTTAGGTACCATCACCAGGTTTGCCAGCCACTCGGGTTGTTTAATATCCCGAATAAATCTAGCCTCAAGCAGTTTGGCTAACTCTTCACCCATGGCCTGGCGTTTGGGTTCGGAGAAGCGGCGTAGAGTCTGTTTCACGGGCTTAAAGCCCGGAATAATGTTTAGGCTATGTTCGGCTAGCCGGCGTGGGATTCCAGGCATATCAGTAGGATGCCGGGCAAAAATGTCCCAATTCTCGCGGAATAAATGCCGCAAAACTTCGTCCATAAGGAGATCTAGCTGGGCTCCGATGGATGGTGTCTTATTGGGGTCCGTTGGATGCACCTGAAATTTAATGATTTCCTCTACGGGTTTGAAGGATGTAGACTTGGGTCTTTTGCTAAGGATCACATCGTCTCTATTGACTATCGACCGTAGAGCGGTCAACTCTTCGACGGCGAAAGTTTCTGCTAGTGCCTCGAGGACGAGCATTGTCGTTTTGTTTTCGGCCCGAAGGGCTATGTCCGGATCACAGGCGATCGTGATCACTTCGTTTGGTCCTGGCATTTTTAGTTTCATGTACCCGTAATGGGGTATAGCCTGGAACTTTGTGAAGGTGTCGCGTCCCAATAGGGCATGATAGCCACTTGGGAAGGGGGCGATATGGAAGAGAAGTTCTTCAAATCGGTAGTTTTTGGGTGTGCCGAACACCACGTCCAGGATGATACATTCGGAACAATGGGCCTCCTTTCCTGGGATAATTCCCCGGAATGTTGTGTTGCTACTTTCGATGCGGGATCGGTCGAACTGCATTTTTTTCAGAGTGGCCTCGTATATGAGATTAAGACCACTGCCGCCATCCATTAGCACCTTATGTGGCTTGTATCCATCAATCATGGGATTCAAGACTAGAGCGTCCGGTGAATGACCGGAAAGAATGGGCGGCCGGTAAGTGTCCCCGAAAGTAATCGGTACGTCTGCCCATGGGCTAGTGGCTGCCACGTGGTAGACTTGCTCATGCTCCTTAAGAGCTCTCTTGTGCCTGTTCCTCGAAGGGAAGATTTCGTAGACAGTCAGGACTCCGGCATTAAATCTGGGCGGTGAAGGAGAACGTCTACTCAACAGAGGTGTGTCGAGGATGGCCTTGCCACTTTTTGTGACTTGCCTGACGACCCAACAAGCTCGAAGGCTGTGCGTTGGGTTCGCATTTAGTAATACAGTATGTATGGGGCAGGGTTTATCCAAAATCCCGTCGAGGACAGTGAATGCCCTGATAGGGGCTTGTTTCTTTTTTCGACGGGTTCATACCTGGCCGGCCGATTTGGAGGTGTCCTCTTTTTCCAAGCTCCTCTAGGGTGTTTAGAGGATTTTGGTTCCGAGAACAGCCGCTCGAATTGCCAGACACTCTCCATGGCATAGTACTTGTGTACCAACTCGGATAGCTCCAAGAAACCGCTTATGCGTCGGCGGGCTAGGACATTGAGAATACCCTCGTCATTGCAATTGTGAATAAAAATTGCTGTTAAATCTTGGTCGCTGAGACCTTTTACTCTACTCCTAGAGAGTATGAGTCTTTCCCAAAAGTGGTGGACTGATTCTCCTCGTAGTTGTTTTATGTCTTGGAAGTCCGGAGATACGAGCTTCGATGAAAAACCGGGATTATCATCCTGGGAGGTGAGTGGGCAAAAATAGGGTTCTACGCCATGTTGAGTATTCGGGAATACAAACTCCGAATTGTGGCATAGATCTGGGACCGATGACGGCCCGATTTTGAGGTAATTCCCGGCGCCTGGCTCGTCTGTGTAGCCTTGGTGATCAAAGACCGGGGTGTAAACTGTTTTAATTCCGTCTATTGGGAAGAATCTGCAGTCGGACACTCGATAGTAGCGACAAGGTGGGTGACAGGAGGGACGTGAATCTCCCTATCATCGGGTTTAATCCCGAGCCGGTCATAGATCGAATCCTGGTCATCCAATATAGGGATTGCTTCGAGTCAATCAAACAATTCATTTAAGAACGAAGCGATGGCAAGGTGTGTGTCGCTGATACGAGTGGATTCATCAAGTGGTGTGACGGTTCCAGAGTCACGCCGAAGCGGATCTACGTTCTGTTCCCCCACGGGACCTGATGACCCGGACGTCAAAGCATCCAGACTTGCAGGACTTCCTTCAAAGGTTGAGGGTTCCATCAGAACGAGTGTCCCCCGTGAATCAGCCACGAACTCTAGGGTTCCGAACTTGATACTTTGATTCGGGGAAAACCTTCCGATCTGGCCATGACGGCTGATCGGGTTGGCATCCGACAAGATGCCATTGCTAGCGAAACTCTGATCGGGGGCGAAAGTCCCCTCGATGCAGATCTTGCCACCTGCGACGAGGCAAGCCATCAATGCCTTCGGTGCTCATAGTGGAACTCTCAATGAAAGCACCAATGTCGATGTCAAAACAGGCGGATCTCGGGTAGGGGGTCCCGAACTGTGAGACTAGGATCGATGGTAACAGGAGACGAAGGGGACACGAGTTTACCCAGGTTCGGGCCCTCCTATGGAGGTAGTACCCTATGTCCTTCTTGATTGTATTGATGGTGTAAGGGGTTACAGAGTTGATCTACCTCGATATCGTATGTCTAACCCTAGATGAGTTGTTCTATCTCTACGCCCTAAAACCCTCCGGCTTATATAGATGTTGGGGGTGCCCTTGGCTTACACATTGTCGGTAACATGCCGAAGAGATAACTTGCCTAACTACATCTAATAACTTGGAGAACACGTCCGGACTCCATGAAGCTTCCATCCTAGCACAGATGGTCCTCGATCCTCCAATGCTTGCCTTGCGGCCCATATAGTCCGACCCATGAATAGTGGTCGGCTATCCGAGGACCCCCTAATCCAGGACTCCCTCACAATGGGAGCATCATGAAGCATATGAAAAGCACATTTAATTCTAACCCACTTCATGTGCATAGGTATTTTGTGAGCAATCAGTTTATGGGATCAAGAATCAACTAGCATAGGAAGGCAAAACAAGCATATCTTCAAGATTTTCAACACATAGGGAGGAAACTTGATATTATTGCAATTCCTACAAGCATACGTTCCTCCATCATAATAATTTTCAGTAGCATCATGAAGGAATTCCACAATATAACTATCACAGAAAGCATTCTTTTCATGATCCACAAGCATAGAAAATTTACTACTCTCCCCACAAGCAAACTTATTATACATGATGGTGTATCATCGAATACTATAAATTGTTTCCATAGTAAAAGAGTGATGTTCATAAAAAGGTTTATCATAATTATGACAAGTTTTATAATAATAATAATCACTACTTTTTATAACATAAGTATCATCACCATGATCATCATAAGTAGGAGGCATGCGATCATCATAACAAATTTGATCATTTGAAGCAGTAGGGGGGCTAAAAATATCATCTTCATTATGGATAGCATCCCTAAGCTTGGGACAAACATTAATCACAGCAAATATATTCTCAAATATGTCATTCTCATCAAGCATAGCATCCCCAAGCTTGTGGTTTTGCAAATCATTAGCATACTCATCAATAGCATGAATGGCACCAATAGTGTAACAGTTATTATCATCATAATTTTCCAAGTTAGTGCCAAAAAGATTTTCAATATGTTGGTGTACTAAGAACAAGGGTCTCTAGTACCCAGACTTGTGCACAAGCAGCCGCAACCCGCAAGCCGGCAAACCCTTGTCGAGCTCGCATTAACCTCTGGACAACTAGAAACAAAGACTAAAGCGGACGGCAAGCCTCCTTGCCAGTCGAAGGAACCCAACAGCAAAGACCACCCGGCAAGATTCCAGCCCGCCAAGCCCCCGCTCCACCTCACCAGGCTGATTGTCTACATCAGCTGAGGTGTCAAGCAGGCAGGCAATTAGGTGAGGCTGGTCGGGATGCATGGAGGAAGCGATTGGTCTGCAGCAACTTTAATGACACCCATCACATAGCATGGCGAAGGAATAAGAGGTAGTTGGGTGAATGACATAGAAGGAGAGGCAATCCTTGCCGAGGAATGTCGCTAGCGCGCCACCTCATGGTGCATTCAATGTGCTTGTCCTAATTCGTCAGAGTTAGGTGTTTCCCACTACCAACCCTGACAACAGCCTTAGTAGCTGCAGCATGCAGTGTACATGCATGTAAAGACCATATTAACCATTGTGGTAACCCCTTGGACTATAAAAGGAGGTCCAAGGCTACCTTTGGAAAGGTCGACTCTCCGTTCATTCTACACGCTTAGCTACATCCACGTGCATCCTTGCCGAGCAAGGGCTCCTGTACTATGAACGTAAATACAATCCACCAAACACACAAGACGTAGGGTATTACGCTTCCGAGCGGCCCAAACCTGCCTAACACACTGTGCATGCAGTAGCCGTTGGTGCTCTTTGTGTACCCGAACTCCTCGCTGAACCGCAAAAGGGGCCTTGCCGGTCCCATAGATCGTCGCACTCCCGACACAATATTGTAAGGAATATCATTATCTTCCCAATCATAATCATCACAACAAGTAGTAGGTATAACAACATAAACATCAAGTGTATCATTGTCCACACTACTTTCGATTCATTCTCAACAATGATAGGAGCAACATTATTTGACAGGGTTACCTTTTTACCTTTACTTTTTCTTCTCTTCTTCTTCTTCTTTACCACATTTTGTGTGGGTTTAAGTAATTTTTTCGAGCTCCTTCGTGAAGATATTGGTTCGATGGGAAGCTCCTCCTTGCAACATGATTCATTACGAGAAACAATAGGAGGGTATTGGGAGACCTTTACTCTTTCATTAGTATTCCTTTTATATTCTATTGGTTTTCCCGAGTTTCTATAGTTGGCAATATAAGGATTCTCATTGTAATTTACTATGAAAAACATATAGATTTCTTGTAGATTAGTTTCATTATCATCAGTGATAAGGAATTTATCAAACCAATCATTTTTACATGACAATTCTTCAGACTCCAGAAATAAACAATGTTCATTGTAGAGTTCACCAGAGATCAAATTATAACAAAATTTGGAAACAGTTTGATCATGAAAATGCATGCATAGAAAATTAAGGTGACCAACCTTATTACAAAGTTCACAAGTAATGGGATGAAGAGAGCATAATCTTGTGGCAAATTCATCTATCACTTTAAGCCACCAATTAGTTTGATCATGTTTATGCTTCTTACAAAATCTATCATCCCTATATGGCACAAAAATTGACATGCTTATAGGAGGGTATTGGGAGACGTTTACTCTTTCATTACGAGAAACAATAGGAGGGAATTGGGAGATCTTTACAAATTTTATTCACTCCACAAAAATTGACATGCTTATAGGAAATCTTCTTATCATGACCAGTGCAATCATCATTAGCATCATAGACATTCAGAGAATTCATACAAACAATATTGCTATCATGCTCATCGTTCAAGGATCTCACATTAAGCATTTTTATAAATTCTTCCTCTAACAATTGATCACAATTTTCCAAGCCATCATTTCCACGAAAGACACTAAAAGACGAAGCATTTGAGGCCACCTCAATTCCATTTTTTTGTATTTTTCTTTTACAAAACCAAACTAGTGATAAACAAGAAACTACAAAATTTAATTACAATATCTAAAGATATATCTATAAGCACTCACCTCTCCGGCAACGGCGCCAGAAAGACCTTGATGTCTACTAAACAACTTTATTCTTGTAGACTCTATTGGGCCTCCAAGCACAGAGTTTTATAGGACAGTAGCAATTTCCCCTCAAATGGATGACCTAAGGTTTAGGAATCCATGGAAGGTGTAGGATAAAGATGGTCCCTCTCAAATAACCCTGCAATCAAATACACGTCCTTGGACTAAAGTTTTTCCTTCAAACAACCATGTCCGTTTAGAGTGTATGGTCAAAGTTTTTCCTTTAAAAAATTAACATTTTTCAAATGCCCGATTAACAATTTTTAAATACTAGTTAATTTGTTTCAAAACCTTGGATTAATACTTTTTAAATAGATATGCAAGATTTTTCACACACATTGTATATTTTTTGTATCTATAAGGATGAGAAATATTTTCCTCAATACACATTTAACATATTTTAATACATGGTCAAAGTTTTTTTCTATACACATTTAACATTTTTCAAATGCTTTCAAATTGTTGATTGAATTTTTTGAAATACTTGTTTATCATTTTATTGAAGGCTTCTTTAACATTTTTCTAAATGCTGCAATTAATATTTTTAAAATATTTTTTCAAGTTTTTCACAAACATTGTATATTTTTTGTATACTACGTATACATGATAATCACTTTCTTAATACACATGCTTGGTTAACGTTTTTCAAATACAAGTTTAACATATTTTTAATGCATGGTCAAAGTTGTTTTACTTTACACATTTTGCATTTATTAAATGCTTGATTAACAACTTTGATGTATTTTTAAAAATATTTTTCAATGCTGAGATTAAAAAAAACAATACATGTTCAAAATATTTCACACATGGCATATTTTCATGTCCGAGAAATATTTTCTTAATACAGATTTGACATTTTTCAAATACTCGGTTAACGGTTTTCAAATACAAGTTCAACATTTTGTGAAGACATGGTCAAATTTTCCTTTACATACTTGAAATTTTCAATTGCTTGATTTAAAATTTAAAATACTTGATTTATTTTCAAATGCTTGGATGAATATTTTTGAAATACATGTTCAACTTTTTCATACACCTTTTTTATTTTTTTCAGACATGATTGCTATTTTCTCTATAGACATTTAGCATTTTCAAATTCTTGGTAAATATTTTTTTAAATTTGTTTATTTATTATGTTTTTTAATGTATTTATTTAGAATATTTGTAGGCCTAATTGAAAGCTTAAAAAGGAATAAAAATTAAATAAAAATTATAAACGTAAATTGGAAAAATACGAATGTGGCCTTCTGAGTGCCTGGGCCGGGCCATCTAGTGCTCGGCTTGACGCTAGGCTTCCTTATAGCGAGACACATGGGCATCCGTTAACTAGGATTTGCCGTGTACTCGCAGTTTTAGTTGCAATATAAGTTGGGCCCAAGGATGCATGTGGCTCAAATAAGAGAGAGAGAGAGAGAAGTAATCAAGGGTTACCCCTTGCCTGAGCCCACTTAGGTGGTCCTTGCATACTGGTGCTCCCTCAGGATTTCCTTATTATTTTTTCCGTGAGCATTTTTGGGTTTTAGATGGTTTTTCCCGATGGTTTTTCCTAGGTTTTGAAGGGAAAAAATAGATTGAAAGAATGTTTTTTTCTGTTGTGAAGCTGAGAGTGATATTTGTAAGGGGTACCTTTTAGTTTGTGATCTCCCAAAAAAGGAAAACTATTGGTCATTCCTTTCTAATTGTTGGGCTTCCATTCGGAAAGAGAACTTCGCCTAGTAAGGTTCCCTGTAATGCACAACCCGACCGCCAGGATTATATCTCGCATTAAGCGAGAGCTCCTTTCATCTTGCTGAAGCTTTTGCCCAACGCTGTAGCTACTCGGTCGGTCCAGTTCTATATGTTTTTTTCATTTGTTTCTTTGTTTTTTTCTATTAATTTTCATTCTCCATTTTTTCTACATGTCAACAATTTTTTTCTAATACATGTTCAATATTTTTTTAATACAAACTTATTTTTTTTAATACATACTCAACTATTTTTCTATACTCATTTTAAGCATTTTCTAAATGCTTGATTAACATTTTTCAAATACAACATTAACATTTTTAATACATTGTCAAAAAAATCTATACACATTTTAAACTTTTTAAAAAGTTTGATTAACAATTTCCAAATATAAGATTAGCATTTTTCTAATACCTTCTCAACATTTGTTCTATCACATTAAAAAAAATCAAATGCTTAATTGACATTTTTAAATGCAACATTAACATTTTTAACACATTGTCAATAGTTTTTCTAAACACATTTAACATTTTTCAAATGTTTGATTAGCATTTTTCAAATAATTGTTCAACACTTTTTCAAATGCTTGATTAACAATGTTCGAAGAAGGGCAAGACGACAAAGGCAAGAGGTCCTGCTTTCTCAAAATTTAAGGACATTTTGTTGGTCAAAGCTTGGTTGGCCACAACAATGGATCCAACGTGCGGCACCGAGCAAAAGGGGAACACGTATTGGGAGAAGATTTGGAAGAAGTATTACGAACAAAAGAAGTATGTGGAACCGCATTCTATAGAGACCACCCGTAATGTGTCATCTCTCCAACATCGATGGGGGTCATTCAAGGGGAAGTGAACAAGTACGTCTACTATTACGCACAAGTGACCAAACGCCCACAAAGTGGGATGGGAGTGGCAACTAATGTAAGCTAAATTGCCTCATCTTGTTGTCATTTGAATAAATTTTTGTGTTTGTATTTTTGTGCCCATAAGTATGTTGTTTGGTAGACGGCGGTGGCGGCCACTATGTATCACGAGCTCGAGAAGAAGCCGTTTGCTTTTAGTCACTGTTGGCTCGTATTGAATGGCAAGCCAAAGTGGACACAAGTTGTGACCGATCTCAAGGCTAGCAAGAAGAGGAATGATGACTCAATCTCCCACCAACCCATTGGGTTGGACGATAAAGAGGATGATGTTGTCGTCACGAATGAAAGAGCCACCGTGTCAAAGGATAACCGACAAGTCATGAGAAACAAGTGGGAGAAGGCACGGATAGCCCGTGACGCCGCAACTACAAAAATGTCGTCCACATGGACGGGCATTTTTTCGATGAGGGAGGACAAGAAGAAGGAGAGGTACAAGCTCATGTTAGATGCGCAAAAGGAGATGATGGATTGGGACCGGAGGAGGGCGAAGAAGAAGTTGGAAATTAAGAGGGAGAAGAACGAGTTGGGGAAGCAAGAGGCGGCGATCAAATGGGAACTTGAGAAGGCCAAGACATTTGGCAAGATTGAGATAAAAAAGGAGCGGTTGCAACTCGCAAGGGACACGGAGTATGCCAAGATCACGTTTGCGGACGACACCCATATGGATGGGCATGCAAGAAGTGGCTTGCGAAGAAGAAGGAGATCAACGACCGTACGACACACGAGGAGGCGAGGACGGCTATAGCAACGGATCATGCGGTCCGGATGCACCGAAGCAGGACGAGCAAACGACATGGATGGCCACGTCCGGCCAGTGATCCGACAAGCACCCCTTTTCGCTCGGACATTGATTTCATTTTGACATGTTCGGTTTGTTGAATTGTGATTTGATTTGCGTTGTTTCAAACTGTTAATTTCGGACAATTTGTATCAGATGTCGACATGCATAAATTGCATGGATTTAAGGTTTGACATTTAAGGTATATGGATGTATGACGCACATATGAAGGGTCGACAGATGTTGTCTGTGGACATGTCCGGATGCGTTCGCGGACATATAATGCATGCTTTGCCAAGTTATAGATGCTCTAATGGCCCATCATATGTATGCAGTACAGTACATGTTTCCTTGGGGACTAGGAGCAGCACCGTCAATCAAGCCTTGTTTTGGTACGGGTCATGTGGTTCAGCATAGAGTGGAGTCTCACGCCCAGAACGGATTCTTCTTGTGTCAGAAGCCTTCCGAAAAGCATGTACATCGAAGGATAATATGCGTGGCACACTGATGTGCTGCTCGTTGTCCACTTCTTTTTCCCCAGCTTTGCAAACTTTACAGTACAATCTTTCTGTCAGGCTTCAGGAAAGCAGGAGCTATTTTCTTTCGGAGGCACTGGTTGGCACTGGCACTATAGCTATAACGACATATGCTCTGCTGCTACGCATCAACGATCTCTACTACTCCATCAATTACCACGGCAGAGAATCTAATTCGTATTCGTAGTAGGTGGTAGTAGCAGCACATCCTTCTCCGTGTGAACTCCGAACTGAATTTTCTCCAATTGATGCCACCTCGGAAGCTACAAAAGCCCCATTGTCTTTGGCAACACTGACAACGACGCGCCTGCGTGTTCACTGTATTATTGGTTATAGTACAGCACCATCACATTATGAGAACAATTCATTTCACCACTGACGCCCTTCGGGCAGGTGTGGTGTATGAATCACGAGTCTTGTGTTCTTTCGGCTAAAGTATTAGTCATGTAGGAGCGCCCGAACGCTACTTTGATTCCGCCTATTGAACCAGGCAAGAAAAGCAAAGGATTCTTTGGAGATATCGGGCACGCTTTTACGGGCATCGTTTTGAGCCGGATCTCCAAAGGAGAAGCCTTCCATCCCTGGTGCTATGCAGTTGCATGCAACTCAAGCAGCGAACACCAACAGCAGCATCAACATCGGCCAGCGACAGAGGGAATGGCACGAGGCGCCCCTCCCCTTTTGGCGCCAACATTCTCGATCGATGCGCGGCGAACATGCGACCCACCCGGCGCGCGCGGTGAACTCCAGCCGGCCGGCCGGCCATTTGGATGGAAGATGCTCCGTCAGATGTCCGAGCGGAGAGAGTTGGATTGGGTTTAGATTAGATTAGATTAGGCCGATCGATCAATCATGGTATCACGAGTATAATAACAAGACGATGCTTCACGCGTTGCCGTGAAAACCTTGTTAAGCAAAATGTATGAATATATGATAGAAGACTAAAATTACATTACATCATTCATTGGATAAAAAAGTCATGCATGGGGTGATATGTTTTGCATGAAGATATTAATGAAAAAGTTAACTTATAACTTAATGATGTGACATTATTACATGAAAAAGAAAATTAGCTAATGAATTGTAACTATTTAAGAATATAAGATACGACGAAGAAGAGCCAGCAAAGTACACGGCTTCAGGGATTTCTGCAGGCAGGCGGCTGCAAAGCCTGCAACCGGCCGCTACTTGAGGTCATGGTGGCATCATGGGACCTTTTTATAGTAGTATAACTCTGATGGATGGATGGATGGATGCATGGATCGATCGGGTGATCCACCACCGCGATTCGATCTGCGGTTAAGTTAGCTGCAGGCTGCAACGGCTGCATCATGCCGTGCCTTTACGTAATATATATACTCTTTTTTTACTCCCCAAGTTGCTCCATCTCGGCGGATGGGGCCAGCTGCAGCTACGAGTGATCGACCGGGCGTATCGTCTTCACAATTAACACCGGGCGCCAGCCCGTCCCACGCGCGAACGTGGACGAGGTGTCAAATCGGGCAGGCAGGCAGGTAGATTGAGATTCACTCGCGATCGAGGCCTGTCTGTCAGATCTGGATGCGCCCCGGCCGTGATCGGATCTAATCACCTCTCCTCTCCTCAGCACTGGTTAACTGTTTTCAGCGGCAGTAAGATTCTACCATACCAGTACTGACCTGTGCATGGCAAAATAGTAAGCCTCACGAGTCACGAGTGACGACTGCTACAGGCAGGCAGGCCGTAGTGGGACGGCATGCCCGACCATGCCAGACCGAGCGCGACGCGGGAAACGCGAGGAGATCGGCCAGTGGACCGTCCGGCGGCCAAACTCGGCGTCGGCGATACTGCGCCGCGCGCGGGCGCGGGACCGGCCGGGGTAGGCTGCGCGCGCGCACGCGCACGGATGGCACGGAACGCGACCGGCGGCGCGAGCGGACGGTTCTGACCTGTCGGCGCGGGTGAAGGGCGGATCACGGTGACTGCTCATGATGGGTTACGGTGGCCTAAGCGGCGGCGTGCGACGGCGAATAATGGTGGTGTGTCACGCTTTATGTGGAGGTTGACAGTTGCAACCAACCAACCATGCACCACCCCGGCCCCGGGCCTATGCCATAGCTCGTCTCGTGGGCGGGAGATGGGGGCGATGTGGTGCCGTATACCTCTGCACGCATATGCATCCCACTCGTCCACCTACATGCAAGTGCTCCCATGCTAGCTCGGCACAGGCATGAAACCATGTGTGCAGCTAGCTAGCCCGCCCGTTACAGTTGAGCGGCAGTACATCATGGTAATCATAGCACACAACGTGGCATCTTTACGCACGTACGGCACGGGATGTGATACGAACATGGTTATATTCCCGGACGGGTCCTTGGGCCCTGGCTGCCTATCTTTTACGTGCAGCTACAGCCTCATTACTAGCTGCTGCTGTTACCCAGCCCACTCTAACCTAAGCCTGAGATGGATTGTTAAGGAGGCGTCCTAATCCCTGCCCTGCAAGGATTCGGCCGTACCTGCAGTGCGGTGCTAGCACTTGTGCGTTCGCGTTGCGTCAAGGGACCACCACGGCATGTGGCGAGAGATAGTAGCTAGCTACTACTTGCGTGAACAGTAGCCACGTCCCCAGCTCATCCGCCCTGGAGCTCCGAGGGTTTGCATTTGCACTTGCATGGCCTACGTGTCAGAGGTCCGATGATCGTACGTGGTAACTCCCGTTTTACGTCGGCAGCGGTGACCGCGCACGCCGGGCGCGTGCGCGCGCCGGGCGCGTGCGCGCGCCCTCTCACGTCACGTAATCGACCGCCGATTTACATGGACGGAGCAGCAAGTTACCCGGCCAACGATCGCATGGTGGGTCGACAGGATCAGTGGAGATCGATCGACCGGTTGGCTTGGAACAGTGGGGTGTGCATGACATGATCGAGGCCATCGATCAGTGCCTGTCACCTTCGATTTTCCGGTAAGCTAAGCAGGGGCATCTAGCGCCGATGGCGACCGTGTCAGACTGTCACTCACTCGCACGGGACGGGACGGTCGATGCGCGCCACGCTGGCCGTAGAAGATCCAACGCCATGAGCTAGCTAGCTGGGTTTTGTCGAGTATCGCGGGCGTTAATTGTTGTGTCAGGTTCCGTCGTCCGTTGCTCCGGGCGGGGCCCCGGGGCAGGCAGGCAGCGAAACCGTGAGTGACCGCGGGCGTACGTGTGCCTGCCTTTCTGTCATGCAATCCGTACCAGCGGCCAGTGAAATTCGGTTGTACTGGTACTCCTCGCATGGAACCCGGCCGATCTGACACCACAGTGGTGGCGCCAGGCGTGTGGCAGCAGATAGTACTTGCGCCGAGCCTGAGAGAGAGAGAGAGACCGTCTCTGACAGCCACACAAGAGCTGCCCGCAAAGCGTGCGTTCATTCACATCAGTTGGTGCCTGCCTGCCCGCCCGCCCGCCCGCCGGTAATGAATGAATGGATGAATGGATTACACATACGGCCAGCGATCGACGCTGTTCACAGCCTCTCACAAATGCGTCTCGTGTCGTGCCAACGGTCCAAGAGTAGCGGTTTGGTTGGTACGTAGAGACGAGTAGGGTAGTGTCTGGGCGAAGAAAAGCATTTGGCTTGGGTACGTACGTACGTACATAGCGTAGCTAGCCCCGCGCGCGCGCGCGCGAGGCGGTGCTCGAAGGATCTAGCGCACATGGCGACATGACGAGGAGGAGGCGAAGGCCCCGGCGGCTTTCATTCCGCGGTACCACTGTCTGCCCGTTCTCACCGTACTCTGCACAGCGCGATCGTATCGCCCTCCCGCGCAGCCAGCCGACACACGTACACGAGGCCTGCGTGGCCGTGGTCGTGGCCGCGCGTCGCGTTGATGAATCATGAATCAATCGATCGATCGATTTACCCCTTCCCCTGTTGGCGCCACCGGAGGAAGCCCGTTTTCAGGCCGGCCGGCCGTCCGTCGCCGGTTGATCGAGCGCCTTGCACGGGCTCAGACTAGACCGCGCGTACAACGCGGCAGGCGAAGGCCAGGCTGGTCCGGGCGTCGCAGGCCGCTAAAAAGGAAGGCCATCCAGCCAGGCAGAGGCGCGGGGGGCGGGGAACAGGGTAACATGGAGATGGAGGCCGCCGTGCCGGGTGGTGCGGTTTAACCCACGCCCGGGTCGGGAGCGCGTCCTTTTGCGGAAAGCCAGCCGCTTTTGCCATGGCCACACACCCAACCATGCGATCGGCGAGCTCGTAGCCCTAGCGCGCGCCTGTCTGGCGAGGAGATGGACGGATGGATCGACCGTCCAGGATGGAAGACACAGGGTCATGTGCCCGCATGAGCGCGGGACGAGTGAGTGAAAGCCAACATGACAACCCCCCGCCATATGACATATGTAGATGGGCGGAACCAAAGTGGCTGACAGTAAACGAAACCGAAGCGGAATCCAAGCTTGTTCGATCGGCGAGGTCCGTTTCTAGGCAGCATCCAGATGCGATCCGATCCTTGTGTGCCGTGCCCTGCATAAACAAAGAAGAAGGGGAAGTGGAGCTCGGAGGAAAGAAATAAAAAGACCAGGCTGCTGCTACAGCGGCAGTGTGGTCCTGATGGATGGAATGGATGGATGGACGGATCGAAGATGGCGCCGCGCATCCAAGGTGGAGTGAGGGACGACGAGCGATGGGCCAACCTCACGCTTGTTGGAGCCAGCCCATCCCTTCCTTCCACACGGTCCCCCCGGCAGCCACATATGGACGCTCTCCACCATTTTCTTTCTTTCTTTCTTTCTTTTCTGCGAGTATTTTACATGGTCAAAATCATATCAGAACTTGAATTATAGTAGTGGTATACGCTAGAGCACAGGAATAACTCGATTAGCGTAGAGTGGTTGTCGCCAGACAGTGGATCATCAATTCCTCAATTAACATAAACCTTGATGAACACTGCCATTCATTGAATAGGTTAGAGAGCTGTCGATTCTGCGGACGAACTAATCAATCATATATTCATGGCACAAGCGCTTGTCTTCTAGTGCTCTTCCGGCGCTACATCGTATGCAATCCAGTCGATCGTCTCGCCATGGCGCTTAATAATAACCTGAACGATTTGACAGCTTGTGCCCGTGTTACACAGGGCAAGAGAGAGAGAGAGAGAGAATGTGTTCGTGGTGAGTCCGTCGTTGACTAGCAGTTCACAATTTCAAGGATTGCAGAGAATTAGACGCGACAGTAACATTTCCAGTCCCCGGCCCAGCTTTAACAACTGCACAGAATTAGTTAGACGTGCCTGACAGTAACATTTCGGAGTCCCTGATGTCAGAAAAGAGACGTGCGATAACGGGAAAAGTGTCAACTGTCAAGGCGCATCATATTTCTACGACTGAACTGAAAGCGGGCCATACCTACATGAAAAAAGAACAGAAGCTTGACTTTGTTGCCATAAGAAGCAAACACTATTTAATATTTATGCATGCATCGCCGGATCAAGATAATTATCTGGAGAATATATAACCAGCGTCATGCTAGCTAGCTAGGCATGGTTATGGGCCTAGTTTATCTCATCCAGTATCTTGTCAATGATTTAACTATCCAATATCTAAACTGGAACAATTGTTTTGTTTTAGATATATATTACTAACGAACTGTACATGATTGTTGTGTTGCTGTTGCTGCTGCTGTTGCTGTTGTTACAGCTTGTAATTATGCTTTCCCGGACCGCTGCGGCGTCCAGCCTGTATCTGCTTTCCGCCTCATTTCTTCAGCAACAATCAAGATAGGCACGTTCTAACTGTTTACTACCATCAGTATAATACAGCGTGTATTGGAACAGATTAAGTATTTTAAATTAAGGTTTCCCTCCCGTCTGAAGAAGAATGAAGGCCGACAGGAGAGTTTGCATGATCACTTGTTGGCTTATTTTAGAAAGTACAGCAACAGGGCAACAACCTGCAGGCTGCCGTTAGTTTCAGATTCCTCTTTGAAATTTAGATGATCAAATTCGGACACCGCGGTGCTGCCTCTGACCGTTTCTATCCGGCGACACATGTAAAACGTTGTCCAAGTTCTCACGTTTAATCCCACAGCATTGCAGTAAATGTTCTCTTCTCGCTGGTGGGTACAAAGGGGGATGGATTTGCACGTTAAACAGGAACTGATGGGTTAGCTGCGTACACTGTTGTTTATTGATCAGATCAGACGCACCTCATACCAATGGGTCCACAGTGCTAGCTGTTTTCTTTATCAGCAGATTTTTCTTCTTCTTCAACGACTCTAATACATTCCTTTCCTTCCAAGGGTCTCCTAATGTCCAAAATTGACTAGACACCGTCACCGCTCCGCTGGCATGTGTTGAATTTACACGATCAACCGAGCAAGTGTTTTTCTTCAGGCTTCAGGCTTCGTCTGCGAGATCGTCGCGCTCGACAAGCAACGATGTGGCTTCTGCGTCCGGGCAAATGCACGGACGGACAATGCGAACGGCATGCTCCTGCACGCCCACAGCACAACAGGATGATGATACGTGTAAATTATACATAGTTTGCTTCATCACATTCCTATGTTGACAGCATCTAAGCAGAGCCAGGACATGAGGCGTTAACCAACTATGTAAACAATGTCAGCCTCGACGACATGTCTGCTGCTACTACCAGCAGTTAAAAAGAAGTTATTTCGTTCCGGCCGCTTTGATATGCGCCCATCATTTGTCTACTTGGAGTTGGAGGTCCACTTTTATAATGCTCCCAAGGGAGGGCATCATCAATCATTATCACCTCGAGTTAAGATGGATCAGGCTGTAGAATCACGGAAACGGAGTACCTGGTGCAGGACGTCGTGCGCCACCTGGATGCACACGAGATTAGATTCCACACCACACACACGCCTCCCTTTTTAACTTTGCTTTGGCAATGATCAACGTACTATGATTACGGTGTAGAACTACCACTGCGGTAGACGGAAGGCTAGGACGGTATTTGATTCCGGCGGTTGTAGTGCCCCTGCGTCGGTGATGGGCTTGGCTGGCTGGCTGGCTGGCAACCAGAATGTGCTATGCTCCAAATCCTACGATTGATTAGAGTCCACGTTGTTACTTTGGCCTAGTCGATTAATGCATGGTGTTATGCTCTCCCGTGACTGAAATTTAAGTCGGTATTCTATAAATATCTTCTTCCCCACTAGCATTCCCTGATTTCACTGTCGACCCCCGTGATGTTTTTGTAATGTTTATTGTTTTTCTTAGGAGTCTTGTATGACGAATCGGAGTGGATGAGCTTCCTAACGAGACTTATCATGTTTGTGTGGCCTCGTCAGATATTCTCCTGTGGAAAATATGATTGACACTCGATGTCTATGACAGACCCAAGACACGGAAGAAGCAAAACAGACATGGTACTACGGTTTGCGCCTATCCCTAAATTTATAATTTGACCAACATAAAATGAGTTGTATAATCTAGAAAATATATCATTAGAAAGTAGACGATTTGAAGTTTCTAACAATATATTTTTTATTTTTTGAAAAGGAATGATATATTTTTATAAAATATAATTTGTATTACGTCGGTATATTTATCAATCTAGATATACGTGCATGCCTTATAAACCGAAAAGGAGTTACTAGCCGCTCACGTCGCATTATTTCTAAGCACCTTAGAGTTTTTTAAAAACTTTGATAACCATTACTAAACGATAATCATATTTGTTACAAGTGACCTTCGCATTATTAGCATGATGCAGATGTTGGGAGCCATCCTTCATTTCGAAAAAAGACTGTTAGAAGCGAAGAAATAAGAAAATCAAGAAGTTTTACTTGCCACGCATGTGAGAGCTTCCTTCTGTAACTAGCTCGAGCGAGCGCGTGCGCAACACCATCGCTTTCTCGGGCAAAATTCTCTATGGTCACCCTACCGAAAAGACTCATGATCTGTCGGAAGTCATGTGTCACAACAACCATCAAAACACGATAGTTAGATGAATCAAGAATGGCTTGGACGATATGACTGTGAGTCATATACCACCGCTACCATTGAGATCCCCAGTTTGTCTGCAAGCCACGGACCCTCAAAATCTATGTCTGCTTCTATTGACGGAACATCAAATGGCGTACTCCTTAAAAGAGCACGACGCAACAATAAAAGCTCCATTTGAATCACGAAGAATGTCCTTTTTGCACCCGATCCCGAGTCAGCGTGAAAACTAGCAATCACTTTTAACTTTATGATACCAATCGATGGTCTTGTCCACTTGATTCTCCTTGTCGATGATTTGGCTTTCAGAGACAAGGAGTTAATCACAATTCCTCTGATACTAGGCGCCGATCTACTTGCAGTTCCCACTGCATCACCGTGAGTCCTTCGACGATCCCACCATAGAAACCAACAGAAACCATAACAATTTCAATCCCATGCACAATAGGTAATACTCTCCCACCCAGCAACTCGCCACATAGTAGGTGTTCTAGGATTACATCACCTGGCCGCTCACGTATTGCAAGAGGTTCCATAAACTCCAGAAAAGAGAGATCCCTCCAAACTTCTTTAGCTACGTCGCACCCAAAAAGCATATGATTCAAATATTTTGGGTCCTTACAACATATTCACATCCCACTAGCGTTTTAATAGGGCCATCATCTAGAATATAGATAAGGAACAATGCCATGTAGAATTCTCCAGTTGAAGATATGGACTTTAGGGGATACATATCTTCCCCACAAGACCTTCCAAACCCGGTGCGGATCCATCCTTCATGTGTCCTCATGAAGATGTGCCCTAGTCCTATATGCGGACCTCCATGCTTCTCGATAAGCTGAACTGACCACGAAGCAACTCAAGGACATAAAATGCCAAGCAATAAAATCAGTATTTTCATATGACGGCAACGGAATTTGCTGGATTTTGACGGTGTCAATGGGCCAAACATTATTTGAAACTAACTGTTCATCTCAGTTTCATGTAATTGGATCAACCAAATCTTGGGTTGTGTCCAGCAAACACTGTCCCCTAGGAGTCATAACCTTGTGGTTAGGATTACCTGGGATCCATTGATATGTACAGATGTTAATTGTAGCACCATCTTCCGGGCGCCAATTAGGTCCTTGCTTGAAAATTTTCAAGCCGCCATTATACTCTGCCACGTGAACACAATGCTCCTTTGTTCCACACTGCATTCAATAGATTACCATCTGGAAAATATTTGTCTCGTAGAACTTGGGTACAGAAAGTTTTAGGCTCGGACACCAATCTCCAACACTACTTGCACGCAAAGCACCTTGGAGTTTATAAGGGATAGAAGACCAGTTGGTTGAAGAGCCATTATTTTATTAACAATTTTGCTATTTTCACTTGATTGAGAAATAATTATTTCCAAGTTAAAAAAGTTTGACTTGCACATCAAGATGAAAATACCAATATTGAAGGGTTTTCCACATCGACCGAGAGGAATAACTATTTCTAACTCGATTATAATATACTCACTCTATTTCTATAGAACAAGATACATTTGGTTTATTTCTAGTATGCTTCCAAACCGCGTTTGCATCCACATTAAATATACCATTTCCATCTTACATCAAAACCACACATAGTTGATTATGCAAAGTTAGTTACATCTTTGGTCCGCCTCCGACATGATCTGTGTCATTTCACTTGGTTCGGAAGCTTTATGAACTCTCTCTGCTCTTTAGGCATGTTCCTATGTGACCTTAAGGACATTTTCAATGAAAATTTCTTTAGAAAGGGTCGTTGTGTTTCTCATAGAAAAAATTCACCTGCTACCAATTCACAACTCCGGGGCTTTCTCCCCGTCCTCAAGAACATGATAGAGCTATTGATAGGCATTGTAATGAACATGATCAGTGGTGAACAATCTGGAATTATAAAAAAATTCACCAATAAAGCACAAAACATCAACTACTAAGCAACAGTTAACGATGGGATGTGATCACGGTAATTGACTTACACTAACTTCTCATGGATGGTGATGGAGATGGAGATGGCATTGGTGTTGTAGATGATAAAGAAGAAGAAGATTGGGGCAAATGAAGGTGATCCCAATGATATATTGGTGCTTGTGACAATGATGGCTTCAAATTCGCGTGATTGGATGGGCCAGATCCTAAGTAGGGTTCTCGGTTCCGCCTGACAGCCAAAAATTACGAAAAAAGTCCGGATGAGATTTTGGAGAAGATGATGGAGATATAGCGTAGATAGGGTACATGGTAAGCACTATTGGCCCCACACACCTTGGAGATGCACCATTAAACCACCTAGGCCCCATAAGCCACTCATTCTCTTGTTTTAGCACATATTTTTTAAGAACAATAAGTCAATTATGAACTCAAAGGGATCCCAATTTCCGCTGGTGAGAATATAGATAGGACGGTGCCCTGCATCGGGGGTGGCTAACCTAAAGGAGCCCGATCTTGATGTCCGACCGGGGGCCTGCAAGTCTCTGGGTAGAGAAAAAATAAATCCTAGGGGGCACCGAAGAACTTCGTGCCCACCAACACAAGGCCGCCGACATGAAAGATCTGATCGCCCTCTCTCTAAACCCTTGACCTCCACTACCTACATAGGGGGAGGTCAGGGTACCCTTAATCCCATCTAATCTCAGATAGCAATTCTCGGTAGCACATTAAACACAAACCCCTCTCATGAGATATCCCTCTACCATGAATAATCAAAGCAAACAAGATGCAGGGTATTACTCTACAGAGGCCCGAACCTAGGTAAAACCTTTGTGCGACTTGAGATCTGAGATTTCCAAACGTGCTTGGACCCATATCAAGAGATCTGCGGTATTTTGCACCATCAGTTGCCGCACCAGGCACGGGCGGCACTGGCTAGAGACAGATCACAGATCGGATCTTCCTTCTCTTCCGGTGGCCTCCCGTCGGGAGAGAAAGCTTAACCTTAGGACCCCTCATGTTCATTGATGACGGCGCGGGTCGGGTCAACATCAACCCACCGAACCACCCTACACACAATCTATGTCGGCAACATCGCCTTCACCATTGACACTCGCGGCGACCTTCGACTGCGCTTGCCACCAATCCAGCACCCAACATGGAGTGCCTCTACAATATCGATGACTCTCACACGGACCAGGCCGCTACTACCTTTTCGGACTACAGAACTCGAGGGATGCAGATCAGCGAGAGGTCCACCAACACCTAGGTCAGAAACCCAATGGTGGAAGCAAAGCCCAGGCGGATGTGCCAGACTTTCGCTTCCCACCCGCATATCTAAAGACCATCAGCGAAGGCCCACAGCCGTAATACATACATGGCATCGGGTAGCCCACATCCTATAAGGCTGCATGAACCAATGAAAAACTTGCAGCTAGTGGCTATGGCTGCGATAATTGTCACATTGACAGTGCACCGAAAGACTATTTCCTTGATGAACCTATCTCAGATTGAATCATAGATACAATGGACCTCCCATTGTTCTCCAACTATGATAACGACGATGAGGACTCGTCATCGCAAGAGCGCGTCGCCACATATGAGGTCAAAGTGCCAGCGCCAGACAAACACGGAGTGAAAAACAACAATAAGCCACCCAACAAGGAGAGTGTCGGCGAACGACAGAGGGTCGCTACAACAAAAAGATGTCCATCAAAAGGCCATAAAAGTGTACGTACTACAGTCGACCTCGCTACACCAAATGATGCTAATGAAAGCAGAGGGCGAAACACGCGACCAGGAAGAACTAAGGTCCAACCACCACAACCGCGACACCAACAATTAGAGCAGAACGTCCATCCACTGAGCCTCGGGTAAATGGTCCGGAGAAGGTGAACACCCTAAACACCAAACCATGGGAATTCTTCACTTCGTAGACTATCGAGTCTCTACTAAACGACAATACAACTTCACCCCTGATCATGACCACCAGGGCCAGCCAACGACTCATCACGCCCATCCAAGGTGATGCTCCGGCAACACTCTCAAGGGAAACCATAAGAATATGTGTGCTAAAGCGGCAAATACGGCTTCAATAGGATGCCCTCAAGACTGTCGCTTGCCAACATGCCGACTTCCGCCTTGGACTAATCCATCGGGTGCGCCGCAAAGCTCGGGCAAACGCTTGGCGTGCTGAGGTTTACAATCGGTATGCCATATCAGGCCCTCGAGAACAGGATAATACAAACAACTCTCCCAATCTAGCCCATTGCATTCAAACATCAGCAACACCGGGGGACAAGCTACATGCTCAACCGGGAAACCAAGCCCTCCTGAAGGAGCTTGCCAGGGTGGTTCACATATTGGCAGGGACGGAAAGCATCCTATAAGTAGATGAAGGGCTCCACCCATATTGCCAGGGTGGTGTAATCGTACGTCCACGTTTATGGAGTCTTCAACCCACGAAGGGTAACGGTCGCGAGAGTCCATGAAGGGCTCCACCCATAAGGGTCCACAAAGTAGCAACCTTGACTATTCCATAATGGCTTCCGTCCATGAAGGACTAGCCTCACTATGGGTAGATCTTCACAAAGTAGGCGATCTCCTTGCTCGTACAAACTTCTTGATTCAACTCCACAACACGAAGTAGGAGGCTCTCGAGCGACACCTAACCAATCTAGGAGGCACCACCCTCCAAAAGGTAATAGGCTCGATAATGACGATGAACTCCTTGCTCTTGTGCTTCAAGATGATAGACTCCTCAACACACAATCACTCTCTCACATATTTGGCTTGGTGGAAGAGATGAGATTGGTGGAAAGCAACTTGGGGAGGCTAGAAATCAAGATCCATATGGTTGGAGTGGAAGATCTTGACCTCTACACAAGGGTAGGTGGTTCTCTCTCAGAAAATTGGATGGGTCAAGTATGGAATAGTTTTGAGTACTTCCCCTCGAGTAGGTGGTGGTGAAGGGGTATATGTACGCATCCCCAAAAATCCAACCGTTACACACAAAATGACCAACTCAGTGACACCGATGTGTTAATCTCGGTGGTACCGAAGTGACCAAAAGGTGGCAACTTTTGAATCTCGGTGAGACCGATATAGGAAACTCGGTTGCACCGATAAGGTGACCAACGGTCAGATTGTCATTCTCAGTGACGTCGATCCAACAATCTCGATGGTACCGATATTGTGAATTTGCATAGCAGAAAGTTGGCAACCTAAACTCGATGGCACCGGTATGGAATCGGTTGCACCAAAGTGGCTAGGGTTTGGCTGAGTCTGTCTGAGGTTGAGAATTGGTGGCACCGGGATGGAAATGTTGGTTGCACTGATTTTGAATATTTGGCTTTGGACAGACTTTGGTGGGAGAGTTTACGGGTGTTTTTGGTGACTATCACTTCTTCACATATGAGCATTTTGTTCATCAACAAAACCTTACCCCCTTTTAATAGTATTGGCTTTCCTATGGACTCAAAGTGATTTCTCACAAATATAAAATGTAGAGTCCTCTTGCTTGAAGCTTGGCCAACCTATTTCCTTGCATCTTGGGGTATCTCCACAATCCTTTTGCCAACCCAACTCTCCATGGACTATTATCTGAAATACACTAGATAAAAGTATTAGTCCAAGAGGCAATGTATGTTGTCATGAATTATCAAAACCACCAAGGGAGCATGTTGTGCTTTCAATCTCCCCCTTTTTGGTAATTGATGACAACATACAATCGAAGCTTCAAATAAAGATATGTGTGGATATAATGAATACTTTGAGAGACACATGACTTAGATTTGCTCCCCCTAAATGTGTGCAGTCCTTTAAAGGATAGTTGCTTTTGAATGCATGGACACACATATGGATGAAGGGATATAAGGAGTCATGTGTATCTTGGATATATGCATCAAAATATAAATGAATGAGATGTGTCCTTGTTCAAGACTTCACTCTTGCAAACAATATGTGCAAGAAGCAAGAGATCATCTTGACCAAGAGTATGATGCAAATACTTACCTTGAGTTCTTGATCATTCTAGTAGTAGAAACACACTTGAGAAAACAATGTTAGGAAACACAAGAGTATTCCACTAATATAAAGACAATAGAACTCAAAAGTACCAAGATATGGCGTACATATAAAAGATGATAATCCTTAAGATTATGTCTCCAAGACCATTTAGAACTTTCTTCCCTTAGATATGAAAGTAGTAGTTCATCCTCTCCCCCTGAATCTCAACATGTAGATATTGGGATTGGATAGGGTGAGAAAAGTTCTAAAGTGAACAGTCAAATAAAATAAGGTCAATAATATTCTCCAAACATGTTTTTCTCCCCCGCTTTGGCATTCTCACCTTGTTTATATAATTAAAAGCTTGATATCTGCTCTACCCCTTAATCATATCTCCCCCTTTGCATAAGCATGTAACTCTCCCTTTAGCATGAAGCTTTGCTATTCTCCCCCTTTGGCATTAATTTCCAAAAAGGTCAAATTTAGGAGTAGGTATAGGGATCATTGACAAGGAAGGGATCCTCGAGAACAAGGGTCATTGAAAGTAGGGTTCATAGAAAAGAACTAAGGGAATCATTGAAGGTAACTTCTCTCCCTATGGCAAATAGTAGTGAGGTCTTGTTAAGTCTTCTTCTCCTTTGAGTTAGGGATCCTTGAATAAAGAATTTCTCCCCCTAAGTTTTGCTTGTTATTCTTCCCCTAAGTTTTTTTGTTTTTTAGAAGGGATCATCGAAGTAATAGAAGAAGAACAGATAAGAGAAAAACAAATTGGTGACTCCGAGACAGATAGATCGGCGGTATCGAGATTTTGTAGTGCAACTTGTCTGCAATTTTGGTAGAACCGAATATCTGATTCGGTGGCTCCGAGGCTAAAACAAAAAGAAAGGAACAAGGGACCAATTTTATATTTTCAAAGAGTCAAAAGAAAATATTTTCAAAGGGAAAGTGAAGGACATCATCTAGAGAAGATCTGAGTGGTTACGAGAGATCATGCAAATAGAGAACAAACCACACAAGATTCTTAACTAGATGATGGGCGGTGAATAGGTCACCTATATTAGAGAATAATGACTTAGGAGCCAAGCAAGAATACTTGATCATAGGTCATACTCTACGTTAAGCTCAGAATGGGGTTACCATTTTTCGACCAAGCATTTTAATATCTTCATATCTCTTGAGTTGCTTTAGCTCATGACTTGGAGTAAAGCCTTTTCAAGGATATGAGCGCATACCTTTGAGTGATGTTGATGATGTTGCTCGTAGGTGAACTTGTTGAGGATGCTCGAGGTTGATGAAGAACATCTTGAGTTGGGAGCAATCCTTCTTGTTCTAGTACACTTGTTACCTACAAAGGTTAGTCATGCAAGGAAGAACAATAGATACATCCATTTTACATGATACCAATTGAGATTTTGCAACAATGATCAAGTATATGTCAAGGATATGTTTTTTGTTGTCTTCTTCCTTCCATCATCAAGAGGGGTTGTGGATACTTGATCAAGACAAGATTTCTTATGATTGGAGTTGGTTGCAATCTCGTGGAATGAAGTTCTTCCAAGTACCTACAAATGGTTATATGCAATACAAGGGAGCATATAACTCCATGGCATAAGATAACATGTTAGGAATATCACGGAAGTATCAAGAAGCCTCATGCCCTTGCAAGCATGCGAGTGAGTCTAGATCAAGTTTGAAGCATCAATGACGTTCAACTCACTCCTCAAGTGACAAAAAGTTTTCTCATCAAATGGCTTAGTAAAGATATCTACCAAATGCTTGTTAGTGCAAACATGCTTAAGATTAATATCTCCTTTGGCAACATGATCACGAATGAAATGATATCGAACTTGAATATGCTTAGTTAGAGAATGTTGCACAGGATTATGACCAATCTTAATAGCACTTTCATTGTCACAAAGTAATGGAACATTTTTAACATGGATTCCATAATCCTTAAGCGTTTGTGTCATCCATAGCAATTGCGCACAACAAGATCCACCAGAAATATGCTCATCTTCGGCAGCAGATAGAGATACCGAGTTTTGTTTCTTGGAGGACCAAGACACAAGAGATCTACCCAAAAATTTCAAGTACCCGAGGTGGATTTTCTATCAACCTTGTCACCGGCATAGTCCAAATCGGAATAGCCAACAAGGTTAAAAGAAGATACTTGGGATACCAAATGCTAAAGTTTGGTGTTTGTATCATGTATCTCACAATACCTTTTATGGCCAAAAGATGACACTCCTTGGGTATAGCTTGATATCTAGCACACATGCAAACACTAAGCATAATATCGGGACGAGATGCACATAGATATAGCAATGAACCAATCATGGATCGATAAACCTTTTGATCAACCGGTTCATCCTCCTTGGTAAGATCAACATGTCCACTAGTTGGCATGGGAGTATTCATACCTTTGCACTCCTGCATGTTGAACTTCTTGATAAAGTCCTTGGTACACTTAGTTTGAGAGATGAAAGTTCCTTCTTTTGATTGCTTGATTTGCAATCCAAGAAATAATTTCAGCTCACACATCATGGACATCTCATACTTATCGGACATCAACCTTCCAAATCTTTCACTAGATTGAGGGTTAGTGGAACCAAAGATAATATCATCCACGTAGATTTGGTACACAAATAATTCACCATTAACTCTCTTAGTGAACAAGGTTGCATCAATTTTACCAATTTCAAAACCTTTTTCAATGAGAAACTTCGTTAAGCATTTGTACCAAGCACGAGAGGCTTGCTTAAGACCATAAAGGGCTTTACGAAGCTTGTAAACATGATTAGGTTTCTTAGGATTCACAAAACCAGGTGGTTTCTTAACATAAACCTCTTCTTAAATTTCACCATTTAAAAAGGCACTTTTTATGTCCATTTTATAAAGCGTGATATCATGGTGATTAGCATAGGCAACATGAATGCGAATAGCTTCAAGTCTAGCGACGGGGGCATAAGTCTCACCATAGTCCATACCTTCGACTTGAGTATATCCTTGGGCTACGAGACGTGCCTTGTTGCATATGACTTAACCATCTTCATCTTGCTTGTTCCGAAACACCCATTTGGTTCCGATTATGTTGTGCTCATCCTCGGGCTTCTCCACGAGTGTCCACACTTCATTCCTTTCGAAGTTTTGAAGCTCTTCATGCATGGCGTTCACCCAATCTGCATCTTCAAGAGCTTGTTCTACCTTCAAGGGCTCAATGCTAGAGATGAAAGAATAATGCTCACAAAAGTTAGCTAGACGAGTTTTAGAGCGAGTGATTCTCCCAGTTTGGATGTCACCAAAGATTTGGTTTAGGGGATGGTTCTTGGTCACTTTTTCTCGAACTTGGGGTAGCTTGGGCTTGTTAGACGGTGGAGCTTCTTCTTCTTCATCATCTTCTCCTTCATCTTCGTTGCTGTTGACGGTGTCGTTCCCTTGAGGTGGTGGTGAAGGAGGTTGTGGTGGATCTTCATGATGTACTTCCTCCTCTTCATCATATTGCCGTGTACTGCTTGTGGATGCCTCCATGTCATGTTGTGGTTCACCTTGTCGTGAAGTAGGGGCTTCCACTTGAGTTGATGAAGTACTTTCCTTCACCTCCATGGGAGAATCTTGCCGATGGGTAAATCTAGGATAGCTTCCGAAGGTTCCTTATCACTTACATCATTTGGCAATTGTTCGACTTGCGAACCATTAGATTCATCAAACTTAACATCTACCCTCTCTTCAACTTTTCGAGTGAAGTTATTGTAGACACGATAAGTGTGAGAATTCAATCCGTAACCAAGTAAGAATACTTCATGAGATTTAGGAGAAAATTTAGTACGGCGATGCTTGTCAAGAATGTAGCACTTGGAGCCGAATACCCGAAAGTATCCAACTTGGGGTTTATTACCGGTGAGTAGCTCGTATGTCGTTTTACCGAGAAGCTTGTGCAAGTAAAGTCGGTTTGTGGCATGACATGATGTTTCCATGGCTTCTGCCCAAAAGTGTCTTGGCGTCTTGTATTCGTCAAGCATCATTCTAGCTATCTCAATAAGCATCTGGTTCTTCCTATCAACAACTCTATTTTGTTGAGGCGTGTACGTAGCCGAGAACTCATGTGAGACACATTCTTCGTCAAGAAAGGTATCCACATGGGTGTTCTTGAACTCTGATCCGTTATCGCTCCGAATTTTTTTGATCTTCACTTCAAACTGATTTTGCGTTTTGCGAATGAAGTTCTTGAAGTTCTTTTGAACCTGTGATTTATCATTAAGGAAGAATACCCACGTAAATATGGAAAAATCATCAACTATAACTAGACCATAGGAATTTCCATCGAGACTCTTGTAAGCATTGGGACCGAAAAGATCCATGTGAAGTAACTTGAGTGGTCTCCTAGTAGTCATGATATTCTTAACAGGATGACTTCCACCTACTTGCTTTCCAGCTTGACAAGCACTACAAAGTCTATATTGTCAAAGATAACATCTTTAACACCAAGTATATGACCACCTTTGATAAGCTTGTCTAAATTATGCATGCCAACATGTGCTAATCTTCTATGCCAAAGCCAACCTTTAGAAGATTTAGCAATTAAACAAGTGCGAGGCTTGGATCTCTTAGTGAAATCAACAATGCATAGATCACCTCTATGGATACCGATAAAGATCATTTTATGATTATCTTGACGAAACACTTGGCAATCTACTTTTGTGAATAACACATTGAAACCGAAGTCGGCAAGTCTAGATAAAAAAAGAAGACTGTAGCCAAGTGATTCAACGAGCATAACATTTTGGATAGATCTATCATGGGATATGGCCACCTTACCAAGACCAAGTACCTTACCCTTGGAGTTGTCCCCAAACGTTACGTACCTTCGCGGTCCATGGTTTGGTGTGATCACTTCAAACGTTTCTCCATCTCTGGTCATATGATTGGTACATCCTCTATCGAGAATCCACTCTTTTCCTCCGGACATGTAATCCTTGAAGTTTGCCATGAGAATTAGATTCTTCATGATATTCTCATACTCGATGTCGAACAACTCATCTTCATCATAGTAGCCATGTTCCACATTGTCATCATCAAGTGGAAAATCCCCGTCATAAAGAACAAGAGATTCGTTAGGATGGTGACAATGTTCAAGCTTATGAATGCGAAGGGCCTCTATAATTATATTGTTGATAGTTGTGACATATCCTGTAGCACGCATGAGGTCTCTAAGCTCAAATAGACAATCGTCAAACTTAGGACCACTAGGCATCATTTTGTGGAAGGCAATAGTTTTATGAAGAATTTCATCAAGATTATTCAATGAATAATTTGGATATCATTTGTCCAAATCATTCCACAAAGTATAAGCACACGCAAAATTCTTCATTTGGTTGAGCACATTTCTAGGCAAAGCTCTAACAATAAGATTAACAGTTCTAAGATTGCATAGCATATCAATTTCCACTTCGTGTGTGGGATGCAAGGGATCAATAGGAGGCTCTTAGGGGCGCATAACATATTTTCTCAATTTAAATTAATTAAACAGCTCAAGCATCAAAGTTTTCCATTGACTATAGTACTCTCCATCAAGAATAGGCACTCTACAACTCAAACTCTTTATACTAGACACATCCATCTTCCTCCTCGGTGATTAAAGCGAAGCAATGGAGACCAATGCTCCGATACCAATTGAGGGATCACTAGAAGAGTGTCTAGGGGGGGTGAATAGACTACTAGCAGGAAATTAAAATCTAACCTTTTCCCAAGTTAATTGGTTCGCAGATTTTAACAGTTTTAGCAAGACTAGCAAGTCTATATACCCAACACATGCATGCCAATAAATATGGCAGCAGAAAGTAAAGACATTGCACAAGAAGTAAAGAGTTAAGATATGGAGATCAAACGCAATTGGAGATGCCGGGATTTTTCCCGTGGTTCCGATAGGTCGTGTAATCGTACGCCCACGTTTATGGAGTCTTCAACCCACGAAGGGTAACGGTCGCGAGAGTCCATGAAGGGCTCCACCCATAAGGGTCCACAAAGTAGCAACCTTGACTATTCCATAATGGCTTCCGTCCACGAAGGACTAGCCTCACTATGGGTAGATCTTCACGAAGTAGGCAATCTCCTTGCCCATACAAACTGCTTGGTTCAACTCCACAACACAAAGTAGGAGGCTCCCAAGCGACACATAACCAATCTAGGAGGCACCACCCTCCAAAAGGTAATAGGCTCGGTAATGACGATGAACTCCTTGCTCTTGTGCTTCAAGATGATAGACTCCTCAACACACAATCAATATCTCACATATTTGGCTTGGTGGAAGAGATGAGATTGGTGGAAAGCAACTTGGGGAGGCTAGAAATCAAGATCCATATGGTTGGAGTGGAAGATCTTGACCTCAACACAAGGGTAGGTGGTTCTCTCTCAGAAAATTGGATGGGGCCAGTATGGAATAGTTCTGAGTGCTTCCCCCTCGAGTAGGTGGTGGTGAAGGGGTATATATAGGCATCCCCAAAAATCCAACCGTTACACACAAAATGACCAACTCGGTGACACCGATGTGTTAATCTTGGTGGTACCGAAGTGACCAAAAGGTGGAAACTTTTGAATCTCGGTGAGTACGAATAGGAAACTCGGTTGCACCGATAAGGTGTCCAACGGTCAGATTGTCATTCTCGGTGACACCGACCCAACAATCTCGGTGGTATTGATATTGCAAATTTGCGTAACAGAAAGTTGGCAACCTAAACTCGGTGGCACCGGTATGGAATCGGTTGCATCGAAGTGGCTAGGGTTTGGCTGAGTCTGTCTGAGGTTGAGAATCGGTGGCACCGGGATGGAAATGTTGGTTGCACCGATTTTGAATATTTGGCTTTGGATAGACTTTGGTGGGAGAGTTTGTTGGTGTTTTTGGTGACTATCACTTGTGCACGTATGAGCATTTTGTTCATCAACAAAACCTTACCCCTTTTAATAGTATTGGCTTTCCTATGGACTCAAAGTGATTTCTCACAAATATAAAATGTAGAGTCCTCTTGCTTGAAGCTTGGCCAACCTATGTCCTTAAATCTTGGGGTATCTCCACAATCCTTTTGCCAACCCAACTCTCCATGGACTATTATCTGAAATACACTAAATAAAAGTATTAGTCCAATAGACAATGCATGTTGTCATGAATTATCAAAACCACCAATGGAGCATGTTGTGCTTTCAGAGCTTCCGTACTTGTCCGTGTATGTGATGTTGGGAATGTAGATTGCCGAGATCTCGAACGATGAGTAGTTTTATCTATGTACGTAGTATGTAGGATTTTATTTGCATGTGTATTATGGATTTGAGGTATAAAGTTCGAGTTTCATAGTTTTGTAGGATGATTTTAGTGTGATACCTGCTCACTGCCCGGACCCGTTCGTGGGTCGACTTTTGTGTATTGCTTTCTTGCCTTGTTGGCCTAGGAGGAATTTTGGACGGAGGTGTGGGATTTTGATAGGATCCGTGATAAATGCACGCCACGTTGTGTAGGAGCCTCTCCTCAAAGAAAAAAGTACCAACCCTGTTAGAGCATCTACAATGGAGCCATCAACCCATCTCAAATGCCTGGGCAGACTGCCCAGTTACCGTCCGGTCACAAAATTTCGACTCAGACGGGCCTCTCAAACCAGCCTCAAACGCCCGGGCTAATAGGCACCCCTCATATCCAGCCCAAATATGAGGCGGATACGGGGGCGCTCGAGCATGCCCATGCTGGCCTGCCACATCAGACCCGACATCCCGACCCCACCGCAAATTGCACGAAATCCACCCCTAGAGCTGCTGGATCCCTTTGCTCTCTCCTCTCTTCTTCCTCCTCTGCGCCGTCTGTTGCTACCTCTTGAGCTTGCATTGGTTTTCCCTTGAAGAGGAAAGGGTGATGCAACAAAGTAGATAAGTATTTCCCTCAGTTGATGAGAACCAAGGTATCAATCCAGTAGGAGGAGCAAGAAAACCACCAATGGATGCACCTACACAAATAATCAAACTCTCGCACCCAATGCTATAAAGGGGTTGTCAATCCCCTTCACGGTTATTTTCAAGGATTAGATCTGATAGAGATAGATGTAAACAAGTACGGAAGGTAAAAGATAAATAAATTGCAGCAAAGTATTTTCGGTATTTTTGGTTTATAGATCTGAAAATATATTATGGAAAGTAGACCTGGGGCCATAGATTTCACTAGAGGCTTCTCTCCTGAAGGAAAATATCATGGTGGCTAAGCAAATTACTGTCAAGCAATTGATAGAAAAGCGAATAATCATGTAGATATCCAAGGCAATGATCATGCATATAAGCATCACGTCCGTATCAAGTAGACTGAAACAATTCTGCACCTACTATTATTACTCCACACGTCGACCGACTCCTGCGTACATCTAGAGTATTAAGTTCATGAAGAACAGAGTAACACATTAAGTAAGATGACATGATGTAGAGGGATAAACTCAAGCAATATGATGAAAACCCCATCTTTTTACCCTTGATGGCAACAATACAATACGTGCCTCTCTACCCCTACTATGTCACTGGGTGAGGACACCGCAAGATTAAACCCAAAACCAAGCACTTCTCCCATTGCAAGAATTACCAATCTAGGTGGCCAAAGCAACCAATAACTTGAAGGGACTTGCAAGGATATTAAATCATGCATATAAGAATTTAGAGAAGATTCAAATAAGATTCATGGATAATCTGAACATAAACCCACAATTCATCGGATCTTGACAAACACACCACAAATGAGTATTACATCGGATAGATCTCCATGAAGATCATGAAGAACATGGCATTGAAGATCAAAGAGAGAGAAGAAGCCATCTAGATACTAGCTATGGACCCGTAGGTCCGTGGTGGACTACTCACGCATCATCGAAGGGGCAATGGAGTTGATGTAGATGCTCTCCGTGATCTAAACCCCTCCGACAGATTACCGAAAAAGGCTCCAAGATTGGATCTCTTGGGAATAGAGGCTTCTGGCTGCAGAAAAGTATTTGCGTGTCTCCCTCTCGTGTTGGGGGAATATTTGGGTATTTATAGGATGAAGAATAGGGTTAGGAGACCTGCTAGGAGTTGACAAGCCTGCTAGGTGCGGCCAGGGGGTGGCCGCGCCTACCAGGGTTGTGATCTCCTGGTAGATCCCCTAGCGTGCTCTCCAAGTCTCGTGGATCTCTTTCCTTCTAGAAAAAATCATTCCAATGATTTTATTCCGTTTGGACTCCGTTTAATATTCCATATCTGCAAAACTCAAAAACAAGGAAAAAACAGAAACTAGCACTGACACTGGGCTCTATATTAATAGGTTAGTCCCAAAAATAATATAAAATAGGATATTAATACATATAAAATATCCAAAACAGATAATATAATAGCATGACATCATAAAAAATTATAGATACGTTGGAGACGTATCATCCGTCTCGCAGCTCCACCGCCGCGTGTGCTTCGCAGTTGTCCCGTCCATGTCATAGGGGACATTGGTGCCGGCCTGGAAGCCACAAAGGCACATCCAAACTCTCTGGCTCTGCCTTGACATGTTGTGTTATTTTGCATTTGGTGTGCTGATGTCTACTATGCAACCTTCTTCTTGTAGACTCGTGTTGGGCCTCCAAGCGTAGAGTTTTGTAGGACAGTAGCAAATTTCCCTCAAGTCAATGAGCTAAGAATTATCAATCTGTGGGAGGCGTAGGATGAAGATGGTATCTCTCAAACAACCCTGCAACCAAATAACAAAGAGTCTCTTGTGTCCCCAACACACCCATTACAATGGTAAATTGTACATGCACACTAGTTCGGCGAAGAGATGGTGATACAAGTGTAATATAGATGGTAGATATAGGTTTTTGTAAAATGAAAATCTAAAAATAGTAAGGTAACCAATGATAAAAGTGAGCACAAATGGTATTGCAATGCTTAGAAACAAGGTCTAAGGTTCATACTTTCACTAGTGCAAGTTCTCTCAACAATACTGACATAGTTGAATCTTATTTAAATCCCTCACATGCGACAAAGAGTCCACTCCAAAGTCACAAATAGCGGAGAACAAACGAAGAAATTATTGTAGGGTACGCAACCACCTCAAAGTTATCTTTTCTGATCAATCGTATGAGATATCCCTATAAGTGTCACGAACAACCCTAGAGTTCATACTAAAATAACACCTTAAGAAGATAGAGGGGGAAAAACTCCGTATGATTCATCTATATTAATAAAGCTCGTGGTACATCAAGATCGTGTCATCTCAAGAACACAAGAGAGAGAGAGAGATATCAAACACATAGCTATTTGTACATACCCTCAGCCTCGAGGGTGAACTACTCCCTTCTCATCATGGAGACCGCCGGGATGATGAAGATGGCATCCGGTGATGGTTTCCCCCTCTGGCAGGGTGCCAGAACGGGTTCCGGATTGGTTTTTCTTGGCTACAGAGGCTTGCGCCGGCGGAACTCCCGATCTAGGTTTCTTTCTGGGGTTTTCTGGATTTATAGGAGTACTTGGCATTGGAATCACGTCAAGGAGACTCCTGAGGGGCCCACAAGACAGGGGCGCTCTGGTGGCTTGTGGCCGCCTCGGGACTCCTCTATGGTATCTTTTTGCTCCAGTATTTTTTATATTTTCCAAAAATATTCTTCGTAAATTTCTTGTCCATTCTGAGAACTTTTATTTCTGCACAAAAACGACAACATGGTAGTTCTGCTAAAAACAACGTCAGTCCGGGTTAGTTCTAATCAAATCATATCAAAATCATAGAGAATTATTGTAAACATGGCATGCATACTTCATAAATTATAGATACATTGGAGATGTATCAGCATCCCCAAGCTTGATTCCTGCTCGTCCTCGAGTAGGTAAATGATAAAAGAAATAATTTATGAAGTGTGAATGTTACCTAACATATTTATCTATGCAATCTTCTTTAGTGTGGAAGGAATGTTAAGATCCATAAGACTCAAAACAAAATCTTAATGTTGACATAAAAAAAGTAATATTTCAAGCATACTAACAAAGCAATTGTGTCTCTTCAAAATAACCTGGCAAAAGAAAGTTATCCCTACACAATCATATGGTCTGGCTATGCTCCATTGTCCCCACACAAAGTATTTATATCATGCACAACCCCGATGAAAGGTCAAGAAATGTTTCACACCTTTTAAGTTCTCAAACCTTTTCAACTCTCATGCAATACATGAGCGTGATCCATGGATATATCACTATAGGTGCAATAGAATATGGTGGAGGATATGAAAAAAGGAGAAGATAGTCTCACATCAACTAGGCATATCAACGAGCCATGGAGATACCCATTAATAGATATCAATGTGAGTGAGTAGGGATTGTCATGCAACAGATGCACTAGAGCTATAAGTGTATGAAAAACTCAAAAAGAAACTAAGTGGATGTGCATCCAGCCTGCTTGCTCAAGAAGACCTAGGGCATTTTGAGTAAGCCCATCATTGGAATATACAAGCCAAGTTATATAATGAAATATTCCCACTAGTATATGAAAGTGACAAAATAGGAGAATCTCTATCATGAACATCATGGTGCTACTTTGAAGCACAAGTGTGGAAAAAAGATAGTAACATTGTCCCTTCTCTCTTCTCTCTTTTTTTTGGTGGGCATCTTTGGCCTCCTTTTTTTTATTTGGTCTTCATTGGCCTCTTTTATTTTTCATAAAGTCTGGAGTCTCATCCCAACTTGTGAGGGAATCATAGCTTCCATCATCCTTTCCTCACATGGGACAATGCTTTAATAATGAAATCATCACACTTTTATTTACTTACAACTCAAGAATTACAACTTGATACATAGAACAAAATATGGCTCTATATGAATGTCTCTGATGGTGTAACGGGATGTGCAATGATCTAGCATAGCAAATGACATCAAAAAACCAGACAAGCTAGGAAAACATCATGCTAGCTATCTTACGATCATGCAAAGCAATATGAAAATGATGGTGCGTGTCATAATAAACGGAACGATGGAAGTTGCATGGCAATATATCTCGGAATGGCTATGGAAGTGCCATAATAGGTAGGTATGGTGGCTGTTTTGAGGAAGAGTATATGGTGGGTTTAATGCACCAGCGAAAGTTGAGCGGTACTAGAGACGCTAGCAAAGATGGAAGGGTGAGAGTGCGTATAATCCATGGACTCACACTAGTCATAAAGAACTCACATACTTATTGCAAAAGTCTATTAGGTATCGAAGTAAAGTATTATACGCATGCTCCTAGGGTAGAGGTTGGTAGGAGTTAACCATCGTGCGCTCCCGACCCTCACACAAAGGATGACAATCAATAAACAAATCATGCTCCGACTTTGTTACATAATGGTTCACCATACGTGCATGCTACGAGAATCACAAACCTTTAACACAAGTATTTTTACCAATTCACAATTACTCTAGCATGACTCTAATATCACCATCTTTATATGCCAGAACTTTATGCAAGGAAGCAAACTTCTCATAGTATTCAATGCACTTTATATGAAAATTTTATTATATCCCTCTTGGATGCCCATTATATTAGGACTAAATTCATAACCTAAACCAATTACCATGCTGTTTAAAGACTCTCAAAATAATATAAGTGAAGCATGAGAGTTCATCAATTTCTATAAAACGAAACCAACATCGTGCTCTACAAAGATATAAGTGAACCACTAGAGCAAATTGACAAACTACTCC
The DNA here is from genome assembly GCA_022496015.1 of Hordeum marinum. Lineage (NCBI taxonomy): Eukaryota > Viridiplantae > Streptophyta > Magnoliopsida > Poales > Poaceae > Hordeum > Hordeum marinum. The sequence goes on along the minus strand of CM039673.1, from coordinate 435,538,285 downwards.
AAATAGATATAAGTGAAGATCAATGAGTAGGTAAACAATAAATTAGCTATGTGATGACTCTCTCTCTCTCTCAATAAATATTTTCAGATCTGAGTATTTTATTCAATAGCAATCAAAAGAAAAATAGCACTCCAAGAACAGGACGCATCATGTGAACGAATAAAAATTTAGGCTCAACATAGGCTAACCGATAGTTGACGAAGAGAGGTGGGATGCGTAGCATCCCCAAGCTTAGATGCGAGTTCTTGAAATATTTACTTGGTGTTCCTTGGGCATCCCCAAGCTTGATCTTTTGTATCTTGTTAAATCCTCTCGTATCCCGGTTTCACCTATTCTCAAAAACTTCATCCACACAAAACTCAAAAAGAACTCCTGAGATAGGTTAGTACACATAAGAACAAATCAACACTTCATGTACTGCCAAGACAAGTTCCACAATAATTTTCAAACGTTAGGTACTGTATACTATCATTTCCACAATTTATATCTACCAATATAGGATATGGAAACTATAGGATAAGTAGGTAACAAAACAATGACAGCAATCTGTCCAAACAGAATAGTCTGTAGCAATTTATGAAAACAGTGTACTTATGTAACTCAAGAATTTATGTACATTTAGGAAATGCTAAATAATTTATATTCCAATACTGTGTAAAAATTTCAGAAACTTTCCACGTTCCAGTAAAATATGAAAATTCAAACACTACATAAAAAGTTTCTGTTTTTTACACAACACACATGAAACATGCAATACAAGCATCCTAAGGAAATTCTTGGAAGTTTTATTGAAAAACAAAATTATAAATAACAACTAATAGAGAACAAAAAAAATTATGCCCCAAGCAAAACTCATACTATGTGATGAATAAAAATATAGCTCCAACTAAGATATACAGATAGTGTTTAAGACGAAAGAGGGGATGCCGATGCCTTCCGGGGCATCCCCAAGCTTAGTGTAGGATCGAAACTAGTGCTAGAGGGGGTTGATTAGACTAATTGACCAAATAAAAAACTACTTTTTCCCAATTTTAATTCTTTGCAGATTTTAGCATTCATAGTATGTCAAGTACACCCTACGCATGCATGTCTACGAGTATAGCATCGGAAAGTAAAGACAAGCATGTAAGTAAAGAGAGGGTAGGAAGATCAAACGCAATTGGTGAGATGATGATTTTTCCCGTGGTTCCGATAGGTGGTGCTACCGTACATCCATTTTTATGGAGTCTTCAACCCACGGAGGGTAACGGTCGCGAGAGTCCATGGAGGGTTCCATGAAGAAGCAACCTTGACTATACCATGATGGCCTACGTCCATGGAGGACTAGCCTAACTCGGGGTAGATATTCATGACGTAGGCGATCTCCTTGCCTTACAAATTTCTTGATTCACTCCACAACACGAAGTAGGAGGCTCCCAAGCGACACCTAACCAATCTAGGAGGCACCACCCTCCAAAAGGTAATAGGCTCGATAGTGTCGATGAACTCCTTGTTCTTGTGCTTCAAGATGATATACTCCTCAACACACAATCACTCTCTCACATATTTGTCTTAGTGGAAGAGATTGATTGGGTGGAAAGAAACTTGGGTATGCTAGAGATCAAGATTCGTATGGTAGGAATGGAATGGAATGATCTCCACACAAGAGTAGGTGGCTCTCTCTCAAAAAATCAATAGGTATGAGTGGGGAATAGTTCTGACTGCTTCTCTTGCGAGTGAGTGGTGGTGGAGGGGTATATATAGGCATCTCCAAAAATCCAACCATTACACACAAAATGACCAACTCGGTGACACTGATGTTATAATCTCGGTGGTACCGAAGTAACCAAAAGGTGGCAACTTTCGACTCTTGATGAGACCGATATAGTAATCTCGATTGCACCGATAAGGTGGCCAACTGTCAGAATGCCCAATCTCGGTGATGTCGATTCACAAAATTCGGAGGGACCAAAATTGTGAACTTGTGTAACAGAAAGTTGGCAGCCTAACTCGGTGGCACCGAATGCAGAATCGGTTGCACCAAAAAGCTAGGGTTTGGATGAGTCTGTCTAGGTTCTGGAATCGGTGGCACCGAGTGGGAATGTGTTGGTTGCACCGATTTTGAGTATTTGGCTTTGGGCAGACTTTTGTGGAAGAGCTTGTGGGTGTATGTGGTGACTATCACTTATGCACATAGGAGCATTTTGTTCACCAACAAAACCTTACCCCCTTTTAATAGTATTGGCTTTCCTATGGACTCAAAGTGATTTCTCACAAATGTAAAATGTAGAGTCCTTTGCTTGAAGCTTTACTAATCTATTCCCTTGTATCTTGGGGTATTCCACAATCCTTTTGCCAACCCATCATTGAACTTTTCCTGAAACATACCTAGTGGAAACATTAGTTCAATGACATATATGTTGTTATTAATTACCAAAACCACCAAGGGAGCAAATGTGCTTTCAATCTCCCCCTTTTTGGTAATTGATGACAACATATAGATCAAAGCTTTGACATATGATATAATCAATGAATATAATCATCACTTTGAGAAGTATGTCATAAGCAAGAGCTCCCCCTAAATTTGTGCATTATTTTAAATTTGTGTTTGAACGCAAATGCACAATCGATTAGGTACATGGGGCACTTCTTCCATGTCACATACAACTTGGTGTTGTGCGAGAGTAATAAGAGTTAACAACATAGCACAACACATCAAGCAAAGTGAATGATCATCACATAACCATAAAAAAGATAGGAATTAGCAGCAACACACATAACTGTTGGAAATATGCCCTAGAGGCAATAATAAATTGGTTATTATCATATTTCCTTGTTCATGATAATCTTTTATTATCCATGCTATAATTGTATTGATCGGAAACTCAGATACATGTGTGGATACATAGACAACACAATGTCCCTAGCATGCCTCTGATGGACTAGCTCATTGATCAAATATGGTTAAGGTTTCCTAGCCATGGACATGAGATGTCATTTGATAACGGGATCACATCATTAGGAGAATGATGTGATGGACAAGACCCAAACTACAAATGTAGCATATGATCGTGTCAGTTTATTGCTACAGTTTTTTGCATGTCAAGTATCTGTTCCTATGACCATGAGATTATGCAACTCACTAACACCGGAGGATTACCTTGTGTGTATCAAACGTCGCAATGTAATTGGGTGACTATAAAGGTGCTCTACAAGTATCTCCGAGGTGTCTGTTGGGTTGGCATGGATCAAGACTGGGTTTTGTTACTCCGTGTGACGTAGAGGTATCTCAGGGCCCACTCGGTAATACAACATCACAACAAGCCTTGCAAGCAATGTGACTAAGTGTTAGCCATGGGATCTTGTATTACGGAACAAGTAAAGAGACTTGCCTGTAACAAGGTTGAACTAGGTATGGAGATGCCGACGATCGAATCTCGGGCAAGTAACATACCGAAGAACAAAGGGAACATCATACAGGATTAAATGAATCCTTGACATAGAGGTTCGACCGATAAATATCTTCGTAGAATATGTAGGAATCAATATGGGCATCCAGGTCCTGCTATTGGTTATTGATCGTAGAGGTGTCTCGGTCGTGTCTACAAAGTTCTCGAACCCGTAGGGTCTGCACACTTAAGGTTCAGTGACGTTTCGGTAGTATTGAGTTATGTATGTTGGTGACCGAAGGTTGTTCGGAGTCCCAGATGATATCCCGAATGTCACGAGGAGCTATAGAATGGTCTGGAGGTAAATATTGATATATAGGAAAGAGGTATTTGAGTTCCGGAAAAGATTCGGGCACTATCGGTAGTGTACCGAGAGTGACGAATGGGTTACAGGGGTCCACCGGGAGGGGCCCACCCACCCCAGGGGCCACATGGGCCCAAGAGGTGGCACACCAACCCTTAGTAGGATGGGCAGCCATCCCCATAAGGCCCATGCGCCCAAAGAGGAGGAAAAGGTGGAGGTGAGAGGAGTCCTTGTTGGACTAGGACTCCTCCCGACGCACCACCTCTTGTAGGAGGTGGACTCCACCACCCTGGCCGGTGGCCAAGTCCTAGGGGAAACCCTAGGGCGCCTCCTCCCACCCCTTCCTCCTATATATACTAGAGTTTTGAGGGCATCCCAACACACGAAAAGCCACGTGTTGCCCTCTTCTTCCGCTAGATCTGTTTCTCCTCTAGATTAGTTATGTGGTGCTTAGGCGAAGCCCTGTAGGATTAGTTCACCACCACCGCCACCACGCCGTTGTGCTGTCGGAGAACTTATATACCTCTCCGCTCCCTCTTGCTGGATCAAGAAGGCGGAGATCATCATCGATCTGTACGTGTGCTGAACACGGAGGTGCCGTCCGTTCGGCGCTAGATCGGAAGGATCATGATCAAGATCGCGAGACGAATCGTGATTTGATCGCGAGGCAGATTTGAGATCGTGGGACGGATCGTGATGAGATCACAGGATAGATCATGATCGGATCGCAGGACGGATCGTGATGGGATCGCGGGACGCTCGGCGATTTGGATCGCGAAGACGTTCAACTACATCAACCGCGTTTCTTAACGCTTCCCGCTTAGTGATCTACAAGGGTATGTATATCCACTCTCCCCTCGTAGATACTCATCACCATGGATAGATCTTCGTGTGCGTAGGAAATTTTTTGTTTCCCATGCAACGTTCGCCAACAGTGGTATCAGAGCTAGGTCTATGTGTAGACGAGATCTCGAGTAGAACACAAAGAGTCTGTGGGTGTTGATGCTTAGATTGCTTCCTCCCTTGGCCGTGTTCTGGTTCAGCAGTATTGTGGGATGAAGCGGCCTGGACCAACCTTACTCGTACGCTTACGAGAGACCGGTTCCATCGACTGACATGTAACTTTGTTGCACAAAGATGGCTGGCGGGTGTGTGTTTCTCCTACTTTAGTTGGATCGGATTCGACAAAGGCGTTCCTTGAGAAGGTTGAAAAGCAATTTATGTATCACTATTGTGGTTTTGCGCAGGTGAGAATTGTTCTTGCTAGATACCCGTAGCAGCCACATAAAACTTGTAACAACAATTAGAGGACGCCTAACTTTTTTTTGCAGGGTATGTTGTGATGTGATATGGCCAATTACATGATGAGATATATGTGATGTATGAGATGATCATATATTGTATAGAATATCACGACTTGCATGTCGATGAGTACGACAACCGGCAGGAGCCATAGGGTTGTCTTTAATTATTGTATGACCTGCGTGTCAATCATTAAGCGCTATGTAATGCTTTACTTTATCGCTAAGCGGTAGCAATAGTACTAGAAGCATGGTGGGCGCGACAACCACGATGGCCACACGTTGATGGATATCAAGATGTTGGAGATCATGGTGTCATGCCGGTACCGATGGAGATCATGCTGGTGCATTAACGATGGAGATCAAAAGCACAAGTTCATGGCCATATCATGTCACTTATGATTTGCATGTGATGTTAATACTATTATGCACCTTGTTTTGCTTAGGACGAGGTAGCATTATAAGGTGACCCCTCACTAAAGTTTCAAGATCAGTAGTGTTCTCCCCGAGTGTGCACCGTTGCGAAAGTTCGTCGTGTCGAGACACCACGTGATGATCGGGTGCGATAGACTCTACGTTCACATACAACGGGTGGAAGCTAGTGTTGCACATGCAGAACACTCGGGTTAAACTTGACGAGCCTAGCATGTACAGACATGGCCTCGAAACACAAGAGACCGAAAGGTCGAACATGAGTCATATAGTAGATATGATCAACATGATGATGTTCACCATTGAAACCACCTCAACTCACGTGATGATCAGACTTGAGTTGGTGAATTTGGATCATGTATCGCTCGAATGACTGGAGGGATGTCAATTTGAGTGGGAGTTCTTAAGCAATATGATTAATTGAACTCATTACCATGAACATTGTCAGTAGTGTCTTTGCAAATTATGTTGTAGATTACTAGCTCACGCTATAGCTCCCTTGAATTTTTACATGTGCCTAGAGAAATAGAATTGAAAGATGATGGTAGCAATATTGCGGACTGGGTCCGTGATCCGAGGATTGTCCTCATTGCAGCACAGAAGACTTATGTCCTTAATGCACCGCTGGGTGCGCCACCCCCTCTAGCGTCGTCTGTAGATGTTGTGAACATATGACAGGCACGTTCCGATGACTACTTGATAGTTTAGTGTGGCATTCTTTACGGCTTAGAATTGAGGCTCCAAAACCGTTTTGAACGTCATGGAACATATGAGACGTTCTAAGAGCTGAAATTGGGATCTCAAGCTCGTGACCGTGTTGTGAGATATGATATCTCCAACAAGTTTCTTTGCCTGCTAGATGAAGGAGAATAGCTCAATCATTGAGCATGTGCTCAGATTGTCTGGGTACTACAATCGCTTGAATCGAGTGGGAGTTGATCTTCCAGATAAGATAGTGATTGATATAGTTCTCCAAGACACTATCACTAAGCTACTAGAGCTTCGTGATGAACTATGAAATGCCAGGGATAGAAATGATGATCCCTGAGCTATTCGCGATGTTTGACACCGCAAAGGTAGAAATCAAGAAGGAGCATCACATGTTGATGGTTAGTAAAACCACTAGTTTCGAGAAGGGCAAGGGCAAGGAGGGAAACTTCATGGATGGCAAGTCAGTTGCTGCTCTAGTGAAGCAACCCAAAGTTGAATCCAAACCTGAGACTAAGTGCTTCTATTATGAGGAGAGCGGTCGCTGAAGCGGAATAACCCTAGATACTTGGTATATAAGAAGGCTGGCAACGTCGACAAAAGTATATTTGATATACGTGTTATTGATGTGTACCTTGCTAGTATTACTGGTTGCACCTGGGTACTGGATACCGGTTCGGTTGCTAAATGTTAGTAACGCGAAATAAAAGCTACGGAATAAACGGAGAACTAGCTAAGGGTGAGGTGATGATGTGTGTTGAAGATGTTTCCAAGGTTGATGTGATCAACATCTCATGCTCTCTCTACCTTCGGGATTAGTGATGAACCTAAATAAATGTTATTTGGTGTTTGCGTTGAACATGAACGTGACTAGATCGTGTTTATTTCAATACGGTTAATCATTTAAGTCAGAGAATAAAGGTTATTCTGCTTACATGAATAATAGCTTCAATGGTCATGCACCCAATGAATGGTTTGTTGAATCTTGATTGTAGTAGTACACATGTTCATAACATAAATGCCAAAAGATACAAAGTTAATAATGATAGTACCGCATACTTGTGGCACTACCGCTAAAGGTCATAATGGTGTAAAGCACATGAAGAAACTCCATGCTGATGGATCTTTGGACTCACTCGATTTGGAATCAGTTGAGACATGCGTACCATGCCTCTTAGGCAAGATGACTGAGACCCCGTTTTCCAGTTTCATGGAGCGGGCAAGTGACTTATTGGAAATGATACATGTTGATGTATGCAATCCAATGAGTGTTGTAGCGTGCGGTTGATATCGTTATTTTCTTACCTTCATTGATAATTTGAGTAGATATAATGTATATTTACTTAATGAAACACAAGTCTGAATTGTTTGAAAAGTTCAAGAAAAATTAGAGTAAAGTTTGAGATCATCGTGACAACAAGGTAAAATGTCTATGATATGATTGTGGAGGTGAATATCTGAGTTACGAGTTTGGTATACAACTTAAGACAAAGTGGAAGCTGTTTCACAACTCATGCCACCTGGAACATCATAGTGTGATGGTGTGTCTGAACGTCATAGTGCTGCTCTATTGGATATGGTGCGAACTATGACATATCTTATCGTCTTGCCACTATCATTTTGGATTTATGCATTAGAGACAACCACATTCACTTTAAATAGGGAACCATCTAAATCCGTTGAGATGACACTATATGGTTTGATAGAAACCTAAGATGTCATTTCTTAATGCATCTTCATGGAATACCCTAAGAACAGTTGGGTATACCTTCTATCTCAGATCCGAGTGCAAAGTGTTTGTTGCTATAAACGGGTCCTTTCTCGAGAAAGAGTTTCTCTCGAAAGAATTGAGTGGGAGGAAGATAGAACTTGATGAGGTTGTTGAACCTTTGTTTCAACCAGAGAGTAGCGCAGCGCAGAAAGTTGTTTCTGTGGAGCCTACGTTAGTTGAAGAGGAAGTTAATGATGAGGATCATGAAGCTTCGGATCAAGTTACTATCGAACCTCATAGGTCGACAAGGATGCATACTGCTCTTGAGTGGTACGGCAACCCTGTCTTAGAGGTCATGTTGTTAGACAATGATGAGCCTACGAGCTATGGAGAAGCAATGATGGGCCCGTATTCCGACAAATGGTTAGAGGCCATGAAATCCGAGAAAGGATCCATGTATGAAAACCAAGTATAGACTTTGGTAGACTTGCTCGTTGGACGGCAGGTCGTCGAGTACAAATGGACCTTTAAGATGAAGACGAACACTAATGGTGAATGTCACTATTTATAAAGCTCGACTTGTCGCAAAAGAGTTTTCGCCAAGTTCAAGGAGTTGACTGCGGTGAGACTTTCTCACCCGTAGCGATGCTAAAGTCTGTTGGAATTATGTTAGCAGTTGATGTGTTTTTCAATTGTGAAATCTGGTAGATGGATGTCAAAACATCGTTTCCTTCATTGAGGAAAGGTTTTATGAGATACAACCAAAGGGTTTTGTTAGTCCTAAGGATGCTAAAAGGTGTGCAAGCTCCAGTCATCCTTCTACGGACTGGAGCAAGCATCTCGGCATTGGAATATACGCTTTGATGAGGTGATCAAAGTTTCTTGAGTTTATACAAAGTTTACGAGAAACTTGTATTTACAATAAAGTGAGTGGGAGCACTATAGAATTTCTGATAAGTATATGTGGTTGACATATTGTTGATCGGAAATGATGTAGAATTTCTAGAAAGCATAAAGGGTTGTTTGAAAATAGTTTTTCAAAGGAAGATCTGGATAAAGCTACTTAATTGTTGGGCATCTAGATCTATAGAGATATATCAAGACGCCTGATGAGACTTTCAATGAGTGCATACCTTGACAAGATTTTGAAAGAGTTCAAAATGGATCAGTCAAAGAAAGAGTTCTTGCCTGATTTTTAATGTGTGAAGTTGAGTGAGATTCAAAGCTTGACCATGGCAGAAGAAAGAGAAGGGACGAACGTCGTCCCCTATGCCTTAGCCATAGGCTCTATATAGTATGCCATGCTGTGTACCGCACATGTGTGTGCCTTGCCATGAGTCCATCAAGGGGTACAAAAGTGATCGAGGAGTGGATTACTGGACAGCGGTCAGGATTATCCTTAGTGACTAGAGGACTAAGCAAATATTTCTCGATTATGGAGGTGATAAAGAGTTCATCGTAAAGGGTTACGTCGATGCAATCTTTAACACCAATTCAGATGACTCTGAGTGGCAATCCGGATACGTATAGTGGAGCGGCCATTTGGAATAGCTCCAAGTGGAGTGTGGTAGCAGTGTCTACAGTATGACATAGAGATTTGCAAAGTACACACGGATCTGAATGTTGTAGACCCGTTGACTAAAACCTCTTTCACATGCAAAACATGATCAAACCCCACAACTCATTGGGTGTGAGATTCATAACAAATCACATCGTGATGTGAGCTAGATTATTGACTCTAGTGCAAGTGGGAGACTATTGGAAATATGCCCTAGAGGCAATAATAAATTGGTTATTATCATATTTCCTTGTTCATGAAAATCGTTTATTATCAATGCTATAATTGTATTGATCGGAAACTCAGATACATGTGTGGATACATAGACAACACCATGTCCCTAGTATTCCTCTGATGGACTAGCTCGTTGATCAAAGATGGTTAAGGTTTCCTAGCCATGGACATGAGATGTCATTTGATAACGGGATCACATCATTAGGAGAATGATGTGATGGACAAGACCCAACCTACAAACGTAGCATATGATTGTGTCAGTTTATTGCTACAGTTTTCCGCATGTCAAGTATCTGTTCCTATGACCATGAGATTATGCAACTCACTGACACCGGAGGAGTACCTTGTGTGTATCAAACGTCGCAACATAACTGGGTGACTATAAAGGTGCTCTACAGGTATCTCCGAGGGTGTCTGTTGGGTTGGCATGGATCAAGACTGGGTTTTGTTACTCCGTGTGACGGAGAGGTATCTCTGGGGCCACTCGGTAATACAACATCACAACAAGCCTTGCAAGCAATGTGACTAAGTTTTAGCCACGGGATCTTGTATTACGGAATGAGTAAAGAGACTTGTCGGTAACCAGGTTGAACTAGGTATGGAGATGCCGATGATCGAATCTCGGGCAAGTAACATACCGAAGAACAAAGGGAACATCATATGGGATTAAATGAATCGTTGACATAGAGGTTCGACCGATAAATATCTTCGTAGAATATGTAGGAATCAATATGGGCATCCAGGTCCCGCTATTGGTTATTGACCGTAGAGGTGTCTCAGTCATGTCTACAAAGTTCTCGGACCCGCACGGTCTGCACACTTAAGGTTCAATGACATTTCGGTTGTATTGAGTTATGTATGTTGGTGACCGAAGGTTTCTCGGATTCCCGTATGAGATCTCAGATGTCATGAGGAGCTCTGAAATGGTCCGGAGGTAAAGATTGATATATAGGAAAGAGGTATTTGAGTTCCAAAAAAGTTTCGGGCACTACCGGCAGTGTACTGGGAGTGACAAATGGGTTCCGGGGGTCCACCGGGAGGAGCCCACCCACCCCAGGGGGCCACATGGGCCCAAGAGGTGGCGCACCAACCCCTAGTGGATTGGGAAGCCATCCCCATAAGTCCCATGCGCCCAAAGAGGAGGAAAAGGTGGAGGTGGGAGGAGTCCTTGTTGGACTAGGACTCGTCCCGGCGCACCACCTTTTGTAGGAGGTGGACTCCACCACCCTGGCCGGTGGCCAAGTCCTAGGGGAAACCCTAGGGCACCTCCTCCCACCCCTTCCTCCTATATATACTAGAGGTTTGGGGGCAACCCTACACACAAAAAGCCACGTGCTGCCTGTTGGAAATATGCCCTAGAGGAAATAAATAAAGTGTTTATTATTATATTTCCTTGTTCATGATAATCGTTTATTATCCATGCTATAATTGTATTGATTGGAAACACATTACATGTGTGGGTAAATAGACAACACTCTGTCCCTAGTATGCCTCTAGTGAGCTAGCTCGTTGGTCAAAGATGGTCAAGGTTTCCTAGCCATTAACATGTGATGTCATTTGATAACGGGATCACATCATTAGGAGAATGATGTGATGGACAAGACCCAAACTACAAACGTAGCATATGATCGTGTCAGTTTATCGCTACTGTTTTCTGCATGTCAAGTATGTGTTCCTATGACCATGAGATCATGCAACTCACGGACATCGGAAGAGTGCCTTGTGTGTATCAAACTTCTCAACGTAACTAGGTGACTATAAAGGTGCTCTATAGTTATCTCCGAAGGTGTCTATTGAGTTGGCATGGATCAAGACTGGGATTTGTTACTTCGTGTGACGGAGAGGTATCTCAGGGCCCACTCAGTAATACAACATCACAATAAGCCTTGCAAGCAATGTAACTAAGTGTTAGTTGCGGGATCTTGTATTATGGAATAAGTAAAGAGACTTGCCGGTAACGAGATTGAACTAGGTATGGAGATACCGACGATCGAATCTCGGGCAAGTAACATACCGAAGAACAAAAGGAACATCATACGGGATTAATTGAATCCTTGACATAGAGGTTCAACCGACAAATATCTTCGTAGAATATGTAGGAACAAATATGGACATCTAGGTCCCGCCATTGCTTATTGACCGTAGAGGTGTCTCGGTCATGCCTACATAGTTCTCGAACCCGCAGGGTCTGCACACTTAAGGTTTGGTGACGTTTCGGTAGTATAGAGTTATGCATGGTGGTGAACAAAGGTTGTTTGGAGTCCCGGATGAGATCCCAGACATCACGAGGAGCTCTGTAATAGTTCGGAGGTAAAGATTGATATTTAGTAAGTCCTAGTTTGGTCGCCGGAAAACTTTCGGGCTCATCGGTAGTGTACCGGGAGTGCCGGTAGTGTACCGGGAGACCATCGGGAGGGGTATTTCGACCCAAGAGGCTACATGGGCTGTGGAAGAGTGAATACAAGCCCTTTGTGGGCTGGTGGAAGTCCCACACAAGGCCCATGCGGCTGGAAGAAAAGAGTCCTAAGAGAAAAAGTGGAAAAAGGCAAAGAAAAAGAGAGGGTGAATCCTAGTCCTACTATGGTTGGAGGTGGACTCCACCTCCACCCTTGGTTCGGCTGACTCCCTGGTGGCTTGGCCCTTGGGACAAGCCACCTCCTCTCTTCCTCCTATATATACTGGTGGTATTGAGGGTTTTTGCACTAGTTTTTCAGCCACGTGCTACCCGTTCCTCCAGTGCATAGTTTCTCCTCTAGATCGGATTTCTGCAGTGCTTATGCGAAGCTCTGTCGGAATTGTTCCACCACCATCGCCAGAGCGCCGTCACACTGCCAGCGAACTCTTCTACCTCTTCGTTCTCTCTTGCTGGATCAAGACGGTGGAGATCGTCATCAAGCTGTACGTGTGCTAAACGCGGAGGTGTCGTCCGGTCGGCGCTAGATCGGAAGGATCGTGATCAAGTTCGTGGGACGGATCGTGATCAAGTTCGTCGGACGGATCGTGATCAAGTTCGTGGGACGGGTCGTGATCAAGTTCGTGGGACGGATCGTGATTAGATCACAGGACCAATCGTGATTTCATCGCGGGACGCACGGCAATTTGGATCCCGAAGACGTTCGACTACACCAACCACGTTTCTTAACGCTTCCCGCTTAGCGATCTACAAGGGTATGTAGATCCACTCTCCCTCTCGTAGATGCTCATCACCATGCATAGATCTGCGTGTGCGTAGGAAATTTTTTGTTTCCCATGCAACGTTCCCCAACAGTGGTATCAGAGCTAGGTCTGTGTGTAGATGAGATCTCGAGTAGAACACAAAAGTTTTGTGGGCGTTGATGCTTAGAATGCTTCCTCCCTTGGTTGGATTTTGGTTCAGCGGTATTGTGAGATGAAGCGGCCCGGACCAACATTACTCGTATGCTTACGAGAGACCGGTTCCCTCGACCGCAACTTGTTGCATAGATGTCTTGAGGGTGCCAGTTTCTCTCACTTTAGTTGGATCGGATTCGACAAAGGCGGTCCTTGAGAAGGTTGAAAAGCAAATTATGTATCACCGTTGTGGTTTATGTGTAGGTGAGAATCGTTCTTGCTAGAAACCCGTAGCAGCCACGTAAAACATGCAACAACAATTAGAGGATGTCTAACTTGTTTTTGCAGAGTTTGTTGTGATGTGATATGGACAATTACATGATGTGATATATGTGATGTATGAGATGATCATGTGATGTATAGAATTTCACGACTTGCATGTCGATGAGTACGGCAACCGGTAGGAGCCATAGGGTTGTCTTTAATTATTGTATGACCTGCGTGTCAATCATTAAGCGCTATGTAATGTTTTACTTTATCGCTAAACGGTAGCAATAGTAGTAGAAGCATGCAGGGCGTAACAACCCCGATGGTGAGACGTTGATGGAGATCATGGTGTCGTGCTGGTGATGATGGAGATCATGCCGGCACAAGTTCATGGCCACATCATGTCACTTATGAATTGCATGTGATGTTAATCCTTTTTATGCACCTTGTTTTGCTTAGTATGACGGTAGCATTATAAGGTGATCCCTCCCTTAAATTTCAAGATAAATTGTGTTCTCCCCGAGTGTGCACCGTTGCGAAAGTTCGTTGTGTTGAGACACCACGTGATGATCGGGTGTGATAGACTCTATGCTCACATACAACGGGTGCAAGCCAGTGTTGCACGCGCAGAACACTCGGGTTAAACTTGACGAGCCTAGCATGTAAAGACATGGCCTCGGAACACAAGAGACCGAAAGGTCAACCATGAGTCATATAGTAGATATGATCAACATAATGATGTTCACCATTGAAGCCACCTCAACTCACGTGATGATCGGACTTGAGTTGGTGGATTTGGATCATGTGACACTCAGATGACCTGAGGGATGTCAACTTGAGTGGGAGCTTTAGTAATTTGATTAACTAAACTCATTATCTTGAACAATAGTCTAAGTGAACTTTGCATATTTATGTTGTAGATCAATGGCTCACGCAGTAGCACCCCTAAATCTTAATGCATTCCTAGAGAAAGCTAAGTTGAAAGATGATGGAAGTAACTTTGTTGACTGGGCCCATAATCTGAGGATTATCCTCACGGCTTTCTAGAAATCATATGTCCTTGATGCACCGCTTGGTGATCAAACAGAAGACATGACCTCCGAAGACGTTAAGAAAGCTTGGGAGGCACGTACTGGAGATTACTCAATAGTTCAGTGTGCAATATTGTATGGCTTAGAACCGGGACTTCAAAGACGTTTTGAACGTCATGGAGCATATGAGATGTTCTAGGAGTTGAAGTTTATCTTTCAGAAGAAGGGTCAAGGGCAAGGGCAAGAAGGGTAAAACCAAGAAGGATGGCAAAGCAGTTGCTACTCCTGTAAAGAAGCCCAAGCATGGACCCAAGCCAGAAACTGAGTGCTTTCATTGCAAGGGAACTGGTCGCTGGAAGCGGAACTGCCCCAAGTACCTGGCTGACAAGAAGGCGGCCAACGACAAACAAGGTATATATTATATACATGTTATTGATGTGTACCTTACTAGCTCTCGTTGTAGTGCCTGGGTATTTGATACCAGTTCGGTTGCTCACATTTGCGTGGTGGATATCGTTATTTTCTCACCTTCACTGATGACTTAAGTAGATATGGGTATATTTACTTAATGAAACACAAGTCTGAAACGTTTGAAAGTTCAAGCAATTTCAGAGTGAAGTTGAGAATCATCGTAACAAGAAGATTAAGTTCCTGCGATCTGATCGAGGAGGTGAATATCTGAGTTATGAGTTTGGCAGCCACTTTAGACAATGTGGAATTGTTTCACAGTTGACACCGCTTGGAACACCACAACGTAATGGTGTGTCCGAATGTCGTAATTGAACCTTATTAGATATGGTGCGTTCTATGATGTCTCTTGCTGATTTGCCACTATCATTTTGGAGTTATGCATTAGAGATAGTTGCATTCACTTTAAATAGGACACCATCAAAATCTGTTGAGACGACGCCATATGAATGATGGTTTGGCAAGAAGCCAAAGTTGTCGTTTCTTAAAGTTTGGGGATGTGATGCTTATGTCAAAAAGCTTTAGCCTGAAAAGCTGGAACCCAAAGCGAAGAAATGTGTATTCATAGGATACCCAGAAGAGACAGTCGGGTATACCTTCTATCTCAGATCTGAAGGCAAAGTGTTTGTTACTAAGAACAGAACATTTCTTGAGAAAGAGTTTCTCTCAAAAGAATTGAGTGGGAGGAAAATAGAGCTTGATGAGGTTATTGAACCTTTACTTCAACCAGAAAGTAGCGCAATGCAGAAAGATGTTTCTATGGAAACTACGACGGTAGAATAGGAAGTTAATGATGATGATCATGAAGCTTCGGATCAAGCTACTATTGAACCTCGTAGGTCGACAAGGCCGCGCACTACTCCTGAGTGGTATGGCAACCCTGTCTTGGAGGTCATGTTGTTGGATAACAATGAACCTACGAGCTATGGAGGAGTAGTGATGGGCCCGGATTCCGAGAAATGGTTAGAGGCCATGAAATCCGAGATGGGATCCATGTATGAAAACAAAGTATGGACTTTGGAAGTATTACCTGAAGGGCAAAAGGCCATTCAGAACAAATGGATCTTTAAGAAGAAGACATACGCGGACGGTAATGTCACCGTCTATAAAGCTCGACTTGTGGCAAAGGGTTTTTCACAAGTTCAAGGAGTTGACTACGATGAGACTTTCTCACCCGTAGCGATGCTCAAGTCTGTCAGAATCATGTTAGCAATAGCTGCTTATTTCGACTATGAAATTTGGCAGATGGATCTCAAAACAGCGTTCCTCAACGGTTTCCTTGAGGAAGAGTTGTATATGATGCAACCCGAAGGTTTTGTCGATCCATAGAATGCTGACAAAGTTTGCAAACTCCAACGATCCATTTATGGACTGGTGCAAGCATCTCGGATGTGGAATAAGCGCTTTGATGAGATGATCAAAGCGTTTGAGTTTATACAAGTTTATGGAGAAGCTTGTATTTACAAGAAAGTGAGTGGGAGCTCTACAACGTTTCTAGTATTATATGTGGATGACATATTGCTGATTGGAAACAATATAGAAATGCTGGAAAGCGTGAAGGAATATTTGAACAAGAGTTTTTCAATGAAGGACCTAGGAGAAGCTACTTACATATTAGGCATTAAGATCTATAGAGATAGATCGAGACGCTTAATAGCACTTTCACAGAGCATATACCTTGATAAAGTTTTGAACAAGTTCAAAATGGATCAGTCCAAGAAGGAGGTCTTGCCTATGTTACAAATTGTGAAGTTGAGTAAGACTCAATGCCCAGTGACTGCAGAAGATAGAGAAAAGATGAGTGTCATCCCCTATGCTTCAGGCATAGGCTCTATCATGTATGCAATGTTGTGCACAAGACCCGATGTCAGCCTTGCCAAAAGTATGGCCGGAAGGTTTCAAAGTGATCCTGGAATGGAGCATTGGCAAGCGGTCAAGAATATCCTTAAATACCTGAAAAGGACTAAGGAAATGTTTCTCGTTTATGGAGATGATGAAGAGCTCGTCGTAAAGGGTTACGTCGATGCAAGCTTTGACACCGATCCAGACGACTCTAAGTCGCAAACCGGATACGTATTTATTCTTAACGGGGGAGCGGTAAGCTGGTGCAGTTCCAAGAAAAGCATGGTAGCTGATTCTACGTGCGAAGCGGAATACATCGCAGCCTCGGAGGCGGCGAAGGAAGGTGTCTGGATGAAGCAGTTCATGATAGATCTTGGAGTAGTGCCCAGTGCACTAAATCCAATGAGCCTGTTCTGTGACAACACTGGTGCCATTGCTCTAGCCAAGGAACCAAGGTTTCACAAGAGGACGAGACATATAAAATGACGCTTCAACTCCATCCGATATTACATCGAGGAGAAGGACATAAATATTTGCAAAGTGCACACGGATCTGAATGTTGCAGACCCTTTCACTAAACCTCTTCCAAGGGCTAAACATGATCAACACCAGAACTGCATGGGTGTTCGATTCATTACAATGTAAATCACACAGTGATGTGAACTAGATTATTAACTCTAGTGAAAGTGGGAGACTGTTGGAAATATGCCTAGAGGCAATAAATAAAGTGTTTATTATTATATTTCCTTGTTCATGAGAATTTTTTATTATCCATGCTATAATTGTATTGATTGGAAACACATTACATGTGTGGGTAAATAGACAACACTCTGTCCCTAGTATGCCTCTAGTGAACTAGCTCGTTGGTCAAAGATGGTCAAGGTTTCCTAGCCATTGACATGTGATGTCATTTGATAACGGGATCACATCATTAGGAGAATGATGTGATGGACAAGACCCAAACTACAAACATAGCATATGATCGTGTCAGTTTATCGTTACTGTTTTCTACATGTCAAGTATGTGTTCCTATGACCATGAGATCATGCAACTCACGGACATCGAAAGAGTGCCTTGTGTGTATCAAACATCGCAACGTAACTGGGTGACTATAAAGGTGCTCTACGGGTATCTCCAAAGGTGTCTGTTGAGTTGGCATGGATCAAGGCTGGGATTTGTTACTCCGTGTGACGGAGAGGTATCTCAGGGCCCACTCGGTAATACAACATCACAATAAGCCTTGCAAGCAATGTAACTAAGTGTTAGTTGCAGGATCTTGTATTATGGAATAAGTAAAGATACTTGCCGGTAACGATATTGAACTAGGTATGGAGATACCGACGGTCGAATCTCGGGCAAGTAACATACCGAAGAACAAAAGGAACATCATACGGGATTAATTGAATCCTTGACAGAGGGGTTCAACCGATAAAGATCTTCATAGAATATGTAGGAACCAATATGGACATCCAGGTCCCGCCATTGGTTATTGACCGTAGAAGTGTTTCAGTCATGTCTACATAGTTCTCAAACCCGTAGGGTCTGCACACTTAAGGTTTGGTGACGTTTTGGTAGTATCGAGTTATGTATGGTTGTGACCGAAGTTTGTTCGGAGTCCCGGATGAGATCCCGGACGTCATGAGGAGCTTCGGAATGTTCCGGAGGTGAAGATTCATATATAGGAAGTCCTGTTTTGGTCGCCGGAAAAGTTTCGGGCTCATCGGTAGTGTACCGGGAGTGCCGGTACACTCCGAGAGGCCTTCAAGAGGAGTATTTCGACCCAAGAGGCTACATGGGCTGTGGGAGAGTGGAAACCAGCCCTTAGTGGGCTGTTGGAACAACCACAAGAGGCCCATGCGGCTGGAAGAAAAGAGTCCTAAGAGAAAAAGTGGAAAAGGCAAAAAAAGAGGGTGAATCCTAGTCCTACTAGGATTGGAGGTGGACTCCACCTCAACCCTTGGTTCGGCCGACTCCCTGGTGGCTTGGCCCTTGGGCCAAGCCACCTCCTCTCTTCCTCCTATATATACTGGTGGTATTGAGGGTTTTTGCACTAGTTTTTCAGCCACGTGCTACCCGTTCCTCCAGTGCATAGTTTCTCCTCTAGATCGGATTTCTGTAGTGCTTAGGTGAAGCCCTGTCGGAATTGTTCCACCACCATCGTCGAAGCGCCGTCACGCTTCCGGCAAACTCTTCTACCTCTTCTCTCTCTCTTGTTGGATCAAGACGGCGGAGATCGTCATCAAGCTGTACGTGTGCTGAACGCGGAGGTGTCGTCCGTTCGGCGCTAGATCGGAAGGATCGTGATCAAGTTCGTGGGACGGATCGTGATCAAGTTCGTGGGACGGATCGTGATCAAGTTCGTGGGACGGATCGTGATCAAGTTCGCGGGACGGATCGTGATTAGATCGCAGGACGGATCGTGATTGGATCGCGGGACGCATGGCGATTTGGATCGCGAAGACGTTCGACTACACCAATGGCGTTTCTTAACGCTTCCCGCTTAGCGATCTACAAGGGTATGTAGATCCACTCTCCCTCTTGTAGATGCTCATCACCATGGATAGATCTGCGTGTGCATAGGAAATTTTTTGTTTCCCATGCAACATTCCCCAACACTGCCCTCTTCTTCCTCTAGATCTGTTTCTCCTCTAGATTAGTCTTGCGGTGCTTAGACGAAGCCCTACAGGATTAGTTCACCACCACCGCTACCACGCCATTGTGCTGCCAAAGAACTCATCTACCTCTCCACTCCCTCTTGTTGGATCAAGAAGGTGGAGATCGTCATCGAGCTGTACGTGTGCTGAACGCGGAGGTGCCGTCCGTTCGGTGCTAGATCGGAAGGACCGTGATCAAGATCACGAGACGATTCGTGATTGGATCGCGGGACGTATCGTGATGATATTGCGGGACGGATTGTGATGAGATCGTAGGACGGATCATGATCGGATCGCGGGATGGATCGTGATGGGATCGCGAGACACTCAGCGATTTGGATCGCGAAGATGTTCGACTACATCAACCGTGTTTCTTAACACTTCCCGCTTAGCGATCTACGGGGGTATGTAGATCCACTCCCCCCCTTGTAGATACTCATCACCATGGATAGATCTTGCTTGTGCGTATGATTTTTTTTGTTTCCCTTGCAATGTTCCCCAACAATAACAACGTATGATCAAACACAAATAGACTTTTGTGTGTGTCTAAACAGCAAGCAACCAAAAGTATATCACATCCAAACCAAAAGACCAAATGTTTTAAAAAATAGCAATAAAAGCAGAAGCTCTCTCACTCGAAGCCTAAGATCTATATACAACTTATCCCCCTTTGGCAACAAGTTACCAAAAAGTTCGAAGAAATATAGCTAATCGTGCTTCTTCGACTGATCCCCTTCGATGGTCGATGACGGAGTCAAGAGAACTACGTGGGCGAAGACTTCCGTTGATGTCCTGGATGGAGCTAGAGTAGATACTGGGGGCACTGGAGCTGATGGAGCTGTGCCTGGAACAGAAGATCAAGGCCTCTTCTCTGGAGCTGGCACTGTAGGTGTCCTGGCCTTAGTCGTGAACTGGGCAGCAGTCTTGACAGGTGCACTATCATGCTCATCATCAGAAGACTAAGACTTTGAAGAGGTGCGACGGATTGGGGCTTCATGAACCTCCTTCTTAAGCTCATTGACTGTCTTAGTCAACCCATCTACCTTGTCATTAAGAGTTTTCACTCTATCATCAATAATGTTCACAAGGCTCTCCTGAATGTCCATGATGTTCTTGATGTCCTTCTTCATGTCCATGACAGTGGTGATCAAAAGATCCATCTGCTCGTTCCTAGATCTGGGGAAGAACTGGACTCAGGACTAGTCCCTGAACTCATGTCAACATTCTGCTCTGGCAAATTCTGACTATCTGACCCTGTGAATAGAGTATAGAAGAGTATAATAGGATAAGTCATCACAAAATGCAGATGTTTTTGAAATTTTGAACAAAAGATTTTCCAAGTTTTGCATTCTGTCAAGTGTATTTTGGTACAACCGAGGCAAAAATTTCGGTCACACTGAGTCAAAGAACCTTCTTTCCAGGAAGTTGGCACCATTTTTGGTTGCACATAAAATGAGAACTCGGTTCCACCGAGGTGTTCTCAGTGTGGCAGAAAAGAATTCTGGTGACGCTGATTTCTTCGCATTGGTTCTACCGAGATAAGTTGGCAGACGACAAAACCCTAAAAATCAATCGTTCTCTACTCTACGGGATTTTCTTTTGGATGGAAAGCTCTCAAACTGAGGCTTACATATAAAATCAATTTCATAGCACAATAATTGGACGGGGAGCGCAAGAACAATTGAATCCGTACCCTAGCTTGGAGACGGATCCGCTACGGCGGCGACGTTGGTGAAGAAAACATCGACGGTGGAGATTCCCAGCGGCGGAGGCGCTCGGGGTAGGCAAGGCAATGACCAGGGGTCTTCGGGCGGGAACTAGGGTTGTGGAGGTGAAACGTTTGACGAATCAAATTCAAAGCATTGGGATACACCGAATATATACCCATCGCTGTCGATGACACCGATTTGATATTTTTGGTGTCACCGAGTTTCACAACTGCCAGCTGACAGGGAAACTCGATGTAACCGAGAAATGAAATCGGTCTTACCGAGATAAGAAAACCAAACCAACCCTAGGCATTCGGTGAGACCAAGAATTGTGGGTTGGTTCCACCGAGATGCACTTGGGAGGTTTTAATGGTCAGTCCTTGACGATACGAAACTCTGAGTGCTCCTCATAGAGAGGGATCGAAAAGTACTTGCTCAAATTTTGTGATGCAACATGAATGGAATATGAGACGAGAAAGCATAGATAACTAAGGAGTGGTCCTAGGCATTCTTGTCCATCCAATTGGAAAAAGAAAAATCAAAGGCCAAATAGCAACAATTGGATGTCCTCGAATGAGAAAATAAATGTAGACCAACATGCTCACACAAAAAGATGTCAAAAGAAATAATGAGAAACATGCACATACATACTAGCATCAAACAAGCACTTGGACGATGACTAAGTCATCTATATATGAGTATTTGACTTAGGAGCCAAGTAAGAATACTTGATCATAGGTCATACTCATCGTTTAAGCACAAGTGGGGTTACCGCTTTTACATAAAGCATTTAATGTTGTCACATACTAAGAGATGCTTTGACTCAAGTCCTAGAGTAAAGCTCCCCCTTGATGTGAGATCCCACCAAAAGAGGGATAAACTAACCTTGGGTTTTGTCTATGAAGACTTCATGTTGGTGAGGTAGTGGTGGATACTCAAGGTTGATGAAGATCACCAAGAGTTGGGAGCATCCTTGTTGTTTCTTTACTCTTCTCACCTACATGGGTTAGTCCCAACACACAAGAGACAAATACAAGGATATCTATGGACATGGAGTGCAAAGCATGAGTTATGATGTACATTGATTTGTTGATTACCTTGTCCCTTGCTTACCTTTGAGGGAATGTGTGACTCCTTGAACTATTGCATAAAGTTGATGTTGATAGCAAATAGTTCTTTCCAATAATGAATGTGAGTGAATTTCATTGGCGGAGTAACCCCTCAAGAACTTATCTAGTTCTTCTTCTTGGGGACCCACATCAACTTGATGGGTATCCTCGGTGTTGAAGTAGCACTTGTAGCAGTTGATCTTGTAGTAGCCTTGGGAAGTTGATCCCAGTTAACCAAAGCTCGGGAATCATCTTCATATGAGCCAATATCCTCTTGAAGCTTGTTCTTGTCCTTGAGATTGGGGTCTTGTGGTGGAAGGTCATCTTGAGATTTTGTTCCCTTGGGGAGAGTATTTTCATACTTCTCCTTTTGAGGAACAAACTTGGGCTTGGGGTATTGACCTTCTTCCCATTCAACTCCATTAGCGTTGAAGTAGCCAACACCATGGTTTTTTCGGTATCCTCCGTGCTTGCGTACAATTTCCTCAAATTTCTTACACCTGGCAAGACTCTTGTAGATACCTTTCTCTATAATTCCTTTCAATAAAGCATTTTCTTGCTCAAGTGTAACTTGGCTAAGAGAATTATCATTAGTGGAATCAATAGAACTACTAGAAGCAACATCATTAGGTTTAGCATTTTTATTGTTGCTACTAGATGAAGAACCTTTCTTGCCTTTGTTACTAGCTTGCTTAGACTTAACTTGTGGCATGCATGTAGATAGGAGAAGTCACTTGGCTAGATAAGAGGAAGTCTTCTTTTGAAGATCGTCATTTATAGCTTTTAGGAACTCATGCTCTTGCTCTAAATTGAGGTTCTCGATGTGTAGCTTCTCATGTGTTCTTACAAGCTCTCTATGATCTTCTAGAGTTGACTCGTGAGGTAACTTAAGAGTTTTTAGTTTTTGAGTTAGTCGTTCTATTTCCAACGTATCATCATCGCACGACTTGTCTACACTAGAGTGAGTACTAGCAAGTTCATTTTGACTAACATTACTAGATTTGTCAAATAGCAAGTCATCTTCAATTAACAAGGCATCTTCATCACTATTGAAATCAAGATACTCAGAGTGTGATACCTTGGGGCCTTTAGCCATGAAGCAACGTCCACTCCCTTCATTTGGTGAATCAAATATGTCGTAGGAGTCAGTTGTCACTAGTGCAAGTCCGGCAACACCTTCATCTTGACTATAGTCGGAATTGGAGTGATAGCTTCTCTCGGAGTGGTTGTAGGATTCGAAGCCCATTCGCCAACATGAGCTTGATGTTTCCTTCTTGAGTAGCTCTTGGTGTACTTGTCCTTCTTCTTTGAGTCCCTACTCCTTGAGGGTCTTCGTTCATAACGATCATCTCTACTCCTCTCTCTTCGAGGTGACTCGTCTCTTGAGCTTCGTCTTCTTGGTGACTCTTCTTTCCTCTTGTAAGGAGCCGTGCACTCATTTGAGTAGTGTCTGAGCTTCCCACAATTGTAGCAGTTTCGATCACGGCTTGACGAATGCTTCTCTTCATATCTTGAGTTGGAGCTTTGATCTCTGCTTCTATTCTTGTAGAGCTTGTTGAATTTCTTGACCATGAGGCTTATCTCTTCATTTGTGACAAGGTTGTCGCTAGAGGTAGCGGGAGCACACTTGTGGCTTTCTAAGCACTGCTAGACTTGTGGTGAAGCTCTTCCTTGTCTTTGAGTGTCATCTCATGAGCAACAATTCTTCCAATCACTTCCCTTGGCTTGTGATCTTTGTAGTTGGGCATTATTTGGATCAGTGTGCAAACGGTGTCATACCGATCATCCAAAGCTCGAAGTATCTTCTTGATGATGAATTTTTTAGTCATTTCTTCGCTTTGTAAGCCGACAATCTCATTTGTGATGAGACCTAGCCTAGATTATATCTCAGAAACTCCTTCACCATCCTTCATCTTGAACTTGTCAAGTTGAATTTGAAGAACATCCATCTTGGATTCTCTCACAGATTCTATACATTCATGCATATCAATCAAAGTATCCCAAATCTCTTTTGCATTCTCAAGACGACTAATTTTGTTGAATTTTTCGGGGCATAGGCAGTTGAAAAGAATGTCACATGCTTGAGCATTGAGTTGCAACATATTCAATTCATCCACAGTTGCTTCACGATCGGGTTCCCTTCCTTCCGCAAAGAATTCACCTTGCATACCAACATGAACAACAGCCTAAACAGCGGGGTTATGACCAAGCAAATGCATTTTCATTTTGTGCTTCCAACTAGCAAAATTTGTGCCATCAAAGTACGGACCTCTACGGTGATAATTTTCCTTACTAGACGCCATACTCTCCTAGGTTGTGAGACCAATACAATGGAAACCTCACTCTAATACCACTTGTAGGATCGAAATTAGTGCTAGAGGGGCGGGGGGTGATTAGACTACTTGACCAAATAAAAATCTACTTTTTCCCAATTTTAATTATTGGCAGATTTTAGCATTCATAGTATGTCAAGTACACCATACACATGCATGTCTACGAGTATAGCAGCGGAAAGTAAAGACAAGCATGTAAGTAAAGAGATGGTAGGAAGATCAAACGCAATTGGTAACACGATGATTTTTCACGTGGTTCCGATAGGTGGCCCTATTGTACATCCACGTTTATGGAGTCTTCAACCCATGGAGGGTAATGGCCGCGAGAGTTCACGGAGGGCTCTACCCACGGAGGGTTCCACGAAGAAGCAACCTTGACTATACCATGATGGCCTACGTCCACGGAGGATTAGCCTAACTCGGGGTAGATCTTCACGAAGTAGGCGATCTCCTTGCCCTTACAAACTTCTTGGTTCACTCCACAAGACGACGTAAGAGGCTCCCAAGCGACACCTAACCAATCTAGGAGGCACCACCCTCCAAAAGTTAATAGGCTCGATGGTGTTGATGAACTCCTTTCTCTTGTGCTTCAAGATGATAGACTCCTCAACACACAATCACTCTCTCATAGATTTGGCTTGGTGGAAGAGATTGATTGGCTGGAAAGCAACTTGGAGAGGCTAGAGATCAAGATTCATATGCTAGGAATGGAATGGCATGATCTCAACACATGAGTAGGTAGATCTCTCTCAGAAATCAGTAGGTATGAGTGGGGAACAGTTCTGACTGCTTCTCTTGCGAGTGAGTGGTAGTGGAGGGGTATATATAGGCATCTCCAAAAATCCAACCGTTACACACAAAATGACACACTTGGTGACACTGATGTGTTAATCTCGATGGTACCAAAGTGACCAAAAGGTGGCAACTTTCGAATTTCGTGAGACCGATATAGTAATCTCCGTTGCACCGATAAGGTGACCAACGGTCAGAATGCCCAATCTCGATGATGCCGATTCACAAAATTTGGAGGGACCGAAATTATGAACTTGCGTAACAAAAAGTTGAGAGCCTAACTTGGTGGAACCTAATGCAAAATCGGTTGCACCGAAAAGCTAGGGTTTGGTTTAGTGTGTCTAGGTTCTGGAATTGGTGGCACCGAGTGGAATGTGTTGGTTGCACCGATTTTGAGTATTTGGCTTTGGACAGACTTTTGTGGAAGAGCTTGTGGGTGTATGTGGTAACTATGACTTGTGCACGTATGAGCATTTTGTTCACCAACAAAAGCTTACCCCCTTTTAATAGTATTGGCTTTCCTATGGACTCAAAGTGATTTCTCACAAATGTAAAATGTAGAGTCCATTCCTTGAAGCTTTGCCAATCTATTCCCTTGCATCTTGGGGTATTCCAGAATCCTTTTGCCGACCCATCATTGAACTTTTCCTGAAACATACTTAGTGCAAACATTAGTTCAATGACATATATGTTTTTATTAATTACCAAAACCACCAAGGGAGAAAAGTTTCTTTCACTTAGGCACTTGAGTCTTCCTTAGATATTACATTGGGGGTGCCTTGGGCATCCTAATACGTCTCCAATGTATCTATAATTTGTTATGATGTCATGCTATTATATTATCTGTTTTGGATGTTTTATTTGCATTAATATGCTATTTTATATTATTTTTGGGACTAACCTGTTAATCTAGAGCCTAGTGCCAGTTTCTGTTTTTTCCTTGTTTTTGAGTTTTGCAGATATGGAATATTAAACGGAGTCCAAACGGAATAAAATCTCCGGAATGATTTTTCTGGAAGAAAAGAGACCCACGAGACTTGGAGTGCATGCCAGGGGATCTACTAGGAGATCACAAGCCTGGTAGGCGTGGCCACCCCCCGACCGTGCCTAGAAAGCTTGCCGTCTCCTGGCAGGTCTCCTAACCCTATTCTTCGTCCTATAAATACCCAAATATTCCACCAACAATAGAGGGAGCCACACAAATACTTTTCCGCCGATAGAAGCCTCAATTCCCAAGAGATCCAATCTTGGATCTTTTTCTAGTAATCTGCCATAGGGGGTTTCGATCACGGAGGGCATCTACATCAACTGCATTTCCCCTCCGATGATGCGTGAGTAGTCCACCACAGACCTACGGGTCCATAGCTAATAGCTAGATGTCTCCTTCTCTCTCTTTGATCTTCAATACCATGTTCTTCATGATCTTCATGGAGACAAATCCGATGTAATACTCTTTTGTGGTGTGTTTGTCAAGATCCGATGAATTGTGGGTTTATGTTCAGATTATCCGTGAATCTTATTTGAATCTTCTCTGAATTATTAGATGCATGATTACATATCCTTGTAAGTCTCTTTGAGTTATTGGTTTGGTTTGGCCAACCAGATTGGTAATTCTTGCAATGAGAGAAGTGCTTGGTTTGGGGTTCAATCTTGTGGTGTCCTCACCTAGTGACATAGTAGGGGTAGCGAGACACGTATTGTATTGTTGCCATCAAGGGTAAAAAGATGAGGTTTGCATTATATTGCTTGAGTTTATCCCTCTACATCATGCCATCTTACTTAATGCGTTACTCTATTCTTCATGAACTTAATACTCTAGATGCAGGCTGTAGTCGGTCGATGTGTGGAGTAATAGTAGTAGATGCTGAATCGTTTCGGTCTACGTGACACGGATGTGATGCCTATATGCATGATCATTGCCTTGGATATCTACATGATTATTCGCTTTTCTATACATTGCTTGACAGTAATTTGTTTACCCACCATGATATTTTCCTTCAAGAGAGAAGCCTCTAGTGAAATCTATGGCCTCCGGGTCTACTTTCCATAATATATTTTTAGATCTATAAACCAAAAATACCGAAAATACTTTGCTCTAATTTACTTATCTTTTACTTTCCGTTTTCGATTACATCTATCTCTATTGGATCTAACCCTTGCAAATAACCATGGAGGGATTGCCAACCCCTTTATACCATTGGGTGCAAGAGTTTGATTGTTTGTGTAGGTGAATTCCTTGGTGACTTGCTTGTTCCTCATACTGGATTGATACCTTGGTTCTCATCAACCGAGGGAAATACTTATCTACTTTGCTACATCACCCTTTCCTCTTCAAGGGAAAACCAACGCAAGGTCAAGAGGTAGCACATTCTTGTCACTCCTTATTCTCCCCATATCTGTGTGTCACCCAAAACTTGAAAACTTCAATCACAAAAAACTTAATGGAACTTCGTGAGAAGGGTTAGTGTAATAAAGATAGATTATTCACTTAGGTACTGTCAAGACAATATTTCATAACTGTTCCCATATGGTACCTACTGTATTCTACCATTCTCATAATTTATACCACTGAATATAAGCTATGGGAACACTAAAACAAGTAAACTATGCATGCAAAAACAGAATGTGTGAAAAATAGAATAGTCTGTGAAGATCTGCAGTATAACCATACTTCCCCGTCTATAAAAAATCTGAAATATTAGGACAACCTGAATAATTTGTATATCAAGACTGTGTAAAAATTTCAAATCATTATAACGCTCCAGTAAAAAATGAATAATCTTGTACTAGAGGGAAAAGTTTATGTTTTGGTTCAGCAGCAATTCTACTCATCTTGTGAGTCATCCCAAAGGATTTACTTGGCACTTTATTGAAATAAAAGGCATAAAACATGATTACTACAGTATCTTAATCATGTGAACACATCAAAACAGAAATTAATAGTGTTGAGTTATCTCCCAACAAGCGCTTTTCTTTAATGCCTTTTAGCTAGGCATGATGATTTCAATGATGCTCACATAAAAGATAGTATTTGAGACATGCTAAAGAGCATCATGAATCACATGAAAAACACATTTAAGTCTAACCCACTTCCTATGCATAGGGATTTTGTGAGCAAACAATTCATGAGAACGAGAATGAACTTGCATATGAAGGTAAAACAAGAATATCTTCGAAAATTTGAACACGTAGAGAGGAAACTTGATATTATTACAATTACTACAAGCAGAAGTTGCTCCCTCATAATAATTTTCAGTAGCATCATGAAGGAATTCAACAATATAAATATCACATACAACATTATTTTCATGATCTATAAGCATAGAAAATTTATCACTCTCCACATAAGCAAACTTCTTCTCATTCATAATAGTGGGAGCAAACTCAACAAAATAATTATCACGAGGTACTTGATTGACATAACCACTTTGAATATTAAAATCATGATGACAAGTTTCATGGTTTTCATTACTCTTTATATCATATATGTCATCTCAATAATCATCATATATAGGAGGCATGCCATCATCATAATAGTTTTGCTCATCAAAACATGGGGCACTAAAACTATCATCTTCATCAAACATAACATCCCCAAGCTTGTGGCTTTGCATATCATTAGCATAATGGATATTCAGATAATTCATAATAACAATATTTCTATCATGCTCATCATTCAAGGAATTCTCATCGAGTATTTTCAAAAATTCTCCCTCTACCAATTAAGCACAATTTTCTGAACCATCATTTTCACGAAAGACATTAAAGAGACGAAACAATTGATGGAACCTAAACTCCACTTTTTTGTAATTTTCCTTTATAAACCAAACTAGTGAAAAACAAGAAACAAAAATATTTGATTGCAAGATCGAAATATAGACCTTCAAGCACTCACCTCCCCGGCAACGACGCCAAAAAAGAGCTTGATTTCTACTATGCGACCTTCTTCTTGTAGACTCGTGTTGGGCCTCCAAGCCCAGAGTTTTGTAGGATAGTAGCAAATTTACGTCAAGTGGATGACCTAAGGTTTATCAATCCGTGGGAGGCGCAGGATGAAGATGGTCTCTCTCAAACAACCTTGCAACCAAATAACAAAGAGTCTCTTGTGTCCCCAACACACCCAATACAATGGTAAATTGTATAGGTGCACTAGTTCGGCGAAGAGATGGTGATACAAGTGTAATATGAATGGTAGATATAGGTTTTTGTAATATGAAAAATATAAAAACAGCAAGTTAACTAATAATAAAAGTGAGCACAAACGGTATTGCAATGCTTAGAAACAAGGCCTAGGGTTCATACTTTCACTAGTGCAAGTTCTCTCAACAATACTGACATAGTTGAATCATATGTAAATCCCTCACACGCGACAAAGAGTCCACTCCAAAGTCAAAAATAGCAGAGAACAAACGAAGAAATTATTGTAGGGTACGAAACCACCTCAAAGTTATCTTTTCCGATCAATCGTATGAGCTATCCCTATAAGTGTCAGAACAGCCCTAGAGTTCGTACTAAAATAACACCTTAAGATACACATCAACCAAAACCCTAATGTCATCTAGATACTCCAATGTCACCAAGAGTACCCATGGGCTTGATTATATGATATGCATCACACAATTTTAGATTCATCATGTTCAATCCAACACAAAGAATTTCAAAGAGTGCCCCAAAGTTTCTACCGGAGAGTCAAGACGAAAACATGTGCTAACCCCTATGCATAGATTCCCAAGGTCACGGAACCCACAAGTTGATCACCAAAACATACATCAAGTGGACCAATAGAACATCGCAGTGTAACCACGGACATCCCATCACAAGACATACATCAAGTGTTCTCAAATCCTTTAAAGACTCAACCCGATAAGAAAACTTCAAAGGGAAAACTCAATTCATCACAAGAAGACAGAGAGGGGAAAACTCCATATGATTCATCTATATTAATAAAGCTCGTGGTACATCAAGATCGTGTCATCTCAAGAACAGGAGAGAGATAGAGATAGAGAGAGAGAGATCAAACACATAGCTACTCGTACATACCCTCATCCTCGAGGGTGAACTACTCCCTCCTCATCATGGAGACCGCCGGGATGATGAAGATGGCCTCCGGTGATGGTTTCCCCCTCTGGAAGGGTGCCGGAACGGGTTCCCGATTGGTTTTTCATGGATACAGAGGCTTGCGGCACTGGAACTCCCAATCTAGGTTTCTTTCTAGGGGTTCTGGATTTATAGGAGTATTGGGCGTTGGAATCACGTCAACGAGACTCCCGAGTGGCCTACAAGCCAGGGGCGTGTCCTAGGGGGGCGCCCTGGTGGCTTGTGGCCGCCTCAGGACTCCCCTTTGCTATATTTTTTCTCCAGTATTTTTTATATGTTCCAAAAATATTCTCCATAAATTTTCAGCCTATTCTGAGAACTTTTATTTCTGCACAAAAATGCCACCATGGTAGTTCTGCTGAAAACAAGGTCAGTCCGGGTTAGTTCTAATAAAATCATACCAAAATCATATAGAATTATTGTAAACATGGCATGAATACTTCATAAATTATAGATACATCGAATATGTATCTTGTGCTTCAAGCTCGTCGGGAAATTGTTTGTGGGGTTGTAATGATTTGGGAATCAGAAACTTTGTGGCGGCTTAGGACATGTTGTGTTATTTTGCAAAATATGATTGTCGCGGATGAGGGTGATAGTGTTGGCCAAACCAATTATTTTGAAGCACCCGAAGAGCAAGTTGAAATCCCGAAAGATCAAGATGCATCTCAACCTATGAACTTTCTACAGATGCATCAGAATGTTCGAGATCATCATGTGCACGCGCAACTACTCAATGATCTTGTGGAGCATATGTGGACCCACAATGGAAACCAAAGAGCAGATGATTGATTGTGCACTTAAAATAAATTTTATGTGAACACTCTTTATGCTTAGTACCAACATCTATTATTTATGTGCGACAATGGTTTTTATTATCAACATGCATGGTTTTGTATGGATTTGAGAGTCCGGATTTGAGGTATGCGGATGCATAAAGCGAAATATGAGGGTCGTCATATGCGTCCGCGGGCGTGCCCGGGTGCTTCCGTGGACGTATAGGGTGCCGGATTTGCCCAGTCCATCTACAGCGGGACTAGGAAAATCCGGACCCTCAAATGCCCACGTCCGCGCCCGGACGTGTCCGCGGACACTGCCGGGTCACACCTAAAATAATGCATTCTAAAACCGGATACCTCAAATTAAAACCCTCAAATCCATATTATTACATGCAACCTAAACCTAAGTGGAGCTCGCCCGGCTCCGCCGTGCCCATGTCCGGCGGCTGGTTGCGCCCCTCGTAGCGTCGGTTCGGTCGCCGGTGAGGTAGTGTAGGTCATGGGACACTAGCCGACAAACGGGTCTCGAGCTCCCGCCGTCTCACATGTCCTACTCTTCTCAGTCAGAGCCCGTAACCAGGACTGTGCTGGTGGACGTGAGGTTGATGATGGATCCTTCTTGGGAGGAGCCGAAGTCCACTACGACGCGGTTGCGGCGTCCGCACTTGTGCACCCTACGGGGCACCGGAGGTTGTGACTCCGCCTCTCCAACGTCCACCATCGCGAGGGCCTCCGCTGCCTCGCACGACGGGCACGCTATCGGTGTCGAAACCGGTGGATCTCGGGTAAGGGGTCCCGAGCTGTGAGACTAGGATCGACGATAATAGGAGACGAAGGGTACACGAGCTTACCCAGGTCCGGGTCCTCCAATGCAGGTAATACCCTACGTCCTGCTTGATTGTATTGATGGTGTAAGGGGCTACAGAGTTGATTTACCTCGAGATCGTATGTCTAACCCTAGATGAGTTGTTCTATCTCCCTATACCCTAAAGCACTCCGGATTTTATATATGTTGAGGATGCCTAGGGTTTACATATGATCGGTTACATGCCGAAGAGATAAACTTGCCTAACTATTACACCAGACGTGGAGCACAAGCCTTGTTTTCCGAAGCTTCCATCTAAGAGACTGGGCCTTCAAATCCTTCGGTGTTCGGTAAGCAGCCCTCATAGTCCGGCCCATAACAATAGGTCGACCATCTGAGGATGCTCTAATCTAGGACTCCCTCAGTAGCCCCCAAACTTGCCTCCAACGCCAAGGGTCTTCAGCTCCAACTGCTTCGCGAATAGGGCCTTCGGCTTGCGAGGTGGGTTCCTTCCTGCCGAATTGTAGTTCGACCTCCGATGACAAGTAGTCTCCCGTATAGTGGCACGTCCGAATACTGTAAATTGATCGAATTTGAAGCCCAAATGTCAGGGGACAAACAACGGCCCTCTAACGACCTTTCTGACGAAAGGCTACGGCCCACCACGACCGCCACACCAGTTGCATAGACTCGATTCGCGGTTCGAGGCCGTTTTAATCATCACGACCTATCAATATACCAATCGTGTCATGTTTTACATGGGATATACTTAAGTACGCGCGCGCAATGGCTCGCGCGTCTCGGGAAGTGGAGGGAATAAAGGCACGGCGAGGGGAATCCACATCGAGAGGCCTCATAAAAAGAGAAGGAAACCCCCAAAAGCTTTTTCACGCTTTGCATTCGACTTCTCCACCTCCCATTCTCTTGCGCCTCCAGAGCAAAGATCTAGGTGTCTCCACCCCTCACCTTCGAGCTCGGCAATGGCGGGCTCCAATGGCTAGTGGGAAGATTCCACGGTCACCAACAAGGACATCCTCGACCTCAAGAAGGCCGGTTACCTCCCCGCCGACATTCCTCACTTCACGGCGGAGGAGGGCCAAGTGCTCCCCACCCCCAGGCCTGGCGAGAGGGTGGTCTTCAATCCCCACTTTATCAGGTGGTTGAGCTTCCCACTCCACCCCTTCGTCAGGGGGTTAATGTTCTTCTACGGTCTTGACTTCCACGACCTCTCGCCGAACTCCATCATGCATATCTCGGCGTTCATCCTCGTCTGCGAGGCCTTCTTGCGCGTCGAGCTGCACTTTAGGCTTTGGCTGCAGGTCTTCAATATCAAGCCCAAGTGCGTCGGCGGCAAGCATGCAAACTGTGGAGGGACAGTCATCGGCAAGCCCACCCGCGTCGGCTGGCCGTCGGGCACCTTCATCGACACCATCAAAGGATGGCAAAAGGAGGGGTTCTACGTCACCGAACCACGAGAGGAGGGCCAACTCCCCGCTGCCGCATTCAGATCCCCCACCAGACTGGCTTCGTGGCCCGAAAAGGGCCTGGCCTAGGGTTTAGGCAAAGAGGTGACCGACCTAAGAAGCGCCTCCGCTCCCTAGTCGGGGAGGGCATCAAGCTAGCCGATGTGGTCCAGGTGATGCTCTGAAGACGCATCCTCCCCGCCAGCATCGGAACACTCCTTTGTGGGCTCGAGAACTCGAAGCGGAGCCCACAATCTAGAATCTCTTCCGCACTACGCGGGAGAAGCTGTGGAAGGCGCTATTCAAGTTGATGAAGAGCTGGCCATCCGAGGAGGAGGACAAGGGTCTGTATGCCGCCAAGCCAGACTCCGAGGTATGATTTCCCCAACTTGGTTGGCTCTATTACATAGAGAATCCCTTGATCCTCTTATCCGATCTATTTTGGCAGAGATGGCGGAAGAAAGCCATCAACATCAATAGTCCAGCTCCTCAGCCCGAAGACGAGAGGACTGGGCTGTTAGCCCGGATGCTCGTGGAGAAGCCTTACGAGGCTCCCACGAAGAAGGAGAAGAAGAAGAAACCAGGTCAGGCTGGCCTTCGCATCGAGGACCAGCCTGATGCTGCATCCGAAGACAACCCCACCTCCTCAAATCAGGAGGAGGCCGAAGAGGAGGAAGAAGAGGAGGAGGAGGTCGAGAGCGAGGGGGAGGCAACTTCCCCCATGCCAAGAACAGAGCGACATCTTTGGACACCTCGGGATGGGCAGCTTCTCCTGCCCCGAAAAGGGCGCGGTGGGCGCAGGTGGTCCTATCCGACGACAGCTTAGACTCGAGCTCCGCATTCAAAGACCCCGAGGAGGTTCCACGAAGGAGCCTAAGGGTCAAGCCCCCTCCATCCAGGTTAGGATCCGAATACCCCTCTACGTATAGCTAGTAGATTCAGAGCTTGCTAACACGCAGGTTATTGGTCCAACACTGTTGGAAATATGCTCTAGAGGCAATAATAAATTAATTATTATCATATTTCCTTGTTCATGATAATCGTTTATTATCCATGCTATAATTGTATTGAATGGAAATACATTACATGTGTGGGAAAATAGACGACACTCTGTCCCTAGTATGCCTCTAGTGAACTAGCTCGTTGATCAAAGATGGTCAAGGTTTCCTACCATTGATATGTGATGTCATTTGATAACGGGATCACATCATTAGGAGAATGATGTGATGGACAAGACCCAAACTACAAACGTAGCATATGATCGTGTCAGTTTAATGCTACTGTTTTCTGCATGTCAAGTATCTGTTCCTATGACCATGAGATCATGCAACTCACTGACACCGGAGGAGTGCCTTGTGTGTATCAAACGTCGCAACATAACTGGGTGACTATAAAGGTAATCTACAGGTATCTCCGAGGGTGTCTCTTGGGTTGGCATGGATCAAGACTGGGATTTGTTACTCCGTGTGAGTGTGTGACGGAGATGTATCTCAGGGCCCACATGGTAATACAACATCACAACAAGCCTTGCAAGAAATGTGACTAAGTGTTAGTCACGGGATCTTGTATTACGGAACGAGTAAAGAGACTTTCCGGTAATGAGGTTGAACTAGGTATGGAGATACTGATGATCGAATCTCGGGCAAGTAAACATACCGAAGAACAAAGGGAGCATCATACGGGATTAACTGAATCCTTGACAGAGAGGTTCGACCGATAAAGATCTTCGTAGAATATGTAGGAACCAATATGGGCATTCAAGTCCCGCTATTGGTTATTGACCGTAGAGGTGTCTCGGTCATGTCTACATAGTTCTCGAACCCGCAGGGTCTGCACACTTAAGGTTCGGTGACGTTTCGGTAGTGTAGAGTTATGTATGGTGGTAACCGAAGGTTGTTCGGAGTCCTGGATGAGATCCCGGATGTCACGAGGAGTTCCGGAATGGTCCGGATACGAAGATTGATATATAGGAAGGTGGTGTTTGGACTCTGGAAAGTTTCGGGCACTTTCGGTAGTGTACCGGGAGTGACGAATGGGTCCCGGGGGCCCACCAGTGGGGCCAACCCACCCCATGGGCCTATGTGGCAACCCACCAGTCCATAGTGGGCCATTTGGGTCGGCCAAGGAGGCCTATGCGCAGGAGGAAAGGGAGGCAAACCGAATTGGGCTGGAAACCTCCCCAAACTCCACCTCTCTTGTGGGAGGAGGAGTCCTACTAGGAGGAGGATTCCTCCCCACTAGGTTCGGCTGAACCAAAGGAGAGCCCTCCTTTTGGGCACAGCCTCCTCTCCCCTCCTCCTATATATATGAGTGGTTTTAGGGTTTTTTGGACAAGGATTTTCAGCCACGTCTAAACCCTACTTCTAGATCAAGTTCCTCTAGACTAGACTAGTTCGACGGTACTTAGGCGAAGCCCTGTCGGAATAGCTCCACCACCATCTCCAGAGCACCGTCATGCTGCCGGAGAACTCTTCTACCTCTCCGCTCTCTCTTGTTAGATCAAGAAGGCGGAGATCGTCATCGAGCTGTATGTGTCCTGAACGCGGAGGTGCCGTCCTTTCGGCGCCAGATCGGAAGGACCGTGATCAAGATCGCGAGATGGATCCTGATGAGATCGCGAGACGGAACGTGATGAGTTCGTGGGACGGATCGTGATTGGGTCACAGGACGGATCGTGATGAGATCGCGGGACGCTCGGCGATTTGGATCGCGAAGACGTTCGACTACGCCAACCGCGTTTCTTAACGCTTCCCGCTCAGCGATCTACAAGGGTATGTAGATCCACTCTCCCTCTCGTAGATGCTCATCACCATGGATAGATGTGCGTGTGCGTAGGAAATTTTTTGTTTCCCATGCGACGTTCCCCAACAGTGGCATCATGAGCTAGGTCTATGGTAGATGAGATCTCGAGTAGAACACAAAGATTTTGTGGGCGTTGATGCTTAGATTGCTTCCTCCCTTGGTCGTGTTTTGGTTCAGCGGTATTGTGAGATGAAGCGGCCCGGACCAACATTACTCGTACGCTTACGAGAGACCGGTTCCCTCAAACGCAACTTGTTGCATAGATGGCTTGCGGGTGCCAGTTTCTCTCACTTTAGTTGGATCGGATTCGAGAAAGGCGGTCCTTGAGAAGGTTGAAAAGCAACTAGTGTATCACCGTTGTGGTTTATGCGTAGGTGAGAATTGTTCTTGCTAGATACTCGTAGCAGCCACGTAAAACATGCAACAACAATTAGAAGACGTCTAACTTGTTTTTGCAGGGTATGTTGTGATGTGATATGGCCAATTACATGATGTGATATAGGTGATGTATGAGATGATCATGTGTTGTATAGAATATCACGACTTGCATGTCGATGAGTACGGCAACTGACAGGAGCCATAGGTTTGTCTTTAATTATTGTATGACCTGCGTGTCAATCATTAAGCGCAATGTAATGCTTTACTTTATCGCTAAACGGTAGCAATAGTAGTAGAAGCATGGTGGGCGTGACAACCCTGATGGTGACACATTGATGGAGATCAAGATGATGGAGATCATGGTGTCATGCCGATGACGATGGAGATCATGCCGGTGCTTTCATGATGGAGATCAAAAGCACAAGTTCATGGCCATATCATGTCACTTATGATTTGCATGTGATGTTAATCCTTTTATGCACCTTGTTTTGCTTAGGACGACGGTAGCATTATAAGGTGATCCCTCACTTAATTTCAAGACAAATTGTGTTCTCCCTGAGTGTGCACTGTTGCAAAAGTTCTTCGCGTCGAGACACCATGTGATGATCGGGTGTGATAGACTCTACGTTCACATACAACGGGTGCAAGCCAGTGTTGCACATGCAGAACACCAGGGTTAAACTTGACGTGCCTAGCATGTACAGACATGGCCTCGGAACACAAGAGACCGAAAGGTCGAACATGAGTCATATAGTAGATATGATCAACATGATGGTGTTCACCATTGAAACCACCTCAACTCACGTGATGATCGGACTTGAGTTGGTGAATTTGGATCATGTATCACTCGAATGACTGGAGGGATGTCAATTTGAGTGGGAGTTCTTAAGTAATATGATTAATTGAACTCATTATCATGAACATAGTCAACAGTGTCTATGCAAATTATGTTGTAGATCACTTTCTCGCGCTGTAGCTCTCTTGAATTTTTATATGTTCCTACAGAAATAGAGTTGAAAGATGTTGGTAGCAATATTGCGGACTGGGTTCGTGATCTGAGGATTGTCCTCATTGCTGCATCGAAGGCTTATGTCCTTAATGCACCGCTCGGTGCGCCAACCCCTCTAGCGTGGTTTGTAGATGTTATGAACATCTGACAGGCACGTTCTGATGACTACTTGATAGATTAGTGTGTCATGCATTAGCCTTAGAATTGAGGCTCCAAAACGTTTTGAACGTCACAGAACATATGAGATGTTCTAAGAGCTGAAATTAGTATCTCAGGCTTGTGCCCATGTTGCGAGATATGAGATCTCCAACAAGATTCTTTGCCTACAAGATGAAGGAGAATAGCTCAATCGTTGAGCATGTGCTCAGATTGTCTGGGTGCTACAATCGCTTGAATCGAGTGGGAGTTGATCTTCCTGATAAGATAGTGATTGATATAGTTCTCCAAGTCACTGTCACTAAGCTACTAGAACTTGGTGATGAACTATAAAACGCCAGGGATAAAAATAATGATCCCTGAGCTGTTCGCGATGTTTGACACCGCGAAGGTAGAAATCAAGAAGGAGCGTCAAGTGTTGATGGTTAGTCAAACCACTAGTTTCAAGAAGGGCAAGAGCAAGGAGGGAAACTTCATGGATAGCAAGTCAGTTGCTGCTCCAGTGAAGCAACCCAAAGTTGAACTGAAACCCGAGACTAAGTGCTTCGATTATGAGGAGAGCGGTCGCTGAAGCGGAACAACCCTAGATACTTGGTAGATAAGAAGGCTGGCAACGTCAACAGAAGTATATTTGATATACGTGTTATTGATGTGTACCTTGCTAGTACTCCTAGTAGCACCTGGGTATTGGATACCGGTTCGGTTGCTAAATGTTAGTAACTCGAAATAAAAGCTACGAAATAAGCGGAGAACTAGCTAAGGGTGAGGTGACGATGTGTGTTGGAAGTGTTTCCAAGGTTGATGTGATCGACATCGCACGCTCTCTCTACCTTCGGGATTAGTAACAAACCTAAATAAGTGTTATTTGGTGTTTGCGTTGAGCATGAACGTGATTAGATCGTGTTTATTGCAACACGGTTCTTCAGTTAAGTTAGAGAATAATGGTTATTCTGTTTACATGAATAATACCTTCAATGGTCATGCACCTAGTGAGAATGGTTTGTTGAATCTTGATCGTAGTAATACACATGTTCATAACATTGATGCAAAAAGATGCAAAGTTAATAATGATAGTACCGCATACTTGTGGCACTGCCGCTAAATGTCATATTGGTATAAAACGCATGAAGAAACTCCATGCTGATGGATCTTTGGACTCTTTCGATTTCGAATCGGTTGAGACATGCGAACCATGCCTCTTGGTCAAAGATGACTAAGGACCCGTTTTCTGGTTTGACGGAGCGGGCAAGTGATTTATTGGAAATGATACATGTTGATGTATGCAATCCAATGAATCTTGTAGCGTGCGGTGGATATCGTTATTTTCTTACCTTCACTGATGATTTGGGTAGATATAGTGTATGTTTACTTAATGAAACACAAGTCTGAATCGTTTGAAAAGTTCAAGCAAATTCAGAGTGAAGTTTAAGATCATCGTGACAAGAAGATAAAAATATCTGCGATATGATCGTGGAGGTGAATATCTGAGTTACGAGTTTGGCATACAACTTTAGACAATGTGAAAGTTGTTTCACAACACACGCCACCTGAACACCATAGTGTGATGGTATGTCCGAACGTCATAGTCGTGCTCTATTGGATATGGTGCATGATATGATGTCTCTTATAATTTTGCTACTATAATTTTGGGGTTGTGCATTAGAGACAACTACATTCACTTTAAATAGGGCACCATCGAAATCGGTTGAGATGACACCGTGTGAATTATGGTTTGATAGAAACCTAAGCTGTCATTTCTTGATGTTTGGGGCTGTGATGCTTGTGTGGAAAATGTTTTCACCTAATGAGCTCGAACCCAAAGCGGACAAATGCATCTTCATAGAATATCCTAAGAACAGTTGGGTGAACCTTCTATCTTGGATCCAAGCATAAAGTGTTTGTTGCTAAAACATGTCCTTTCTCGAGAAAAAGTTTCTCTCGAAAGAATTGAGTGGGAGGAACATAGAACTTGATGAGGTTGTTGAACCTTTGTTTCAACCAGAGAGTAGCGTAGCGCAGAAAGATGTTTCTATGGAACCTACGTCAATTGAAGAGGAAGTAAATGATGATGATCATGAAGCTTTAGATCAAGTTACTATCGAACCTCGTAGGTCGACAAGGATGTGTACTACTCCTGAGCAGTACGCAACCCTGTCTTGGAGGTCATGTTGTTGGACAACAATGAACCTACGAGCTGTGGAGAAGCGATGATGGGCCCAGATTCCGACAAATGGTTAGAGGCCATGAAATCCGAGAAAGGATCCATATATGAAAACAAAGTATAGACTTTGGTAGACTTGCTCGCTAGACGGCAGGTCGTTGAGTACAAATGGATCTTTAAAATGAAGACAGACGCTGATGGTGAATGTCACTATTTATAAAGCTCGACTTGTCACAAAGAAGTTTCCGGCAAGTTCAAGGAGTTGACTGCGATGAGACTTTCTCTCGTAGCGATGCTAAAGTCTGTTAAAATTATGTTAGTAGTTGCTACATTTTTCAATTATGAAATCTGCCAGATGGATGCCAAAACATCGTTTCCTTTCTTGAGGAAAGGTTGTATGTGATACAACCAGAAGGTTTTGTCAGTCCTAAGGATGCTAACAGGTGTGCAAGCTTCAGTGATTCTTCTATGAACTGAAGCAAGCATCTCGGAGTTTGAATATACACTTTGATGAGGTGATCAAAGTTTTTGAGTCTATACAAAGTTTACAAGAAACTTGTATTTGCAATAAAATGAGTGGGAGCACTATAGAGTTTCTGATAAGTATAGTGGATGACATATTGCTATTCGGAAATGATGTAGAATTTCTGGAGAGCATAAACGGTTGTTTGAAAAGAGTTTTTCAAAGCAAGACCTGGATAAAGCTACCTAATTGTTGAGCATCAAGATCTATAAAGATAGATCAAGATGTTTGATAAGACTTTCAATGAGTACATACCTTGACAAGATTTTGAAAGAGTTCAAAATGGATTAGTCAGAGAGAAGTGTTCTCGCCTACTTTGTAAGGTATGAAGTTGAGTGAGACTCAAAGCTCGACCACGGCAGAAGAAAGAGAAAGGACGAATGTCGTCCCCTATGCCTTAGCCATAGGCTCTGTATAGTATGCCATGCTGTGTACCGCACCTGTGTGTGCCTTGCCATGAGTCCGTCAAGGGGTACAAGAGTGATCCAGGAGTGGATCACTGGACAGCGGTCAAGATTATCCTTAGTAACTAAAAACTAAGGAGATGTTTCTCGATTATGGAGGTGATAAAGAGTTCATTGTAAAGAGTTATGTCGATGCAAGCTTTAAACACCAATCCGGATAACTCGTAGTAGCAATCTGGATACGTATAGTAGGAGCAGCCATTTGGAATAGTACCAAGTGTGGTAGCAGTGTTTACAGTTTGGCATAGAGATTTGCAAAGTACACACGGATCTAAATGTCGCAGACCCGTTGGCTATAAGACCTCTCTCACATGCAAAGCATGATTGAGCCCCAGAACTCATTGGGTGTTAGATTCATAACAATGCGAATCACATGGTGATGTGAACTAGATTATTGACTCTAGTGCAAGTGGGAGACTATTGGAAATATGCCCTAGAGGCAATAATAAATTAGTTATTATCATATTTCCTTGTTCATGATAATCATTTATTATCCATGCTATAATTGTATTGAATGGAAACACATTACATGTGTGGGAAAATAGACGACACTCTGTCCCTAGTATGCCTCTAGTGAACTAGCTCGTTGATCAAAGATGGTCAAGGTTTCCTAGCCATTGACATGTGATGTCATTTGATAACGAGATCACATCATTAGGAGAATGATGTGATGGACAAGAGCCAAACTACAAATGTAGCAGATGATCATGTCAGTTTAATGCTACTGTTTTCTGCATGTCAAGTATCTGTTGCTATGACCATGACATCATGCAACTCACTGACACCGGAGGAGTGCCTTGTGTGTATCAAACGTCGCAACGTAACTGGGTGACTATAAAGGTACTCTACAGGTATCTCCGAGGGTGTCTGTTGGGTTGGCATGGATCAAGACTGGGATTTGTTACTCCGTGTGACGGAGAGGTATCTCAGGGCCCACTCGGTAATACAACATCACAACAAGCCTTGCAAGCAATGTGACTAAGTGTTAGTCACGGGATCTTGTATTACGGAATGAGTAAAGAGACTTGCCGGTAACGAGGTTGAACTAGGTATGGAGATACCGACGATCGAATCTCGGGCAAGTAAACATACCGAAGAACAAAGGGAACATCATACGGGATTAACTGAATCCTTGACATAGAGGTTCGACCGATAAAGATCTTCGTAGAATATGTAGGAACCAATATGGGCATCCAGGTCCCTCTATTGGTTATTGACCGTGGAGGTGTCTCGGTCATGTCTACATAGTTCTCGAACCCGCAGGGTCTGCACACTTAAGGTTCGGTGACGTTTCGGTAGTGTAGAGTTATGTATGGTGGTAACCGAAGGTTGTTCGGAGTCCTGGATGAGATCCCGAACGTCACGAGGAGTTCCGGAATGGTCCGGAGACGAAGATTGATATATAGGAAGGTGGTGTTTGGACTCTGGAAAGTTTCGGGCACTTTCGGTAGTGTACCGGGAGTGACGAATGGGTCCCAGGGGCCCACCAATGGGGCCAACCCACCCCATGGGCCTATGTGGCCACACACCAGCCCAAAGTGGGCCAGTTGGGTCGGCTAAGGAGGCCTATGCACAGGAGGAAAGGGAGGCAAACCGAATTGGGGTGGAAACCTCCCCAAACTCCACCTCTCTTGTGGGAGGAGGAGTCCTACTAGGAGGAGGACTCCTCCCCACTAGGTTCGGCCGAACCAAAGGAGAGCCCTCCTTTTGGGCACAAACTCCTCTACCCTCCTCCTATATATATGAGTGGTTTTAGGGTTTTTTGGACAAGGATTTTTAGCCACGTCTAAACCCTACTTCTAGATCAAGTTCCTCTAGGCTAGACTAGTTCGGCGGTACTTAGGCAAAGCCCTGCCGGAATAGCTCCACCACCATCTCCGGAGCGCCATCACGCTGCCGGAGAACTCTTCTACCTCTCCACTCTCTCTTGCTGGATCAAGAAGGTGGAGATCGTCATTGAGCTATACGTGTGCTGAACGCGGAGGTGCCGTCCGTTCGGCGCTAGATCGGAAGGACCGTGATCAAGATCGCGAGACGGATCGTGATGAGATCGCGAGACGGATCATAATGAGTTCTCGGGATGGATCATGATTGGATCGCAGGACGTATCGTGATGAGATCGCGGGACGTTCGGCGATTTGGATCGCGAAGACGTTCGACTACACCAACCACGTTTCTTAACGCTTCCCGCTCAGCGATCTACAATGGTATGTAGATCCTCTCTCCCTCTCGTAGATGCTCATCACCATGGATAGATCTGCGTGTGGATAGGAAATTTTTTGTTTCCCATGTGATGTTCCCCAACACAGCCCCCCACGCGTTATCCCCACCGAGGTAGTATCGGATGGGGAGACCCCGCTTGCCGAACTGGCGGAGAGCGGGGACGCTTCGCACGCCACCACTCCAGGCGCCACGAAGGACGTCGTGGAGGTGTTGTCCCAGCCTACTCCAATGGAAGCGGACACAGGGGGTGAGGGAGAAAGCACCGTGGCCGAGGCTAACGCCTCGGCCGCTGAAGACCAGGGGATAACGCCCCACCCGGACACCAAGGAGGTCGGTCGGACGGGCAATCAATCCCCTTCGAGAACATCTCCGGAGCGCACTCTGCCTTTGGAGGCACCAGTCCAATCCCCGATGGGTTATCGAGAAATCCGATCATCCCCAGCACCGCCAACCAACAGGTGGTCAGCCATGGAGGAGGCTCTATCGAGCGCCTCCATCCCCAAGGATCACCGCACCCTTATGGGTGCGGTACTACAAAGCGTCCAGTTCGTTGACAACGGACTAAAGGAGGCTTTCAAGTAAGTCGCCTGATATTTTGCTAAGATTTTTATTTATTCGTATTGTATACATGGCAGCCCCTGAGCCCTAGGTGAGGTGAACAAACTCACCTAGGGGTCCTATCTATAACTCAGGAAGTGAGTGCCTATGTGATGTATGCATTATGTGTGTAATGTAGGCTTCGTCATCACTGGTGACCAAAAACGGTCCTGAGCTGGATGAGCTACATCGGAAGCTCAAGCGATCTGAGGATGAGGTGGAATCCCTCCACAAGAGGTTTGACAAGGCATAGGGTAAGTTCGAATTAAATTTGAATACTTTCCCCTGAATACCATCAACACACATTCATTTTATATAAGGTTTTATCGTTTTACAGCTTCGTCTAAAGAGATCGAAAGGCTCAAGGCCAAGCTTCAACGTGCCAAAGACAAAGCGA
Source organism: Hordeum marinum (assembly GCA_022496015.1). NCBI lineage: Eukaryota > Viridiplantae > Streptophyta > Magnoliopsida > Poales > Poaceae > Hordeum > Hordeum marinum. The sequence goes on along the minus strand of CM039673.1, from coordinate 435,494,241 downwards.
TCGTGAAGAAGGTGGCGGCCAAAGAAGCGGACACCGCACTCTCCGCCCTACGAGCCACCAGCGATATGCACCAGGCTCGTGTGGCGGAGATACAAGATGAGTTCCAGGACCCTAGCAAAAAGTGTGAGGCCTTGAAGCAAAAGAATAAGGCGAGTTCGGTCGAACTGTCTACCATGAAGTCCAATCTCCAGAAGGAGCATGTGGACAGACGGTTCTTCAAAGAACAAGTTCGCCAAGCCAAGGAGATATTCGATGGTAAGCCGTACTCCCTAAAGTGTGTATTCGGGGATAGCAGATTCGAATTGCTGACCCGGGTGTGGCGATCCTCAGGCGCATCCGCCGATCTCTGGAAGAGCGTGGCGGATGCCAATCAACTGTCGCCTCGTGAGGAGAGGAAGATGAAGCTCGGACATTCTAGGCACAGTTCGGAGCCCCCGAGCGTCCTCCTCTAGTGGTGGAACAGCTGAAACAACTGATGGAGCTGCACCAGATGGTGGAGCTAGCCATGAAGGACCTCTGCATCTGCTTATGGCTCGGCGAGCCACTCCCAGGCAGTTACTTCGGCCTAGTGCAGCGACTGATTGCTGCCACGCCCCGTCTCGACGCCATCAAGCGCTCCTCCTACATTGAAGGAGTCCAGATGGCCCTTGCCAAGGCCAAAGTGCACTGGTCGGGGCTCAATCCGATAAGGTCACAACCGACCGCCGCCACCTGGAAAGGAGCACTGACGCCCTGAGCTATACTTCGATGGAGTGATGGAGAGTGCGCGGGTGATAGCGTCGCAGTGTTCGGGTGAAAAATTATTTGAATGAGCGTGTAATATGTCCAAAGACTCGTGATAACTTTTAATGATAATAGTATCTGCTCTCATATGGTTTTGTATTCCTTTATAACTCCTGTATGGTTGTTTAATACTGAAAAATGCGAGTCGTCGGCTTCAGCCCCCACATAGATACTTCCTGGGGTGTCTATACCAATGCATCGTGTCCCTTAGCCGCATTATCGGACACCGAAGATGGTGTAGTGCGGCAGACTAGGCAATCATACTATAGTGCTTTATTTCTTTCACTTAACCAAGGGGGCGCGAAAAGGACTATGGGAAGCGTACGATTAGCCACCGAAGTGTTTGCGATGTTCGGATAAACCGAGGGCGAAGCTCACATCATAATGTTTGCGCAAAAGGCAAGTTCCTCATATAACACGGAATAACCGCTTACCAAGATTGAAGTATAGTACTGCTAACTTGGGGTTCACAGATCGGATCTCGCATACTATGACAGTCTGTTTTCGGCTTTCTCCCCTGAGGTGCTTGACCGGACTATCCGGAAGCACAATCGCAGGGGTGCTCCCTTTGCCCTTTTGTCCAAACGAGCGGAACATAAAGGGGCAAGCACAGGAGCCGGGCAACCCAACTTAATGACCAAAGACATAGTTCGGAACCGATGCATAGAAAGTGAACGCCAAGACGTCGAACACATGATAGTTTGGGCGATTTGTGTTTGAAATCGAGCCCCGGGTCTATTTGGCCGGTTACCTCGCATCATACCGAACAGGTTCACGAGAAGAGGGAGAAAGGAGAAAAAGTATGTGCCGAAAACAGGACAGATGAGGCGTGCTTGCGCCATGCAATTTCGCATTTTCTCAACAACTCTTATAACCCAGATTGCCGAAGCAACTGTTTATAGGTATGCGAAAGACATTAAGAAATAACATCCTACAGGAGTTGTTGTACCAGGGGTCTTCAATTGGTGGCCTGACTCCTCGATATGCCCCCTTTGCTGGTTGACTCCTGCTCTTGGATGCACCTTGATGGGTGTTAGTGCGGGCGGATTTTGCGAACAAAATCTTGAGAGGCCGCAACATTATAGGTGAGCTTTACGCTGTAGGCAAGCTCTTTTAGGAGCACCTGCATCTTTGTCCGAAGACGTATTGGTGGTAGTAGGTCGGGGTAGCCGAATACCCACCTGTATTTCCCCACTACTTCCCATGGAATCTTAAGTGCGAAATTGTGCCTCCTCGACACATACTTTATTGGTCCAGAAATTGTGCGGTGGGGGCCAAGTCCCTATAGAGGGGAAGAGGAAGGATCTGAGTTACTGGTCTGAAGCCGAGCTCACTTCCCAGCTTTATGTGCATTTATGGCAGATATCGAAGCTTGCCGATCTTCTTTATAACTGAATTCGACCGCTAGGGCCAGTGCATGCTCCTCAGTCCTAAGGGAGCTCTCAGTATTGCCGTTGACAGTAATGCCCCCCTTGGGGCCTGGCATCTTGAGCTTGAGGTATGCGTAGTGTGGGACCGCGTTGAAATGAGCAAACGATGTCCGTCCAAGCAGCGCATGATAGCCGCTGCAGAAGGGCATGATGTCGAAGATAAAGTCTTCGCTGCGAAAGTTGTCGGGTGAGCCAAACATGACCTCTAGAGTTACTGAGCCCGTGCATCGGGCCTTGACGCTCGGGATCACTCCTTTGAGGTAGTGCTGCTGGGCTTGATCCTTGATGGATCGATGCCCATCTTTTTCATCATATCTGAATAGATCAGGTTAAGGCTATTTCCTCCATCCATTAGAACCTTTGTGAGGTCATAACCCATCTATAATGGGATCTAGGACGAGGGCCGCTGAACCCCCATGATGGATACTGGTCGGATGATCACGCCGATCAAAGGTGATCGGGTATGCAGACCATGGGTTGTACTTCGAGGCTATTGGTTCCACCGCATAGACTTCCTGGAGGGCACGCTTCCTCTCCTTCTTCGGTATGTGGGTGGCGTATATCATGTTCACTATTTTTACTTCGGGAGGGAACTTCTTCTGAGCGCCACCCACTTGACCTGGAGGCTCATCTTCGTCCTCGCTCCGCGAGCTTTTGCCCTGATCTTTGGGTTGTATCTTGCCGGCCTGTTTAAACACCCAAGAGTTGCAGTGTGTGTGGTTGGCGGGCTTTTCCGAAGTTCCATGGATTTGGCAAGGCCTTTCCATGATCTTCTTGAGCTCAGTGGGTCCATCACGATTGCCCTTTAGGGGGCTTCTTCCGCTGCCCAGGTCGGGAATTTCGGAATCCGGCATTAACCGTCGTGTCATCAGCATCATTACTATTGTGCCTACGCTTATTCTTATTGCGCTTTGGCTTTGAGTTCCATCCTAGGCTTCACTTGCCACGGGATCTTCAAAATTGTGGCTGCGTCTATCCAGCCAGTTATCCTCGCTCCCGCAAAAGCGAGTCATGAGGGAGGTAAGGGCGGACATAGTTCGAGGCTTGTCCTGGCCTAGCTGGCGGGCCATCCATTCACCCCGAATATTGTGCCGGGAGAAGGCTATGGCCTCAGCATCCGGACAATCGATGATTTGGTTCTTCTTAGTCAAGAACCGATTCCAGAACTGTCGGGCTCATTCGCCGGGCTTCTGGACGACGTTGCTGAGATCGGAAGAGTCCGGCAGGCAGACATAGGTCCCCTGGAAGTTAGAGCGAAACGCGTCTTCCAGGTCTTCCTAGCATCCTATGGAGTTTTTGAGGAGGCTGTTTAACCAGTGCCGAGCTAGCCCCTTAAGCTTAAGAGTTAGGTATTTGATGGCATGAAGATCATCTCCTCGTGCCATGTGAATATGGAGAAGGAAGTCCTCGATCCATATAGTTGGGTCTGTGGTCCCGTCATACTATTCTATATTCACGGGTTTAACCCCTTCAGGGAACTGATGCCACATTACCTCGTCCGTGAAGCACAGAGGGTGAGCGGCGCCTCTGACCCGTGTCGTGTCACACCTGTATTTGATGTCTGTATGGGGCCGGTTGCATTCCCGAACCCTGTTATTTTTGTCGAAACATGGTCTGTACTCGCCACATCTATCGGGCACGTACTCTTTGGATCCATAAATGGATCTAGTGCGGCCTGCTCTATGATTTAGGTTATCTCGCAGGTCGAACCTGTCATCGGGCTCTAATGGCTCCTTTCCTCGTCTTCTGGGCACTGCCGGTATGTAACCAGCGTCGTTGGCCGTCCTGTCTCGACCACGAGGGGGGCGATCCGGCTTGTCCTACGGAGTATGGTTTGGAGATGGGGTATCAGTAAGTTCGTCATCAAATTGCGATAGCAACCTTCTCCGAGGGTAGCTTTTGGGCTGGTTTGATGGGCCAGTGCCGTATACTTCCTCGGCTGAGAGGACTTTCGTCCATCGATCGTTGAGGTCGGCCTGTTCGGCTTTGAGTTGCCGTTCTTTGGCCTTTAGGCTGCGAGCAGTTGCTATGAGCCGTTGCCTGATTTCCTCCTGATCCTCGAGGTTATCAGGGATGTAGAATTCATCGGCTTCCGGTATATCTTCCTCCTCGACGGGGGGAAGGTAATCATCGTTTTGATCCTCAGGCTCTTCCGGACCCTCAAACGGGTGCTCGGGGATATCGAGATTGTCATGATCGGCAGGGGCATTATCTTCCCCGTTGTTGATAATAGCTCTTCTTCCATTTTTGCTCTTGGACCGCTTATGCGATTTCCGGTGCCTTGATGGCGCATCACCCGATTTGTCACCGTTGTTGTGAGGCGTATTGTCGTCGTTGGTGGCAGGAGTGTCCACCATGTAGACGTCGTATGTAGAAGTGGCGGCCCAAGTCCCGGTGTTAACGGGGGTGGGAGCACGATCCTCTTCATCCATGTATTCTGCCTCCTCGGACGCATAGTCTAGCACGTCGGTTAAGTCTTCGATGGTGGCTATTAAGTGGGTGGGGGTGGGTCAAAAAATCTGTCCCTGCCCGAACTATAACTGGGCCGGGTATAGGTCGGGGCTGGATTGTCGGTGATCCTCATCGACGAGAATTGCTCCAAGGCCTCGTCAACCGCTGAGGGCCCGATTGGATCCAGCTGTTCAGAACTCGTGGAGTCAACCCCCATGAGGCCCACCCATGGGGAGTGTTCGGAAGGAACACACGTTCGGTCACATGGCCTGATGGCCAGTCCGGGATGAGAGATCGAATTGCCGCCATGGGTGACCCCATTGGCATGTCCGAAGAAAGGGCTTGAGGTTCAGGCCTCGGAGTCCTCGGGGGCCACAGGTGAAGTCGTGAGCCCGATTAGTGACAGGTCGCCCCGAGAGTCGACGGAGAACTCTAAGTTTCCGAATCTGACCTCTTGATCAGAGGCGAAGCTCTCAACGCGGCCTAGATGGTCAGCGGAATCCGCATGCAGCACAACGCTGCCGAAGGCGAAGATCTGCCTGAGGACGAAAACGTCCATGTTGCGAACCTCTTCATTGATGAAGAGACGAGGCGTCGATTCCATCTTGCTCACGGAGGAACTCTCAATGAGCAATGTCGGTGTCGAAACCGGTGGATCTCGGGTAGGGGGTCCCAAATTGTGAGACTAGGATCGACGATAACAGGAGACGAAGGGGACACGAGCTTACCCAGGTTCGGGCCCTCCAACGGAGGTAATACCCTACGTCCCGCTTGATTGTATTGATGGTGTAAGGGGTTACAGAGTTGATCTGCCTCGAGATCGTATGTCTAACCCTAGATGAGTTGTTCTATCTCCCTATACCCTAAAACCCTCCGGCTTATATAGATGTTGAGGATGTCTAGGGTTTACATATGGTCGGTTACATGTCGAAGAGATAAACTTGCCTAACTATTACACCAAACGTGGAGCGCAAGCCTTGTTTACCGAAGCTTCCATCTAAGAGACCGGGCCTTCAAATCCTTCGGTGTTCGTTTAGCAGCCCTCATAGTCCAGCCCATAACAATAGGCCGGCCATCCGAGGACCCCCTAACCTAGGACCCCCTCACACGCCACGCCATGTTAGCGTTCGCGGCCGCTCATGGCACGTCCTCGGCATGCCAACTGAGGGGTTGTGCGTTCGCCATGGCGCGCGGATGCCCAGACGGACTGCACCGGCTCCGGTGAGGCAGCGACGTCGGATCAAAGCACATGTTGTGCCGACGCAATGAATTTCCGACGTTGCGAGTCTAAGCGTTGCCGAAGGGCGGTCGCCTCTCGGTAGCGGCGAAGCGCAAGCCGGACAACCATTTCCTCCTCGGGGCCGCGTGTGATGAGCTCGTGGTTGAGATCTCTAGGTAAATGACTCAGATCCGCTGCCCGTCATGTCGGAGATCGCCGGATTGGGGCTTGGGTGGCGGATGGGAGTGGATGGGAGGGCAGTGAAGTGACTAAGGTTTCGTCCGACAAGCGGATGAGGACGAATATATATGGGGTTGATGCGGACCAGTGCGGGCCAGGCGAGCGTGTCCGGACGCGACTGGACGCCTCATATGCGTCACATATTTGGATTGGATATGAAGGATACCGGTCAGTCCAGATGTTTGAGGCCGGTTTGAAAGACTCGTTCGGTTGAAATTTCATGATCAGATGGCCTGTCCAAATATTTAAAAAGGTATAAGAAGTTCGATTATAGATGCTTTTACGTCCCCTTTCCATCCGCCTCGTGAATATGTTACGGTGCACTGTTGTCTCCTACCGCGGCCTCGTGTCCAGAAACCAACGCCGTTTCGTTCCGTTCCAATTTCAAGCCACACCATGCATGCATGGCTAACTTTTTTTACGACGCAAGCAAACCTTTTCCTCGTTCCTCTGGAAGAGAATTCAACTCTGCCGCCTACACGCACGCTTGCTTCCAACATTTCGCCGCACGGTTCGTCAGATAACTCGGCGGGTACCAGAAGTTTTTTTTAGGAAAAAAAAGAAGAAGAAGGCATAGGTGATTTGGCGGCCTCTTTTTTCCGTGCACGCAATAATTCAGCGGAAAGATAGCACGACGGTGGAATGGCAACAAATGCGACATGCATGACTGTTAGGCAAATGGTACAGCAAGGGCGAGGCCCAGACACACCGCAGCGTGCACCAAACATTATTTTGTTGGCTAGCCATAAAAAGACTGTATTATTGCTCTCTTCCAAGCTCACAAGCCATTCTGTTTCACCGGGCCCGTCTTTTCCATTCTTCGGTATACATGTCTAAATACACAAATGCCCCCATTTGAGTAAACGCAAATAAATCGGGCAATATTTGAGTATTCGCACATGCTTGTGTCATTGCTCTCTTCCAAGCTCACAAGCTATTCTGTTTCGCGGGCCCATCTTCTTCTTACTGATATATACGTATCTGGGATGGGCATACATCCTGGTTTTAGTAAAAATAATAGGTGAGGGAAAATCGAGCTGTATTAGCAGATGCCTGAAAGGTACATGTACATGACTGCTCAATTAAGAGACCGATTGATTGAGCCTAATAATATTAACTAGTTCCGTATCACACGCCAAGATTGGGCTCTATCCATCGCAGTAACTGAACAGTTAGCCTGATGCTCCGATTAATCATGGCGACGGCCATAGTAGTATAATTTCCTTGCGGTAGTCACAATAGTTAATTAGTAGTGGCGGCCGGGTGGTTGGGTGTGAAATTTTCAACCAAGGCATGTACTGCATATTTTGAGTTGCTTCGTTCACACTCCATGTAATTATTGACCGTCTACATTATCTTGGTGTAGACATATATATGCATCGATCCACCGTATTTGGCGTATATATAAATACAAAAACACAACTAATTTGATACGTACGTGCCAGAGTTGTAAACATGATTGCTTGGTGTAGACATATAAACGGGATGCTTCCAATGGAATCAAAATACATAAGCTGCGATGGGCCACAACCAAGTGGTAGTTACCGCAGAATTAGTATACCGGACGCATGTGCAGTTGTACGTACAGTACTGTACATCTCTAGTTATATATCGGGCAGTATGGGTATAAACACAGTGAATTGAATTAGTTTGTCCGAATACGTACTGACAAGAGAAACTTATTTTTCCTTTCCTTTCGAGAAAGAAGCAGGCGTGAAAGTAAAAAATGGCAGAATTCTTACTGCTACTGTGGGCCTACAGGGCATCCGGCCCACCACCAACCATGCTGCTGTGTAACAGCGGCGTCCACCTCATTCAGAAATTGAGAACCGTCCGTTTCGCCCGGGGCCCAGTACCGACTGTACCATCCCGTTTTAAGCCGTTGGCGTCCCGGCTCATCACACTCTTGTTTTACCCAGTTTATCTAAGCCATCAATTATTGATTGATTTCTCCGTCGTCGAAATTTACAGCCGCCGGAGCAGTAGAGTTGTTGATCGGTCGACACGCATGCAAAGGCCCATTCACGACGCGGGCACGGTGATTAATTGCCTAACCAGACCGGCCACGCGCGGCCATGCTCCTCATGCACATGCAGCATGCATACGTAGATCCAGCCAGCCGAATACAGATGGGGAAAAAGGATACTCACATCTTGCTATATTGGTGACCAACCAAACGCGCAAAACAAATGCGTGTATCTCGCTCGGCTAATGCTCAGATCTACAGAACTAATGCCCAAATTTTTATCTATCTGTATCTATCTATGTATCTAATCCGGAACTAGGCGACGAGTTGGTTATTAATTGACGGAGCAACGGCGCCAACTTGCGCCGCATGCGGTTTTGATTTCACCACGCGCGCGCGCGCGCATTGAACCTGCCGACACAGTGGTGAGGCGCACCTGTGCTACCACCCGCCCGCGGCGAGTAAATACAAGGAGCGCCGGCCTCCCCATCCGGCGGGTCGATCGGAAGGTGGAGGGAGGGGGAGGCTCGCTCGACACGCCATGCATGCAGCGCGGCAACACGTACGCGGAGCGCGGCACGCGGCCGGCATGCACGCAAAGGCAAATCTTTTCTACTACGGCTGCAAAATATATCGGCCTAGCTCCTCCAAGATAGAAAGCGGGCTAGGAGATATACCTATCCAGTCACTCCATCTCCGCCGTTTCTATCTACTCCGTATCTATCAAAAAGAGAAAAAAAAACGGAGCCATATCTATCTCCACCGTATTTCGCGAGGGGCAGGCAGAGGCATATCGCGTATGCGGCACGGCGGCCCGCCCATGCATGCATGCATGCACGGCGTGAGCGTGTGTCATGTGTGGCTCCGACGCGGAGGAGGGCGATCTCAGCGCGGCGCACTTGTCTCCGCGCGGCGGCGCCACGTCGGCCCCGGCGCCGCACACGTGTACGGTGAGGCCCCGGCCCATGCAGGCGTTTCCGTTTCACCGCTGCCGCAGTCCACACCCTCCCTCTTTTGTCCCCATGCCCGGCTCATAAATTTCCCCATATCTGTCTACTATCACCACGCCCAGGCCCTGCCCCTGGACCAGCCGCTATAAAACGCCACCGCCCCCGTAACAAACGGCGTCGTCGGCGCACACACAAAAGCCTAATACATACATACATACATAGCAGTACACGGTATCGTATACCTTTCCTGCCGGGTGTATTGCGGTGGAGGGAGGGAGGAAGGGAGGAAGACTTGTAGGGTAGAGATCAATCAGTAGAGGCACCACACCACCACACCAGCCCTCCCCTTCGTAGGGGCACCCTCTTACTTTCTCCTTTTTTTCTCTCCTTTGCCTAGCCAGCTTCCTCTCTCCTCTCTCTCTCTCTTACACTCTTTGGGCCGCTTTCCAGTTGTCCACGCTCCCACTCTTTTTCACCATCCTCCTCCCCATCCCTTCCCCTCCATCCCCAGCCAGCGTCCGTCCGTCCTCCACCTCCGGACCTTCCCTTCCCTTCCCTTGCCTTCCCTACTTGTACTAGTAGCAGGGAGGCCTCCTTTTCCTATTTCATCCTCTCCCTCCAATTCTACTCCCTCCCTCCCTCTCCCTCCGCCTACACCACACTCACTCGGTGTGTGTGCTGTGCGAGAGAGAGAGAGAGGAAGGAGATGAGATGAGCTAGGACGAAGGAGCCTACAAACCACAATCAATTGCCTACAATTCACTAGTACTTCCCCCTCTCAATTGCTCTACACAGTTCTACAGCCAACCACCTGCTGCTCATACAGATTTTGCCTTCCCTTGCTTCGCCTGGTACCCGCCGGACGATTTCAGAGCGCGCGTTCAAGCCGGAGGAGAGGTGGTACGGTGGTGCCCTGGCGGCGCCAGCCATGCATCATCATCAGCAGCAGCACCACCAGGTTGGCGGGCCTCAGTACGGGGCGCCGCCGCCGCCGCCGCCGCCGCCAGGCATGGGGCCGTTCTCCCCGCAGCCGGCTCCTGGCCCGGTGCCGCTGAGCAGCCGGCCACCGCCGACCCAGCAGCAGCAGCCGCAGCCGAGCTACGACGAATTGGGCGCCGGCGGGAGCAGCTTCCCCGAGGACGACATGCTGGGCGACTCCGGCTGCAACAGCGGCGGCGCGGGGCTGGGGTCGGGCGGCAACCGGTGGCCGCGGGAGGAGACGCTGGCCCTCATCAGGATCCGGTCGGAGATGGACACCACCTTCCGCGACGCCACCCTCAAGGGCCCCCTCTGGGAGGAGGTCTCCAGGTAACACAAGAGACCGACAAAGTAAAATCCCACTGTAATTTCCATACACATTTTGCAATTCACTGCAGCAGCAGCGGCTTGTCTTGGCCATGATTTCCTCAAGCGCCTAACGGTTCGTGGAATTTAGCGCTCGCTGGAGTGGAATGGTTCCACATGAAATGATGGCAAATTATGCGCCGTTTATTTTAGCGCCAGCGATTGTGCCGGAATTTGCAGTTTTCCTTGCCTTTCCCGGCCGATCTAATCGAATGCTCCTCGGTTTCAGCGACGCTGTGGAGTGTGGAGTAGTAGGAGCGGTAGGCGTAGGGTGGTGGTAAGAATCTGGGCTGCTCCTGGGGATCGTTCGTACCACGGTGTGAGTGCAGGGGCAGGCGCAGGCGGCAGGCAGGCAGCGGCCGCAGGCTGCAGTCTTCTGCCACTGTTTTTCGCTTTCAGTTTTTGGGAAAAGAAGCAAGGCAGCCTTTCTCTCACATCCCAATGCGGCCTCACTCATCTTTGTTTATTTCCCTCCCCATCGCCTCCGTTTTTCTTTTCACCACCGCTTCTCTACTGCCGTCGTCGTCTTCCTGCGACTTCAATTCCCCTAAAAAGGCGAGATGGCCTGCGCTTAACTAATTCCCATTCTGCCTATATGCTTCTTCCCTCTCTCTCTCTCGCCATTCCTTGTCCTTCCAATTCCTTCCGTCTCCTTGTCTCTTTCGTCCGCCCGGAGAGGAAGAGAAAGAGAACACACGCACACACGCTCCTAGCTTCTTCTTCTTCTTCCTGTAAACGCAGCGCAGCTCATTTAATCCTTTGGTTGATTGATTGATTGATTGTGGTATCACGCAACGCGGGTAATTAACCTTGCTGTTTTTTTGGTGTTGATTTGATTTCAGGAAGCTTGCGGAGCTGGGGTACAAGAGGAGCTCCAAGAAGTGCAAGGAGAAGTTCGAGAACGTGCACAAGTACTACAAGCGCACCAAGGAGGGGCGGGCCGGCAGGCAGGACGGCAAGAGCTACCGCTTCTTCCAGGAGCTCGAGGCGCTGCACGCCGCCACCGCCGGCGCGCAGCCGCAGCAGCAGCAGCACCAGGAGCAGTTGCCGCCTCAGATGCACGCCTTCTCGGCGCCGCAGCCGATGAGCACAATGCCGCCGCCGCCGGGGCCGATCCAGCCGGCCCCTATTTCTTCCGCGGCCCCTGCGCCGGCTGTGGAGCCTCCCCAGCCGCCGCCTGTCAGCCTGCAAGGCTTGAGCTTCCCGTCCATGTCCGACTCTGAGTCGGATGACGACGACGACTCCGAGGATGACGACATGACGGCGGAGACCGGCGGCAGCCCGGATGGCCTCGGCAAGCGAAAGCGTGGCGGCGGCGGCAGCAAGAAGATGATGGCTTTCTTCGAGGGCCTGATGAAGCAAGTCATACGGAGGCAAGAGGAGATGCAGCAGCGGTTCCTGGAGACCATGGAGAAGAGGGAGGCCGAGCGCACGGCCCGGGAGGAGGCCTGGCGCCGGCAGGAGGTGGCACGGCTCAACCGCGAGCAGGAGCAGCTCGCGCAAGAGCGCGCCGCCGCGGCTTCCCGCGACGCCTCCATCATCGCCTTCCTCCAGCGCATCGGTGGGCAGACCGTGCATGTCCCACCCGTCGTCATCCCTATGCCAACGCCGATGCAAGTCCAGACCCCGCCGCCGGCAAAGAAACCTCGACAGCAACTGCCGCTCCCGCCGCCGGCACAGGCCACACATCAGCCGCAGCCGCAGCCGCAGCCGCAGCCCAAGCCCATCCCAGCTGCGCCGCTCCAACAGCAACCGCCGGCTCTCCAACAGCAACCGCCGCCGCAAACACCGCATCACAAGGAAACGACGCACGAAGAGGCGGGGACGCCCTGCAGTGCACCAGCCCCGACTTCTGCCGGCTTATCACTCGCGCTGGTTCCCGTCGCCACGGAGCAGCACGTTGGCGAGGTCGCTGGCCTGGGACTGGGAGGAGGGGAGAGCGGAGGGGGCGCGTCGTCGTCACGGTGGCCCAAGACGGAGGTGCACGCGCTTATCCAGCTGCGCATGGACATGGACAATCGCTACCAGGAGAACGGACCCAAGGGCCCGCTGTGGGAGGAGATCTCCGCCGGGATGCGGCGGCTGGGTTACAGCCGCAACTCCAAACGGTGCAAGGAGAAGTGGGAGAACATCAACAAGTACTTCAAGAAGGTGAAGGAGAGCAACAAGAGGCGGCCGGAGGACTCCAAGACATGCCCGTACTTCCACCAGCTCGAGGCCATCTACCGCAAGAAGCACAACGGCAGCGGTAGCAGCGGCGCCGCCGCCAACAACGCCGTCATGTCTGTCTCTGTCCCTGCCGTCGCGGAGCATCAGACCCTGAACCGGCACGAGATCGAGATCGAGGGGAAGAAGATCAACGACAACGACAAGCGGAATAACGGAGGAGTCGGAGCCGCGCAGGTACCGACAAGCAACGGGCAGGCAACGCCGACGACGGCCACGTTCGACGTCGATCTGGTCGTAAAAAAGGTAATCACCGCACACCATATTTACTACTCCCAGCTAGCGTGTTTATGCTCGATCGATGGATGTTTTGGGGTGGAAACTAACCGGACATGCGCTTGCCGTAAAGCCAGAAGACACTGTGAGGGAGCTGAACGAACAGCCGCACCGGGAGTTGACGACGGACGAGACCGACAGCGACGACATGGGCGATGACTACACTGACGACGGCGAGGACGGCGAGGACGATGGCAAAATGCAGTACAGGATACAGTTCCAGAGGCCAAACCCGGTCGGCACCAACAATGCCCCTCCACCTCCAACTACCGCTGCGACGGCAGCGCCGACATCGACTCCCGCGAGCTCCTTCCTCGCCATGGTTCAATAGGCACTCGCTCAGCACCATGGCTCATCAGTATACTTCCAGTTCGAGACAAGCAATAACCTCGAAGCATCACCATCACCGAGTCAAGACCATCACCGAGTCACCGCTCCGTCATGCATCACCTCCTCGAGTCGATCATCATGGCCATCACATCACCACATCACCGACGACGACTCTTCTTTTTCACCGTGTAATATCCTCTCGTGCCATTCCATTATTTATTGATTCGTTCTGTGTAATAAGAGAGCCTCTCTTCTGTCCCCTAAACCGGCCAAGGAGGTAGAGGGGGTGACCGGTAGAGCAAGCAAGTCCCTGCGTAACATAGGTGTTCATCCTCGTGTTAAGGCCAAAGAATTGTACATCGATGTAAGAGTCCCTGATGTCTGTTTTTTCTCTTCTTCTTTCGGCGGTATACAGGTTTGTATACGGGTATACAAGAGTTACATACATTTCAAGCAACTTGGATCAGAGGTCCGAAGATTGTTTTAGCCGTGGTGTCGCCCCCTTGTTTACCTGTGATTAGTATACGTGTCTTCTTGGATTTTGATAAATTTGTTACAGTGTATACTTTTTGTAGTTTTTCCCATGTTTTTGTTTTCATTGTATAGATTCTACATGGCCCACCTTTAGAAAAAAATTCAATCAATGATGTGAGTTTTCGTAAGCTCGGTGTTAGATATTACTCAGCAATGTAAGCATCACTAGACTAGGTTTTAGAAGAAGACACTAGTACTGTTATACTCCCTTCGTCTCATAATAGCTATAACTTACTACCCAATTGTTCTCTTTATGCAACAATGCCGCATCATCTGGTCAGTAATCTGGAAAGCATTTTGGCAATCAAAATGTCTAATGTGGACCCTCGGAAAGGAAAAACATCGGTTGGTTATGACCGTTTGTTGTACAGATCATGTGATGCTCCTACGATGGTAGCTACTCCTAAATGGACGCCTTCAATTATTGGATGGGTAAAACTGACTTGTGATGGATCCTTTGCTATGGATGGCGCTGGCTCAGGCATGGTGCTTCGGGATGTACAGGGGCAAATTATTTTCTCTGCTTGTAGGCATTTTTTCTCATGTCGTGAAACGTTGGAAGCAGAGCTGAGTTCTTGCATGGAGGGCTTGCCTTTTGCTCTTCAGAGAAGTGAGTCTCCGATAGCCATTGAGTTTGATTCTCTGGTAGCCGTGAAGATGATCCAAAGTCGATACCATGATCACTAGTAGAAAACAGGGAACTAGTCCCGGTTCCAAAGGGCCTTTAGTCCCGGTCCTGAAACCGGGACAAAACAAGCGGGACTAATACCCAAAACCTTTAGTCCCGGTCTGCTTACGAACCTAGACCAAAGGGGCTCCACGTGGCCGCTGCGAGGCGCCCAGGCAGGAGTACGTGTAGTCCCGGTTGGTAACACCAACCGAGACCAAAAGGTCGCCACGCGTCAGGCGCTGGGTTCTTTTTGGAAGGGGTTTAGGGATTTTGGAGGGTTAATTTAGGGGTTTCATATTGTGTTAGCTAGCTAATAGAGAGAAGTGACCTCTCTTTCTCCATGCTTGATCGACGCTGCTAGCTACTATACATATAGAGAGAACTCGACGCTAGCTAATAAGCAAATGAAGGAAATCATTAATTACACAAGATCTACCAACTCATCATCATCATCATAATCATACAAAGTTAAAGTCTCATAAAACAAAAAAAGATAAAATGACATAGTCCTCCCTCATAGGACCTAGTCCTCCCTCATAGGTAAAATGACATAAAAAAGAATAACACCTATGTCTCCATGATGAAGCAAAGAGATCCAACGGTCTTCAACTTGTGGCTTGCGATCCTTCTTTATTTGTCCCCATGCTTCAATTTGGAGCCGTCTTGGTGGTTTGCGCTCAGTCGAGTATGCAAAAGAGAACTCGGGATGGAAGGGGCTTTTAATTGTCATATTACCTTCGGGTTGCATCAACGGTGACACAACTTCATATGAAAATTTCTATTGAAGAACATAATAGTAGCCTAGTTAGCAATTTAATCAATACCATTTACGCAATAGTACTAATGTACTTAATTAGCAACTCTTACCAAGATATTTTGGCGAATATCATCTGCCCTCAACCTATGCACTAGTGTCCTGTACAATGTATAATTTGGGCCAGTTCCCAAATTATACGGGAAGATCTTCCTACCAACTAGGACACCAATAACAAAGTTGATAAGATCATCCTTCTCCTCCCAAGTTAGATGTGATCCATAAGTGTAGTGTGTCGTGTCGATTATGTTCTGTTTTTCACTCGAAGAAACGAAATAAGCTATAAATTATCAATTAACAAATTTAGTACGGATGAACACCAAATATTTCTAAATATAGAATGCAAATTACTTGAAAAATATGCATGGTTGACAAACTCACATGGAGGTAAAACAGGAAGCATATCGACATCCACCCAAATGTCGATGTTTCCTTCAATATGATCTTCAGGACGAAGATCGAAGGTTATTTCCATATCCTCCTGAAATCCATATGCCTTGCAGAGAGCTTCCCAATTTGAGCACCCTAATTCTGTGTTATTAGGTGCATTCATTACTTTCAGAAGAAATGTGTGACCATGTTTAGTCCTCAGATTGACTGTCCTCGTCTCGAAACTCTCGTGCTCTTGGAAACCGAGCCTCTCCAAGAAATACCGTCTTGCATGACAGGGGATGAACTAGTCGAATTGTATAAAACAGAAATTACGTGTTGAAGGAAAGAAACAGAAGTCATGCTGAATTACGAAAAAACAGTTGTCATCGTTGCATACCGTAGAAATATCAAAGTCCTCGTAAAGCTTCATGGTGAAGAACCTGTCGTCGCAGCCCAGGCTGGTCGCAAAGACCCTTATCTTCACCACAAAATTCACACGCTTGGATCCTATCGTCATCTGATGATGACGACATTTCCTGTGTTCATGATTCAAGAATTACGACATGCTTGGATCCTAATGCGTGTGTGACTTTCGGTCCGTCGAGGCTTTCCTTAAATAACTCTCATATCTCATGATATGTTGGTGCGTGCTCTCTCACACTGATATGGTAGTGTATATATGTTGGTGGACACTCTCTCATAGTAATAGTTCGACCGTCGGTGATGGACGCTCCCCTCTTCTCTTCTTGCGCATTATACCGACAAATATATCACAAGGAAGAGAAGATGAGTAGGCGCCCCCACAACAACAGTCGGATTCCTCCATCAAGAACACACATGAAAGTCACATAAGGAGCAACGACAGACCGAAAGTCACACATGCATTATGCCGATAAAATATCACTAATACATTTATAACGAACTCGAATATAATATCACTAACACATCATCTTGAATAATCCAGTTATTAATGCATCATCAAATATTAACTAATACATCTTGAATATTATCATATAAGATCACTAATACAGATCGAATACTATCGAATAATCTAAGTCACTAGTGATTCTTGGGTCGTGGGTGGTGGACACCCAAAGATAAGGAACCATCACGGGATTATAACTCGGGTGAGATCCTTGTAGAATCTGCCAGGTATTGTTAAACACGATGTCCAAAGCCGCCATGTAGCGACGGACGTGCCTGTCCTCCTCCCTAACACGATGACGTACCACCTCCACGGGGGGAGGGGGGCGCTCCCTTTGCATCGAAAGTGGCCCACGTGACCGCCACCAAAGAAGCTCCGGGTCGACGATGAGACCCAGATTCCTCACCAAGCTTCACGTCCCAGAAGGTAGCACCTCCTAGTGCCATCTCGGCGGAGCCCAGTCTCGGAGATGGCGCCTATCAAGCAGGCTCTCGCGGACCACTCGATGATGAGTATGCGGGCCAGGCATCGTCGATGTCGAGACAAATTCCTATGAGAACATTTTCTTATCATTTAATCTCTAATTTTTCCAAAACCCAAGAATTTTTCTCTAATCTAAATACACATACTAATTTTTCCTAGGACTCCTGATTAACTAAAAACATAAAACAACTAAAACCTAAAAAGCATCATAAACAAAATCATCTAACAATATTAATCTACTTATCCATCTATGTACTACATTTTTCTTAACACATTGTTTAATGAAAAAAGTTGCATACCAACCACAAAAATTTGCACGTTTTTAAACAATATGTGTGTGTGTGTGCTTGCGGCAGCGTCGGAGATGGACGGGTCGGGCAGCGGGGCTCCTACGCCGAAGATGGATGGGGAGACAGTTCTCGTGCATCTCCGGAGGTGTCTCTAGGTGGGGCCGGGATGGGCTTAGGGAGGGGCGGACATGCATGGCCGGCGGCAATGGCGGACGCGGAGGGGCGGCCATGCATGGTGGCAATGGCGAACGGGGAGGGGTGCTTCAGGAGGAGAGGGAGGAGAGTGGCTCACATCATGCTCGGCGGCAAGGTCGAGGCGACGGCGAGGTCAAGGAGACGACGAGGTCGGCCGAAGCGAGCGGGTCGGGGACGGCGATCTCCGGTGAGAGACAGCGCGATGGCAAGGTCGAGGGAGAAGAGGCACGCGACAAGCACCGGCACGGGATAGGGGCGGCGTCAGGGCAGGGGCACGCGTCGGGAAGAATGGGAGAGATAGGGGGAAGAAACGACAATGTCCTGGATATATAGAGGGACTCTTCAGTCCCGGGTCGTGGCACCAACCGGGGCTAAAGATCTTTAGTCCCGGTTGGTATCCCAAACCGGGACTAAAGGTCCTCCTGGATTCCGTGCGGGAAGGTCTTTTTCGGCCGCCCAAATTCCGCGCGGGAAGGGACGGGACTACAACTGTATTTTCTCTTTTTTGTTTTTCTAATTTTTGTTTTTATATTTGGAATAACAGTTAGAATACTTATAGTTTTTTAATGAATCCTTTTGCTTTCGGTCAAAACAATTACAAATTTTCTCTTAGTGCCAGTAGTTTTCAAATTGAAATAGTTTAAATTTGAATTCATTTGAAATTTGTGTGAATCAGTAATTTGTGAATAACTTTAGTTTAAAAATAGATATTTGAGTGATTGTTTTTCCTATTGTTTAATATTACTATGTTTTATCATTATGTTAAAGTTGGGAATTTTTAGGATAATTTAAATAGGTGTTTTAATCAAAATCAGATTCTGTTTAACTCTTTTAGTTTTATATCTCCATTTGTTTTAATTAAAATCACCCAACTGAAATCTAAAAAGGTTGAAACTTGCATGGTATCTTGATTTCACCCATATATCATGTGCTAAAAAGTTGAGAGCGTTACGGCAAAAACTAGATGCACTTCGTGTACAAAATGGACAATCTCCTTCGAAGTATCGGGGTTTTAGACGAAAACTCGTCTGTTACAAAGGGATTTAAATTTTTAAACTTATTTCAACTCCAGACTTTTTTGCATTCAATATGAACCATTAGAAGCCACATACTAATTTTTTAACCCTATCTAACTTCATTTGCTATTTTTCATGCATTTAATGATTAGTTTTGAGCTAAATGACCCTAAATTAAAAAGCACCACAAATAACTCTAAAAAGGTTGAAACTTGGCATGGTACCATCATTTCACCCACATAGCAAATTGTAAAAAGTTTAGAGGGTTATGACAAAAATTGGATGCACTTCGTGTACAAAATGGACAATCTTTTTCGAAGTATCGGGCTTTCGAACGAAAAGTCGTCTGTTACAAAAGGATTTCAACTTTTTTAACTTATTTCAACTCGAGACTTTTTGTGCATTCAATATGAACCATTAGAAGCCACATACTAAAATTTCAACCCTATCTAACTTCATTTGCTATTTTTCATGCATTTAATGATTTGTTTTGAGGTAAATGACCCTCAAATTAAAAAGCACCACAAATGAACTTTGAAAATGTTGAAACTTGGCATGGACCTCAACATCACCAGGGCCATCTCTTCTGACCTTATACCGCAATGCACCACATACTGGGCATGCGTTCAAATCCTCGTACTCACCGCGGTAGAGGATGTAGTCATTAGGGAATGCATGTATCTTCTGCACCTCCAATCCTAGAGGGCATAGAACCTTCTTTGCTCCGTACGTACTGCCGGGAAATTCGTTATCCTTTGGAAGCTTCTTCTTTGTTATTTTTAGTAGCGAACCAAATCCCTTGTCAGATACACCATTGTCTGCCCTCCATTGTAGGAATTCCAGTGTGGTACCGAGCTTTCTGTTGTCATCTTTGCAATTTGGGTACAACCCTTTTTTGTGATCCTCTAACATGCGATCGAACTTCAACTTCTCCCTTTCACTTTCGCATTCTCTCTGTGCATCAACAATGACCCGGCGAAGATCATCATCGGGCACATCGTCTGGTTCCTCTTGATCTTCAGCTTACCTCATTGCAGCATCACCGTATTCAGGGGGCGGGTAGTTGTCATCATCCTCTTCTTCTTCGTTCTCTTCCATCATAACCCCTCTTTCTCCATGCTTGCTCCAAACATTATAGTGTGGCATAAAATCCTTCTCAAGCAGGTGGAAGTGAAGGGTTTTAGAGTTAGAGAAAGCCTTCGTATTCTCATAGATAGTACATAGACAATGCATAAAACCATTCTGCTTGTTTGCCTCAGCCGCTTCGAGAAAATTATGTAGACCCTTAATATACTCGGAGGTGCGCCGGTCACTGTACATCCATTGCCGGTTCATCTGCGTGCGTTATATAATAAAGTGTATCAAAAAACATTACAAAACATCATGGATAGAGAAGTGACCAAATTAATAGAAATTCATCATCACATTTAAAGCCAAAGTACAGTAGTGACCAAAATAAATAGATAAAGTTCATACATAGTTCTCATTGAACAACATATAGCTCTCTAGAGCATCTAATTAAAACATACATTGAAACTATGTAAAAAAATTAAATGCAAAAACAAATGCGATCATAACCGCAACTAAGGTACCAATTGATCCAACAACATAATGATACCAAGCCTCAGTATGAATGACATATTTTTTAATCTTTCTAATCTTCAAGCGCATTGCATCCATCTTGATCTTGTGGTCGTCGACGACATCGGAAACATGCAACTCCAATTTCATCTTCTCCTCTTCGACTCTTTTTAATTTTTCTTTCAAGTAACTGTTTTCTTTTTCAACCAAATTTAACTTCTCGACAAGAATTTCTATGTCGGTTGGAATTTCCTGTTCACATAACTCCTAGATAAAAAAATCCATGTCATGTTTGTCGGCATAATTTTCATAAATACTAAATGAAACAAATAGTTATAAAAGATAATATACCACATCTGAATCATAGACAGGACGAGGGCCGGCGGGGGAGGATACCAAAACCATGGCACTATATAATAACAAACAATAATAAAAGTAAGAAAATTGTACAAGCATCTATCTAAATCATACAAGTAAGGATTTTTTTTTACAAAGAAGAGAAGAACAAGAGGCTCACCACGGGCGATCGATGGAGGTGAGGACGGGGATGAGATAGGACAGAGCACCGAATCTAGACAAATCTTGAGGAAAATTGAGCTTGGAGGTCGATCTTGGAGAGGAGAAAGCTTAAGTGTGGCTTGGGCATTTCATAGAACACCTCGTATGCATAGGAAGTGAGAGCTAGAGTAACACCCACCCACACGCCGACATCCAAAAAAACAGAGTGTGAGTGGGTAGGGGCGGGGCGAGGGTATATATAGGCTTATATCTTTAGTCCCGGTTAGTGGCAAGAATCGGGACAGAAGACACACTTCTGGTCCCGGTTCCAGCTACCAACCAGGACTAAAGGTGCTGGTCGAGGAGCGAGGCCCATTGGTCCCAGTTCTTGTTTGTAACCGAGACCAAAAGTGGCAGAAAAACCGGGACCAATAACCTCTGAGGCCCTGCCAGTGCCCTGGCCTCACGAACTGGGACTGATGGCCCCTTTAGTCCTAGTTCGTAAGTGAACCGGGATTATTGCCCTTATCATAGCCTCAACCCAAGCCTTGTTTTGTACTAGTGGATATATCTATCTGTGCTTCTCTTGTCAATGAAATTAGATACCTTAGGTCTTTACGTGAAACTTGTATTACTCATGTTAATCGATCCCAAAATAAGGTTAGTGATATTTTAGCAAATTTTGCTAGAATGGAAGGTAGAACCATGACTTGGATTGGATCTGGCCCTCCAATTGCAGTTGAGCTAGCACTGGCTGATTGTAATAACTTCTTGATTGAGTAATACAAGGTTTTTGTTCGCAAAAAATAATAATGCCACATCATCAAGTCATGCATTTAGTCATATGTTACTTTTTTCCATTAATCTCTTCATGCAATACATACCCTCATGCATGATTTTTTCTAGGTAATTAAGTCATGTAAGACAATTTTATATTTGTTTTTGCTATACCATTAGTTTTCTACTATTTATCCATATACTTTTTAACAAGTTTCTGGTAGCAACGCGCGGGACATCATCTAGTTGAAGTAGTCATCGGTAACTATTTTAATATTTGTTCTCTAGTAACATGGCTATATGTCCTTTAGTCAACTACCCCATTTCTCCTTTACTTTACATATAAGATTTGTACGATGTCAAGCTTTGTAAAATTTGATTAAACTTATTGGTAAATATATCAATATTCATGATACAAAATCATTGTCACTGGATGCATCATGAAATTAATTTTTACAATGTATAATTTTAGCACTGTAAATGTTGATATTTTTCTATAAATTTGGTCAAACTTCATAAAGTTTGACTTCAAACAAAACGTACATGCCGAGTAAAAAGAAACGAGGGGGGGGGGGGGTAGTTACATGTATGCATATTGTCATTTAATTTAAATGAACGAAATTGATTAATAAGCATTTCATTGTACTAACAAGAAATTCATATGACATGCACAATTTTTTTAAATATGAATTCCATTTATACTATTGAAGAATTAAATTTAAAAATATGCATATATTTTTTTGATGAAAAATTGCATGAAATGTTGTCACATCCTATGTTTGTATCACTATGCTATGCTATGTATTTATAAAATTTGGAACCATTTAAACTTTTGAGTGCAAGTGCTTGTTTTAATTGTTTGATGATTGCTTGTTTGGTTGTTTGTGTTTTAGCACTCAAAGATCTTCTCCCCTCTATAACTCACTTCCTTGATCCAAGCATCTTGCTCAATGACCATACCATGTGTATTGCACATAAAACTATTTTCATCAAATATTGTTTTGGCCAAAAAGGATTTATTCAAATTAGGTTTTCAAAAAGACCCTTAATTGAGGTTTGTACTACAAGCCCTCAAAATTAAGCGGAATATTTTGCACCAAAGACTTTATTTGTAACCTACTATATATTTTACCTTCCCAAAACATCAAATAATAGTTTTAAATATTATTTTACTATGTTATTTAAAGGATTTTTCTTAAGGCCGGAAATGGTCTGTCATAGGGAAAAATTATTTAAATGCTTTGAAAATATTTGAGAAAATTTAGGGAAAATCATTGGACTTATATTTTTCACATATATGAGTTTCAACACATGGTCATGTTCAAAATAATGGGAAAAACTCTCCAAAACCCTTTCTGCTTCAATCTGGCTTTTGAAATATTTCTAGAAGAACTATTTTCCAATAAATCTAGGAAAATTCCAACAAGTCACACATGCTATATGTGAGGATCTAGAAAAGTTTCATCTAAATACCCTTTGATTTGATTCACCAACATATTCCAAAACCCTCTCTGTCCAGAATCAAATTTGAAGAACTTTACATTGTGAAGTTTCTCCTATTGACCCCAAACTTTGTGGGCATTCTCTAATCCCTAAATAACTACTACACGATGTGGTGCATTTGTGGAATAAAATTGCATGCCCGGATCTACAGAAAGCTGATTCTGTTGAATTCTAGGGTTTACCAAGCTTGCACTATCAACATTCTTCAAACAATCTCAAACTTGGTGATCCACACTATTTTTACCTACATTTTCATCGTGTTAAACCTCATGGCAAGCAAACCCTTTCTACTTGCCCAAATCATCATCAGACACCTTCTTGTTGATTGGTAAAAACCATGTTTGACCCCCTTCCACTATTCTCCTTCACTTCAAATTGTTACCACAGTCCCACAAGGTTGTATTATACTTCCAGTAAAAGGCCCATGGCCTTAGGACAATTATTGGTGGGGTAGAAACCTCATTTTACCTTCTAGACAAGAGAAACCACCCTTCTCTCCACTCCCCGCTTATTCTAGTGAGCCACGAGAGCATCCAATGCCATACGCACATTGTTTAAACCTCCCTAGACCCCCTAGACACTCATGCCTGTGCCCAAGATGCTGTTGGCATGTCAAATCAGCACTCTGGAGCACGCTACAGTGCATTCCCACACTGTAGCTGGCGCCCATCCCCTCCTCCTGACAGCATTGGGATGAGGGAGGTTGTCCCCTTGGCACTCCTTGACGTTTGCAACACAGCAGCATGCCGGCCCCTCCTTCCTCTCTCTCCATCGACTCCACACACGTGTGCCTAATGCCGCCCCCTCGGCCAATGCTCGAGCTCGCACGCGCTCGTCTCCCCTCTCTCTTTCATCCCTCCCGTGCAAGTAGAGCAACCCCATGAGCACTCTAGGCACGCCCCCGGTCACTCCCGTGGCCTCCAGCGACGACATCGACCTTGTCGGTGCACAAGTCTCCGGTAGACTGTGAGCATGCTATAAAAAGCCTACCCGAGCTCCCCTTTCCCCTCCTCTGACTCTCTCCCTCACCTAATCAAGCCCCTGCACCACACACTCCACCTCCCAGAGCACTAGTTCTCGGGATCGACCGAGGCGCCGCCGCGTCGGGGCTCCGTCGATCTCGGGATACCAGCCCGCTCCGTCCTTCCTTTCTTCGCCGTTGAGACCACAACGAGCTCCTGCCTCGTTTCCACCTCTTACCCGCCCCCTTCTCCTCAAGAAACAGCTTCGACGACCTCCTCTCGAATCTCCTCTATCGTGGGTGTTCGTCGCCGGCAAACTAGGGTGCCTCCGACCCTCCTTGCTCTTCCATCGGAACAATAGCTCGATGTTGGTTCCAATCCCGCGCTCTCGAGCCGCCGTTGTCGCCGGGATTGTTGCCGGTCAGCTCTGCCCCCTCTCTGTCCCGAGGTGGGAGACGATAGGTGGGACCCCCTCTCATCCTCACACCTCTCTCACCCTCTCTCCCTCCCACTGACGGTTGGGGCCTAGCCGTCAGGTTTAAAATGGCCACACGCGCGCGCCGCGCCGTGCCTGTGCTAGCTTCGCGAGCTGGGATGGCTCGGCTCGGCCAATCGCCTTTGGCCCAGCAAGGCACAGTGGCCTTTTTCTTTCTATTTTGGTAAAAATCTCACAGAATTAAATATTTCCCCAAATCAAATAATTCTTCCACCATAAATCTTAGAATATTCTGTAGTATTTAATAGTGCCACTTGTGATTTTTTGAAAACATTTTATGTACTGGATTTACTTAAAGCCTAGTTGTGAATTTTTAAACCTCTATTAAAATTGTTTTCAAAATATTTTTCACTTCAAAACTAGAGACAAATATTTTTAGTTTCTATTGTACTATTTTAGAGAGTAGGGTAACATTTTAGAAGTGGATATTGTGCTATGTTTTTATTGTCTTATTACTGCCCATTATTATCACGAGGACAGATTGCGTTTTTGACGAGGGAGTTGGACCCGAAGAGTTTGAAGACCCCGAAGAATTTGTTGAGCTAGGCAAGCAGCCCTTTGATCATGTTAAGAAACCATTTTTATTGCATGGCATGTAGCACTTTAATTTCAATATGTTGATCATGATGATGTGGTGACCACTTCGGTGGGATGCCTCCATTACTTTTACCGTTTATACTTGCATCATGCATGACCTTACCTCCTGATGAGGGTTATGGGGGTGGGAGTATTTAGGTTGCTAAGTAGTTGCTACGCAAACTGTGATGGGGATATGCATGGTGAAGGAAAAAAGTGTTTTCAAAGACTTTTGGAAAACTCCGTCAGGTGCCACTAATGCCCGAGGGATATGAAGTTGAGCTAGGTAACCACTTGATAAAGAAGTGGTGTACCGGAGCAAGTTGTGTGTGTGTGTGTTTCCAAAAATAGAGAGATTTAAGACTTGCTGACCGTCCCAACCTTACATGTACAACCACGATACCCCTTATGGGACAGGGCTTTGTTGATTACTTTGATGGGTACTACCAGAGAGCCCACATTACTTGTGGCGGGAGTGATGTGGTCACTCTTGATATGGGGTCGTGCCGGAAAGGGACGACCATGTGTTGTTTTCACAGATACCGGGCACACCGTTGGTCCCTGCAAGGATGATACTCATGATGTACATCATGCGGGCTATGTGCAAAGCATCGAAGCGTCGCGTGGCCCACAAAATTGTTTTTTCTGCTTTAAAGTTAAAGGCACACCTTGATTCCCGTGGTCCAATGGGAGATAAGTGGCTCCAATAATCTTTTATCAGAATAGAAAACCATTCACGTGTGAAGGAGGAATCTACCCATAAAATAAATCAGGTGTGATCCCAGCAGCACACCATGTTCCTCAACCATATAAAAGAAAAACTAGAGAGCCCAAAGATATGGCAAGCGCTCCAAGATCCTCCTCCTGTCCCTATGACCCTCTCCCAGGCGACTAGGCAAGCGGCGCCATTTCTCGTCTTCTTGTGCGTAATCTGGAGGTGCAAGGATACCTTCCTTCCTCACATCTAACGGCCTTCCGATCCAGATTAACTTCCACGAATGGTGAGGCTTTCCCAGATAAATTCCCTACTCCACACAAGGAAGGGAGGGTATGCTTCGTACCCTTCTTTAGGGTTCTATTAGAATTTTACGGGATTCAGCTACACCATCTTTCCTCGGATCTATTCTTCGCATCTCGGGTTTTGTATCCCTTTGCGAGATGTTTCTGGGTTGTGAAGCCCATTTCACTTTATGAAGGAAATTTTCCTACCTGCTCCCTCGTACTCAAGGAGGGACGATCTTTGAAGTAGGTGGAGCCAAAGTATGGCATATAGCAGCATCAGGATACCCTGTGGGTACCCCAAAGGAGGATCCCAAAGAGTGGACCTCCAAAGACGTCCCCTTATTCGATCCAGCTCGGAGGGGTCTGCCCAAATTCTCAACCGCCCCCTAAAGAAAGAGTTCAACTCGTGCCCGAAGAGTCCTTTATAGGAGAATAGTTCAAAAGTAAAACAACTAGTCGCCAAAATAAAACTGTTGGCTCACCATATCCTAATAATCGTCGATGTGATCACCATGGTCATCAGTCAATGTGTCCAGTCGCTCCAACAAAGGACATATCCCCTATGGAGTTATAACGGACTAAATGATGCGACACGCTATAAACAGGAGGTTTCTGCCGACCAAGCAGCGATGGCCGCCATACTGGCCGATCTCTTCAAAGGAGAAGAAGAAGGGTTCTCCTGCCCGAGTATCAAAGAAGGTTACTCAAGGCATAGTCTCATCGAATGGGCGATCACAATCCCCTTCTCATAATTTGGATGTTATAATTGTCTTGTCTAATAGAACCCTTGGGATTCTCCAAATAGGAATGGAGCTGTAGGATTGAGACAGTTAATTGTCCTCTGCCTCAACCAGAGAATTATTCCCGTGATGATGACCGAGGGTTCCATGATGACCCGGATACGTCAACCATTTTTTAGGACAGGGAATTTTTCTAGGAAAGTATTAACGTTACCGAAGTTGCTCTTACAGTCGATCACCCTCGGATACTTCCCTCCTCTACTGGAGGTAAAGAAAAACTCTTCCGGAAAGTGGTGTTCGTCCCTCGTTGTATCGATTCCTGCCTCCAAGGGCCACCGCTCCATGCACCTTGAACTCGTGCCAAACAATGGTAGGACCCATAAGCTTGGAGCAACCTCAGGGACTACTCCGACCGTTCCTCCACCCAAGAGCAAACTCATAGTTCAGGTATTGTTTCATGACCTTTTCATGGGTATAATTTTAGCGAACTCTATAGGAACTGAACACAACCACCTTCGTCCAAAGACGTCGGGAGGGTCTAAGGTAGTGACCACATACCAAGGTGTTCAGCAACATCAAGGGGTAATACGGAGGCTCCTACCGGAAACCAACTTCCAAAGGACCCCGAGGAGGTTTTGGTCACTAATTGAAAGGTTGAAAGCGCGATTAATCATTGTCGATGAAAAGAAGCACTACATAACCCTGAATTTTCCAAAAATGAGTTTAATGCTCTTAGTTCGGTGGATGCATACCTCAGAGCTGCTCGAGCCAGACTTGAAGAAGTCGCTAACTGCATGTCGGCCAATTTTAAGGTAAGTGTTTGATTTTAACAACCGAACACAAATCCTAACCCAGTAGCCCCCGTGCCTTAATTTGGTCGGGATCGCCGAGTTAAGGGTCTAAATAATATTGTTGCATCAATTGGTAGGCCTCAAGGGAGGAAAATAATAAATTTTCCGAGGACCTAGAACTCAACCAAACACAAGTGAAGGCTGTAAAGGATGAATTGGAAGATGTGAAGAATTTTACAAGAGAAGCATACAATGAGTAATTACATCAAGTAATTCACGATTGAGACATGCACCCTTTTCTAATGAAAGTTTACTTTATAGCAGCTGAATCCATAAATCAGTTGCAAAAGGATTTGGATATGACCAAAGAATCACAAAGTTATGACGAGTCGCTGTATGAGGCCAGCCTTCGGGTATTGTCTCGGAATCTGGACGAAAAGAAAAAGCTCGAGGCGAAGAATCGACAACAGGCTAAGGAAATTGAGAGGTTAAATTCTCAACTCGTACATGCCCAGGAAGAGAATCAAAGATTTAAAGGTGGCATGTTCGGTAAGTGAAGCTCCGAACTTGTAGGTTTGTGTACATACTACTCCGAACTAACAATCATACCACGTCCCCTTGTAGCTCTCTTAACTAGGCGCCCTGAAGAAGAAATTGGCTCGTTTGGAGGGAACCTTTTAAAGGAACTGTCCATCGTGCATGAGCAAGGGCGAAAGGTGATGAAGAGCATGATCAAAGTGCTATGGCTGACCGAGAAGCCTCCAGAAGGGATGGCCGAATTGGCGGATCATTTTAAAGGAGCTCCCATCGTTTTGAATTATGTAAAACATCAGCCTGTCAAGAAGGTGCACGGGAGGCGTGGGCAATGGTGAAGACTAGATTCACCAAACTTAACCCCGAGCCCTTGGCTCGAGTTGGGTCGGTAGGGCCAAATGATCAAGAGGTGCCTCTTCACTTGGTATATGACCATGTGATGCTTGTCACACGTATTTCTCAACAAGACTGCTGCCTAGATGAGATAATAGATAATATTGATCAGCAGCGAGGTGTTTGATTCTATGTAACTATGTACTTTAGATCAAATATTCCTCCATACGACTGTAAATGTTGTCTTAACAAGCCATCGGCTTCTACCTCCCAGGTCAACGGCCAGAGGGAGTTTCGTACTATTTAACCTGTGATAATAGGAAGACATTTTAGAGAACCAGGCAATCCGGCCATATGGTGCTAACAAATAGAATGTGATCGTCCAGCCACATTATATTACTTTTTAACGTAAGAAACATCTTCCAAATAAAGCATTTCCACTATGTGCTCCTTTCTTCTGGTTGTTACGCTAATGTAGACGCAATAACTGGATATCCATAATAAGCGGGTAATGGATACTTCAGGGAAAACAACCCCTGTTCTTGGTGATGATCACCTAATTATTCCCACTTGCTTTGTGTCCGATCAAGTATGTTATTTAAGATTGCTAGCTTTTGGCTTCATCCATCTGAGGTACTTACTCGGGTGACCCGGTTGTAGCAATCGTAGAGGTGCTCCCTTCACCCTCTAGCCGAACAATCGGGAACATAGAGGGTAAGCTTAGGAGCCAGGCAACCCAGCTTTGCCTTAAGTCAAATTGATGCATATGATGGCTTTAAAATAATATAGGAAGGATGAACACATGACAAAAATTAAAACAAGTGCAAAAAAGCATGTTTATTGGTCTTATAAAGAAGCCCCAGGTGTTATCGCATAATACATTTAAAGGTGTATGCTTCAAAGATATTGATCATAGCTCGGTTAAGCCGAACACAACCTGGTAGATGCAAGTCAATATAAAAGAGAGAGAAGAAAAAGGAAAAGCAAAACCTAGACTAAAGAAAGAAAAACTAGTTATGATGACGACACCAGACTTATCCGTAGAAGCACTGAAGACGAGCTGCGTTCCATGGGTTCAGTTCGAGGCGATTGTCCGATAGGTTGCAAAGGTGATACACTCCTACTATAAGAACTTCATCAATTATGAAGGGCCCCTCCCATTTGAGTGAAAGTTTATTTTTATTTTTCTCCGGGAGTCATAGCACAAGCTTGCCCACATTATATGCTTTTACCCGAATTTCCCTGCTTTGGTAGCGCCGAGCCTGCTTTGATAAAAGGTGGAACATGCCAGAGCTATGTCACGCGCTTATTCCAAGGCGTCTAGGTCATCCTACCGATCTAGCTCGGCTTCCTTTTCCTCGTACATGTGTACTCTAGGTACATCATGGATGATGTCACAAGGTAACATCGCTTCCGCCCCATACACCATGAAAAGTGGTGTATATCCCGTTCACTGGTTTGGGGTGGTGCACAAACCCCATAATACGGAATCGAGCTCCTCAACCCAATGATAATCAGACTCCTTTAGAGAATGGACCAAACGAGGTTTAATGCCACTCATAATAAGTCTATTAGCCCGTTCCACGTGTCCATTGGTTTGTGGGTGATATACGGAGGCGTAGTCAAGCTTGATGCCCAAATTGGCACACTAGTCTTTCACCTCTTGAGCTGTGAAATTGGATCCGTTGTATGTGATTATACTATGGGGGACACCACAACGATGAACCACACTAGATATAAAGTCGATAACCGGACCGGACTTAGCAGAAGTTACCAACTTGGCTTCAATCCACTTACTGAATTTGTCAACCATAACTAGTAGGTATTTCTTTTTCCTGGTACACCCTTTAAGTGGTCCGACCATGTCCACCCCCAAACCACAAAATTCCAGGTGACTGGGATCGTCCGAAGAGCCATCGGGGGCATGTGGCTTTGATTTGCAAAGAATTGACAACCAACACAACACTGGATGAGAGTGTGAGCATCTGCGCGAGCCGTGGGCCAAAAGAAGCCAGCCTAGAAAGCCTTGCTTACCAGGGCCCGGGTTACTGTGTGGTGACCGCCCATGCCTACATGTATTTCGTTCAAGAGTTGTTTACTTTCTTCTTTGGATATGCACTGTTGGAGAACTCTAGTGGCACTTTTCTTGTATAACTCACCCTCGTGGACCTTGTAGGCCTTGGATCGCCGAATTATTTGTCTTGCCTTAGTTTGGTCACCAGGGAGCTCGTGGCAGAAAAGATATGCCAGGAAGGGCTTGTTCCATGGCGCAATTTCTGCCATGACTTCGTGAGCCGAAGGTGTTTCTTCAAGTGCCGAGTCGCCAATAATTTGTTCATCTGGTTCGATTATAGGAGGGGTGACCTATTCCTGACCACTGCTTTCAGCATTATTGTCCTCGTCCTGCCATAGCATAGATGGCCTGAAGAGCCGCTCCACAAAGGTATTTGCAGGAACAATGTCGCGTTTAGCACCCATGCAGGCAAGTACGTCAGCAGATTGATTGTTGTCTCTAGAGACATGATGGAATTCAAGGCCTTCGAACCATGCTGATATTTTAAGAACAATGCTTCTATATGCTGCCATTTTTGGGTTTTTGGTGTCGAATTATCCATTGATTTGAGATATAGCAAGGTTAGAGTCTCCCCGTCCCCCGAGTCATTGTACGCCCATGGAAGCTGCCATCCGAGTCCGTGCAGTAGGGCCTCGTATTCGGCCACATTATTGGAACCGGTGTACATCATTTGTAGCACATACCAGATGTTGTTGCCAATGGGGGATGTAAGTATGACACCAGCCCCCAGTCCGGCAAGCATCTTGGAGACATTGAAGTACATCAACCAGTGGGAAGACGTATTGTACTCTCTAGGGAGCTCGGCCTCCGTCCACTCGGCGAGAAAATCAGCCAACACCTTGGACTTAATAGGTCGGCATGTCTTGTATCCGATTTCAAAAGGTAGGAGCTTGATGGCCCATTTAGCTATGCGGCTCATGGCGCCCCTATTGTTGATTATATCATTTAGGGGCACTTCGGATGCCACCGTGACCATACACTCTTGAAAGTAGTGTCAGAGTTATCAGGATGCCATAAAAACTGTATAGGCTATCTTCTGGTAGTGCGTGTACTGGGTTTTGCATGAGGTGAGCACTTCTGACACATAGTAAACTGGCTTCTGTATCCGGAACTTGTGGCCTTCAGCCTCTCGTTTGACAACAAGAACTATGCTAACCACTTGATTGGTGGCCGAGATGTACACCAACATTGGTTTTCTTGTAGTTGATGCAGCTAGAATTGGATTGCTAGCCAACATTGTTTTAATCTCGTCCAGAGAGGTGGTTGTCTCGTTGATCCACTCGAAATTATCGGTCCATTTAAGCAGTCTATAGAGTGGCAGTGCTTTTTCCCCGTGGCAGGAAATGAAACGGCTTAAAGCTGCCACACAGCCTGCCACTTTTTGCACATGCTTCAAATTCGTCTGGATTGCTGTAGGATCGAAAGTAGTGCTAGAGGGGGGGGGGTGATTAGACTACTTGACCAAATAAAAATCTTACTTTTTCCCAATTTTAATTCTTGGCAGATTTTAGAATTCTTAGTATGTCAAGTACACCCTATACATGCATGTCTAAGAGTATAGCAGTGAAAAGTAAAGACAAGCATGTAAGTAAATGGAGGGTAGGAAGATCAAACACAATTGATGACATGATAATTTTTCCCGTGGTTCCGATAGGTGGTGCTATCGTACGCCCATGTTCATAGAGTCTTCAACCCATGGAGGGTAACGGTTGCGAGAGTCCGCGGAGGGCTCTACCCATGGAGGGTTCCAGGAAGAAGCAACCTTGACTATACCATGACGGCCTACGTCCACGGAGGACTAGCCTAACTCGGGGTAGATCTTCGTGAAGTAGACGATCTCCTTACCCTTACAAACTTCTTCGTTCACTCCACAACAAGAAGTAGGAGGCTCCCAAGCGACATCTAACCAATCCAAGAGGCACCATCCTCCAAAAGGTAAAAGGCTCAATTGTGTCGATGAAATCCTAGCTCTTGTGCTTCAAGATGATAGACTCCTCAACACACAATCACTCTCTCACACATTTGGCTTGGTTGAATAGATTGATTGGGTGGAAAGAAACTTGGGGAGGATAGAGATCAAGATTCATATGGTAGGAATGGAATGGCATGATATCAACACATGAGTAGGTGACTCTCTCTCAGAAAATCAGTAGGTAGGAGTGGTGAACTATTCTGAGTGACTTCTCTTGCGAGTGAGTGGTGGTGAAGGGGTATATATAGGCATCTCCAAAAATCTAGAAGTTACACACAAAATGACCAACTCGGTGACACCGATGTGTTAATCTCGGTGGTACCGAAGTGACCAAAAGGTGGCAACTTTTGAATCTCGGTGAGACCGATGTAGGAAACTCGGTTGCATCGATAAGGTGACCAACGGTCAAATTGCCCAATCTCGGTGACACTGATCCAACAATCTCGGTGGGACCGATATTGTGAATTTGCGTAACAAAAAGTTCGCAACCTAACTCGGTGGCACCGAAATGGAATCGGTTGCACTGAAGTGGCTAGGGTTTGGCTGAGTCTGTCTAGGTTTTGGAATTGGTGGCACCGAGTGGAAAATGTTGGTTGCACCGATTTTGAATATTTGGCTTTGGACAGACTTTTGTGGAAGAGCTTGTGGGTGTATGTGGTGGCTATCACTTGTGCACGTATGAGCATTTTGTTCACCAACAAAACCTTACCCCCTTTTAATAGTATTGGCTTTCCTATGGACTCAAAGTGATTTCTCACAAAAGATAAAATGTAGAGTCCTTTGCTTGAAGCTTTGCCAATCTATTTCCTTGCATATTGGGGTATTCCACAATCCTTATGCCAACCCATCATTGAACTTTTCCTGAAACATACTTAGTGGAAACATTAGTTCAATGACATATATGTTGTTATTAATTATCAAAACCACCAAGGGAGCAAATGTGTTTTCAATCTCCCCCTTTTTGGTAATTGATGACAACATATAGATCAAAGCTTTGACATATGATATAATCAATGAATATAATCGTCACTTTGAGAAGTATGTGATAGGAAAGAGCTCCCCCTAAATTTGTGCAATATTTTTAAATTTGCGTTTGAATGCAAATGCACAATCGATTAGGTACATGGGGCACTTCTTCCATGTCACATACATCTTGGTGGTGTGCGAGAGTAATAAGAGTTAATAACATACCACAACACGTCAAGCAAAGTGAATGATCATCACATAACCATCAAAAGATAGGACATAGTAGAAACACACACTAAAGCATATGATCAAACACACAAAAGTATCTCACAGCAAACCAAAGAACCAAATGTTTTGTAAAACGAGCAACTAAAAATAGGCGCTCTCTCACTCGAAGCTTAAGATCTATATACAACTTCTCCCCCTTTGTCAACAAGTTACCAAAAAGCTCCAAGAGATATAGCTAATCATTCTTCTATGGCTGATCTCGTTCGATAGTCGATGTCGGAGTCGAGAGAACTGCGTCGGCGAAGACTTGCGCTGAAGTCCTAGATGGAGTTGGTGTAGACACTGGAGCTGATGTCACTTTGGCTGGAGCATAAGATGAAGGCCTCGACTCTAACACATGCAGTGGGTGTCCTAGCCTTAGTCATGAACCGGGAAGTTGTCCTAACACGTGCACTATCCTCCTCCTCATCAAATGTCTTTGACTCTGAAGAGGTACGACGGATTGGGGCTTCATCAACCTCCTTCTTAAGCTCCTTGACTGTCTTAGTCAGCCCATCAATCTTGTCATTCAGAGTTTTCACTCTATTTGCAATGATGTTAACAAGGCTCTCGTGAGTGTCCATGATGGTCTTGATGTCCTTCTTCATATCCATGACAGTGGTGATCAAGAGATCCATCTGCTCGTTCCTAGATCTAGGAACTTGAGCAGTAGTGGTTAGAGCTGCCTCTGCTTCTGCCTCTGCTTGTGCTTGAGCTGCAGCTGATGTGGGATGGTGTGGGTCCATCACCACAATGTTGTCCTCGAAATCTGGCTGAAGCGGCAAGTGGGGTGTATCCAGAGCAAAGATGTGTTGGGGAACGTTGCGTGGGAAACAAAAAATTTCCTACGCTTCACCAAGATCAATCTAGGAAATGAGCATCTACGAGAGGGGAGAGTGGATCTACATACCCTTGTAGATCGCTAAGCAGGAAGCGTTAAGAAAAGCGGTTGATGTAGTTGAATGTCTCTGCGATCCAAATCGCAGAGCGTCCCACGATCTAATCACGATCCGTCCCGATCTAGCGCCGAACGGACAACACCTCCGTGTTCAGCACACGAACGGCTTGATGACGACCTCCGCCTTCTTGATCCAGCAAGAGGGAGTGGAGAGGTAGACGAGTTTTCCAGTAGTGCGACGGTGTTGCGGTGATGATGGTGGAGTTATTCCAGCAAGGCTTCGCCTAAGCACCGCTGAAAACCGATCTAGAGGAGAAACTGCGATCTAGAGGTGAAGTAGCACGTGGCTGTTTTCCTGTGTCCAAAAAACCCTCAAGCCTCTAGTATATATAGTAGGAGGGGAGGAGGAGGCTTGGCCCTCAAGGGGCCAGTCCTTTGCTTCGGTCGAAGGTGGGGAGGAGGAGTTCTCCTCCAATCCTATTAGAATTGGGACTCCTTCTTTCCCACTTTTGCCTTCCTTCCACCCTTAGGTTTCCTTCGCTAGCCACATGGGCTTCCTGTGGGCCATAGGACAGCCCACTAAGGGCTGGTATTCCTTCTCCCACAGCCCATGTAGTTTCTTGGGTCGAAATACCCCTCCCGATGGTCCCCCGGTACCCTCCCGGCTTTCCCGGTACACTACCGATGAGCCCGAAACTTTTCCAGTGACCAAACAAGACTTCCTATATTTAAATATTTACCTCCGGACCATTCCGAAGCTCCTCGTGACGTCTGGGATCTCATCCGGGACTCTGAACAACCTTCAGTCACCACCATACATAATTCTATACTACCGAAACGTCACCGAACCTTAAGTGTGGAGACCCTGCGGGTTCAAGAACTATGTAGACATGACCGAGACACCTCTACGGTCAATAACCAATAGCGGGACCTAGATGCCCATATTGGTTCCTACATATTCTACGAAGATCTTTATCGATCGAACCTCTATGTCAAGGATTCAGTTAATCCCGTATGATGTTCCCTTTGTTCTTCGGTATGTTTACTTGCCCGAGATTCGATCGTCGGTATCTCCATACCTAGTTCAACCTTGTTACCGGCAAGTATCTTTACTCGTTCCATAATACAAGATCCCGTGACTAACACTTAGTCACATTGCTTGCAAGGCTTGTTGTGATGTTGTATTACCGAGTGGGCCCTGAGATACCTCTCCGTCACACGGAGTAACAAATCCCAGTGTTGATCCATGCCAACCCAACAGACACCCTCGGAGATACCTGTAGAGTAACTTTATAGTCACCCAGTTACGTTGCGATGTTTGATACACACAAGGCACTCCTCCGGTGTCAGTGAGTTGCATGATGTCATGGTCATAGGAACAGATACTTGACATGCAGAAAACAGTAGCATTAAACTGACACGATCATATGCTACATTTGTAGTTTGGCTCTTGTCCATCACATCATTCTCCTAATGATGTGATCCCGTTATCAAATGACATCACATGTCAATGGCTAGGAAACCTTGACCATCTTTGATCAACGAGCTAGTTCACTAGAGGCATACTAGGGACAGAGTGTCGTCTATTTTCCCACACATGTAATGTGTTTCCATTCAATACAATTATAGCATGGATAATAAATGATTATCATGAACAAGGAAATATGATAATAACTAATTTATTATTGCCTCTAGGGCATATTTCCAACAGTCTCCCACTTGCACTAGAGTCAATAATCTAGTTCACATCACGATGTGATTCGCATTGTTATGAATCTAACACCCAATGAGTTCTGGTGTTGATCATGTTTAGCCCTTAGATGAGGTTAAGTCAACGGTTCTGCAACATTCAGATCCGTGTGCACTTTGCAAATATTTATGTCCTTCTCCTCAATGTAATCGCGGATGGAATTGAAGCGTCGCTTTATGTGCCTGGTCCTCTTGTGAAACCTTGGTTCCTTGGCCAGAGCAATGGCACCAGTGTTTTCATAGAACAGAGTCATTGGATTCAGTGCACTAGGCACTACTCCAAGATCTGTCATGAACTGCTTCATCTAGACACCTTCCTTTGCTGCCTCCGAGGCTACGATGTACTCCTCTTCACATGTAGAATCCGCTACCATGCTTTGCTTGGAACTGCACTAGCTTACCACTCCCCTGTTGAGAATAAATACGTATCCTATTTGTGACTTAGTGTCATCCAGATCAGTGTCAAAGCTTGCATCGACGTAACCCTTTACGATGAGCTCTTGATCACCTCCATAAATGAGAAAAATTTCCTTACTCCTTTTCAGGTACTTAAGAATATTCTTGACCGCCGTCCAATGCTCCATTCCAAGATCACTTTAAAACCTTCCGGCTATACTTATGGCAAGGCTGACATCGGGTCTTGTGCACAACATTGCATACATGATAGAGCCTATGGCTGAAGCATAAGGGATGACACTCATCTCTCCATCTTCTGTAGTCACTGGGAATCGAGTCTTAATCAACTTCACACCTTGTAACACAGGCAAGAACCCCTTCTTGGACTGATCCATTTTGAACTTCTTCAAAACTTTATCAAGGTATGTGCTTTGTGAAAGTGCTATCAAGCGTCTCGATCTATCTCTATAGATCTTAATGCCTAACATGAAAGCAGCTTCTCCGAGGTCCTTCATTGAAAAACTCTTGTTCAAATATTCCGTTACGCTTTCCAGCATTTCTAT
This sequence comes from Hordeum marinum, assembly GCA_022496015.1. Lineage (NCBI taxonomy): Eukaryota > Viridiplantae > Streptophyta > Magnoliopsida > Poales > Poaceae > Hordeum > Hordeum marinum. Next base: position 435,457,049 of record CM039673.1, on the reverse strand, counting down.
ATTGTTTCCAATCAGCAATATGTCATCGATATATAATATTATAAATGCTATAGAGCTCCCACTCACTTTCTTGTAAATACAAGCTTCTCCATAAACTTGTATAAACCCAAACGCTTTGATCACCTCATCAAAGCGCTTATTCCAACTCTGAGATGCTTGCACCAGTCCATAAATGGATCGATGGAGTTTGCAAACTTTGTCAGCATTCTTTGGATCGACAAAACCTTCTGGTTGCATCATATACAACTCTTCCTGAAGGAAATCGTTGAGGAATGCTGTTTTGACATCCATCTGCCAAATTTCATAGTCAAAATATGCAGCTATTGCTAACATGATTCTGACGGACTTAAGCATCGCTACGGGTGAGAAGGTCCCATCGTAGTCAACTCCTTGAACTTGTGAAAAACTCTTTGCCACAAGTTGACCTTTATAGACGGTGATATTACCGTCCGCGTCCGTCTTCTTCTTAAAGATCCATTTGTTCTGAATGGCCTTTCGCCCTTCAGGTAATACTTCCAAAGTCCATACTTTGTTTTCATACATGGATCCCATCTCGGATTTCATGGCCTCTAACCATTTCTTGGAATCCGGGCCCATCATCGCTCCTCCATAGCTCGTAGGTTCATTGTTCTCCAACAACATGACCTCCAAGACAGGGTTGCCGTACCACTCAGGACCAGTACGCGCCCTTGTCGACCTACGAGGTTCAATAGTAACTTGATCCGAAGCTTCATGATCATCATCATTAACTTCCTCTTCAACTGTCGTAGGCTCCATAGAAACACCTTTCTGTGCAGCGCTACTCTCTGGTTGAAGTAAAGGTTCAATAACCCCATCAAGCTCTATTTTCCTCCCACTCAATTATTTCGAGAGAAACTCTTTCTCAAGAATTGTTCCGTTCTTAGCGACAAACACTTTGCCTTCGGATCTGAGATAGAAGGCATACCCAACTGTATCTTTTGGGTATCCTATGAAGACGCATTTCTCTGCTTTGGGTTCCAACTTTTTAGGCTGAAGCTTTTTGACATAAGCATCACATCCCCAAACTTTAAGAAACGACAACTTTGGCTTCTTGCCAAACCACAGTTCATATGGCATTGTCCCAACGTATTTCAGTGGTGCCCTATTTAAAGTGAATGCAGTTGTCTCTAATGCATAACCCCAAAACGATAGTGGCAAATCGGCAAGAGACATCATAGAATGCACCATATCTAATAAGGTTTCATTACGACGTTCGGACACACCATTACGCTGTGGTGTTCCAAGCGGTGTTCATTGTGAAACAATTCCACACTGTCTTAAGTGACTGCCAAACTCATAACTCAGATATTCTCCTCCTCGATCAGATCTCAGGAATTTAATCTTCTTGTTACGATGATTCTCAACTTCACTCTAAAATTGCTTGAAATTTTCAAACTTTTCAGACTTGTGTTTCATCAAGTAAATATACCCATATCTACTTAAGTCATGAATGAAGGTGAGAAAATAATGATATCCACTGCGCGCCTCAATGTTCATTGGACCGGACACATCAGTATGTATGATTTTTGACAAATCACTCGCCCGTTCCATTGTTCCAGCGAACGACGTTTTAGTCATCTTGCCTATGAGGCATGTTCACATGTGTCAAGTGATTCAAAATCAAGTGACTCCAAAAGTCCATTAGCATGGAGTTTCCTCATGCGTTTTACACCAATATGACCCAAGCGGCAGTGCCACAAGAAAGTGGTACTATCATTATCAACTCTACATCTTTTGGCATCAATGTTATGAACATGTGTATCATCACTATCAAGATTCAATATGAATAAACCCCTCACATTGGGTGCATGACCATAAAATATATTACTCATATAAATAGCTCGGCGACTGACTTGTTCATCCCGTGTATGTTATAGTTCAGCGCGAAGCTCTTGGAGCTTGGTGGCAATGATTGAAGAACTCTGTCAGTGATCACCTCTGGTGGAAGGGGCATCCCTAACTCCGCCAGACAAGTCAAATACCCAGACATTCGGAGTATATGTTCACTGATATACCCGTTCTACTCCATTTTGCAAGCGTACAACTTATCGGAGGTCTCATACCTCTCGATCCAGGCATTCTTCTTAAAGATAAACTCCAACTCCCGGAACATCTCATATGCTCCATGACGTTCAAAACGTCTTTGAAGTCCCGGTTCTAAGCCATACAATATTGCACACGGAACTATTGAGTAATCTCCAAAATGTGCCTCCCAAGCGTTCTTAACGTCTTAGGATGACATGTCCACGGGTTGCTTACCAAGCGGTGCATCAAGGACATATGTGTTCTGGGAAGCCGTGAGGATAATCCTCAAATTACGGGCCCAGTCCACAAAGTTACTTCCATCATCTTTCAACTTAGCTTTCTCTAGGAACACATTAAAATTCAGGGGTGCTACTGCGCGAGGCATTGATCTACAACATAAATAAGCAAAGGTTACTAAGACTATTGTTCAAGATAATGGGTTTAGTTAATCAAATTACTAAAGATCCCACTCAAATTGACATCCCTCAGATCATCTGAGTGATACATGATCCAAATTCACCAACTCAAGTACGATCATCACGTGAGTTGAGGTGGTTTCAATGGTGAACATCATCATGTTGATCATATCTACTATATAACTCATGTTCGACCTTTCGGTCTCTTTTGTTCCGAGTCCATGTCTGTACATGCTAGGCTCGTCAACTTTAACCCGAGTGTTCTGCACGTGCAACACTGGCTTGCACCAGTTGTATGTGAACGTAGAGTCTATCACACCCGATCATCACGTGGTGTCTCGACACGATGAACTTCCGCAACGGTGCACACTCGGGGAGAACACAATTTTACCTTGAAATTTAAGTGAGGGATCACCTTATAATGCTACCATCGTCCTAAGCAAAACAAGGTGCATAAAAGTATTAACATCACATGCAAATCATAAGTGATATGATATGGCCATGAACTTATGCTTTTGATCTCCATCTTGAAAGCACCGCCATGATCTCCATCGTCACCGGCATAACACCATGATCTCCATCATCATGATCTCCATAATTGTGTCGCCATCGGGGTTGTCACGCACACCATGCTCATACTAATATAGCTACCGTTTAGCGATAAAGTAAAGCATTACATAACGCTTAATGATTGACACGCAGGTCATACAATAATTAAAGACAACCCTATGGCTCCTGCTGGTTGCCGTACTCATCGACATGCAAGTCATGGTATTCTATACAACACATGATCAACTCATACATCACATATATCTCATCATGTAACTAGCCATATCACATCACAACATACCCTGCAAAAACAACTTAGACGTCCTCTAATTGTTGTTGCAAGTTTTACGTGGCTGCTATGGGTATCTAGCAAGAACAATTCTCACCTACGCAAAACCACAATGGTGATACATAAATTGCTTTTCAACCTTCTCAAGGACCACCTTTGTCGAATCCGATCCAACTAAAGTAGGAGAAATAGACACCCACCAGCCATCTTTGTGCAATGAAGTTACACGTTAGTCGATGGAACCGGTCTCTCGTAAGCGTACGAGTAAGGTTGGTCCAGGACGCTTCATCCCACAATACCGCTGAACCAAAACATGACCAAGGGAGGAAGCAATCTAAGCATCAATTCCCACAAACTCAATGTGTTCTACTCGAGATCTCATCTACACATAGACCTAGCTCATGATGCCATTGTTGGGGAACGTTGCATGGGAAAAAAAATCCTACGGTTCACCAAGATCAATCTAGGAGATGAGCATCTATGAGAGGGGAGAGTGGATCTACATACCCTTGTAGATCGCTAAGTGGGAAGCATTAAGAAATGCGGTTGATGTAGTCGAACGTCTTCACGATCCAAATCGCCGAGCGTCCTGCGATCCAATCATGATCCGTCCTGATCTAGCGCCGAACGGATGGCACCTCCGCGTTCAGCACACGTACGACTTGATGACGATTTCCGCCTTCTTGATCCATCAAGAGAGAGCAGAGAGGTATACGAGTTCTCTAGCAGCACGACGACGTTGCTGCGATGGTGGTGGAGTTATTCCAGCAGGGCTTTGCCTAAGCACCGCTTAAAACCGATCTAGAGGAGAAACTGCGATCTAGAGGTGAAGTAGCACGTGGCTGCTTTTCTGTGTCCAAAAAACCCTCAAACCTCTAGTATATATAGGAGAAGGGGAGGAGTAGGCTTGGCCCTCAAGGGGTCAGCCCTTTTCTTCGACCGAAGGTGGGGAGGAGGAGTCCTCCTTCAATCCTATTAGGACTAGGACTCCTCCTTTCCCACTTTTGCCTTCCTTCCACCCTTAGGTTTCCTTCCGTAGCCTCATGGGATTCCTGTGGGCCTTCGGCCAGCCCACTAAGGGATGGCATTCCTTCTCCCACAGCCCATGTAGTCTCTTGGGTGGAAATACCCCTCCTGATGGTCCCCTGACACCCTCCTGGCACTCTCGGTAAACTACCGATGGGCCCGAAACTTTTTCGGTGACCAAAATAGGACTTCCTGTATATCAATATTTACCTGCGGACCATTCTAGAGATTCTCACGATGTCTGGGATCTCATCAAGGACTCCGAACAACCTTTGGTCACCACCATGCATAACTCTATACTATCGAAACGTCAGCGAACCTTAAGTGTGCAGACCCTGCGGGTTCGAGAACTATGTAGACATGACCGAGACACCTCTACGGTTAGTAACTAATAGAGGGACCTGGATGCCCATATTCATTCCTACATATTCTACGAAGATCTTTATCGATCAAACCTCTATGTCAAAGATTCAGTTAATCCCGTATGATGTTCCCTTTGTTCTTCGGTATGTTACTTGCCCGAGATTCGATCGTCGGTATCTCCATACCTAGTTCAATCTCATTGCCGGCAAGTCTCTTTACTCGTTCCGTAACACAAGATCCTGTGGCTAACACTTAGTCACATTGCTTGCAAGGCTTATTGTGATTTTGTATTGCCGAGTGGGCCCTGAGATACCTCTCCGTCACACGGAGTAACAAATCCCAGTGTTGATCCATGCCAACCCAACAAACACCTTTGGAGATACCTGTAGAACACCTTTATAGTCACCAATTACGTTGCAACGTTTGATACACACAAGGCACTCCTTCGGTGTCCGTGAGTTGCATGATCTCATGGTCATAGGAATATATACTTGACATGCGGAAAACTGTAGCAATAAACTGACACGATCATATGCTACGTTTATAGTTTGGGTCTTGTCCATCCCATCTTTCTCCTAATGATGTGATCCCATTATCAAATGACATCTCATGTTAATGGCCAGGAAACCTTGATCATCTTTGATCAACGAGCTAGTTTACTAGAGGCACACTAGGGACAAAGTGTTGTCTATATATCCACACATGCAATGTGTTTCCAATCAATACAAGTATAGCATGAATAATAAACAATTATCATGAACAAGGAAATATAATAATAAACATTTTATTTATTGCCTGTAGGGAATATTTCCAACAAGATGTGCTTCTCAATCTTAGAATTGATAAGCATATGAATATCGGGTGCATAGCAACATGAGCGCTTCTGATCAGCAACAACCCTCTTCATAGTCTCTACTATCAAATCCATCACTCGATTCCAGGTGTGACGATCAAGATGGATTAGCATGTTGATGGAGTATCCACAAATCATCTTCTCATCTCCAGACTTGGGCATCAAGGTATGCCTCAGGATGGTGTTCATGGCATGGAGGCCTGGATGAAGGAAGTAAATAGATCCCAACTTGTGAGATTGCACATTAGCAGCAAGGATAGGATTATACACATCCTTCATAGCATTGTGGCTCTCCTTGGATTCTGAGTAGACTTCCAAATCACCATCCTCAACCTCAGGGACTCCTAAGATGGTAGCCCACTCATCAACAGAAGATTCATATCTTGCTCCTTCAATCATCCAAACCATCCCGCCATCTCCATAAAAATGAGTAGTGGAGTAGAACTACATGATCATCTCATCATTCCAAGAAGTGAACTCTTTCCCAACAAACTTGTCAAGTCCAATGCAATGGAAGTTGTCTTGGACACATGTAAAGTAATCCTCATTATCCTTGATGTACTTACAATCCACATATCTCATGTCACTGACTGCAGGGCTCTTGTCAAGCAAAACTATCTCATAGAAGTCTTGCTGCTCCTTGGTGCAAAACCTGTAATCCACAACAGTCTTCCTCCTCTAGGCATATGGATCAATAGCTCTCCATGCCCTCAACCCTGAATCCTTCCTCTTCTTCATATCCTCAGCTACTGGGTGGCTGGCATCATGTACAAGAGGGTGAGGTCTGAGCTTCATCAAAATTGACATAAAAAGTGGACTGCTTGTTTTTCTCAGTAGCAGGAATATCTCTGGTAGTCCTTTTGGACTTCAGTGCAGCAACTTTCTTGGATGCAGCCTTGGTGCTCTTGGAGGGGCTAGGCTTAGGCATAGCATCAGCCAAAAGTTTCTTCGCCTTCTTCTTAGGAGGGTCCTGAACAGCAAGTACCTCATCTTCAGCAACAACACCAGCAGCCTCCTCTGGATCCTCATACATAGGGGTAGGCCTGCCCCTCACACGGATGATCCTCTTCCTGGCTATCTTCTTTTCTCCTGCCTTCTTACGCAAAGCTTTCCTTGGAAACTCAATAGACATAGTTGCCCTAGCATTCTCATGTGCTTTGAAGGTCTTTGCAGGTGCATAAATTTTGTTGACCACCCTCCTAGATGAGGTGGACTCAGTGGCAGACTTCCTTGTAGCCTTCTCTTGCTTCTTAGCAAGAACTTCCTCTGGGACAAAATCAGAATCTTATTCTTCTGAGTTGAGTCTCTTCCTTGTCCTAGTGGCAGCTTTAGGCAACCCATGAGAACTGGGAGTGCCTGGATCTGTGGAAGAATTGGACTCCGGACTAGTGCTTGAACTCATCTCACCATTCTACTCTTCCAAATTTTGACTATCTTCTGAGCCTGACATGTCTAACCGTGTGAATAGAGTATAGAGGAGTGGAATAGGATAAGTCATCACAAAATGCTGATTTTTTTGAAAGTTTGAACTAAGAATTTTCAAAGTTTTGCATTTTGACAAATGTATTTTGGTATAGCCAAGGCAAAAAATTTGGTCACACCGAGACAAACATCCTACTTTCCAGGAACTTGGCACCATTTTCGGTCGCACCGAAAATGAGCAATCGGTTCCACTGAGATGTTCTTAGTGTGGCAGAAAAAGAAAATCGGTGACCCTGATTTTTTCACATCGGTTCTACCGAGATATAGGAGGCAGACGACAAAACCCTAAAAATTAGTCGTTCGCTATCCTATGGATTTTTCTATTGGATGGAACGATTTCAAACTGTGGCAAGACTAGAAATTAACCCTAATGCGCGTGAATCGGATAGTGGAGTGCGAGAGGGGGGCAAACCCATACCCTAATGCGGTGATGGATCCGCTACGGCAGCGACGTTGGAGAAGAAAACATCGATGACAGAAATTCCTAGTGAGGCGTGGTCTGCCCTACACACCAGCTTCGCGTCTCAGCAACAGGCGTGTGCTAACGCTCTTCGCACGGAGCTGGGGGAGACCAAGATCCTTGACCTAAGCATCACCGACTACTTCAAGAAGATGATGCGCCTCGAAGACACCTTGGCCTCCATTGGCCAGCCTCTTTGTCCTTAGGACTTCACCACCTTTGTCATGAACGAGCTGGACGATGATTATGATAACCTCACCGAGAACATCAACGGTCGTGACACTCTGCTCCAACCTCATGGGCTCTACTTATGTCTCCTCATCACGGAGCAACGTGTCAAGTCCCGCTGTTCCAACCCGTGTTTTGCTTCTGCAAATGCTACCACTTGCGGCAAAGGGAAGCCCTTCAAGCCACCCGTCGGCGGCAAGGCATCACCGACTCCACAGGCTCAACGGTCGCCCATCGCTGGCTCCATGCCCATGACTGGGGGTGGCCGCCCGTGTGCCTGCTGCCCCTCATGTGGTGTCCAGCTCCCTTGTCATCTCTGTGGTATTTCCGGCCACATAGCATCCCGTTGCCATCGTTGCTTCAAGCAGGACTTCCTCGGCATCGGCAACAACGGCAAAGGCAACGACAAACAGGCTACCTTGGCACTCATGAGTATGGGCACACTCCATCGTATCCTATTGATCCAACCTAGTACATGGATATGGGCGCTACTAATCATCTGACGGACGAGATGAGAAAGCTCTCCATCCAGGATCCATATCATGGGCATGGTCAGGTTCACACCGCCAATGGAGCAGGTATGCACAAATCACATGTTGGTCATGCCTTGCTTCTAACTCATAAACAAAGATCTCTCCATCTTCGCAATATTCTTAGAGTTCCCTCTGCTACTCGTAGTTTATTGTCTGTTTCTCAACTTACTCGTGACAATAATGTCTTCACTGAGTTTCATCCTTTTTATTTTTATCAAGGATCGGGCCACGAGGGACGTTCTACTTAGAGGTCTCCTGCGCCATGGACTCTATGCACTTGCCATGCTGTTTGCTCCCCGAGCGTTCAGTGGTGTCCGTGTGTCACCTACTCATTGGCATGCACAACTTGGTCATCCTGCCACCCCCATAGTTCAGAGTGTTCTTTATCGTCATGATCTTCCTGTTGTGTCCGATAAAGATGCTGGCATAGTATGTGATGCCTATCAGCAAGGCAAGAGTCATCAGCTTTCATTTTCAAAGTCGAGCCGTGTCGTTAAAACTCCACTTGAGCTTGTGTTTCCTGATGTACGATGGCATGCATAAACTTCTATGAGTGGTCATAATTATTATGTCAGTTTTATTGACGCTTATAGTCGGTTTACTTGGCTTTATCTTATCAAGCGCAAATCTGATGTGTTTGATGTGTTCCTACAATTCCAAGCTCACGTTGAGCATCTTCTTAATCATAAAATTATCCATGTTCAGTCCGATTGGGGGGGGGGGGTGAGTATCACAACCTCAATGCGTTCTTTAATAAGCGTGGGTTTTTGCACCGTGTGTCTTGTCCTCATACACATGAGAAGAATGGCGCGACTGAACGTAAGCATTGTCATATTGTTGAAACTGGCCTCACTTTACTTGCCCATGCATCAGTCCCTTTCAGATTTTGGAGTGATGCATTTTCCACTGCCTATTTTCTTATAAATAGTCTTCCTACACGACTCCTTGGAATGAAAACACCACTTGAACTTTTGCTTAATGAATCTCCAGATTATACCTTTCTCAAAGTTTTCGGCAGTGCTTGCTGGCCTCATCTTCGCCCTTATAACAAATGTAAACTTGAGTTTTGGTCAAAACTTTGTGTATTTCTTGGGTATAGCTCTCTTGACAAAGGGTAAAAGTGCCTTCATATTCTGTCTAATCATGTCTACATCTCACATGGTGTTGTGTTTGATGAGAATGTCTTCCCATTTTCATCTCCTTCACTAGCTCGAACACTTCCGACCTCACCCTCGCATTCCGCCTCTCCACTGCCTGCTCAATTTGTTGATATTGCATACTCTTCTGCGTTGTTGCCTAATCATGCTACAGGAAGAGGTCGTGGAGTTCGCCTCGAGTTGCTGGAGGAATAGGAGCCGATAGCTGCATCTAACGTGAGTGGTGGTCTAGTGCATGTGCCATGCACACCTCGCCCGCCCTCACCTGCATTGGTCGCTGCTAGACCGGGCCGCTCAGTGCCAACCTCGCCCATGCCGGTCTCCCCTGGGCCGGCCTCTAGAGACTTGGCTGCGCTCGAGCTGGCTTCGCCAGCGATGCCTGTGCTGAAGCTTGCTTCGCCCGCCCCATCGCCTACAACATCGTCGTCACCTGCCACATCGTTTGGCTCCGTCTCGACTTCGCTAGGAGTGGTAGTCCTATCACCAACTGCCTCATCGACCAAGTCTTCATCGCTGGTGCCGTCACCCCCTGCTGCACCACCGGCTACTGCTGCTCATCGACCCCATACACGCAGCCGGTCTGGTATTACTCGTCCCAAGGAACACAATGATGGGACGATGGCCTAGCTAGCGGCCTGTGTTGCTCAGCTCAAGGAAGATCCCTCTGTTGAGCCGCACCATTTCCAGGCTGCCCTTGGGATTCCTCACTGGCGCCAGGCCATGGAACAAGAGTATTAGGCGTTGTTGACAAATGGTACTTGGCAGCTAGTTCCTTCAGTCTCTGGTGTCAATGTCATTGATTCCAAGTGGGTCTTCAAAGTAAAGAAGCATGCTGATGGTTCCATTGAGCGCTATAAGGCAAGGTTCGTGGCAAAGGTTCAAGCAACGGTATGGTCTTGACTATGAGGATACGTTCAGCCCGGTTGTCAAGCTGACAACTATCCAGCTTCTGTTGTCCTTGGTTGTTACTCGAGGCTGGTTTCTTTGCCAGCTAGATGTTCAGAATGCGTTCCTACATGGTGTTTTGGATGAGGAGGTTTACATGCATCAGCTGCCGGGATTTGTTGATCCTACTCGCCTTCATCATCCGTGCTGCCTTGTAAAGGCGCTTTATGGGTTGAAGCAGGCTCCTCATGCATGGCATGCCAGGCTTGGCTCCGTTCTTCGGGCCCTCGGTTTCGTTCCATCCATTGCTGACACCTTGCTCTTTCTTCTGCATCACCCTAAGGTGACAATGTATCTACTGGTCTATGTTGATGACATTATCCTCATTACTCTTCTGATGCGGCTGCTGTTCGGCTGATCTCTGCCTTGAGTGGTGACTTTGCGGTGAAGGATTTAGGCGCACTACATTACTTCCTTGGTCTAGAAGTTTCCCGTTCCTCCACCGGCTTGACACTCACACAACATAAGTACTCTCTGAACTTGTTGCAACGGGTAGGTATGCTGAAGTGCAAAGATGCTATGACTCCTATGTCTACTACTAATCGGTTGTCTGCTTTTGATGGAGATCCTCTCACTTCTGATGACACAACTAAGTACCACAGTGTTGCTGGTGGCCTGTGGTACCTGACTATCACTCGGCCTGACATCTCCTATGTGGTCAATCGTGTATGTCAGTTTCTTCATGCTCCTCATACTTCTCATTGGACAACGGTGAAGCGCATTTTACGATATGTTTGCTTTACTACCTCGTATGGTTTGCTACTTCAGACAGCATCGTCTATTGTGCTTTCATCCTTCTCAAATGCAAACTGGGCTGGTAATCCAGATGACAGGCGATCCATGGGGGGACATGCTATCTTCTTTGGTCCTAATCTTATCGCCTGGACTGCTCATAAACAAGCTACAATGTCGAGGAGTAGCACTGAAGCTGAGTACAAAGTTGCTGCAAATGCTACGGCTAAGATCATATGGGTACAGTCCTTATTGAGAGAGTTGGGAGTTCCTGAAGCTCAGCCGCCTGTCCTTTGGTGTGACAACATTGGTGCTACATATCTTTCATCTAATCCAGTGTTTCATGCTCGAACAAAACACATTGAAGTTGACTATCACTTTGTGTGGGAACGTGTTGCACAGAAGCTACTCCACATCAAGTTCATATCTTCCAAAGATCAACTTGCTGAAATCTTCACGATGCCTCTACCACAACCTCAGTTTGTAGGCTGCAGGCGCAATCTTAACATACTTTCTACTTCCGGGCATAGTGAAGATTGAGGGAGGGTGTTAGACTATATTTATACGTAGCCTCTCTATAAGTCTTGTATATTGTATTGTACACTTCCGTGTACCCCTTTATATATATGAGATAGCCACACCCGTTATGGGTGTTGAGCAGTTTCCCAAAACCCTAAGCTTAACACAAGGCGATGACCAGGGGCCTTCGGGGCGGCAGCTAGGGTTGTGGAGGCACAACATTTGAAGAATATATTTCAAAACGTCGGGGACCACTGATTAGATACCCATCGCTGTCGGTGACACCGAGTTGATATTTTCGGTGTCACCGAGTTTCACTACTATCAGCTGATAGGGAAACTCGGTGTAACCGAGAATATGAAATCGACATTACCAAGATTGAAAATCCAGATCAACCCCAGGCATTCGGTAAGACGGAGAATTTGGAGTTGGTTCCACCGAGATGCACTTGGGAGGTTTTAATGGTCAGTCCTTGACGATACAAAACTCCGAGTGCTCCTCACACAAAGAGATCGAGAAGTACTTGTTCAAATTTTGTGATGCGGCATGAATAGAATATGAAGTGAGAAAGCATAGATAGCTAAAAGAGTGATTCTAGGCATTCTAGTATATCCAATTGGCAAAAGTTAAGTCAAAAAAGAAATAGCAACAATTGGATATCCTCAAATGAGTAAATAAATGCAGACCAACATGCTCACACAATAAAATGTCAAATGAAATCATGGAAAATGCACAAACACAAGAACATCTAACAAGCACTTTGGCGCTGATGGAGTCATCTATATATGAGTATATTGACTTAGGAGCGAAGTAAGAATACTTGATCATAGGTCATACTCATCGTTTAAGCACAAGTGGGGTTACCACTTTTACGTAAAGCATTTAATGTTGTCACATACTATGATATGCTTTAACTAAAGTCTTAGAGTAAAGCTCCCCCTTGATGTGACATCCGCCCATAGGAGGTATAACCTAACCTTGGGTTTTGTCGATGAAGACTTCATGTAGGTGAAGTAGTGCTGTATGCTCAAAGTTGATGAAGATCACCAAGAATTGGGAGCATCCTCGTTGTTTCATTACTCTTCTCACCTACATGGGTTAGTCCCAACACACAATAGACAAATACAAGGATATCTATGGACATGGAGTGCAAAGCATATGTGATAATGTCCATTGATTTGTTGATTACCTTGTCCCTTGCTTACCTTTGAGGGAATGTGTGACTCCTTAAACTATTGCATGATGTTGATGTTGATTGCAACTAGTTCTTTCCAATAATGAATATGAGTGAATTTCATTGGCGGAGTCACCCCTCAAGAACTTCTCTAGTTCTTCTTATTGGGGACACACATCAAGTTGATGGGGATCCTTGGTGTTGAAGTAGCTCTTGTAGAAGTTGAGATTGTAGTAGCCTTGGGAACCCACTTCACCAAAGCTTGGGATTCATCTTCATATGAGTCAATGTCCTCTTGAAGCTTGTTATTGTCCTTGAGCTTGGGATCTTGTGGTGGAAGGTCATCTTGAGCTTTTATAACCTTGGGGAGAGTATTTTCATACTTCTCCCTAAAACCACATTTGCTCCCTTGGTGGTTTTGGTAATTAATAACAACACATATGTCATTGAACTAATGTTTCCACTAAGCATGTTTCAGGAATAGTTCAATGATGGGTTGGCAAAAGGATTGTGGAATGCCCCAGGATACAAGGAAATAGATTGGTAAAGCTTCAAGCAAAAGGACTCTACATTTTACTTTGTGAGAAATCACTTTTTGTCCATAGGAAAGCCAATACTATCAAAAGGGGGAAGATACAGTTGGTGAACAAAATGCTCATACGTGCCCACGTGATAGTCACCACATACACCCACAAGATCTTCCACAAAAATCTGTCCAAAGCCAAATATCCAAAATCGGTGCAACCAACACTTTCCACTCAGTGCCACCGATTCTCAGCCTCAGACAGACTCAGCGAAACCCTAGCTATTCGGTCCAAACAATTCTCCTTTGATGCCACCGAGTTTGGGTTGCCAACTTTCTGTTATGCAAATTCACAAAATCGGTACCACCGGGTTTGTTGAATCGGCGTCACCGAGTTTGGCAATCTAACCGTTGGTCACATTATCGGTGCAACCGAGTTTTATATATTGGTCTCACCGAGATTCAAAAGTTGCTACCTTTGAGGCAACTCGGTACCATCGAGATTAACACATTGGTGTCACCGAGTCTGACTTATTAGATGTAACGGTTGGATTTTTGGAGATGCCTCTATATACCCCTCTATCACCACCCACTCGCAGAAGAAGCACTCAGAACAGACCCCCACTCATACCAACTGGTTTTCTAAGAGAGAGCCACCTACTCATGTGTTCAGATCATGCCATTCCATTTGAACCATATGAATCTTGATCTCTAGCCTCCCCAACTTGCTTTCCACCCAATCAGTCTCTTCCACCATTGCCAAATCTATGAGAGAGTGATTGGGTGTTGAGGAGTCTATCATCTTAAAGCACAAGATCAAGGAGTTCATCGACATTATCGAGCCTATTACCTTTTGGAGGGTGGTGTGTGCTAGATTGGTTAGGTGTCTCTTGGGAGCCACCTACTTCATGTTGTGGAGTGAACCAAGAAGTTTGTAAGGGCAAGGAGATCGCCTACTTCGTGAAGATCTACCCCGAGTTAGGCTGGTCCTCCATGGATGGAAGCCATCATGGTGTAATCAAGGTTGCTTCTTCGTGGAATCCTCTATGGGTAGATCCCTCCATGGACTCTCGCGACCGTTACCCTATGTGGGTTGAAGACCCCATAAACATGGACATACGATAATACCACCTATCAGAACCACGGGAAAAACCATCGTGTCTCCAATTGCGTTTGATTCTCCTACCCTTCCTTTCCTACTCATGCTTGTCATTACTTTCCGCTTGTATACTCATAGACATGCATGTGTTGGGTGTACTTGACTTGCTATGAATTGTAAAATCTGCCAACACCTAATATTGGGAAGTAGTAGATTTTTAATTTGTCAAGTATTATAATCACCCCCCTCTAGACCTACTTTCGATCCTACAAGTGGTATCAGAGCTTTGGTCTCCATTGTATTGGTTTCACAACGTAGGAGAGTATGGCGCCTAGTGAGGGAAACTATCACCGTAGAGGTCCGTACTTTGATGGTACTAATTTTGCTAGTGGGAAGGACAAAATGAAAATGCATCTTCTTGGTCACAACCCCGCCGTTTGGGTTGTTGGTCGTGTTGTATTGCAAGTTGAATTATTTGCGGATGGAAGGGAACCGGTTCGCAAAGCGACTGCGGAAGAATTGAAGATGTTGCAACTCAATGCTCAAGCATGTGACATTCTCTTCAACTGCCCATGCCCCAAAGAATTCAATAAAATGAGCCATCTTGAGAATGCAAAAGAGATTTGGGATACTTTGGTTGATATGCATGAAGGTACCGAATCTGTGAGAGAATCCAAGTTGGATGTTCATCAAAGTCAGCTTGACAAGTTCAAGATGAAGGATGGTGAAGCAGTCGCTGAGATGTACTCTAGGCTAGCTCTCATCACAAATGAGATAGACGGCTAGCAAGCGAAGAAATGACCGACAAATTCATCATCAAGAAGATACATCGAGCCTTGGATGATCGATATGACACCATAAGCACATTGATCCAAATGATGCCCAACTACAAAGATCTCAAGCCAATGGAAGTGATTGGAAGGATTATTTCTCATGAGATGACACTCAAGGACAAGGAAGAGCTTCACCACAAGTCTAGCAGTGGTTACAAAGCCACAAGTGATGCTCCCACTACGTCAAGAGACAGCCTTGTCACAAATGAAGAGATAAGCATCATGGTGAAGAAATTCAACAAGTTCTACAAGAATAGAAGCAAAGATCAAAGCTCCAACTCAAGATACGAAGAGAAGCGTTCGTCAAGTCGTGACCAAAACTGCTACAATTGTGGGAAGCCCGGACACTACTCCAATGAGTGCACGGCTCCTTACAAAAGGAAAGAAGAGTCACCAAGAATATGAAGCTCAAGAGATGAGTCACCTCGAAGAGAGAGAAGGAGTAGGGATGATCGTTATAAATGAAGACCTTCAAGGAGAAGTAGGGACTCGAAGAAGAAGGACAAGTACACCAAGAGCTACTCAAGAATAAGACATCAAGCTCATGTTGGTGAATGGGTTTCTGGTGCCGATTCCGACAACCACTCCGAGAGAAGCTATCACTCCAACTTCAACTATAGTCAAGATGAAGGTGTTGCTGGACTTGCACTAGTGACAACCAATCCTACGACATATTTGTTCACCAAATGAAGGGAGTGGATGTTGCTTAATGGCTAAAGGACCCAAGGTATCACACCTCAAGTATCTTGATTTCAGAGTGATGAGGATGACTTGTTAATTGAATATGACTTGCTATTTGACAAATCTAGTAATGTTAGTCAAGATGAACTTTCTAGTAATCACTCTAGTCTAGATAAGTCATGTGATGATGATAAGTTGGTGATAGAACGACTAACTCAAGAAATAAAAGCTCTTAAGTTAGCTCATGAGTCTACTCTACAAGATCATAGAGAGGTTGAAAGGACACATGAGAAGCTCTGCTTTGAGAAGCTCAATTTAGAGAAAGAGCATGAGTTCCTTGAAGCTATCAATGACGATCTTCGAAAGAAGACTTCCTCTTATCTAGCCAAACTACTTCTCTTGTCTATGTTCATGCCACAAGTTAAGACTAAGCAAAATAGTAACAAAGGAAAGAAATGTTCTTCAACTGCTAGCATTAAAAATGATAAATCCAATGATATTACTTCTAGTAGTTCTATTCACCCCACTAACTCTTCACTTAGGAAAGTTACACTTGAGCAAGAAAATGAACTTCTAAAAGGGATTATAGAGAAAAGTATCTATACAAGTCTTGAAGGGTGCAAAAAATTTGAGGAGATTGTACGCAAGCACAGAGGATACCAGAAGAACTATGGTGTTGGCTACTTCAACGCTAATGGAGTTGAATGGGAAGAATGTCAAAACCCCAATCCCAAGTCTGTTCCTCAAAAGGAGAAGTGTGAAAATACTCTCCCCAAGTGAACAAAATCTCAAGATGACCTTCCACCACAAGACCCCAAGCTCAAGGGCAAGACCAAGCTTTAAGAGGACATTGACTCATATAAAGATGAATCCCAAGCTTTGGTGAAGTGGGTTCCCAAGGCTACTACAAGCTCAGCTTCTACAAGTGGATCCCCAGCAACTTGATGTGGGTCCCCAAGAAGACATGCAATAGTTCAAGGAGTCACACATTCCCTCAAAGGTAAGCAAGGGACAAGGTAATCAACAAATCAATGGACATCATCATGTATGCTTCACACTCCATGTCCATAGATATCCTTGTATTTGTCTCTTGTGTGTTGGGACTATCCCATGTAGGTGAGAAGAGTAATGAAACAACAAGGATGCTCCCAACTCATGGTGATCTTCATCAACTTTGAGCATCCATCACTACTTCACCTACATGAAGTCTTCATCGATAAAAGCCAAGGTTAGTTTATCCCTCCTATGGGGGGGATGTCACATCAAGGGGGAGCTTTACTCTAAAACTTGAGTCAAACCATCTCATAGTATGTGACAACATTAAATGCTTTATGTAAAAGCGGTAACCACACTTGTGCTTAAACGATGAGTATGACCTATGATCAAGTATTCTTACTTGGCTCCTAAGTCAATATACTCATATATAGATGACCCCATCATCGCAAAAATGCTTGTTAGATGCTAGTGTGTTTCTGCATGTTTGCCATGTTTTCATTTGACATCTTATTGTGTGAGCATGTTGGTCTGCATTTATTTACTCATTCGAGGACATCCAATTGTTTCTATTTCACTTTTGATTTTTCATTTGCCAATTGGATGTACAAGAATGTGCAGGACCACTCCTCTATCTCTCTATGCTTTCTCTCCTCATGTTCTATTCATGCCGCATCACAAAATTTGAATAAGTATTTCGCGACCGCTTTGTGTGAGTAGCACTCGGTGTTCCGTATCGACAAAGGAATGACCATGAAAACCACCCAAGTGCATCTCGGTGGAACCAACTCAAAAATCTTGGTCTCACCGAATGCCTAAGGTTGATCTAGTTTTGAATCTAGTACTACCAATTCCATATTCTTGGTTACACCGAGTTTCCTTGTCAGCTGACAGTTGAGAAACTCGGTGACACCGAAAATTTGGAATCGGTGTCACCGACAGTAAGGGGTATATATGTTGTTGACCCAACGCTTTGAAATTCGTTCCTCAAACCATCGCGCCCCAAAACCTTAAGCTGTCAAAAAGGACTCCCTGGTCATCACCTTCGCTTCCCCGAGCATATCCGCTATTGGGAATCGCCGTCACCGACGAAATCTTCTCCATCTTCGCCACTGTAGCGGATCCATCACCGAGCTAGGGTATGGATTCATGCCCCTCTTGCGCTTCTACCTCTGTTTCTTGCGCATTACAGTTTCTCCATCATCTAGCCACCGTTTGAGATCGATCTGTCCACGAAAAATTCCTATAGTCTAGCAAATCAAAGAATTGTAGGTTTAGTTGCTCACAAAGTTGCATCTTGGTGATACCGAGTCAGAAAAATCGGTTCCACCAATTTACCTTTTGTGCTGCTGAGGACAGAAGTCAGTGAGACCGATTGATAGTTTTCGGTCCGACCGAAACTGTTGCCAAGTTTCGGTTAAGAGTTTTGTGCATCTCGGTAGCACCGACATGTTTGACTTGGTGACACCGAAATCCAATTTTGTTGTGAACTACATCTATGATTTTTCTGTTCAAACTTTTAAAAGCCGCTGCATTTTGCGATGACTTATCAACTCTTCTATACTCTATTCATAGGGTCATATATGTCAGATGTTGAGGACAGCCAGAACTTGCAGGAGCAGAACAAGACATGAGTTCAGGCACTACCTCTGGGTCCAGCTCATTTTCAGATCCAGGCACCCCTAGTGCTCATGGGTTGCCCAAGGCTGCTACAAGGACCTTGAAAAGGCTGAATTCAGATGAGCAGGATTCAGACTTTGTGCCAGAGGAGGTTCTTGCTAAGGATCAAGAGAAGGCTGCCAAGAAGTCAGCCAATTAGGCCACCTCTTCCAGGAGGGTGGTCAGCAAGATATATGCACCTTCAGAGACTATGAGAGCACTTGAGAGTTCTAGGGCTACCATGACCATTGAGCCCCCAAGGAAGTCATTGCCTAAGAAGGCAGGAGAGAAGAAGGCCAGGAAAAGGATTATCCAAGTTGTTGGCAGGCCTACCTCAATGTTTGAGGATCCTGAGGAGTCTGTAAGTGCTACTGCTGAGGAGGAGGAGGAGGAGGAAGAGCATGTTGTCAAGGCCCCTCCCAAGAAGAAGCAGAATAAGATGTTCGAAGATGCTATGCCAAAGCAAGGTCCCTCCAAGAGCACCAAGTCTACACCTAAGAAGGCTGCTGTAGTGAAGTCCAAGAGGACTACTAGAGACATTCCAGCTTCTAAGAAAAACAAGGGATCCACCTTCAGAGAAGAAGATGATGATACTATGTCAGCTTTGATGAAGCTCAGACCTCACCTTCCAGAGCATAAAGCCAGCCATCCTATTGCCGTTGATATGAAGAAGAAGAAGGATGCATGATTGAGAGAGTGGAGAGCCATTGACCTTTACTCTGAGAGAAGGAAGATAACTGTGGACTACAGGTTCTACACCAAGGAGCAACATGATTTCTATGAGACTATGCCGCTTCACAAGAGTCCAGCTATGAGCGATATGAGATATGTCGATTTGAAGTACATCAAGGAGAATGAAAACTATTTCCCGAGTGTGCAAGACAACTTCCACTTCATTGGCATAGATCAGTTTGTTGGCAGAGAGTTCACTACATGGAACGACGAGATGATCATGCAATTATACTCCACTGCTCACTTCTATGGAGATGGTAGGATTGTGTGGATGACAGAAGGAGCAAGATATGAGTCTACTGTTGATGAATGGGCTGCCATCTTAGGAGTCCCAGAGGTACATGATGGAGATATATGCATATATTCAGAGTCCAAGGCAAGCCACAATGCCATGAAGACATGTAGAATGCCATTCCTGTTGCACAACTTCAGTCCCACAAGCTAGGATCCATCTATCACCTCCAGGCAGGTCTCCGCACCATCAACACTATATTGAGGCATACTTTGATGCCCAAGTCAGGTGACGAGAAGATGATCTAAGGCTACTCCATCAACCTGCTGATTCATATTGACCAGCACGAGAGATTCAGAGTGATGGATCTTATAGTGGAGACAGTGAAGAGGGTTGCTGCTGATCAAAAGCGCTCATGTTTCTATGCACCCTACATTCAGATGCTCATCAAATCCAAGCTTGAGAAGCACATCTTTGATCTAGAAAGGCCCCACTTGCCCCTACAACCAGACTTCAAGGACAACGTTGTGGTGATGGACCCAGACCATCCCACATCAGCTTCAGCTCAGGCAGAGGCAGAGGAAGAGGCAGCTAGAGCCACTATTTCTCATGTCCCTAGATCTAGGAACGAGCAGATGGATCTCTTGATCTCTACAATCATGGGCATGCAGAAGGATAACAAAATTATATTGGACGATCAGAAGAGCCTTGTGAACATCTTTGAGGATAGGGTGAAGACCCTCAATGACAGGGTGGATGGGCTGACCAAGACCGTGAACGAGCTCAAGAAGGAAGTAGATGAAGCTCCTATCTGTCGCACCTCTTCAGAAACTGATTCTTCTGATGATGAGGAGGATGGTGCACCTATCAGGACGACTGCCCAGTTCAGCACTCGGGCCAAGACACCTATAGTGCCAGCTCTGGAGACGTGACCTTCATCGTCTGCACCAGCTACAATACCTTCAGCTCCATCATCTCCTCCAGTGCCTCCAAGTACTACTCCGACTCTATCCAGGACATCCAGAGAGGTTTTCGCCAACGCAGTTCTCTCGACTCTGACATCGACCACCGGAGGAGATCAGCCACAGAAGGACGATGAGCTATATCTCTTCAAACTTTTTGGTAACTTGTTGCCAAAGGGGGAGAAATTTTGTATAGATATTTGGCTTCGCATGAGAGAGCGTTTGATTTTATTTCGTTTTTAAAAACTTTTGGTCTTTTGGTTTGGATGTGTTATACTTTGTTTGGTGTTTGATCATATGCTTTAATGTGTGTTGCTACTATTTCCTATCCTTTTGATGGTTATGTGATGATCATTCAGTTTGCCTGATGTGTTGTGGTATGATATTAACTCTCATTTACTCTCGCACACCACCAAGTTGTATATGACATGGAAGAAGTGCCCCATGTACCTAATCGATTGTGCATTTGCATTCAAACGCAAATTGAAAAATAATGCACAAATTTAGGGGGATCTCTTGCTTATCACATACTTCTCAAAGCGATGATTATATTCATTGATTATATCATATGTCGAAGCATTGATCTATATGTTGTCATCAATTACCAAAAAGGAGGAGATTGAAAGCACATTTTCTCCCTTGGTGGTTTTGGTAATTAATAACAACATATATGTCATTGAACTAATGTTTCCACTAAGCATGTTTCAGGAAAAGTTCAATGATGGGTTGGCAAAAGGATTGTGGAATACCCCAAGATGCAAGGAAACAGATTGACAAAGCTTCAAGCAAGAGGACTCTCCATTTTACTTTGTGGTAAATCACTTTGAGTCCATAGGGAAGCCAATATGATCAAAATAGGGTAAGGTACTATTGGTGAACAAAATGCTCATACGTGCAGAAGTGATAGTCACCACATACACCAACAAGCTCTTCAACAAAAGTCTGTCCAAAGCCAAATATCCAAAATTGGTGCAACCAACACTTTCCACTCGGTGCCACCGATTCTCTGTCTCAGAAAGACTCAGCCAAACCCTAGCCATTTGGTGCAACCAATTCTGCTTTGGTGCCACCGAGTTTGGGTTGCCAACTTTCTATTACACAAATTCACAAAATCGGTACCAATGAGTTTGTTGAATCAGCGTCACCAAGTTTGGCAATCTGACCATTGGTCACCTTATCGGTGCAACCGAGTTTTATATATCGGTCTCACCGAGATTCAAAAGTTGCTACCTTTGAGGCAATTCGGTAACACCGAGATTAACGCATCGGTGTCACCGAGTCTGACTTATTAGGTGTAATGGTTGGATTTTTGGAGATGCCTATATATGCCCATCCACCACCACACACTCAGAGGAAAATCACTCAGAACAGACCCGACTCATACCAACTGATTTGTTGAGAGAGAGCCACCTACTCATGTGTTGAGATCATGACATTCCATTCCAACCATATGAATCTTGATCTTTAGCCTCCCCAACTTGCCTTCCACCCAATCAATCTCTTCCAGCATAGCCAAATCTATGAGAGAGTGATTGTGTGTTGAGGAGTCTATCATCTTGAAGCACAAGAGAAAGGAGTTCATCGACATTATCGAGCCTATTACCTTTTAGAGGGTGGTGCCTCCTAGATTGGTTAGGTGTCGCTTGGGAGCCTCCTACTTCATGTTGTGGAGTGAACCAAGAAGTTTGTAAGGGCAAGGAGATCGCCTACTTCGTGAAGATCTACCCCGAGTTAGGCTAGTCCTCCGTGGATGGAAGACATCATGGTATAGTCAAGGTTGCTTCTTGGTGGAACCCTTCATGGGTAGAGACCTCCATGGACTCTCGCAACCGTTACCCTCCGTGGGTTGAAGACTCCATAAATGTGGACGTACGATAGCACCACCTACCGGAACCACAAGAAAAATCATCGTGTCTCCAATTGTTGGGGAACGTAGTAACAATTCAAAAAAATTCCTACGTGTCACCAAGATGAATCTATGGAGAAACCAGCAACTAGTGGGGGGAGTGAATCTTCATACCTTTGAAGATCGCAAAGCGGAAGCGTTACAAGAACACGGTCGAAGCGATTCAGACCACGGTCGATTCCGATCTAAGCGCCGAACAACGGCGCCTCGACGTTCAACACACGCACAGCCCGGTGATGTCTCCTATGCCGTGATCCAGCAAGGAGGAAGGATAGGTTGAGGGAGAGCTCCGGCAGCACCATGGCATGGTGACAGTGGAGCTGCATGGTACTCCGGCAGGGCTTCGCCAAGTGCTACGAAGGACGAGGAGGAGGAGGAGAGGTAAGGATGGGCTGAGAGAGAGAGAGAGAGTTGCGTGTCGGCAGCCCCAAAACCCTACCCTATTATAGGAGGAGGAGGAGGGTGTGCACCCCTAGGGTTCCCACCCTGGGGGGTGCGGCAGCCCTAGATAGCCAGGAGGGCCGGCGGCTAAGGTGGGGAGGAGGGGCGGCGCCCTAGGGTGGGCCTAGGGCCTCTCCACGCCTAGGGTTTGCTCCCTCCACCCTTTGCTGCGCCTTGGGCTGACGTGGGAGGTGAACCGGCCCACCTAGGGGCTGGTTACCTCCCACTCTTGGTCCATGTAGCCTTCCTGGGCCGGTGTCCCCTCCCGGTGGTCCCGATACATTACCGGTGATGCCCAAAACACTTCCGGTGACCAAATCCTCACTTCCTATATATGAATCTTTACCTCCAGACCATTCCAGAGCTCCTCGTGATGTCCGGGATCTCATCCGGGACTCCAAACAACCTTCGGTAACCACGTACACAATTTCCCTATAACCCTAGCATCATCGAACCTTAAGTGTGTAGACCCTATGGGTTCGGGAGGCATGTAGACATGACCGAGACACCTCTCCGGTCAATAACCAACAACGGGATTTGGATACCCATGTTGGCTCCCACATGCTCCACGATGATCTCATCGGATGAACCACGATGTCAGGGATTGAATTAATCCCGTATACAATTCCCTTTGCCCGAGATTCGATCATCGGTATCCCTATACCTTGTTCAATCTCGTTACCGACAAGTCTCTTTACTCGTTCTGTAATACATCATCTCGTGGCTAACCCCTTAGTCACAGTGAGCTCATTATGATGATGTCTTATCGAGTGGGCCCAAAGATACCTCTCCGTCACATGGAGTGATGAATCCCAGTCTCAATTCGTGCGAACCCAACAGATACTTTCGGGGATGCCCGTAGTGTACCTTTATAGCCACCCAGTTACATTATGACGTTTGGCACACCCAAAGTATTCCTACGGTATCCGGGAGTTACACAATCTCATGGTCTAAGGAAATGATACTTGACATTAGAAAAGCTTTAGCAAACGAACTACACGATCTTGTGCTATGCTTAGGATTGGGTATTGTCCATCACATCATTCTCCTAATGATTTGATCCCGTTATCAGCGACATCCAATGTCCATGGTCATGAAACCGTGACCATCTATTGTTCAACGAGCTAGTTAACTAGAGGCTTACTAGGGACATGGTGTGGTCTATATATTCACACATGTATTACGGTTTCCGGTTAATACAATTATAGCATGAACAATAGACAATTATCATGAAATATAATAATCACTTTATTATTGCCTCTAGGGCATATTTCCAATAGTCTCCCACTTGCACTAGAGTCAATAATCTATTTACATTGTGATGTATCGAACACCTATAGAGTTTCGGTGTTGATCATGTTTTGCTCGTGAGAGAGGTTTAGTCAATGGATCTGCGACATTCAAATCCGTATGTACTTTTCAAATGTCTATATCTCCATCCTGGACATATCCACGAATGGAGTTGAAGCGACACTTTATGTGTCTTGTCTTCTTGTGAAACCTGGGCTCCTTGGCAGGGGCAATAGCTCCAGTGTTGTCACAGAGTAGAGTCATCGGGCCCGACGCATTGGGAATCACTCCTAGGTCGGTGATGAACTCCTTCATCCAGACTCCTTCCTGTGCTACTTCCAAAGCAGCTATGTATTCCGCTTCACATGTAGATGCCGCCATGACACTTTCCTTGCTGCTGCACCAGCTGACTGCCCCTCCGTTCAAAATATACACACATCCGGTTTGTGACTTGGAGTGATTCGGATCTGTGTCGAAGCTAGCATCAACGTAACCCTTTACAACGAGCTCTTCGGCACCTCCATATATGAGAAACATGTCCTTGGTCCTTTTCAGGTACTTCAGGATATTCTTGACCGCTGTCTAGTGTTCCACTCCGGGATCACTTTGGTACCTCCCTACCAAACTTATGCAAGGTTCACATCAGGTCTGGTACACAGCATGGCATACATAATAGAGCCTATGGCTGAAGCATAGGGGATGACACTCATCTTTTGTCTATCCTTTGCCGTGGTCGGGCATTGAGTTGTACTCAATCTCACACCCTGTAACACAGGCAAGAATCCCTTCTTGGAGTGATCCATATTGAACTTCTTCAATATCTTGTCAAGGTATGTGCTTTGTGAAAGACCTATGAGGCGTCTTGATCTATCTCTATAGATCTTGATGCCTAATATGTAAGCAGCTTCTCCAAGGTCCTTCATTGAAAATATTCAAGTAGGCCTTTATGATTTCCAAAAGTTCTATATCATTTCCCATCAACAATATGTCATCCACATATAATACGAGAAATGGTACAGAGCTCCCACTCACTTTCCCGTAAATACAGGGTTCTCCATAAACCTGTATAAATCCAAGCGCTTTAATCACCTCATTAAAGCGAATGTTCTAACTCCGAGATGCTTGCACCAGCCCATAGATGGAGCGCTGAAGCTTGCATACTTTGTTAGCATGTTTAGGATCGAAAAAACCTTCTGGCTGCATCATATACAGTTCTTCCTTAAGGAAACCATTAAGGAATGCTGTTTTGACATCCATTTTCCAGATCTCATAATCATAAAATGCGGCAATTGATAACATGATTTAGACGGACTCCAGCATCGCTACGGGTGAGAAAGTCTCAACATAGTTAACTCCTTGAACTTGTCGATAACCCTTAGCGACAAGCCGAGCCTTATAGACGGTCACATTACCATCTGCGTCAGTCCACCAAAGTCGATCATTTATTTTCTATGGCCCGCCGATCATCGGGCAAGTCCACCAAAGTCCATACTTTGTTCTCATACATGGATCCTATCTCAGATTTCATGGCTTCAATCCATTTGTTGGAATCCGGGCCCACCATCGCTTCTTCATAGTTCGAAGGTGCACCGTTGTCCAACAACATGATCTCCAAGACAGGGTTGACGTACCACTCTGGTGCGGAACGTGTCCTTGTGGACCTTCGAGGTTATATAGCAACTTGATCTGAAGTTTCATGATCATCATCATTAACTTCTTCTCCAGCTGGTCCAGGCTCTACGGAAACAACTTCCTATGGTGTGCTACACTCTAGTTCGAGTGGAGGTACAAGTACCTCATCAAGTTCTATTTTCCTCCTACTTACTTCTTTCGAGAGAAACTCTTTCTCTAGAAAGGATCCATTCTTAGCAACAAATATTTTGCATTCGGATCTGAGGTAGAAGGTATACCCAACAGTTTTTTGGGGTATCCTATGAAGACACACTTTTCCGCTTTGGGTTCGAGCTTCTCAGGTTGAAGTTTCTTCACATAAGCATCGCATCCCCAGACTTCCAAAAACGACAACTTAGGTTTCTTTCCAAACCATAATTCATATGGTGTCATCTCAATGGACTTAGAAGATGCCTTAATTAAAGTGAATGCGACAGTCTCTAATGCATATCCCCAAAATGATAGCAGTAAGTCAGTAAGAGACATCATAGATCGGACCATATCCAATAGAATGCAATTACGATGTTCAGACACACCATTTCGCTGAGGTGTGCCAGGCGGCGTGAGTTGTGAAACAATTCCACATTTCCTTAGGTGCGTGCCAAACTCGTGACTCAAATATTCTCCGCCACGATCAGATCGTAGGCACTTTATTTTCCTGTCACATTGATTCTCTACCTCACTCTGAAATTCTTTGAACTTTTCAAAGGTTTCAGACTTGTGTTTCATTAAGTAGACATATCCATATCTACTTAAGTCATCAGTGAGGTTGAGAACATAACGGTAGCCACCGCGAGCCTCAACGCTCATTGGACCGCATACATCGGTATGTATTATCTCCAACAAGTCAGTTTCTCGCTCCATTGTTTCAGAGAACAAAGTCTTGGTCATCTTGCCCATGAGGCATGGTCCGCACGTGTCAAATGATTCAAAATAAGGAGACTCCAAAAGTCCATCAGCATGGAGTTTCTTCATGCGTTTGACACCAATATGACCAAGGCGGTAGTGCCACATGTAAGTGGGACTATCGTTATGAACCTTACATCTTTTGGTACTCACACTATGAACATGTGTAACATCACGTTCGAGATTCATCAAAAATAAACCATTGACCAGCGGGGCATGACCATAAAATATTTTTCTCATATAGATAGAACAACCATTATGTTCAGATTTAAATGAGTAGCCATCTCGCATCAAGCGAGATCCAGATACAATGTTCATGCTCAAATCTGGTACTAAATAACAATTATTAAGGTCTAAAACTAATCCCGAAGGTAGATGTAGAGGTAGCGTCCCGACGGCGATCACATCGACCTTGGAACCATTCTCGACGCGCATCGTAACCTCGTCCTTTGTCAGTCTCCGCTTATTCCACATCTCCTGCTTGGAGTTACAAATGTGAGCAACTGCACCAGTATCAAATACCCAGGAGCTACTACGAGTGCTAGTAAGGTACACATCAATAACAAGTATATCACATATACCTTTAACGTTGCCAACCTTCTTATCTTCTAAGTACTTGGGGCAGTTCCGCTTCCAATGACCGGTACCCTTGCAATAAAAGCACTCAGTCTCAGGCTTGGGTTCATTCTTGTTCTTCTTCCGAGCAACTTGCTTACCGGGCGCGGCAAATGCTTTGCCGTACTTCTTGAAGTTCTTCTTACCCTTGCCTTTCTTTAAACTAGTGGTCTTATTGACCATCAACACTTGATGCTCCTTTTTGATCTCGACCTCCGCTGATTTCAGCATCGAGTACAACTAGGAATGGACTTCTCCATCCCTTGCATATTGTAGTTCATCACAAAGCTCTTGTAGCTAGGTGGAAGCGACTGGAGGATTCTATCAATAACCGAGTCGTCCAGAAGAATAACTCCCAGCTAAGACAAGCAGTTGTGCAACCCAGACATTTTGAGTATGTGCTCGCTGACAGAACTATTTTCCTCCATCTTACAACCGAAGAACTTATCGGAGACATCATATCTCTCGACCCGGGCATGAGCTTGCAAAACTATTCTCAGCTCTTGGAACATCTCATATGCCCCGTGTTGCTCAAAACACTTTTGGAGCCCTGGTTCTAAGCTGTAAAGCATGCCGCACTGAACCAGGGAGTAATCATCACTACGCGACTGCCAGACGTTCATAACGTCTTGAGTTGCTGGAAAAACGGGTGCGTCACCTAGTGGTGCATCAAGGACATAAAATTTCGTGGAAGCTATGAGGATGATCCTCAAGCTACGGACCCAGTCCGTATAGTTGCTTCCATCGTCTTTCAACTTAGTTTTCTCTAGGAACGTGTTGAAGTTGAGGGCAACATTAGCGTGGGCCATTGGATCTACAATATAGATTGTAAAGACAATTTTAGACTAAGTTCATGATAATTAAGTTCACATAATCAAATTATTTAATGAACTCCCACTTAGATAGACATCTCTCTAGTCATCCAAGTGACACGTGATCCACGTCAACTAGCCCGTGTCCGATCATCATGTGAGACAGACTAGTCATCAATGGTGAACATCTCCATGTTGATCGTATCTTCTATATGACTCATGTTAGACCTTTTGGTCTCCCGTGTTCCGAGGCCATGTTTGTACATGCTAGGCTCATCAAGTCAACCTAAGTGTTTTGCATGTGTAAATCTAGCTTACACCCGTTATATGCGAATGTTAGAACCTGTCACACCCGATCATCACGTGGTGCTTCAGAACAACAAACCTGAGAAACGGTGCACAATTAGGGGGAACACATTTCTTGAAATTTTAGTGAGAGATCATATTATTTAAGCTACCGTCGTTCTAAGTAAATAAGATGTAAAACATGATAAACATCACATGTAATCATATAGTTACATGATATGGCCAATATCATCTTGCTCCATTGATCTCCATCTTTGGGGCACCATGATCATTGTCACCGGCCCGACACCATGATCTCCATCATTGTGTATTCATGAAGTTGTCTCGCCAACTATTACTTCTACTACTATGGCTAACGATTAGCAATAAAGTAAAGTAATTACATGGCGTTTTTTGATTGACACGCAGGTCATACAATAAATTAAGACAACTCCTATGGCTCCTGCCGGTTTTCATACTCATCGACATGCAAGTCGTTAATCCTATTACAAGAACATGATCAATCTCATACATCACATATATCACATCACATCCTTTGGCCATATGACATCACACGACATATGCTGCAAAAACAAGTTAGACGTCCTCTAATTGTTGTTGCAAGTTTTTACGTGGCTTCTATAGGTTTCTAGCAAGAACGTTTCTTACCTACACAAAAACCACAACGTGATATGCCAATTTCTATTTACCCTTCATAAGGACCCTTTTCATCAAATTAGATCAGATTAAAGTGGGGGAGATAGACACCCGCTAGCCACCTTATGCAACAAGTGCATGTCAGGCGGTGGAACCAGTCTCACGTAAGCATACGTGTAAAGTCGGTCCAAGCCGCTTCATCCCACAGTGCCACCGAATCAAGATAAGACTACTAACGGCAAGTAAATTGACAAAATATATGCCCACAACAACTTGTGTTCTACTCGTGGATAGATTCTACGCATAGACCTAGCTCATGATGCCACTGTTGGGGAACGTAGTAACAATTCAAAAAATTTCCTATGTGTCACCAAGATCAATCTATGGAGAAACCAGCAACGAGTGGGGGGAGTGCATCTTCGTACCTTTGAAGATCGCAAAGCGGAAGCGTTACAAGAACGTGGTTGGTGGAGTCGTACTCATAGCGATTCAGACCGCGGTCGATTCCGATCTAAGCGCCAAACAATGGCGCCTCCACGTTCAACACACGTGCAACCCTGTGACGTCTCCTATGCCTTGATCCAGTAAGGAGGAAGGAGAGGTTGAGGGAGAGCTCTGGCAGCATGACGGCGTGGTGACGGTGGAGCTGCGTGGTACTCTGGCAGGGCTTCGCCAAGCGCTACGGAGGACAAGGAGGAGGAGAGGTAAGGCTGCGCGCGCGCACGCGCGCGCGCGCGTGCGAGAGAGAGAGAGAGAGTTGCGTGTTGGCATCCCCAAAACCGTCCACTATTTATAGGAGGAGGAGGAGGAGGAGCGTGCGCACCCCTAGGGTTCCCACCCTAGGGGGTGGTGTAGCCCTAGATGGCCAGGAGGGCTGGCGGCCAGGGTGGGGAGGAGGGGCGGCGCCCTAGGGTGGGCCTAGGGTCCCTCCACGCCTAGGGTTTGCCCCCTCCACCCTTTGCTGCACCTTGGGATGACGTGGGAGGCGCACTAGCCCACCTAGGGGCTGGTTCCCTCCCACTCTTGGCCCATGTAGCCTTCTGGGGCCGGTGTCCCCTCCCGGTGGACCCCCGGAACACTTCCGGTGGTCCCAGGACATTACCGGTGTTGACCGAAACACTTCCGGTGACCAAATCTTCACTTCCTATATATGAATCTTTACCTCCGGACCATTTCGGAGCTCCTCGTGATGTCCGGGATCTCATCTGGGACACCGAACAACCTTCAGTAACCACGTACACAATTTCCCTATAACCCTAGCGTCATCGAACCTTAAGTGTGTAGACCCTACGGGTTCGGGAGGCATGTAGACATGACCGAGACACCTCTCCGGTCAATAACCAACAGCGGGATCTAGATACCCATGTTGGCTCCCACATGCCCCACGATGATCTCATCGGATGAACCACGATGTGTGGGATTCAATCAATCCCGTATACAATTCCCTTTGTCCATCGGTATGTTACTTGCCCAAGATTCGATCGTCGGTATCCCTATACCTTGTTCAATCTTGTTACCGGCAAGTCTCTTTACTCGTTCCGTAACACATCATCCTGTGGCTAACCCCTTAGTCACATTGAGCTAATTATGATGATGTCTCTCTGTCACACGGAGTGACAAATCCTAGTCTTGATTCGTGCCAACCCAATACATACTTTCGGGGATGCGTGTAGTGTACCTTTATAGCCACCCAGTTACGTTGTGAAGTTGCACAATCTCATGGTCTAAGGAAATGATACTTGACATTAGAAAAGCTTTAGCAGACGAACTACACGATCTTGTGCTATGCTTAGGATTGGGTCTTGTCCATCACATCATTCTCCTAATGATGTGATCCCGCTATCAACAACATCCAATGCCCATGGTCATGAAACTGTGACCATCTATTGATCAACGAGCTAGTCAACTAGAGGATTACTAGGGACATGGTGCGGTGTATGTATTCACACATGTATTGCGGTTTCCGGTTAATACAATTATAGCTTGAATAATAGACAATTATCATGAACAAGGAAATATAATAATCACTTTATTATTGCCTCTAGGGCATATTTCCAACACAATTTGCATTTGATTCTCCTACCCTTCCTTTACTACTCATGCTTGTCATTACTTTCTGCTGCTATACTCGTAGACATGCATGTGTTGGGTGTACTTGACTTGCTATGAATGCTGAAATCTGCCAACACCTAAAATTGGGATTAAGTAGATTTTTAATGTGTCAAGTAGTCTAATCACCCGCCTCTAGACCTACTTTTGATCCTACACTCCCTTTGAGGAACCAACTTGGGCTTGCGGTATTGACCTTCTTCCCATTCAACTCCATTAGCGTTTAATTAGCCAATGCCATGGTTCTTCCAATATTCTCCATGCTTGTGTACAATTTCCTAAAATTTCTTACTCCCGGCATGACTCTGGTAGATACTTTTTTCTATAATCCCTTTCAAAAGTTCATTTTCTTGCTCAAGTGTAACTTGGCTAAGAGAAGTGTTAGTGGGATCAATCTACTAGAAGCAATATCATTGGATTTATTATTTCTATTGCTACTAGTTGAAGAGCCTTTCTTGCCTTTGTTACTAGTTTGCTTAGCCTTGACCTATGGAATGAATTTAGACAAGAGATGTCATTTGGCTAGATAAGAGGAAGTCTTCTTTCAAAGATCGTCATTGATAGATTTAAGGAATTCATGCTCTTGCTCCGAATTGAGCTTCTCAAAGTGGAGCCTCTCATGTATCCTTTCAAGCTCTCTATGATCTTGTAGAGTAGACTCGTGAGCTAACTCAAGAGTGTTTTGTTCTTGAGTTAGTCGTTCTATTTCCAACTTATCATCATCAGACGACTTAGCTTGACTAGAGTGATTACTAACAAGTTCATCTTGACTCACATACTAGATTTGTAAAATATCAAGTCATCATCTCCTAACAAGTCATCCTCATCACTTTTGAAATCAAGATACTCGGGGTGTGATACCTTGGGGCCTTAGACATGAAGCAACTTCCACTCCTTTCATTTGGTGCATCAAATATGTCGTAGGAGTGGGTCGTCACTAATGCAAGTCCGGCAACACCTTCATCTTGACTATAGTCAGAGTTGGAGTGATAGCTTCTCCCGGGGTGGCTGTCGGATTCGGAGCCGGAAACCCATTCACAAAGATGAGCTTGATGTCTTCTTCTTTAGTAGCTCTCGGTATATTTTGTCCTTCTTCTGTGAGTCCCTACTTCTCCCCTAGGGTCTTCGTTCATAATGATCATCTCTACTCCTTCTCTCTCTTTGAGATGACTCATCTCTTGAGCTTCGTCTTCTTGGTGACTCTTCTTTTTCTTTTGTAGCGAGCCGTGCACTCATTGGAGTAGTGTTCGGGATTCCCACAATTGTAGCAGTTTCAGTCACGACTTGATGAACGCTTCTCTTCATATCTTGAGTTGGAGCTTCGATCTTTGCCGCTATTCTTGTAGAACTTGTTGAAGTTCTTGACCATGAGGTTTATATCTTCATTGGTGACAAGGTTGTCGCTTGAAGTAGTGGGAGCATCACTTGTGGCTTTGTAAGCGCCGCTAGACTTGTTGTGAAGCTCTTCCTTATCCTTGAGTGTCATCCCATGAGCAATAATCCTTCCAATCACTTCCGTAGGCTTGAGATCTTTGTAGTTGGGCATCATTTGGATCAATGTGCACATGGTGTCATATCTCTAATCCAAGGCTCGAAGTATCTTCCTGATGATGAATTTGTCGATCATTTCTTTGCTTCTTAAATCGTCAATCTCATTAGTGATGAGAGCTAGCCTAGAGTACATCTCTGTGACTCCTTCACCATCCTTCATCTTGAGATTATCAAACTGACTCTGAAGAACATCCAACTTGGATTCTCTCACGGATTAGGTACCTTCATGCATATCAACCAAAGAATCCAAAATCTCTTTTGAAGTCTCAAGACGGCCAATTTTGTTGAATTCTTTGGGGCATAGGCAGTTGAAGAGAATGTCACATGCTTGAGCATTGTATTGCAACATCTTCAATTCTTCTGCAGTCACTTTATGATTCGGTTCCCTTCCATGAACACAGATTTCACCTTGCAATCCAAGACGGATAATAGCCCAAACGACTGGTTTATGACCAAGAATATGCATTTTCATTTTGTGCTTCCAACTAGCAAAATTTGTGCCATCAAAGTACGAACCTCTATGGTGATAATTTCCCTCGCTAGACGCCATACTCTCCTAGGTTGTGAAACCAATGCAATGGAGACCAAAGAAATGATACCACTGGTAGGATCGATAGTAGGTCTAGGGGGGTGATTAGACTGCTTGACCAAATAAAAATTTCTACCTTTTCCGAATTGTAAGTGTTGGCAGATTTTATCATTGATAGCAAGTCAAGCACACCCTACACATGCATGTCTACGAGTATAGCAGCAGAAAGTAAAGACAATCATGTGTAGTAAAGGAAGGTTAGGAAGATCAAACACAATTTGGAGACACGAAGATTTTTTCCATGGTTCCGATAGGTGGTGCTATCGTACGCCCATGTTTATGGAGACTTCAACCCACGGAGGGTAACAGTCACCAGAGTCCGCGGAGGGCTCTACCCACAGAGGGTTCCACGAAGAAGCAACCTTGTCTATACCATGGTGGCCTATGTCCACGGAGGACTAGACTAACTTGGGTAGACCTTCACAAAGTAGGCGGTTTGCTTGCCCTTACAAACTTCTTGGTTCACTCCACAACACGAAGTAGGAGGTTCCCTAGCGACACCTAATCAATCTAGGAGGCACCACCCTCCAAAAGGTAATAGGATCGATAATGTCGTTGACCTCCTTGCTCTTGTGCTTCAAGATGATAGACTCCTCAACACTCAATCGCTCTCTTACATATTTGGCTTTGCTGGAAGAGATTGATTGGGTGGAAATCAACTTGGGGAGGTTAGAGATCAAGATTCATATGGTTGGAATGGAATGGCATGATCTCAACACATGAGGAGGTGTCTCTCTCTCAGAAAATCTAATGAGTTAAGTGGGGATCTGTTCTGAGTGCTTCTCTTACGAGTGAGAGGTGGTGGAGGGGTATATATAGGCATCTCCAAAAACCCAACCGTTACACCTAAAGTGACCAACTCAGTGACACCGATGTGTGAATCTTGGTCGTACCAAGTTGCTCTGAATGTAGTAACTTTTGAATCTCGGTGAGACCGATATAGAAATCTTCGTGGTACCGATCAGGTGTCCAACTGTCAGGATTCAAATCTCAGTGACGCCGATCCAAAAAATAGGAGCTTCCAATTTTGTGAATCGAGGTAATAGATAGCTGGCAAGCTGAACTCGGTGGCACCAAAGTGGGATCGGTTGCACCAATGTTCTAGGGTTTGGCAGGGTTCTAGAATCGGTGGGACCGAGTGGATAGTGTTGGTTGCACCGATTTGCCTGAATGGCTTAGACAGAATTTGTGGGAGACTTTGTGGGTGTTTTTGGTGACTATCACTTGTGCACATGGAACAACTTATTCACCAATAGTCCCTTACCCCCTTTTGATAGTATTTGCTTTTCCTATGGACTCAAAATGATTTCTCACAAAGTAAAATGTAGAGTACTCTTTGCTTCAGGACTTTGCCAATACAAATCCTTGCATCTACGAGTTTCTCCACAATCCTTTTGCCAACCCATCATTGAACTTTTCCTTAAATATGCTTAGTGTTGGGGTTATACACACGGGATGAAGCCCGCCCAGGTGGGCCGGGTCATGCGGTTGGAGGCTTACGGTAACTCTAGGAGGAAAGCATAACCGATGGGCTGGAGGGCCCAGAGCCACAAGGCCGGATGTAACCCGATGGACTTAAGCCGCTGGGAGAGACTTGTCAGATAACACATGTTTAGTTAGAGGTGAGGTCGGTTGTTAAATTTAACCTAACCCGGACTCTTGTAAGCCTAGGGGCCTAACCCATGTATATAAGGGCGACTTACCTGGGCGGCTTAGGCCACAAAACAACTGATCGAGAGCTAGGTCAAGCAAACTCGCTCCCTTGTAATCGATACACAATCAATACAACACAAGCATGACGTAGGATTTTACCTTTATCCGAGGGGCCGAACCTGGGTAAACCCTTCTCTCTCGATTCCGATCAACACCTTCGAGTTCACCGCCTTAGCGATGGCCTCGAACCTAAGTCCATTGACCCGGCCATCTACCGTGACAAATCCATGACCGTTGGCGCCCACCATGGGGCTAGCGCTCGATGGTGTAAGGTTCTCGAAGGGATCCCTTCTAGGGATCGAGGGGTACGCTGTTGATAGGATGACCAAGGGTCGTCGCGGCAAGCTCTACATCGATGACGCCGGCTAGGGCCCCAAGGTCGACTCAACCGAGTACGGGTATCGGGTCCCCTTTGGCGGAATTCATGTTTTCATCGGCAAGATCGGTGGATCTGAACCCGGACCGGACTTCTGCACCTACCTCATCGAGCCAGCCCGACACTTGCAACCCGCCCGTGTTAACCTGGGCAAGAAGCATGTCTTCGTCAGCTTTACCCAAGGCAGGGATCTTGAGGGCTCCATGTCAGGGGAAGGAACTCTCATCTGCTCAGAGGATGGCTCCTCGAGCGGTGAGGCGGAATCAACCTATTAGCTTCACAACGGCAGACTTGGGGGCTACATCGAGCATTACCCTGAGTCAGAATACCATGAGTTGGAAGAGTACGAGCCGCTGAACCATGCCGTTGTCTTGACGGCGGGTTCTGCATTAGCACACAAGAGTACGACCACTAGTGCGACTAGGTTTTGAGCCGACAGGCTACCGGCTCAAGTTCTTTTGGATCTGATGAACGAGCTTACAACCCTGTTGGAGAACGAGGTCACTGTTAAAAACCAAGCAACCCATAACACGAAGATCACAAGGTTGAAGGACCAGATGGCCAGAGTCCAACAGGAGATCAATGCGATGAAGGCTCAGATGGATGCTGACTCGGAGCGCCTGAGGGCAGATGCTTTTCGTTTGGAACTAGAGCAGCAGTTCGCAGTGGTGGTTCATTGGATGAGGCATCAGTCATGTTTACCATATAAATATGAAGCTAGAAATCTATTTAACACGCCAGGGACGGGACGGAACATGCCTCCGACCATAACCCGGACGGTGGAACTACCTGGATGCTGGGCGGCGGTTCACGTCAGGAGCCAGACCCCCCTACCGAAACCACGTCACACCCTAGTATTTTTCGACACCGCCGGGTCATTATTCTAACCTGGCGGAGAACATGGTGGCAGCGGTGACCAGGCTTGGTACAATCCCAATCCCCGACGAGGCACCTTTTGCAAAGGAAGTGCGGAACGCCATTGTGTACCTGCAGACGGCAGTGGCCAAGCAGGAGAAGTATACCTACAGCCGGAGGTGTGTGCTTTCAACCCCCATCGCAAGCCACAGCTACAGTCGGTGTTATGAGTCACTGGCGGTTTCCAGTAGTGATCGACATCGAAACCCGCCAAGGGATGATCAACCGGTTTGTGACGCTCAGGCGTTCATGGATCGGGCAAGGGCCCAACGAGAGGCGGTGGCTATGGTAGCCGTGACGGCTTATCAAGAACCGATAGTCACGCCCTCTGTCTCAGTAGGAGCCGGCTCAACTTCTTGGGTATGGGAGTACCATGCTTAGCGGCGGCTTTGCGGAACGAGCGCCTACAAAAAGACTTCAAAGGTCCTCGCAAGGTGCCCAATTATACTTCTGACCTACCTCCAGAGGCGTGGATTGAAAGGTATGCACTGGCCATGGATACATTGGATGTTAGTGATGCAGTGTGTGCCAAGTATTTCATCATGATGCTGGAGAGGCCAGCTCGTACGTGGTTGAAAGGTTTGCCACCCAACACCATTAACACCTGGGCCGAGTTAAAGGCGACGTTCATCAAAAATTTCCAAGGAACATGCAAACAACCCATGATGATTGTGGATTTGGATCATTTCGTTCAGCGTGAGGATGAATTGGCTCATCATTGGGTCCGGCGGGTATCGACCATCATCCATTCTTCTAATAATATCACGGCGTCTCAAGCAGTTCTAATCCTAGAGAAAAATTGCCACTTAAAGCCTTTGAAGCAAAAGCTTGGCCGGCTAAAGCGCACATGTCAAGACATGGGGGAACTCATGACGGCTCCCACCAAGTATGCGGACTCTGACGACACGTAGGACCCTGGTTCCGATGATGAGAAATTGGCCAAGGTCAAAAATAATAACAATGGCAAGGGTTAGTCGTAGAACTAGGGAGGAAACAATAATAATGGCAATGGCGGGAAGCGGAAGAACCAGGATGGAGGGTCTGAGTTAGTGGCCAATGCCAACACTGGGAATAACCGTGGCAAGGGCAATGGTAAGCTGCCTTTTAAGTGCAAGACTCATAACTTGGAGGCAATGTTGAATGATCCCTGCCCAAAGCACAACTGTCTGGATCAGCCGTTGACTCATGCTTGGAAGGATTGTTTGATCATGCGAGAATATCAAAACTATGGCTGTAACCAGCATCTAGGCGGCGGTAGCGGGCCATCCGGCGGGTCAGGTCCTTCTGGGTCTGGTGTCGGTTCGGGCGGCTTAGGCTCAGGCCATCAGAGCCAAGGAAAAGTTGGAGGGAACAATCAGCAATCTAGCGGTGGGGGTCAGCAGCAAAATAACTAGTCTGGGTTTCAGAGTAACTCCAAGAAGCTTAACTCCGGCCAGTACCACGTCTTCACAACCTGTCTTGACTAGCGAGACCGGAAGTTACGCAAGTGGGCGGTCAACGCAGCTATGCCGGCTCTCCCGCAATATTTGAAGTGGCTTGAGTATGACATAACCTGGACTAGGAATGTTGATAACCCAGGGCAATTGGCTCTGGTGTTCACCCCCAAGTGGGAGGATATGTGTTCACCAAGGTTCTTATCGATGGAGGCAACATTATCAACATTCTATATTATCACACTTTCCGCCAGATGAATTCGCTTGACAAAGATCTTAAGCCTTCTGCAACAGTTTTTCATGGCATGGTGCCTGGGAAGTTGGCTTATCCGGTGGGAAAGATTTCATTGGAGATTGCTTTTAGTGATGAATTCAATTACATGGTGGTGTCTCTGTGGTCTGAATTGGTCAAGATTAAGAGCCCATATTGTCAGGACCCCAATCCTAAGTCATATGAATCCAGATTGTAACATATCACATCACTTTGCGGCCTCACGCATGGTAAACTCCACGGCTGCAGACTTACCTTAGCCGGGACCGTTTTCGTATTTTGTCTCACGTATGTGAACATGTCGCTGACAATTAAACGACAGAGAACCCGGGCCGACATGACTAGTCATAGAACCCAAGTGGCATATCCGTACGGAAACAGGCATACGTAACCCAGCAATGCAGGTGTCGGCCTCAAGCATGTGTAGACGACTCATAGCAAGCTACAAGGACTCCATTACGCCATGAGACATAAATGCCATCACTGCACATAGACGAGTCGTAGCAGGCTACGGGGACTCCATTACACTGCGAGACATTTTCCCGAAGGGACAGACACAACAACAAAGAAGGATACATGTCGTTCAATCAATATGTCCAGAGCAGTAGCAAGCTACCATGGCTCGGTGGAAGCACAAAGAGGCATTTTCCCGTAAAGAGTACTACTAAAGCCACACAACTGGGTGTCGGATCCCATACATACCGTTGCACGTCACACGTACGCACGACATGCGCGATATGCATAGATACAACCATGGCATCACAACATAACCATACAACAACTTTTATTTAAGAGGCTCAGATGAGCCTTGCATAATATGTTCTTATAGATAGAGGTCACATGACCCGACACTCAAGTCATACAAACAAGTTCATACAAACCAAGCGGAAGCATAAGATGTCTGAGTACAGACAGTTGAAAGGGTAAAAAGGCACATGGCCTGACTATCTATAGCCCGCCATAGGGCATAGGGTCATAGCTAGGACACCAGCTATTCGGCATCGTCGACATCTAGAAAGAACCCACCCGATGGGTCCTGGGTATCATCTGCAACATTTATTAAGCAAACATGAGTACAAACATACTCAGCAAGTATTTAAAGCAGACCTAGACTATTCATGCTCATGTATCAACAAGGGGCGTGGAGTTTATGCAGCAATGCCAGCTTTGACTCATGGCTAACCTACACTACACAATTTTAACTCTTTGTTTAAATTTTAGATATTGCACACGAGTCCACTAACTCCATGACAATACACCACCATGGATTCACTTCCCTCTCCTGGGAGAGTGCCATCCATGATTATCACACTTGTCTTGATATATTTATGAGTATGCATTTGATTATCTATGAACAACATAAGTTTTCCAAGTAGTCCATATCCGAGGACGCAGCTATTCGAATAGTTTCATACCCTGCAAGGGTGTACTTCTTCACACACGCTGTCACCACTTATTGCTGGGTGCTAATGAAACCATGCACCTCGGCAACCTTCAAGCGGAAGCCCAGCGAGGGTGTCGGCCACGACCGTCAATCACATAAGACCTGTAGTCCAGGCTATCGCCTATTTGAGACTGAACCCGCATGGAAGTCCGGCCGAAGTTCGCGCTACGGCCCCAAACGATGTGCGCAGGGTTCCCAAGCCCAACATTCGGGTGACCCTTGGTACACCGTGCCACTGCCTACCGCACCCCTAGGGTCAGTGCTAAGCACGGCCTCCAGCATACTATAAACACCAGAAACTACTTGCAACTCTTGGACCAAGGAGTAAGCGACTGATAAGTCGAGAGGGTCAATTAAGTATCCCAACGTGTGGTAGTAACTAGTCTTGTATCACGAACACAGAACTCAATTCCTAAGAACAGTCCCAATGAGACAACCCGCTATGTACTCGTACATAGCCTTTCATCGCTACCTTTACCAAATCGGGTTCATCATAAGTTCATCACATTAGAACAACATTGTTTCACTCAGTTCATCACCCAGATGAATCAGACCTGACACAACTCTAAGCATAGCAAGCATACAGGCAAAGTAAGCTAAGCACATCATGGCATAAGCATCTACCAGGTATGCTAGGTTGCAAGGTTTAGCTATTTACTGTGACAATGACAGGTCATGCATAAGAATAGGTTCATCTACCGTGTATGACAGACAAGTGAAAGTTTGTCCTAATGCAATAAACAAGAGCAGGAGCGAGAGAGTGGGATGTTATCGGAATGATCAAAGGGGTTGCTTGCCTTTCTGGGTAGCGGGAAGGTTCTCTCTTTCGTTGGAATACTCGGGGGTATCCTCAGAAGCAGGGCCTACCGCAATGCAGATAAGAAGCAATCAATACACGCAAGTGCAAAAATATGATGCATGATCATGGCATGGTAGCATGTTTGGATGAGCGGATGCAACTAATGTCCAAGTTAATTTGAAGGGAGTTTGAATATAGGTTCAAAATTGTTCTTCATTTCAAATTCCATATACTAACCTATTAGCAAATGTCAATGTTCTTCTACATAGGTTGCTCTAACATGCATGATAATAGCACCATTGGATTCATTGGATTTTTCTGATAAATTTTCATATATAAATTATTTTCATCTGCTTTACAGATTAATTTATATGAATGTTGAAAGTTTTAAACAATTTCGGGAATTATTTTAAAACTGGAAATGGATTAATGGCGTCAGCCTGACGTCATCACGACGTCAGCCGGCCGGCTAACCAGGCCAGGTCAAACCTGACATGCGGGGCCCGCATGTCAGTGACACAGGCTTAATTCCCGTGCTGACCAGGGTTTGACCCGCATTTGGGGCCCATTGGTCAGCGGTTGGAGCCTAATTAATCAGGGGGATTAGCCCCTAATGATGGCCACGTCAGCGCCTACCGGAGCGGGGCCGGCGGTGACCATCTGCACAGCAGCGACTCGCCAGAATCGTGCCTCCGACGATCATTTGGCGCACGGAGGGCACCGGGAGATAGCCCGCTACGCCATGGCCAGCGGCTTGCTCCGCTCAGCTCTGGCTACCGACGGGGCTAGGAAGGGGAACGGCATCGGGACTAGGGGTTAACAGTCCAGGGCCTCACCGGAGGGGCTTCTGGCACCAAAGCGTGGTCGGGGATGCAGGGAGGGCGGGAATCGCCGGCGTCTTCAGTCCGGCGAGAGGGGGAGGAGAGGCGAGGGAGAGGGGGAAATGGCGAGGGGAAACGGGCTCGGCGGCGGCTGAGCCTATCCTGCCGCCAGCGCGACGAGGAGGCGGCCAAGCAGGCAAGAAGGAGGTGGCCAGCGCTTCGCCACCGCCGGCTGTGGGGCAGCACGCAGCTGCGTCTCCTCCTGGAAGGAGGAAGAAGATGCTGTTGCCCCTGTGTGCTGGGCCTCTTCTTCAGGTAAGCCCAGGTGGGCTTTCTTCCCCTTTTTTATTTCAATTCTTTTCTAACTTCTGACATTTGTTTTATTTTAATTTCAGTCACATATGCTATTTTAAAATATCCCAAATATTTTATATATTGAAGTTTGAATATTTCAAACTTATCCAAAAAGTTTCAGGATATTTTGAAAACTAAACTAATGATAATGCTTTATTTGATAGTTTCAGTAGCTTTATCCTTTATTTTTAAATTGCTTCAGTTGTTCAAATATGTAAAATGACCCC
Source organism: Hordeum marinum (assembly GCA_022496015.1). Taxonomy (NCBI): domain Eukaryota; kingdom Viridiplantae; phylum Streptophyta; class Magnoliopsida; order Poales; family Poaceae; genus Hordeum; species Hordeum marinum. Next base: position 435,415,378 of record CM039673.1, on the reverse strand, counting down.
TGTTATAACCATGTCCATATTTATCAGACATAGGGAACAATTGTTAAAGGGCATTTTGGATTTGTTGAATTTTCACTAACTTTGAATCACTACTAGAATCAGACAATTTGCCGTCTGCCAGCACTTTGCCGTATGCTAGCAGACGGCAAAGACTGTCTTTGCCATAAGCTAGCACAAAGCAGACGGCAAAGAGCTAGCAAACGGCAAAGCGGGGCTTTGCCATCAGCCAACTCTTGTTGTCTGCTAGCGGACGACAAAGAGGTGGGTGGGGTCCAGTTGACAGCACTACTATAACGGCCCACCACCCCACCTCTTTGCCGTGAGATGGATACCTAACCCGCTAACGACGCACCCCCACGCCTCTCATCTCTCTCCCCCGACCCATCTCCCCAGCCCCCACCCCTCACCGCCCCCCGCGCCGGCCGCCGCCCCGCCCCTGTGCTCCCGGCCGCCGTCGTGCTCCCGTCGCGCCCCACTGCCGGCCCCCGTTGCGCCCCCGCTGCCGGCCGCCACCCGCGCCCCCAACCCTGCCGCCCACGCCCACCGTCAGCCCCCATCGCGCCCTCACCGCACCCCACCCCCCCCACCCGCGCCCACTACCGGCCGGACGCCTCCCCGCCCGTCCCGCCTTCTCCCTGTCCCCTCCTGACACTGTCGCCGCCCGTCCCTGCCAGATCCTCCCTCCACCTCGCCGCCGCCCTCGTTGTCGGTTGAGAGAAGCGCCGCCCGTCTCCACTCCCCGACCGGCGATTGACGACCACCTTCCCCAACGGCAGCACCTGCCATCTCCTCCTTCGCCGCCCAGCAGCAGCTCCCGTAACCTCCGCCCCCAACGACCCGAAAGAAGCAAAGGTGAGGATGGAAACAACAAATCTCCGCCTAACCCCTTTCAATTCTTGGCATCATGCGATTATTTTGTTTGCGCATCTCGATCATGATGCAGTTTTTATACCCTGATGTGTATCTCCATCATGACTTGAGCCGCTAGAATTTTGCAGAGTAGCATTTGGGGCTGCTGTAGGGAGAAAAATAGTCTGTGTGGAGAAGTGGAGGAAACTACGTGCATTTGTTTGTGATACGAGTCCAAAGGTTTTATATGTATGCATGATGCTTGTTCATGAGCTAGACTGCATTAGCGTAAGAAGCGCCGACTTTTTTCACCGCCCCCACCCCCGCCGCCTACCCCCACTGCCCGTTAGTTAGTTGTAGTTAGTAATTTAGTTAGTTAGTTGTAGTTAATAGTTTAGTTTACTTAGTAATTTGGTAATGTAGTTAGGTTAATTAGGTGTAGTTAGTTAGAAGAAGAGAGAAGAAGAAGAAGAGGAGGAGAAGGAGAAGAAGAAGAAGAAGAGGAAGGAGAAGAAGAAAAAGAAGAAGAAAAGGAGGAGGAGGAGGAGGAGGAGGAGAACAAAAGAAGAAAAAGAAGAAGGAGAATAACAAGAAGAAGAGGAGGAGGAGGGGTGCGTCGGTGCCAATATAACCGGGTCGAGGATCGCCGACACAACACCCCCGACACCCCAACCCCCGACACGACACGCTGACACCACGACACGGCACCCCGGACCCCGACACGACACCCCCACACCCTGACCCCTACATGACACCCCGACACCCCGACCCCGACATGACATCCCCGACACCCCAACCCCGACACCCCGACCCCGACACGACACCCCCTACACCCTGACCCCGACACGACACCCGACACCCCGACACGGCACCCCCGACCACGACACAATACCCCAACCCCGACACGACACCCCCGACACCCCGACCCTGACAAGACACCCGACCCTGACCCCGACCCCGACACCCCGACATGACACCCCGACACCCTGACACGGCACCCCGACCCCGACACCCCGAGACCCCGACACAGCACCCCGACCCCGACACCCCGACACGGCACCCCCGACCATGACACAACACCGCGACCCCGACATGATACCCCCTACATCCTGACCCCGACACGACACCCCGACACCCCGACACGGCACCCCGACCACGATACAGCTCCCCGACCCTGACACGACACCCGTGACACCCCGACCGCGACACGACACGGGTCATATATTTGTGAATTATGAGTTAGGTCATATATTTTTTGATTTTGTTATATAGAACATCATGTTTATGTTGATCAGGTGGATTTAAATGTGCAGTTGTTTCGTCACTACGAGTGTCTGGTGTTCGACAACCTCCCCGTGCGTTTGACGAGCTCCGCCCCCGCATTCGTGGGTGAGCACAAATGACATCTCTTCCTGCACCCTTCATTTCCTCTGTTCCGGTCTTCGTACCGATGAAACTTGCTAGCTATAGGTGTTTCCAATCATCAGTATGCGTGACCACTATGCGTCTCCCATTCGAAAGGGTTACGTATATAAATATGCATTCATTAGCATATTTATAACCATGATTCTTTCGAATTGTCCAACGTTATCCATGGACAGCTCGAGTATGTGTAGATTGGGTTTTCCCATATGCTCTGCTCCGAATCCGATGCAGAATTTCGTCAGTGCCTCCCTGTTGTTCTCCGGGTACACATCCTTTCTGCTTATTGCCGAGACGTGTATCAAGAGAACATCGGGGAGGTGCTGCCCAAATTGTGCGTCAGATCCGGAGCGGAGCATGGGAAAACGAAACCAATCTACACATACTCGGGTGGGATTAGGACCTATCTTTACCTACTAGCGTCTAGGTTGCATCGACGTAATGAAACTGACATACTCTATTAACTGATGAATATGGTTTGCTGAATTATGTATATATTTTGTGTGTGTCCAGTAGCTAGGCAGGATGAGTGATCGTGGGTGGATGTACACCGGTCACACTAGTCATAAAGACATGACCCATGAATGGTTAACAAAAACGAAGGAGTTTGTGAGAGTCGCATTTGCAAATGGACAGAAAACAACCTGGTGCCCTTGTGTCGATTGTGACAACTGTAAGAAGAAGTCAGAGTTTGAAATGATCAAACACCTACAGAAGTGGGGTTTTACGCCTAATTATATGGTCTGGACATTTCATGGTGAGTCTGCCCAACGTGCCAGAGCTGAGGTGGTTCGTCGTTGCACCGACGAGCATTGTACCGGGATCGAAGACATGGTGCAAGACTTTGATGATGCTCGGGATTCGCACGATGAGATGGAGGAATCTGCAAAGGCGTTTTATGAAATGTTGGAGTCTTCAAAACGTCCTCTCCACGAGCACACTGAGCTTTGTCAGCTAGATGCCATCGCGCAAGTAATGGCTGTAAAGGCACAATTCAACCTGGGCAGAGAATGCTACGGCGCGATGATGACGATATTTGGACGCTTTCTACCAAAAGGCCATGTATTGCCACCAAACCTGTACCAGTCGGACAAAATCCTACGTGCGCTTAAGGTTCCCTATGAGAAGATAGATGCCTGTGAGAATGGATGTGCCTTATTTAGGCTTGAGTATGTGGGCTTGAACTATTACCCAATTTGCAATGCTTCCAGGTATGTTCTGGTAGACGACAGTATGGGTGAGAAGAGTCAGACCAATATCCCCATTAATGTTCTTCGGTATCTGCCAATCATACCAAGACTTCAACGACTTTTCATGGTCGAAGAGACGGCTAGACAGATGACGTGGCATAAATTGGGCAAAAGAACAGAACTGGATGCAGATGGGAATCCGATGTTGGGACACACTTCAGACGCTTTTGTGTGGAAGCACCGATGCTTTACATAAGGATAAAGCGGCAGATCCAAGGCATCCTCGAGTTGCCATCGGCATGGATGGGTTCAATGTGTATGGTATGACGGCAGCACAATACAGTTGTTGGCCTGTATTTGTCATTCCACTCAATCTCCCCCCGGAGAGATTATGAAAAGAAAGAACATTTTCCTGATGTTGATAATCTTAAGGATGAATTGCAATAAGCCTAGGATAATGGGATCAAGACATACACGCTGCTACAAAAAAGAGCTTCAAAATGCATGTGTGGTACATGTACTCGATGCATGACTTGCCAGCGTATGCGCTATTCGTTGGCTGGTGTGTGCATGGAAGGTTTCCGTGCCCCACATGCAAGGCAGCTCTTCAGTTCCGTTGGCTGGAGGCGGGTCGCAAGTTTTGTTGCTTCGACATGCATAGATAGTTCCTGGATCCTGACCATAAGTTCAGAAAAGACAAGAAGAATTTCATCAAAGGTAGAGTTGTCAAAAACATTGCACCACCTACGTTGACAGGCCAACAGATCCTAGATCAGATAAACGCTCTCGAGCCGGATCCAGATCATCCAGGGTATTTCAAAGGGTATAATACGGAACACGCCTGGACTCACAAGATATGTTTGTGGGATCTGTCTTACTTTAAAGACCTCCTTTGCCCACACAACATCGACATGATGCACACTGATAAGAATATCATAGAGGCCCTTTTTGGTACATTGTTCGACGTAGAGGGGAAGTCGAAGGATAATCCTAAGGCTAGAGTCGACCAGGAGGCTCTATGTGATAGACCGTTACAAAACATTCGACAACCGAAAGGAAAGAAGAACTGGAGGAAGCCAAAGGCTTGGTTCAATCTTGGAAGGCCAGCTATGAGGGAAATGATCTTGTGGGTGAAAATGCAGTTGATGTTCCCCGATGAGTATGCAGCGAATCTATAGAGGGGAGCGAGTCTTGACAAAGTGAAAATATTTGGTCTCAAGAGTCATGATTGGCACATATGGTTTGACCGGGTAATGCCAGTGATGTTGCGTGGCTTTGTCCCTAAGGATGAATGGCTAGTACTGGCAGAGCTGAGCTATTTCTTTCGTGCTCTTTGTGCGAAAGAACTATCGCCTTACGTGCTAGAGGAACTGCAATAGTTGGCACCGGAGTTGATCTGCAAGTTAGAAAAGATCTTTCCACCGGGCTTCTTTAATCCAATGCAGCATTTGATTTTGCATCTCCCAACCGAGGCAAGATTGGGGGGCCAGTGCAAAATCATTGGTGCTTCTCAACTGAGAGGATGCAGAAGACGCTTTGAGCAAAATGTAAAAATAAACGTAGAGTTGAAGCATCGATGGCCGAGGCATTCATTACTAAGGAGGCGGCAAACTTTGTGACAACACACTGCACAGAATCGTCATTTGCATAATCCGAAGCATCGGTAGAATGATGGCGACCGTGAAAAAGGTCGATCCAACCTCAGCCTATCCAAAGGGAAGCTCGCACCAGCTGGTGCTTTGAAATCAATAGGGTTGGATGTCGAAGAATGGCGGACCATTTCGTTGTATATCTTCAACAACCTAATAGAAGTGCGGCTGTACATCGAATAAGTTCTTGGTACATTGTGTCGCAACTTCTAATTCCTTTGAAATGCTCTTATTCCCGGATATGTGATACAGTCGATACATCGCCAAATTCTCGGATGGAGCGGTGATCCAAATGGATTCCATCGAAGAGTATGAGCTTCTGGCAAAGCATGGAGGTGGCTATCCCGGTTTCATCTCTTGGTTCAAGCAAATGGTAATTTCCATTAATTAGGCGATTTCATTTCTTCGCCTAGTTTGCGGCTACTGCAACAATCCTTTCGTATTAAACTTGTAGGCTAATGCAGAGTCTATGGACTCCGAATTGAGACAAGTCGCTAATGGTTTTGACTTTAAGGTCCGTTCATTGACAAATACGACATCAATGGGTATCGCTTTCATACTTTTGGCAAAGAGCTATCTATGGCCGACCGAAAGTCTACAAATTGTTGTGTCTCCGCTGTCGGCGAAGAAGGGGTCGAGTATTATGGAAGAGTTAAAGCAATTTATGAACTTACATTCTTTGGTGAAAACCCACCAAATGTCGTAGTCTTCAAATGTTATTGGTTCCAGCCGAAGGAGACTAGAAGGACTCATGAACATATAGGGCTAGTCGAAATCAAACAAAGCACCCATTTAGATGTTCCCGATGTCTATATTACGGCTCAACAGGCGACCCATGTTTTCTGTCTACCGTGGGCCTGCCAAATGGATCCAAATTTGAAAGGTTGGGATGTCGTTTATGATGTGCCACCACATTTTAGACCACCTCCCCTCAATGAAGATGATTATGAACCTCACATTAACCCAGACACATATGAAGGAGAATTCTTCCAAGAAACACGTGTTTCCAAAAATGCTTCAAGAACCGCTCTACTTCACCCCAGAACATTGAGGTCGACAGCGACAGTGAACCCGACTTCACCCCTGAGCAGGAACAAGAAGAGACGGAAGAAGAAGAGGTTACTACTGCGGATGACCTGAAAATGCTTGACCGATTACATAGAGGCCTTCCACATGTTGATGCATTTATTGATGATGCTGATGAGAACGTCATTACTGATAGTGATGATGATTATGCATTTATTGTTCTGGGAGCATATATAGACGATGAAGATTAATATTAGTAATGTGAGGTATTCAATTATTATTATGTACATATATGTTATTAATTAGTTCATGTTATTAGGTTTTCAATTTTTTTATGTTGAACTAATTTCGTTCACTCTTTGTCATTGCAGGTGTTGACAGATGGTGGGCGGGGGTCGAGAGCGCTCTGAGCCTCCTTCCACAACGCGTGTTGGGAGGGGTGCTATTATTCCACCCCAGCAACTCTGGAGAGCGCTGGTACACAACATGCAGACACCGGCGGGCGCTTCTTGTTCGACCGAGAGAGGTCGGGGGAAGATGAAGAGAGGTGCTAGAGGTAGGAAGGCTGCTACGCCTTCCTCGCTGCCAACCCCAGCCGATTCTCCCGACCACAGGAGTGCTCCATCTCAGGTGGATCCGTCTGACTTGGACCCATCTCGAACTTTGGTCCACGAGCCTCGGGTGAACGAGCCTCGGGTCACCGAGCCTTCGTCCCAGGAGACTCCGGTCCCAGAGTCTTCGTCCCAGGATACTCGGGTCCCAGAGTCTTCGTCCCATGTGACTCCGGAGGCTAGTGGCCATGCTGATGGTAGCGAGGACAATTACTTGTATGAGGACACCTATAGCGAGGGCGAGCTGGTTGAGGAGGGCAAGAAGGTCTACCAACGTGGTTGTACAAAGCTGCCTTCCGTTCCGACGACCCGCGAGCAGAGGTGGTTGATTGCGCCTAATGCGGAGAAGTAAGTGCATTTACTCTTTTTTAACCTTTTGCCTTCATGTTTCTTCAAATTAATATCTAATGTGTTGGCCTTGTCATACTGCAGGGGTTGGAATTACGAGCGTGGTGTCCGCAGGCCCAACCAGGTCCTTGGTGTGCTTCTCCGGCACCACTTCCCGGGGAAGGTCCAGTTGCCCGGTGAGGGTGAGGCTCCATAGGTAGCACTGACATGGGAGCTGTACAAGGCTGCCCCGGCCTCGCCGGAGGAGATGGTCGATGGTGTCTTGTGCGAGACGGTGGCTGACATTATGATCTGTCGCTTTTGGGTAATTTCTCCTTTACAGAATTAAAAATCAACAACACCTAGTGATTTTACTAATCATTGTATAATGTGTTGTCTTGTTTGATTGCAGACCTTCTTCAGGTGTCTTGAGGAAGACGAGGCGAGAGCGGCTGTTGTTCTCGAAGCCGAGTGCAAGCGCCTACTTCAGAACTTACGACACGAGGCTCGAGTGCAGGCTATTTTAGACTACTATGCCTCGAGTAACATTAAGAGGGCCAAGAATAAGTGCCGCAAAAATTATCTGAGTAAGGAGAAGTGTATGAAGGTAATTATCTATTCTTAAGGCCTTGTACTTAGTTTCCTTGATTTGATTCGTAGGCATAGCGCTGAAATTTCTCTTGTCTAACTTAGGTTCCCCCGAGATGGTGTGCGGATAGGATGGACTGTTGGGAGGCATTGGTGGATGAGTGGTGCTCTCCCGAATGGCTAGCCGAACACAACAAGGCCAAGGAGAAGCATGCCCAAATGAGAGGTGTGCCACACCATCAAGGGAGCGCCAACCTGTTTGAGTATGGGGATAACTGGGTATGTGGTTTGCTTCATGATTCATGCAATTTCATTCTTCATGCTAGCTTGAGCCCTTAACTAATATTTTGTTCACCTCTTTTAGGCGTGAGAAAACAAGAAGGTGGTGCCACCTCTGTTCGACCTCTATGCCATGGCCCATACTGCCTCGTACAAGAAGGCCAAGGCATTCTTTGAGGATGACCTCGATCATCCAGAGAGATTCAGCTACATCTCCTCCCACAACAAGCTCGTGAGGTAAAGAGATGAGGGGAAGGCGAGGAAAGGGGAGGACTTCAACCCGAGCCAGAATCCTTTTGATCCAGAGCTCGTGATGATATCTGGTGGTGGGAGGCCCCATGGCTCGATAGCCATTGGGGATGGACTGATATGTTGTCCTAAACTCCCCCGGAGATCAAGAAGCGCCCGACGAGCTTTGATCCTGAGATAAGGCCTCGTCAACGGCCAATGGAGCTCACCATTGAGGCTAGGGATCAGGAGCTTCTGGCGGAGGCAAACAGGCAGGCGGCGTAGAGGGAGACGGACATGGAGGAAAGGATGGCTAGGCTGTTGGAGGAGGAGAGGAATCGGAATGACGCATCTCACCGGTCCCTATACGAGCTCCTCGTGGTAAGTTTCTCCTGCATATTAGCCATATCATGCACGTAATGTTCGTTTCATCACTAACTAATATGAATGACTCGTGAAAACAAAATGTGCAGACCGTGTGCCAGAACAATGGGCAGACCCCTCCGTTGATGCCCCATATTGTTATAGCACGCACGGTGAGTTTCATTTAAATGGTCATTAGTTACTAGTATTCACATTTGAGTTCCATCATGCTAAGGAGACATTGCAAATGATCTTTGGTGTAGCGTGCCTCCTGACAAGCATCGACCGATCCTTCCGCGTCTGCCACAACCCCGACCGGTCCTTCTACGTCTCACCCTGGCCCAAACCCTACCGGTCCTTCACCTCCGTGTTGATGGTAAGTTTTCCCAAGTGATTTCATTAACAAATCCATAATTAGCTTAAGAAATGACCTACTTAGCTCCAAAATGATCTATACTCAGCTTATTTTCCTCAAAAATGACTTGATATTCTTAGTTAGCTAGAAAATGGTATATTATACCTAGGATAGCTATAAAATGACCTATACTTAGCATTTTCTCCTCCAAAATGACTTGATATGCTTAGTTAGCTAGAAAATGGCATTACTACCTAGTATAGCTCAGTAATGATGTAGAGCTAGCTTAGCTAGTTCATTTAAGACATAATTAGCTCACTTAGGTACAAAATGGCATAACCACCTAGAATAGCTCAATAATGATCTATAATTAGCTTAGCTAGTTCATTTACTACATAATATGCTCACTTAGATAAAAATGGCATAATAACCTTGGTTTAGCTCCAAAATGACCTATACTTAGCTTATTTTCCTCAAAAATACGTAATAACCTTACTTACCTCCAAAATGATATATTCTACCTAGTATAGCTATAAAATGACCTATACTTAGAATTTCCCCCCTCCGAAATGACTTGATATGCTTAGTTAGCTACAAAATGGAATTACTACCTTGGAGAAGAGGAGAGGAGAGGAGAAAACGAAAGAGAGGATAAATTCTTCTTCTTCTTCTTCTTCTTCTTCTTCTTCTTTTTCTTCTTCTTTTTCTTCTTTTTCTTCTAGCTAGTCTTCTTCTTCTAACTACCATCTTTCCTACTTTCAGATTTGCTATAGATGAGAAACAGTGCATTGATGGACTGTACTCTTCTACTTCTGCTTCCTTTGTGTTTATGGAAACTTGTTTTGGATACGTATGTATGGATATGTTGTTGGAAACCATTGTGTGTTGTTGGAAACTTGTATATATGTTGGAACTTATTGTTGGTATATGATTGTTTCAACTTATTGTTGGTATGCTTGTATTGTTGGATATATATGCGATATTGTTGGGTATATAGGTTTCAAATTGAATGATTTTAAGAAGAAAATAGGGGCTATATAGCCACTTTGCCGTCTGCTGGCAGACGACAAAGAGGCTACGTGGCAGCTACCTGTGCAACCTGGGGCTGGCCTAGGTTGGTTCTTTGCCGTCCGCTGGCAGACGGCAAAGAACCTAACGTCTGCCAGCGGACGGCAAAGAACCAACCTAGGCTGGCAAAAAAAGGTGCTTTGCCGACCGCTGGCAGACGGCCAAGACCTAAGGTCTTCGCCGTCTGCCAGCTGACAGCAAAGAACCAACCTAGGCTTGCAAAAAAAGGTGCTTTGCCGTCTGCCAGCTAACGGCAAAGCACGCCGTTAAGCCCTCCGGATTATCAAGCGGTTCTTATTCGAAGAACCCTTGCCTTTTGTTTAGCTTGAGACTAAATCATCGTGGCTCTAGTATGAATCTAAGGTTTTAATTGAACTGATTCATAGGATCACAACAAGATAATTTCTATATTACGCATAAAAAAAAATCCAAAATAGGGAAGAGAAAAGTCAAGAAGCCTCTAATGACCAACATAAGGGAAAGGAAGAAAGAAAGACGCGCCAACTTGAGATTTTTTGGCATTATCATCACAAACAAGATATTCCGGATTTTTTTAATTGATATCTTCAAGGCAAATCGACCCGATTCAAGTTGCCATGTGTGTCGTCCAGGCCCTTTGCCGTCCGCTAGAGGACAACAAAGATTCAAAGGTCTTTGCCGTCCACCAGCAGACGGCAAAGTGCCCTTTACCGTGGCTTATTCAGCCGGACGGTTGGCCATCTGCTGGCGGACGACAAAGCCTTTGCCGTCCAGGATGCATGACTTTGCCGTCCGGGATGGCTGACGGCAAAGTGCCTAATTCCTGTAGTGAATTATTTTGATTCAATGTGAGCTTGGCGTTTCTTTTAGTCCCCATTTCATGTTGATGCAAAATTGAAACATGATGCAACACCCATGCTGTCCTAGGACATCTAGCTAGGGATGTGACATCTCACCCCCACTCAAAAGAATCTCGTCCCGAGATTTTGAAGTCGTCAGGAAGAGCGCGGGGTACTCTAGTCGAAGAGGATCTTCTCTTTCCCATGGGGCCTCCTTGTCAGAATGGTGTGACCACTGATCATTGAGAAACTTGATGTTCCGATGCCGAGTGGTGCACTCAGCTTGATCAAGAATACGAATAGGGTATTCTCGATATGTAAGGTTATCTTGGAGATCAAGCGCTTCGTGGTCTACCTCACAGACAGGGTCCGAGAAGCAACACCTAAGTTTCAAGATGTGGAAGACATCATGAACCTTGGAAAGATGCGGAGGTAGTTCCAATTAGTAGGCAAGCTCTCCTCGTTTAGCAAGAATGCGAAAAGGTCCAATGTAACGAGGAGCCAATTTGCCCTTGATACCGAATCAATGGGTACCCTTCAGAGGTGTAACTCGAAGGTAAGCTTCTCATCAACTTCATAGGTCATAGCCTTATGATGGCGATCATATTGGCTCTTTTGACGAGATTGGGTTGTTTTCAACTTTTCACGAATAATGCGAACTTGCTTCGCTGCATCGTGGATCATATCCAGGCCAAAGAGTTGCCTCTCTCTGGTTTCTGACTAGTTAAGAGGTGTTCGACACCTTCGTCCATAGAGAACTTCAAAAGGGGCTTTGCACAGGCTTGATTGATAAGTATTGTTATAAGCAAATTCGGCAAATGGAAGACATTTCTCCCAGTTCATACCGAAGGATATAACACAAGATTGAAGCATGTCTTCGAGGATTTGATTGACTCGCTCAATTTGACCACTTGATTGCGGGTGGAAAGCAGTGCTAAAGGATAGATGAGTCCCCATAGCGGTTCGAAAACTTTCCCAAAATCGGGAGGTAAAGATACTTCCATGGTCTGAGTTAATCTCCAATGGAACACCATGAAGAGAAACTATTCGAGAAACATATAACTCTGCTAGATGACTAGCAGTTATACTCTGCCTAACAGGAAGAAAATGAGCCACTTTGGAAAGGCCGTCAATGACCACAAAGATAGCATTATTCCCTCTCTTGGTCCTGGGAAATCCGGTAATGAAATCCATACCGACCTTATCCCATTTCCATTTGGGAATAGCTAAAGGTTGAAGGGTGCTAGCAGACCTGTGATGTTCTACTTTCACGCAACAACAAACGTCGCAATTAGCAACGAACTGGGCAATTTCTCTCTTCATCCTAGTCCACCAGAACCTCTGGCGTAGGTCTTGATACATCTTGGTACTATCCGGATGAATTGTGAGAGGAGAATCATGAGCCTCCTTAAGGATCAGCTGTCTTAAGCGTGTGCTCTTGGGAATCACCAACTGGTTCTGGAAGAACACAAGACCTTCATCGTCCTTGGAGAAATCTTTAGCGTTTCCGCTAGCAATATTCTCCTTAATCCGGGAGATACCCTTATCATATTTCTAGACAGCTACTATTTGATCTTAAAATTAGGTTTCGCCACCAGGTTGGATAGGAATCCTTGAGGAACAAGGTGGAGGTTTAACTTCCGAAATTCCTCATGGAGAAGTGGTTGACCTTGTTGTAACATCAGGTTGTTACAATAAGACTTACGACTTAGTGCATCAGCCATGACATTGGCCTTCCACAGGGTGTAAGTTATCCCTAAGTCGTAATCTGTAATCAACTCAACCCATCGTCTTCGCCTGAGATTCAAATCTGGCTGGGTGAAAATATATTTTAGACTTTGGTGATTAGTGTAAATTTCGCAACGATTACCCAGAAGGTAAAGTCGCCAGGTTTTCAGTGCATGGACCACAGCTGCAAGCTCAAGATCATGTGTTGGATAATTATCCTCATGTGGACACAACTATCGAGATGCGTATGCAATCACATGACGATCTTGCATGAGAATGCAACCTATTCCTTGTCGCGAGGCATCGCAATAGATAACAAAGTCCTTAGAGAAGTCTGGTGGCACAAGAACGGGAGCAGAGGTCGGTTGTATTTTCAACTACTGAAAACTCGGCTTGCATTGTGGGGTCCACTAAAACTTTTTATCTTTCTTGAGGAGTTCAGTCAGAGGTTTCGCAACCTATGAGAAATTCTCGACAAAGCGGCGACAATAGCTCGCTAAGCCAAGGAAACTCCGAACTCGCTTAACCGATTCAGGTTGAGTCCAATCAAGGACGATCCAAACTCTCTCAAGATTGACAGCAATACCTTTACCAGAGATCTCGTGGCCTAGATAGGTCACTTCTAGCAACCAAAGTTCACACTTTGAGGATTTGGCGTACAAACGGTGCTCTCGAAGTTTCATCAATACCAGCCTTAGATGCTCGGCATGTTCCTGTTCGTTCTTCGAGTAGATGAGTATGTTGTCGAGGTAAACCACGACGAATTTATCCAAATACTCCATGAAGATCGAAGTCATCAAGCGAGAGAAGGTGGCTGGAGCATTGATTAAACCGAAGGTCATGACCGTGAACTCGTATTGGCCATAACGAGTAACAAAATACGTTTTTGGAATGTCCTCGTTTCTAATTCTGATTTGATGGTATCCCAACCTCAAATCCATTTTGGAAAAGACAGAGGATCCAGCGAGTTGATCATACAAATCATTGATCCTGGGGAGCGGATACTTGTTCTTTATGGTGACCAGATTCACTGGCCGATAATCGACAACCATCCGATCCGATCCATCATTCTTCTTGACGAAGAGGACGGGACAAGCCCAAGGAGAAGAACTAGGACGGATGAAACCTTTCTTCAAAGCCTCATCTATTTGGATCTTAAGCTCGACTAGTTCTAAGGGTGCCATCTTATAGGGTCTTCTGGCTATTGGGACAATCCCTAGAATAAGCTCTATCACAAACTCAACATCTCTGACAGGAGGAATTCCTGGCAGTTCTTCTAGAAAGACATCCGGAAAGTCACGGACTACCGGAATATCTTCTAACTCTGGAAGAGGGCTAGCATTGAGGGAATAGAGTTGGCGCTTGGCTGTTCGAGTGGAGAGTTGGCGCTTGGCTGTTAGAGTTGGCGCTTGACATTAACTATCTCAGCCGATGGATGTGTAAGTTGAACATTCTAGTGTGAATATCAATCTTAGCATAGTGGGCTTTCATCCAATCCATGCCTAGAATGATATTGATGTCCGAAGACTTGAGGGCAATCAAAGATGATAGGAAGACAAGCCTACCCACCAGAATCTCATTATCATGGCTCACTCTAGAAGTTTATCACTTTGAACCAGGAGTCTGAACTACTAAAGGAGTAGGCACATCACAAAAAGACATGTTATGCAACTGTGCATAACTTTTTGAGATGAAAGAATGAGATGCCCCAGTATCAAATAGAACAGATGCTGGATGACTATTGACAAGGAGCGTACCCAGGATAACATCGGGATCCTCAATGGCTTCCTCAACAGAGACATAATTCACTCGTCCACGAGCAGGAGCTGGCTTCACATAGAAGGCTTTACCCGACTTGCCATGTCCTGCCAGTTTGGCATTGTTGTGAGGACAATCACGAGAGTAGTGTCCTGGTTCCCCACATTTGTAGCAGACCACGGTGGCACAGGGAGAAACATTGGCAGGCGGACCTCCAAAGGGCCTGGCTGGAGGGTTGGGCTGAGCTGGGCGAGGCGCCTGGAAGAATGGCCTCGCGGTGTATCTTGGCGGCAGAGCTGCGTTGGGCACCCAGACACGGCGTTTGTTGGAGCCTGAGCCAGATGCGGGGCTGAAGTCACGGTTGTGCTTTCTCGTGGCCTCATAGTCAGTCAGTCCAGTCTCGACATTGATAGCCTTGTGGATGAGAGCCTGGAAGGTTGTGCACTCATGCATCCGCAAATCTCGATGGAGCTCAGGATTGAGTCCCTTGCGGAACCTAGCCTATTTCTTGGCATTAGTTGAAACTTCCTCCGGAGCATAGCGAGCAAGATTGCCAAACTCACGACTATAGGCATCCACTGACAGTCTGCCCTGGGTGAAAGCACAGAATTCCTCTCTCTTGCGACCCATCAGTCCTTCCGGGATGTGATGGGTACGAAATGTTGCACTGAATTCTGCCCAAGTTGGTGAGGGGCCTGCGGGACGCATGGCTTCATAATTTTCCCGCCACAGATTGGCGGGTCCTTCGAGAAAGTAGGTTGCAAAGGTCACCTTGTTGGTCTCGGACACATTGGCAGCCCAGATCTTGCGGAACATGCTGGTCAGCTAGTCATCCGCGTCGAGCGGGTCGACCGAATGATGATACTTGGGTGGGCACAGCCTGACGAAATCACCGAGTGACACGCCATCATTGAGATCATTGCAGGGAGCGTGTGTTGTGTTCTGCTCAATTCGTTCCAGCAGCCTGTTGGTCTCTCTCTTGTTCCTTTTGGCTTCAAGCATCACTTCTGCCAAAGAAGGAGCATGTGGCAGATCCTCTTGCCTTGGTTGACTTCCCTCGCCCTGCTTGGGGACAGGCACGGGGTTATTCCTAGTTGCCACCATCCTGGGAAAACAACCCACAACTTAAACATAGAGGAAATCAACTCTAGGACATGAGATAAGGAATGTACTTGACAACATGGCATGCAGGGTAAGCATCCAACAACATGGAAACATCAACTGCCCTATGAACACCATGATTCATACACACCATGCCAAAATTCAGTACAAGCCCAAGCTGAATACAAACTACAGGGAGATGACACAACTCATCGGAGGTATTACAAGCTTCCTATACATTATCTATCTACACCTCCGGAACCCAACTCTCAACCTCAATCATATCCCTCAAGACACACAGGTCTGTGGCGATACGACTACTACCATACTACAACTAACATCCACGTACTCAAGCATCCCTGTAGAATGCCTCATACAGGTTACCCCCATGACCCGGGAGCTGAACCTGAGGATCTGGAAACACTCTAGCCTGTGATCCCTGGAAACCGTAAGGACACAGATGTGGCCATGGTCCCCTTGCTGGCGGCAACAGCGGTCCTCGAAGTGGGGTGATGCCTCCAACATCGGGCCAGTCTACGCGTGCTGGCAGATGAGTCCACGATGGGGTCGGCATCTCCAAATCTCCATAGCCTGTCTGCACGATAGGTGCCAACTGCGTCAGGGCTGTCCAAAGACGTGCACGGGTAGCATAAAGCTCCATGCGAAGGGCACGTGCATCACGATCCCTGTTCTCCAACATCTGAAGGGTCACTTGCAGCCTAGGATCCTCATGGGAATGATCATAGTAGGCTGCGCTAAGATAACCATCCTCCCCTCCCGTGGAAGCAGGAACATAACAAAACTCTGTGTTCCGAAGCAGACCATGGTGAAACCTCATGAGTCAGCATGGTGTAGGCGGCCTCCTGAACTGCCATATGTATGGTGACACCTTGTCCATAAGTCCAGTGAAGCGGCTCTGCAGCTCCAGGATATGAAGGATATATCTTAACAGTACACAGATACTGACTCTAGTTGAAATCTCGATACTGTTCCTCCACTGTGTACTCTGGGTACCAACGGTAGCCAGCCTCCGTCATAACTCTAACCAACATGGCCGTGTGACCCGGTACATCGATGCACCTGGTCAGACGGACCACCTGACGAGAAGGATGAGGGGGCATCTGAAACAGAGAATGATGCAAAGACATTAGAGATTCTAGCAGAAATTGGACAGCGTAACGGCTGTAATTGCTCAAAAAGGATTTTGAGACAACTGCAAAAGATTGGATAAGCATAACCACTCGAATTTCTGGACTCAAATCTCTTCTCCATCTGTTTGTCACACCAACAATACTTGAGTACCGACATTCTCTTGCAAATAAGCTTACTAGTAGTCCATGGCTAGTAACTCGTCATCCTAAGCAATAGATGAGAAACCTAGTTCTTATCCCCGTAGAAAATATGAGAAAGACTGAGCAAAGAATAACTTGGGAAGAGGAGTAAAAAGAGCCTTATGTTCCCTTCGACAATCAATTCCCCTACTTTTCTATAGTGTTTCTAGACTCAAGTTTGACCGGTTTGGCTTGGTAGTCCTACAGTTAGTCAGGCTCTAATAACAACGCTGTCGGGACCCCGATCCTAAGTCATATGAATCCAGACTGTAACATATCACATCACTTTGCGGCCTCACGCATGGTAAACTCCACGACTGCAGCCTTACCTTAGCCGGGACCGTTTGCGTCTTTTGGCTCACCTATGTGAACATGTCGCTGGCAATCAAACGATAGAGGACCCAGGCCGACATGACTAGTCATAGAACCCAAGTGGCACATCCATACGGAAATAGGCATACGTAACCCAGCAATGCAGGTGTTGGCCTCAAGCGTGTGTAGACGAGTCATAGCAAGCTACAAGGACTCCATTACGCCGTGAGACATAAATGCCATCACTTCACATAGACGATTCGTAGCAGGCTACGGGGACTCCATTACACTGCGAGACATTTCCCCGAAGGGACAGACACAGCAACAAAGAAGGATACATGTCGGTCAATCAATGTGTCCGTAGCAGTAGCAAGTTACCATGGCTCGGTGGAAGCACAAAAAGGAAGTTTCCCGTAAAGAGTACTAATAAAGGCACACAACTAGGTGTCGGATCCCATACATACCGTTGCACGTCACACGTACGCAGGACATGCCCGATATGCATAGATACAACCATGGCATCACAACATAACCATACAACAACTTTTATTTAAGAGGCTCAGACGAGCCTTGCATAATATGTTCTTACAGATAGGGGTCACATGACCCGACACTCAAGTCATACAAACAAGTTCATACAAACCCAGCGGAAGCATAAGCTGTCTGAGTACAGACAGATGAAAGGGTAAAAAGCCACATGGCCTGACTATCTATAGCCCGCCACAGAGCATAGGGTCGTAGCTGGGACACCATCTATTCGACATCGTCGACATCTAGAAAGAACCCGTCCGTTGGGACCTGGGTCTCATCTCAACATTTATTAAGCAAACATGAGTACAAACATACTCACTAAGTCTTTAAAGCAGACCTAGACTATTCATGCTCATGTATCAACAAGGGGGGTTGGAGTTTATGCAGCAATGCCAGCTTTGACTCATGGCTAACCTACACTACACAATTTTAACTCTTTGCTTAAATTTTAGATATCGCACATGAGTCCACTAACTCCTTGACAATACACCACCATGGAATCACTTCCCTCTCCTGGGAGAGTGCCATCCATGATACTCACACTTGTCTTGATATTTTTATGAGTATGCATTTGATTATCTATGAACAACATAAGTTTTCCAAGTAGTCCATATCCGAGGACATGGCTATTCGAATAGTTTCACACCCTGTAGGGGTGTACTTCTTCACACACGCTCTCACCACTTATTGCTAGGTGCTCATAAAACCATGCACCTCGGCAACCTTCAAGCGGAAGCCCAGCGAGGGAGTCGACCACGATCGTCAATCACATTAGACCTCTAATCCAGGCTATCGCCTATTTGAGACTGAACCTGCATGGAAGTCCGGCCGAAGTTTCCGCTACGGCCCCAAATGAGTTGCGCACGGTTCCCAAGCCCACCATTCGGGTGACCCTTGGTACACCGTGCCACTGCCTACTGCGTCGTAACCCACCCCTAGGGTCAGCGCTACGCACGACCTCCAGCATACTATAAACACCAGAAACTATTGCAACTCCTGGACCAAGGACTAAGCGACTGATCAGTCGAGAGGGTCAATTAAGTATCCCAACGTGTGGTAGTAACTAGTCTTGGATCACAGACACGGAACTCAGTTCCTAAGAACGGTCCCAATGAGACAACCCGCTATGTACTCCTACATAGCCTCTCATTGCTACCTTTACCAAACCGGGTTTATCATAAGTTCATCACATTAGAACAACATTGTTTCACTCAGTTCATCACCCAGATGAATCAGGCCTGACACAACTCTAAGCATAGCAAGCATAGCAAGCACAGGAGGCAAAGTAAGCTAAGCACATCATGGCACAAGCATCTACTAGGTATGCTACGTTGCAATGTTTAGCTATTTACTGTGACAATGACAGGTCATGCATAAGAATAGGTTCATCTACCGTGTATGACAGACAAGTGAACGTTTGTCCTAATGCAATAAACAAGAGCGGAAGCGAGAGAGTGGGATGTTCTCAGAATAATCAAAGGGATTGCTTGCCTTGCTGGGTAGCAGGAAGGTTCTCTCCTTTGTTGGAATACTCGGGGGTATCCTTAGAAGCAGGTCCTACCGCAATGCAGATAAGAAGCAATCAATACACGCAAGTGCAACAATATGATGCATGATCATGGCATGGTAGCATGTTTTGATGAGAGGATGCAACTAATGTCCAAGTTAATTTGAAGGGAGTTTGAATATAGGTTCAAAATTGTTCTTCATTTCAAATTCCATATACTAACCTATTAGCAAATGTCAATGTTCTTCTACATAGGTTGCTCTAACATGCATGATAATAGCACCATTGGATTCATTGGATTTTTCTAATAAATTTTCATATATAAATTATTTTCATCTGATTTACAGATTAATTTATATGAATTTTTAAAATTTGAAACAATTTATGGAATTATTTTACAACTGGAAATGGATTAATGGCGTCAGCCTGACGTCACCACGACGTCAGCTGGTCGGCTGACCAGGCCAGGTCAAACCTGACATGCGGGGCCCGCACGTCAGTGACACAGGCTTAATTCCCGCGCTGACTAGGGTTTGACCCGCATTTGGGGCCCACTGGCCAGCGGCTAGAGCCTAATTAATCAGTAGGATTAGCCCCTGATGATGGCCACGTCAGCGCCCATCGGAGCGGGGCCGGCGATGACCATCCGCACGGTGGCGACTCACCGGAATCATGCCTCTGGCGAGCATTTGGCGCGCGGAGGGCACCGGGAGATAGCCCGTGCACGCGCGTGTCTAGCAGGGCAGCGGAGAGGGCTCGGGGCCACCGCAGATGACGCCCACATCGAGCTGAGCGGCCGCGACGGCTCGGGCAGGAACGGGTACTGCGCTACAGGCCGCAGGAGGAGGAGCTGAGGGCGGCTATGAGCTCCTAGAGGCGCTACGAGCATGAGCCCGTGGCCAGGAGCGAGCTTTGGCCGCTGTGGCCACGGCTATGCCATGGCCGGCGGCGAGCTTCGCTCGGCTCTGGCTACCGACAGGGCTAGAGAAGGGGATCGGCGTCGGGACTAGGGGGAAATGGTCCGGGGCCTCACCGGAGGGGCTTCTGGCACCGAAGCATGGTTGGGGACGCATGGAGGGCGGCGAATTGTCAGCGTCTTTAGTCTGGCGAGAGGGGGAGCAGAGGAGAGGGAGAGGGGGAATGGCAAGGGGGAAACGGGCTCGGTGGCGGCTGAGCCTATCCTCTCGCCAGCGTGACGAGGAGGCGGCTAGGCAGGCAAGGAGGAGGTGGCCTGTGCGTGGCCACCTCCGGCTGCGGGGGTAGCACGCACCTGCTTCTCCTCCTCGCAGGAGGAAGAAGACGTTGCTGCCCCTATGGGCTGGGAGGTAAGCCTAGGTGGGTTTTCTTCCCCTTTTTTTATTTCAATTCTTTTCTAACTTCTAACATTTGTTTTATTTTAATTTCAGGCACATATGCTATTTTAAAATATCCCAAATATTTTATATATTGAAGTTTGAATATTTCAAACTTATCCAAAAAGTTTGAGGATATTTTGAAAACTAAACTAATGATAATGCTTTATTTGATATTTTCAATAGCTTTATCATTTATTTTTAAATTGCTTCAGTTGTTCAAATATTTAAAATGACCCCTATTATAACCATGTCCATATTTATCAGACATAGGGAACATTTTTAAAGGGCATTTTGGATTTGTTGAATTTTCACCAACTTTGAATTATTTTGATTTAATGTGAGCTTGGGGTTTCTTTTAGTCCCCATTTCATGTTGATGCAAAATTTAAACATGATGCAACACCCATGCTATCCTAGGAGATCTAGCTAGGGATGTGACACATATCACGCTCTGTTTGGACGACCGGCTTATGTCAAATTCATGGCTAGGCCTTGCTATGTTTATTAGCAGCTAAGGATGATCGGGTTAAACGGGATGATCACGGTGCATGGAGACCGAAAGACGGCTACTGAGTGTGAGAAAGGAGTTGCAGCTTATGCAGAATCCAGTTATGCGGAGGCAGAGCTCAAGTTTTATAAGGAGAATGTCGACCTGGCGGATATGACACCGTTGAAAAAGCCTAACACAGAGACTGAGCCACCGCTTAAGTTTGCCGTAGATGATACTAAGTTGGTGGACTTCACGCCTGGCGACTGATCACACCAATTCACTATTGGGGCTAATATGGATCCCAAATAGGAAAGCGCGCTCATCGAGTTCATCTGTCAGAATGTGGACATTTTTTCATGGAAACCTATTGACATGCCGGGAGTACAGAGAGAACTCGCTGAGCACCACCTTAATGTGTATCCTAAGTTTAAGCCAGTTAAGCAGTTTCTATGCTGATTCAATGAGGAGAGGCAGAAGGACACTGGCAAAGAGGTGGCCCGGCTCTTGGCAGCAGGGTTCATCGTTGAAGTATTTCACCCGGAGTGGCTTGCTAACCCGATGTTGGTGCTTAAGAAGAACGGGACGTGGCATATGTGCATGGATTACACGGACCTTAACAAAGCATGTCCGGTTGACCCATTTGCTCTCCAATGTATTGATCAAATCATTGATGTGACAACGGGTTGTGAGAGTCTGTGTTTTCTGGATGCTTATTCAGGATATCACTAGATCAAGATGGCAGTTAAATACCAAGAGAAGACGACTTTTATTACGCCTTTTGTTGCTTTCTGCTATGTGTCTATGCCTTTTGGGCTTAAGAGTGCCTAGGCGACTTACCAACGTTGTGTGCAGAACTGTTTTCATGGTCAGATTGGGCGCAACATTCATGCTTACGTAGATGATATTGTGGTCAAGTCAAGGAAGAAGGACACTTTGCTGGATGATCTGAAAGAAACCTTTGACAATTTGCTGGTCTACAAGATGATGCTTAACCCGGCAAAGTGTGTCTTCGGTGTACCTGTAGGCAAGCTTTTGGGGTTCTTAGTCTCGGAGCATGGCATTAAAGCTAACTCATACAAAATAAATGCTATTACTTCCTTGTCTAAGCTGGCTTGCGTAAATGATGTTCAGCGCCTGGCGGGCCGTATTGCGGCACTAAGCCGGTTGATAAGACACTTGGGTGAGAAAGCCATTCCTCTATTCCGGATGATGAAAAAGACAGATGACTTCGTCTGGAGAAAGGATGTGGATCAGGCGCTTGAGGCGCTCAAGATGCAGTTGGCTGAGCCGCCGATCTTGGTTGCTCTGGCTGAGAAGGAGCCTTTGCTCTTGTACGTGGCGGCTAACAATAGGGCAGTCAACACCACGATTTTTGTAGAGCGTAAGGAGGCAGGGAAAGAGTATCCCGTCCAGAGGACGGTTTACTATGTCAGCGAGGTGTTGATAGAATCCAAGCAAAGGTATATGCATTGGCGGAAGCTGATCTACGGGGTGTTCATGGAAAATCACAAGCTGAATCATTACTTCCTTGGGCATCAGATCACGGTGGTTAGCTCTGCCCCCTTGGGAGTTATTATCGAAAATAGAGAGGCCACTACCAAGATTACTATGTGGGCACTGGAGCTTGGGCCCCTCAATCTGAAATATGCGCCTTGTACGGCTGTTAAATCTCAAGCCTTGGTGGACTTCATAAATGATTGGACAGAAAGTCAGTCGCTTGAGGAGAAGCCAAATAACACATACTGGACGATTCACTTTGATGGATCCAGGTAATTGGAAGGCTCGGGGATGGCATTGTTCTAACTTCCCCACGAGGTGACAAGTTCTGTTCTGTTTTGTGGCTAATGTTTACTTGTACTACCAATGCAACAGAATATCAGGCCTTGCTTCATGGGCTCCGGGTGGCCAAGGAGATGAACTTGAGCCGGGTCAGATGTCTTGGCGACTCAGACCTAGCGGCTCAGCAAGTCTCTGGCATATGGGACTCGAAAGACCCGTGTAAGGCGGCTTACCGCAGGTGGTTGATATTGTTGCTGGCCACTTCACGGGTTATCAAGTGGATCGCATTGATCAGCGCAAGAATGTGGCGGATGATGCATTATCTAGGCTGGGGTCTCGGCGTAATCCGGTGCCACCTGGCTAACGCATCATCTGCCACAGACCGGGGGTGTTCTGGGGGTGTTCTTGGACGTATTGCATCACCCGTCAGTCAAGTTGCCGTCAGAGGAGGACTTGGCTATACCTGACCTAGAGGGGGAATTGGTGGCGGCTCTCTGTGCGATCCCCGATTGGACACTGCTTTACCTGGCATACTTGACTTGCAGCGAGTTACCTCAAGATGAGACCCTAGCGCGTCAGATCTCAAAGCGGTCTAAATCTATGATTATCAAGGACGGTCTAAATCGCAGTGTGACTGTTGATTTTCAACATTGCGTCTCTCCTAATGAGGGTCGTGAAATATTACAAAAAAATCCATGCTACCGACTGTGGTCATCATGCCGGGTCAAAATCGTTCATGTCCAAGGCTTTCTGCCACGGATTTTATTGGTTAACGGCTCATAAAGACGCAGAGGAATTAGTCAGTAAGTGTGGCGGGTGTCAAAAATTTGGACGCCCTACTCATGTGTCGGCTCAAGAACGACGAATGATTCCAATCACCTAGCTGTTCGCGGTCTGGGGGCTTGATATGGTAGGACCTTTTAAAAGCCCAAGGATAAGAAGACCCACCTCTTGGTGGCGGTTGACAAGTTTACTAAGTAGGTTGAGGCTGAGCCGGTCAATAAATGTGACGCTGCAATGATGGTTCAGTTCATCAAAAAGCTGATTTTTCATTTTGGTTATCCACATAGTATCATCATTGATAATGGCACGAATCTTGCCAAGGGGGCTATGAAGGACTTCTGTGATGAGGAGCATATACCCCTTGATGTGTCTTCAGTAGATCACCCCAGTCTAATGGTCAAGGTGAGCATGCTAACTAGGAAATTTTGAGAGGTATTAAACCTAGGCTTATTGTTCCTTTGGAGCGCATGCTGGGTTGTTGGGTGGAAGAGTTGCCTTTCTGTTCTTTGGAGCATAAGAACCACCCCAACAAGTCTACATGCTTTACGTCTTTCTTCATGGTTTATGGCGCAGAGGCGGCTCTCCCTAGTGATATACATCATGACTCACCCTAAGTGACGGCTTAGGTGGAAACTAACAATGAAGCGGCGCGTCAGGATGCTATGGACGCCTTAGATGAAGAACAGGATCTTACAGCCGCTCGTTCGGCGATTTATTAGCAAGACCTGCATCGCTATCATAGCCATAGGGTCAAGAGCTAGACGTGTCAAGAAGGCAACTTAGTACTCCGTTTAATTCAAGACCAGTCAGATATGCACAAGTTATCACCTCCTTTGGAAGGACCGTTCGTGATAAGCAGGAATCTCAACAACAGATCTTATTATCTCATAGACATACGGGAGAGTGACAAGTCTCGCACTTCTGGCCAAGAGGCCATGGAATATTGCTCACCTTTGGCCATATTACACATAAGCCGCCAGCTGGATCTCAACAATGTACATACATCTGTCATTGTACAAACCATCTTTTATGATATAATAAAGTGGGCATCCCCATGATTAGGGGCCTCTATAGTGTTCTCCACATTGAGTGTCATGCCAA
This sequence comes from Hordeum marinum, assembly GCA_022496015.1. NCBI lineage: Eukaryota > Viridiplantae > Streptophyta > Magnoliopsida > Poales > Poaceae > Hordeum > Hordeum marinum. The sequence goes on along the minus strand of CM039673.1, from coordinate 435,390,830 downwards.
GGAGTTAATCCTTCATCAGGTCATTTGGGGGCTTTTAAACCCCCTTGGCCAGGCTTTCTATGCCATCAGGAGTCGATCCTTAATCTGGTGCTATAAGGAGGGCTTTTAAACCCTCTTGACCATGTTTAAAATAGAAAAGGAGTTGATCCTTCAATTGGTCACTTGGGGGGGGGGGGCTTTCGGCCCTATGGGTTCAGCTCATTACCTCCTCTTGACCGGCTTTCCGCCATCTCCGAGTTATACCTGCCTGTTTGCAACTTGCTACTCTACCATGTGACCACTGAACTCTTGAAAGTTAATCTTGATAAGAGACCCTAAACTTTTTTAAAGTTAATCTCGCACAAAGATACTGAACTTGTCAAGGTTTAAATGGCAGCTTTTGTCACGAGAGAGTCGGCTTACAGTGAGCGAGGACAAACTCGTATTGTCTATCATATCCCCTCCGCTATGTGGCATGTTTGTACTCTTAGCAATGTCAATCTTCTAAAGACCTGAACATGCTAAGGTTTAAATGACAGATTTATGTCACATGAGGCCTGGTTTATAAGTTTGTCAGGCTTTCCGCCTCGTTTCTTCAGAAAAAAAAATATTTTTATAAAAAAGGGACAAGAGTTGTCTTATCCCGTCATGCCTTTAAAGCCAGCTTATAGGATGAGGTGTACGATTGTTCATTCTTGCAGGTGCTCTCATGATAAAGTTCTAAGTCTTGGGAAATTTCCGGCTTGGACCATGGAGTATAAACCGCCCGGCGAGTCAAAACAGCTAAAGTACTCATATATCAAAAGTTGAGTTTGCTGAATAGCCAGCGGAGGTTTCAAGCATAAAAGATCACAAGTGCAGGAACATGCAATCAAGAGTTTTTCTACGCCTATTACAAAGCTCTCCAAGATCCCAAAATATAAGTGGACTTAAAGTTTTTGTACACTTCCAACCTCGGCGGCTGTGCAGGCTGGGTTCACTTCAGTTAGGAGCAACGGGTTTCAACTCGTCGGTGGATCATCCTGCGCCGGGTTTTCGACCTCTTCGATCAGAAGGTTGTCCACATCCCAGTTGTAGTGGAATAAATCTTCAAATTGAGCCTCGTCAAAGAGGGGAGACGGGTCAACTTCAGGAGCATGGAGTTTTTCGAAAGCATTTCCCCTAACCCATGGATAGGCCGGTACACCTACATCATCTACATCTGCTAGCCTATCTCGGAAGAGGTCACACCATCTACTCAACTAAGCCAGGGCCCATATTGGCTTGCGGCTGCACACGGAAGCTTATAGACATGAAAATAAGGTTGATCCCTTTGAGCCTGGGTGGACGGACCACTAGTGTGCACTCCCATGGATTCCCATGAATGCTCCCACTATACTTTGCCACCATACAAACCAATTTCCACCCAGGTAGTTCATTAAAGTTGGTCCTAGTTACTACTTTGTCACTCACATCTCAAAGTGATAACACTCGCCAAACCACGTCTACTTTGGCGAAGCATTGTAACATAACATGGTGGCGACAAAGTTGGTACGGTTCAGACCTACCTCAAATGAACTACTGGGTGATAGTTAATCCAACAAGTATAAACACCTATCATGCACTCCTACATCAATGAACTATGTGCAAAAATAAAACATAGGTAAAAACTGATATGATCAAAATGCAACTTGCCTTCATGCTTGGAGTGAAGTTCTACTAAATGGTAGTACTCTGCTTTGCACTCTGGACAATCTATCGCAAAGTAAATAAACACACATAAACAAGCATTCAACAATTCAAAGAAAACATGCAAAACAAATATTTACAAAAGCCAAATAAAATCCAACACAAATCATTAGCATGGAAATTTTCAAAGTATGACTAGTGTTCAAAATTCGTGACATGCACTAGTGTCCCTAAGAGGCATTCTAGTAAAATTATGATGAACAAAAAATAATTGTGTAGGATATATCGTGGCAAAAGTTCATGGCAAAGGATTTAGTTCGTGTGACGTGGTGCAAAAAGAATCACTTCAAACGGTTATACCATTTGAAAGGTATGGCCTAATGAAATTTAAATTCAAATCTGAATTAATTTCAAATTTGAACTTGCAAAAATGTGCAACTATGGGTTTTCTGGTTAGGGCTATTCAAGACGAAAATTTAACCGCTTGTTTCATTTCGTCTCGATCTATGGTTTAAAAGTTAAGGTCGTTTGAAGTTTTTGAATTAAATCTGGAAAAAACTTCTACAGGGACGTTTTCTGAAAACTCTAAAGTGTGGACGTTCGCAGCTAGAGCGTGAAATGGACAGCTCTGGTTGGTTGACTACGTTCGCTGCGGCGACTATGCTGTGAATATTCGCGAATTAAGCAAAATTATCCGGTTCAGCTAGACTAAAAGGAAAACCGACGTTCGTTTTATATAAACCGCATGGTTTAGAACTAATAAAAAACCCAATCTAAATAGCGTACCGGTTTGATTAAAAAAACCATTCTAATCTAGGCTACCTACTAACAGAGGAGCGGGCTGCGGCTTATAGAGCGAGGCCGTTGTCGGGCAGGAACTGGGCGATGTCGGGGCGACGGCTCCGGCGATGGCCGGCGTCAGTGGAGAGGTGGGTGATGTGCGGCTTGGCGAGGGCGTTCAAACGGTGGTGACGGTGGTCGGCGGCGACGACTGGAGGAACAGGGTGAGCTCATTTACTCCGGCGAACTCCGGTGACGCAGGTCATCGGGGTGGCTACTCCGGTGCGTCCTAGGGGCAAAGAGAATGTCAGGGATATGCGCAATGGCGAGGGGATCCGATTCCCGAAGCAAGAAGGGGTCGGGAGGCTCACCGGCGTCAGACTTCTCCGGCAAATGGACTCGGCTCCGGCGAGATGTGAACGGACGGTGCATCAGCTATGAGCGGCGAGAGGTGGAGCGGAGCTGCTGAATGAAACGAGGGGATCGAGGGCTACTTATAAGCTTTATCCTGAGAGCTCTGGCTGGCAGTTGCGGACGAGCATGGTGCGGCCTCATCTCATGCGGTCTAAGCGGGAGGTTAGGGACGGACTTTTTTTCCACCGATGCCTCCGACGGCGCTAGCGAGGAGCGCTCGCTCCTGGCATCGTATGATAGCCTACCCTAGTGCTGGCTTGGGTTTTGGTCCCCATGGCTAGCTGGTTGGGCCTGGCCTGGCCAGCGGTGCGTGCGTTTTTTTAAACTCTTTCTTATTTGATATGAAGCAGAAAACAAAATATAAGGTATTATATACCAAAACGATCAGAAAAATAAACCCTGAGGCGTGAACATTTCTTTAGAGTCAAAATAAAAACTTTACAAAAATAGTATTTAAAGAAAATCCAAAATGAAACCAAATTTGACTTCAAATAAATTGGCACTATTTTCTTCTGAGTTTTGGGGTGTCATGTTACCTCCTTTCTTACTTTTCTTCAAAGTATTTTGTGAGGTAATTAAGTAAACTCAAATGCCAATTGAAAAGAAGTCAAATAAAGAAGATGAAAATATAATTGCCACATTCATTTCAATCATAATGCATAGATGCTTAACTAATAATTGTAAAACATTCCAAATTGAAAATTTCGGATGTTACAAACCTACCCCCCTTAAGATGAATCTCGACCTCGAGATTCGGGTTGGCCAGCAAAAAGGTGTGGATGGTCACGCTTGAGATCTTCTTCTCGTTCCCAAGTAGCTTCCTCCTCGGTGTGGTGACTCCAGTGAACCTTGCAGAACTTGATGACCTTGGTACGAGTGATCCTCTCGGCAGTCTCAAGAATCTTAACAGGCTTCTCCTCATAAGTTAGGTCGTTATCCAACTGAATTGCTTCTAGAGGCACTGTGTCTCTCAAAGGAATATCTGCCATCTCTGCATGACACTTCTTCAATTGGGAAACATGAAACACATCATGAACTCCTAACAAACCCTTTTGTAGTTCCAACTTGTATGCAACTTCCCCTCTGTGTTCTAGAACTCTGTATGGCCCCACAAATCATGGTGATAACTTTCCTTTGACTCCAAACCTCTTTATACCTTGAAGTGGAGACAATCGCAGATATGCTCTATCTCCCACTTTGTAAATCACTTCCTTGCGTTTAGCATCGGCATAACTCTTCTGTCTAGACTGAGCTATCTTGAGTCTATCACGGATCAACTTGACCTTCTCCTCCGAATCTCGAATCAAATCCGATCCAAACAATTTGCCTTCACCAATTCCATCCCACATCAACGGTGTTCTGCACTTCCTCCCATACAATGCTCAAAAGGGGCCATCTGCAAACTGGCTTGATAGCTATTGTTGTATGAGAACTCTGCATAAGGTAAGTTATCATCCCAACTAGACCCGTAGTCTAGCGCACAAGCTCTCAACATGTCCTCTAGAATCTGATTCACCCTCTCTGTCTGCCCATCTATCTGTGGATGGAAGGCTATACTGAATTCTAGCCTGGTACCCGAAGTTTCGTGTAGCTGATGCCAAAACTTTGAAGTAAACTGTGTTCCTCTATCTGATACAATGGTCCTCAGAACTCCATGCAGACATACAATCTTGGTCATATATATTTTCGCCAGCTTAGCACTTGTATAGGTAGTCTTCACCGGAATGAAGTGAGCAACCTTGGTCAAGCGATCAACAATCTCCCAAACGGAATCATAACCTGATAGGGTCCTAGGTAATCCCGTGATGAAATTCATGCCAATTTTATCCCATTTCCAATCAGGTATCGGCAATGGCTGAAGCAAACCTGCTGGTTTTTGATGCTCTGCCTTTACCCTCTGACATACATCACATACTGCTACATACTCAGCAATTTCCCTCTTCATACCGGTCCACCAAAAACTTTCCTTCAAGTCCAAATACATCTTGGTGTTTCCCGGATGTATCGAGTAAGGCAAATTGTGAGCCTCCTGAAGAATTAACTTCCTGATCTCTGGATCTTTGGGCACACAAATACGCTGCTCAAACCATATGGTTCCATGCTCATCCTCACGGAATCCTTCTGCCTTTCCTTTGCTAATCCTCTCCTTTATCTCAGCAATACCTTGATCCAACTTCTGAGCTTCTCTCATCTTTCCCAACAAGGTGGACTGAACTTTAAGTGCGGCAACATAGCCTCTTGGAACTATTTCCAACTCGAGATCTCTAAGTTCATCACACAACTCCTGAGGTAATCCTCCTGCGATAAGAGTGTTGACATAGCTCTTACGGCTCAACGCATCTGCCACGACGTTGGCTTTTCCTAGATGATAATGCAAACTCATGTCATAATCCTTGATGAGCTCCAACCATCTCCTTTGCCTAAGGTTCAACTCTTTCTGCGTGACGATGTATTTCAAACTCTTGTGATCAGTGTAAACATCACATTGGTTCCCAATAAGGAAATGTCTCCAGGTCTTGAGTGCATGCACCACTTCTACTAACTCCAGATCGTGCGTGGCATAGTTCAACTCATGAGGTCGAAGCTAACGTGAAGCATAAGCTACAACCTTTCCTTTTTGCATAAGCACGCCTCCAAGTCCATGGCGTGAAGCATCGCAATACACCTGAAAATCCTTGTATTTGTTCGGCAGAATTAGCACTGGAGCTGTAACCAAACGTTTCTTCAACTCCTAGAAACTGGCTTCACATTCCTCAGTCCAAACATACTTGGTGTCCTTCTTCAACAACTCCGTCATGGGCTTTGCAATCTTGGAGAAATTCTCAATGAACCTCCGATAATATCCTGCAAGTCCAAGGAAACTGCGGATCTTGCTAACTGTGGTCGGTGCCTTCCATTCTGTGACTGCCTCTACCTTGGAAGGGTCCACGACAATTCCTTCCCCTGACACAATATGTCCGAGAAATCTGACTTCCTTCAACCAAAACTCACACTTGCTGAATTTGGCATAAAGTTGGTGTTCTCTGAGCTTCTCGAGAACTAAGCACAAATGTTCCACGTGCTCCTCCTCATTCTTGGAGAAAACCAATATATCATCAATGAATACCACAACAAACTTATCCAAGTACTCCATGAATACCTTGTTCATCATGCTCATAAAATAGGCAGGGGCATTAGTCAAACCAAACGACATGACTGTATACTCATAAAGCCCATACCTCGTGGTAAAAGCTATCTTAGGTATATCCTTCTCACGGATCTTCAACTGATGGTAACCCGATCGGAGGTCAATCTTGGAGAAAACACTAGCTCCTTCTAGCTGGTCTAACAATTCATTGATCATCGGCAATGGATACTTGTTCTTGATGGTCACCTCATTCAAAGAGCGATAATCCACACACATCCTCAAGGTTCTATCCTTCTTCTCCACTAAGAGTACTGGGGCTCCCCAAGGTGATGAACTCGGGCGAATATACCCCTTCTCCAGCAACTCCTCAATCTGCTTCTTGACTTTTTCTAGATCATTAGCGGGCATTCGGTATGGCCTCTTGGAGATTGGTCCGGTGCCTGGCAGACACTCAATCAGAAATTCAATCTCCCGATCCGGTGTCATACCGGGTAACTCATTTGGAAATACATCGGGATAATCCTTCACCATTGGTACTTCTTCCTGGACAACTCCCGTAAGAGAGTTCACTTGAGGTCTCTTAGGCTTAAGCCTGGATACATACTTGATCCTCTTATTCTCTGGAGTGGTGAGAAGAATTGACCTACTGGCACAATCAATGCTTCCCTGAAACTTGGACATCCAATCCATACCTAGGATTACATCCAACCCTTGTGACTCAAGTACGATCATATCTGTGGAAAAACATGTCCCCCTATGTTCAAAGGCAACTGAAAACATGCCTGACTAGTCATAGACTCTGCTCCTGGGGAACACACTAGAATAGGTGACTTAAGAGCTACGATAGGAAACTTATGTTTATCCACAAATCCCCTCGATATGAACGAATGCGATGCACCAGTGTCAAAAAGAATGAGTGCTAGAAATGAATTAACCAAGAACTTACCAATCACCGCATCCGGTTGTTCATAGACTTCTTCCACGTTGACATGATTCACATGCCCCTTAGTGAACGGATTGGGCTTCTTGCCTCCAGAGCTTCCATTGCCATTCCCATTCTGTAGCTCGGGACACTCATTGGAGTAGTGCCCTGTCTTCTTGCACTTGAAGCAGGTGATGTGAGTCAGATTCTTCCTCACTGGTGTAGCAGGGGTAGGGTGATGATGATTGCCGTTTCCTCCATTCCCATTGCCATTCTTATGGCCATTGTTGTTGTGTCCATTGCCTCCATGCTAAGAATGACCACCATGGTTATGATGGTAGTGCCCTCCAAACTTACTATGTCCTATACCAGAATATCCTGAGAAAGGGGCGGAGCGAGGCTTCTGCTGAGCTCCAGACTGCAACTTGCCTTGACCATATTTCCTCCTGCGATTTTCCATCTGCTGATGCTTGCCCTCTAGAGTGATCGCCTTGTCCACCAACTCTTGATAGTTATCAAAAGTCGCTACCATCAACTGAATTCCCAGATCATCATTATGTCCCTCCAGAAACTTCTCTTGCTTGGCTACATCGGTTGCCACGTCACCTGGGGCGTAACGGGACACCCTGCTAAAGTCATCAACACACTCAGACACTAAGCGACCTCCTTGGCACAAGTTGCGGAACTCCCTCTTCTTGAGAGCCATAGCTCCTGCTGAAACATGAGCAGTGCGGAACGCCTGCTGGAACTATGCCCAAGTCACATTCTCCATGGGGTACGTGGCGGTGTAGTTCTCCCACAACGAAGCTGCTGGTCCATCCAGTTGGTGAGAGGCGAACCTAACCTTATCCTGATCAGTGCATCCTACTGTGGTTAGCTTCCTACCCATGTTGCAAAGCCAGTCATCTGTGACGATTGACTCTGGGCTACTTGTGAATGTTAGAGGATTCAGCCTCAGAAAACGGGTAAGACTATCAATTTGTGGTGGACGTGGAGGTGGAGGTGGAGGCGGGTTGTTGTTGTTGTTCTGGGCCATATTCTGCATCATCAACTATATCATCTGGTTTTGGGTCTGAAGAAATTGTTCCAAGGCAGGTGGGATAATATTCCGTGAGCCACTCCCGAAAGGGTTGCGCCTTGGTCGCATTTGTTGGGTCAGCATAGATCAGGTATAAATAGAATTAGGCCTAAGGGAGAAACACTACCCATATGCAAATGATGTCAATAAATATCCAAATCACTCCAATTCAATTCAATCAAAGAGTTCACACGAAACAAATCTAAGGTGGGCCATGTCACAAAATTTGACAAGGTCCCATAAATAAATCAATCAAATACTAATCGACTATCGAATCCTAATCTCTCATGGTGGTCTAAATCTACTCCTCATCGGAAGAGAGATCTATCATGTTGATGTCGGCTCCAGCGGCATCACTCTGTATGTCCTCATCTCGTCCTCATAGTCTTTGTCCTGACTGACGTAATCCCTGTAAGAGTGATCCTCTTGGAGATTCTCCCCGTTATCAAGCTCTTCCTCAACTTCCTCCAGCTGAAGCTTCAAGTCGTCAAACTTATCCTGCAGCGCATCGAGCTCCTCCTCATGCTCCGCGCGAGCGTTCCGAAGCTCTTCTTCCAGCTCGACCTTGAGGATAGTCAGGTTGTGGGTGGTGATGAGGCTATCGTCCATCTCTTCCTTCATCCTGGTGATGAGCTCCTCCAGGTCCTCAATGTGTGAGGTGATGGTGTCGTCCTCCCTGGTGCGCACCACATCTCCATCCGAGTCACGACACACGTACAAGACATAGTTAGTATTCCTGAGATCCTCGTGGTAGTCGTGGTAGTCGTGGTAGTACAAGACAAGCAAAGAGTGTAACGAGTCCATCAACTCCACGAGCAACCTGAGTGCAGAACAACGACCTATCGCACCTTATTCGTCATCGGATAAATCTGCAACATGATAAGTTGCAGCCGTGTAGGTCAGTACATGGAATGTACTGGCAAGTCACATCATAAAGTGTAATGAGCCTACATAGTACATGCAATTTGGCTGGTGGAAAGCTCTAAGTTTAGTTTTGCATAAAGCTAGTTTTTCCCTATCAAAAATAATTGTTCTACTTCTACAAATATCATAAGTCTGAGATGATGCCCATCTGAATCATTCCAAATTTTTGTACCCAGTTGATTAGTTAAGAGTGATGAGATCTCCCTACATTTCCACTACTAATAAAGCTCAAGTTGTCCATGGCCGAGGACACGGCTAATCGAGTAGATTTTTAACTCTGTAGAGGTTGTGCACTTTCCCCGCAAGACTTGACCACATCCTTGATCGGAAGATCGAGACGTAGTCTTTCGAAAGCATTTCCCCTAACTCACGGATAGGCCGGTACACCTACATCATCTACATCAGCTAGCCTATCCCGGAAGAGGTCACACCATCTACTCAACTAAGCCAGAGTCCATATTGGCTTGCGGCTGCAAACGAAGGCTTATAAACATGAAAATAAGGTTGATCCCTTTGAGCCTGGGTGGATGGCCCACTAGTGTGCACTCCCATGGATTCCCATGAATGCTCCCACTGTACTTTGCCACCATACAAACCAATTTCAACCTAGGTAGTTCATTAAAGTTGGTCCTAGTTACTACTTTGTCACTCACATCTCAAAGTGATAACACTCCCCAATCCACTTCTACTTTGGCGAAGCATTGTAACATAACATGGTGGCGACAAAGTTGGTACGGTTTAGACCTACCTCAAATGAACTACTAGGTGATAGTAAATCCAACAAGTATAAACTCCTATCATGCACTCCTACATCAAAGGACTATGTGGAAAAATAAAACATAGGTAAAAACTGATATGATCAAAATGCAACTTGCCTTCGTGCTGGGAGTGAAGTTCTAGCGAATGGTAGTACTTTGCTTCGCACTCCGGACAATCTATCGCAAAGTAAATAAACACACATAAACAAGGATTCAACAATTCAAAGAAAACATGCAAAAAAAATATTTGCAAAAGCCAAATAAAATCCGACACAAATCATTAGCATGGAAATTTTCAAAGTATGACTAGTGTTCAAAATTCGTGACATGCACTAGTGTCCCTAAGAGGCATTCTAGTAAAATTATGATGAACAGAAAATAATTGTGTAGGATATATCATGGCAAAAGTTCATGGCAAAGTATTTAGTTCGTGTGATGTGGTGCAAAAAGAATCACTTCAAACGTTATACTGTTTGAAAGGTATGGCCTAATGAAATTTAAATTCAAATCTGAATTAATTTCAAATTTGAACTTGCAAAAATCTACAACTATGGGTTTTCTGGTTAGGGCTACTCGAGACGAAATTTAACCGCTTGTTTCATCTCGTTTCGATCTACGGTTTAAAAGTTCAGGCCGTCTGAAGTTTTTGAATTAAATCTGAAAAAATGCTACACGGACGCTTTCTGAAAACTCTAAAGTGTGGACGTTCACGGCTGGAGCGCGAGGTGGACAGCTCTGGTTGGTTGACTACGTTCACCGCGGCGGCTATGCTGTGAACGTTTGCGAATTAAGCAAAATTATTTGGTTCAGCTAGACTAAAAGGAAAACCGACGTTCAGTTTAAATAAACCGCATGGTTTAGATCTAATAAAAAAACCAATCTAAATAGCGTACCGGTTTGATCAAAATAAAAAACCCATTCTAATCTAGGCTACCTATGTATGGAGGAGCAGGCTACGGCTTACAGAGCAACGACGTGGTCGGGCAGGAACTAGGGGTTGACGGGGCGGCGGCTCCGGCGATCGCCGGCGTCAACGGAGAGGCGGGAGAGGTGCGGATTGGTGAGGGCGTTCAAACGATGGTGACGGCGGTCGGCGGCGACGACCGGAGGAACGGGGCGAGCTCCTGTACTCCGGCGAACTCCGGGGACGCAGGTCGTCGGGGTGGCTTCTCCGGTGCGTCCTAGGGGCAACGAGAATGTGAGGGAGATGCGCAAGGGCGAGGGGATCCGATTCCCGAAGCAAGAAGGGGCCGGGAGGCTCACCGGCGTCGGACATCTCCGGCGAACGGACATGGCTCCGGCGAGATGCAAACGGACGGTGCATTGGCTATGCGCGGCGAGAGGTGGAGCAGGTCTGCTGAATGGAATGAGGGGATCGAGGGCTACTTCTAGGCACGACTGGGGCGTCCGGGAGTGCGGGATAAGCCTTATCCCAAGAGCTCCGTCCGGCGGTTGCGGACAAGCACAGTGCAGCCTCATCCCGTGCGGGCTAAGCAGGAGGTTAGGGACGAACTTTTTTTCCACCGATGCCTGTGACGGCGCTAGCGAGGAGCGCTCGCTCCTGGCATCGTACGATAGCCAGCCCTCGCGCTGGCTTGGGCTGTGGTGCCCGTGGCTAGCTGGTTGGGCCTGGCCTAGCCAGGGGTGTGTGCGTTTTTTTGAAACTCTTTCTTATTTGGTCTGAAGCAAAAAACAAAATATAAGGTATTATATACCAAAATGATCAGAAAAATAAACCCTAAGGCGTGAACATTTCTCTAGAGTAAAAATAAAATTTTTATAAAAACATTATTTAAAGAAAATCCAAAATGAAACCAAATTTGACTTCAAATAAATTGGCACTATTTTCTTCTGACTTTTGGGGTGTCATGTTACCTCCTCTCATACTTTTCTTCAAACTATTTTGTCAAGTAATTGAGTAAACTCAAATGCCAATTGAAAAGAAGTCAAATAAAGAAGATGAAAATATAATTGCCACATTCATTTCAATCATAATGCATAGATGCTTAACTAATAATTTTAAAACATTCCAAATTGAAAATTTGGGATGTTACATCAGCGTCGTTTGCGCGTTTTGTCAGGGCGGCTTGTTCAGACTCAACAATCTTTTTGAAGGTAGCAAAATCAGCTTGGACCTTCTCAAGTGTTTCAATGACAACCCGCAGTTTTTCTGCTGTTGTAGCCCTGGTAGACTGTTGGGAGGCGAGATTATCCACTACAGGAATCAAGCACTTTGCCATTAGCCATCCTGGACAGCAAAGGCAGGCATCCCTGATGGGAAAGTCTTTGTCGTCCGCCAGCAGACGGCCAACCATCCGGCTGAATAAGCCACGGTAAAGGGCGCTTTGTCGTCTACTGGCGGACGAAAAAGACCTTTGAATCTTTGCGGTCCACCAGCGGATGGCAAAGGGCCTGGACGGCACACATGGCACCTTAGCTCCGTTAAGGACTTAACGGCATGCTTTGCCATTCGTTGGCCGACGGCAAAGACCTTAGAGTGGACGGCAAATAACCCACCTAGGCCAGACCCAGGTTGCACAGGTAGCTGCCACGTGGCAGCTTTGCCGTGTGCTAGCTGATGGCAAAGACCTTTGCCTTCTGCCAGCAGATGACAAAGTGGCTATATAGCCCCTATTTTTTTTCTTAAAATCATTCAATTTGACAGAATGTCACATATATATCCAACATATCAACAATACAAGTTTTCAACAAGCATAGCAACAATAACTCCTCCTCCTCCTCATCATAACTCCTCCTCCTCCTCCTCAACTCTAACACATTCTAGCACATAATAACACATTGTACCTAGGACCTACGTACTCCTATCTCGTAGGACCTACTCTACCCTCTCTTAGGTATAATATCATAAAACAAGATAGGCCCTGACTCTCCATTATGAAGAACGGAGATCATCCTGTCCCCCATTCTTGGCCTACGCACAATGTTGCTTCCAACTAGGTCTCTACGATTGAGCATACATTTTTTCCAATCTTTGATAGTCATGAGTCCATCGGTTTTAGAAATCCGATATCGATAGGAGTGATGCATAGGTTGACCTGGCCATGGTGGCCCTAAGCTCGTAACAACAACGTGACTGTGATAGCCTGGCTTATTAGGGATGATAGACTACTCATATCAATAAGGAATTCCTTCTTTTCCGGGAGCCCATTCAAATAGAACCCCCAGGTTAAGCGTGCTTGCCTTGGAGTAGTTCTAGGATGGGTGACCGACCGGGAAGTTGGTCACGGGTGTGCATGAGTGAGGACAAATTGCGTAGAAAAGACTACTATTGATCTGTGAGGCCAGTCTAGATCCCGCCAGGAGTAACGACCACCGGCGGGTGTGTCTGGGGCGTTACAGTGACCTCTCGGAAACATTAGATGAGGCACACAATCCTCCGGGATTTTCTGTTGAAAAACATAGTAATAACTTTGTAGTTAGCAATGTAGTTTAGTTTTAGAAGAATTTATGCAAAAGATGCACGGCTGTCGTAATAGTAGGATTAAAATCTTACCATGCAATCTCCATGGATGTTACCATAGTTCACCACGTGCACTAGTGGCACGTATTGACCATAATGTGCAGGAGTTTGATAGTAGCTATTGTAATTCTCAAGATGACTAAGAAATGCGGTAAGATGATCTTTCTCCTTATAAGTTAATTCTGCTTCATCACTATAGTAATAGGTTCTGTCTACCATCTTCCGTACATTTTCTGAAGAATGAAAATAAGTTGTCAATGCAAATAAGTTGTCAACTATTTTTAAATAAACAATATAAATTACTTAATAAATATGGTTGAGAAACTCACATAATGGTAGAACTGGAGGCGTCTGCACATCGACCCAGATGTCGATATTACCTTCAATTTCATCTTCCGGACGAATATCAAAGGCGATAAGCATATTAGGCTCCAATGCATAAGCCTTGCATAGTGCTTGCCAATTTTTGCATTCAAAATAGCAGTAGCTGTCTGCATGGTACAATTTTACCGCAAAAGTAAAACCATGCTCGGTCCGCAAGTGAACTATCTTTCCTCCATATCTTTTTTAGTATTATAACCAATCTTAACCAACACAACAATTCTTGCATGGCAGGGGATATGCTAGTAGAACAGTAAAAAATTAAAATTAATTATAAGTTGAAGCAAAAGAGGCAGAAGTCATGCTTAATTACGAAAAAAGACTTGTCATTCTCACTTACTGTATCCACTTCGAAGGTCTCATCCAACATGATGTTGAAGCGCCTACCATCAACTAGGAAAGTCTTGTCACACAGGCCGCTGTCGTCTTCGCAGTATTCGCACATACCGAATTCACTTTCATCGTCAGACATTTCCTATGTTCATAGTTGAAACATTTAAAATGGATCGAAGGAAACTACGAGAAAACTGATCAACACACAGATCACTATTACTCAATATGCAACGGGTTGACTTTAGGTCTATTGAGTCTTTCCTTCCTAAACTCTCATCTCACGTATATGGTGGGCACTCCCCTTGATATTGCGACCGTCGGTGATGGTGGCTCCTTCATTCGTCCCAGAGTGCATTACACCAAAATGTCTAGCACACGGGAACGAAGGAGAAGCGACCCCCACGACAATAGTCGGGATTCTTCATCTCTCTCATATATATATATATATATGGTGGACACTCTCCCTCACCGAAAGACACACAATGAGTCGAAACAGACCTAAAGTCAACCTATTTCAGATATCGAGCGATGACATAGAAAAAATACCGGAATTACGACACTCTTTGGATCCTAATGCGTGTGTGACTTTCGATCCCTCGAGGCTTTCCTTAAATAACTCTCATATCTCATGGTGTGTTGGTGCGTTCTCTCTCACACTGATATGGTGGTGTATATATGTTGTTTGGCACTCTCTCACAGTAATAGTTCGACTGTCGGTGATAGATGCCCCACCTCTTGTCTTCTTGAGCAATATATCGACGAGTATATCACAAAGAAGAGAAGACAGATGAGGCGCCCCCCACGACAATAGTCGGGATTCCTCCATCATGAACAGACATGAAAGTCACACAAGGAGCAATGATGGACCAAAAGTCACACACGCATTATACCGATAAACTATCACAAATACATTAATATTTATAATGAACTCGAATATAATATCACTAACACATCATCCCGAATAATCCAGTTAATATATGACCCGTGTCGTGTCGGGGTCGGGGTGTCGGGGGTGTCGTGTTGGGGTCAGGGTGTCGGGGGTGTCTTGTCGGGGTCGGGGTGTCGGGAGTGTCGTGTCGGGGTGTCGTGTCGGGGTCGGGGTGTCAGGGGTGTCATGTCGGGGTCGGGGTGTCGGCGGTGCCATGTTAGGGTCGGGGTGTCGGCGGTGCCGTGTCGGGGTCGGGGTGTCGGGGGTGCCATGTCGGGGTCGGGGTGTCGGGGGTGCCTTGTCGGGGTCAGGGTGTCGGGGTGCCGTGTCGGGGTCGGGGTGTCGGGGTGTCGTGTCGGGGGTTGGGGTCGGTGGCGTCGGGGGTTGAGGATCGGTGGCGTCGAAGGTTGGGGGTTAGTGGCGTCGGGGGTGTCGTGTCAGGGTCTCGGGGTGTCGTGTCGGGGTCGGGGTGTCGGGGGTGTCGTGTCGGGGTCGGGGTGTCGGGGGTGCCGTGTCGGGGTCGGGGTGTCGGGGGTGTCGTGTCGGGGTCCGGGGTGCCGTGTCGTGGTGTCGGGGTGTCGTGTTGGGGGTCAGGGTGTTGGTGGTGTCGTGTTGGCGATCCTCGACCCGGTTACGTTGGCGCCGACGCACCCCTCCTCCTCCTCTTCTTCTTCTTATTCTCCTTCTTCTTTTTCTCCTTTTCTCCTCCTCCTCCTCCTCCTCCTTTTCTTCTTCTTTTTCTTCTTCTCCTTCCTCCTCTTCTTCTTCTTCATCTCCTTCTCCTCCTCTTCTTCTCTCTTCTTCTAATTAACTACAACTAATTAACCTAACTACATTACTAAATTACTAACTAAACTAAACTATTAACTATAGCTAACTAACTAAATTACTAACTAAACTAATTAACTACAACTAACTAACTAAATTACTAACTAAACTATTAAAAAATGAAAAAATAGAGAGGGTGAGGGGGCTCACCGCAGTGGGGGAGGTGGAGGCCGGCATTGGTGGAGGTGGAGGAGGCCGATGCCGGTAGTGGGGCTTGGGCGCAGGCGCTAGGGTGGTGGGCACGGGCGCCAGGGAGGGAGAGAGGGGCGGGGCGGTGGGCGCGGGCGGCGGGGTGGTGGTCGTAGGCGGCGGCTGGCGGTGCCGACGCGGTGGCGACATGGTGGTGGGTGTGGGGGCGCGGGCGGCGGCCGGCGGTGGGCACGGGCAGCGAGGGTGGGGACGGTGGGGGTGGGGGCGCGGGCGGCGGCCGGCGGTGGGCGCAGGCGGCGGGGGTGGGGGCGGTGGGGGTGGGGGGCGATGGGGAGGAGAGAGGGAGAGAAAGAGAGAGAGAGAGAGGCGGGCCGGGGGGCATTATCCGTTAGTTAGCCCCCCTCTTTGCCGTCTGCTAGCGTATGGCAAAGGAGGTTTGCCGTCCGCTAGCATACAACAAAGAGGGGGGCCGTTAGGTCAAGTTGCGGGATGGCTTTAGGGTGGTCCCCTTCCCTCTGTGTCGTCCGCTAGCAGACGACAAAGAAGTGGCTGATGGCAAAGGCACCCTTTGCCATCTGCCATGTATTTGCCATCTGCTTTCTGCTAGCTGATGGCAAAGCCACTCTTTGCCGTACGCTAGTAGACGACAAAGAGTTGGCAGACGGCAAATCTTCTGATTCCAGTAGTGATCCCTTAAGCCAATGAGATCAGACTCTGCTGTGTCTAAAGCTTCCTGCAACATGCAAGTTAAGTTTAAGTCGCCAAGAGGAAATAGTAATGAACCAAGGTGTCTGTTATGATACAAGTCCCAAGCAGATTGCAAGCAATATAATTGACGCTTGGGGGCTAATGTATGTGTTTTCTCTCAAAGTTTACAACAAAGTTCCGGCTTATCTTCTTAAAAGTTAAGCCGGCACTTGAGGGCTACATATGGTGCTTTGAGTTAATGAAGTTCCGGCTCATCTTCCTACAAGTCAAGCCTACACTTGGGGGCTACACCCGTCGAGTTTTTTCTACCATGAAATTCCAGCTCATCATTATCATCATGACCCAGACTTGGGGGCTACACTTGGATCCAATTTTCAAGTAAGTACCGGCTTATTATATATATTAACCGGTTACTTGGGGGCTACAAGCAGTTCTTTGCAGTATGGTAAAGTTTGAAAGACCCGGTTTACTATTTACAATACTAAACCGACTCTTGGGGGCTACGTAAGGGTATAAGGAAAAGCAAGAGATGGAGGTTACCTCATATTATTTTTCTTCATTAGCCCGACAAGGTTGGACTCTATATTGCGGCTGGCAGAAAGGCGGTTCAGATAACCAGCATGCAAGTCATCCGCAGTCATTTAATCCAATACAGGGAATTCAAAATCAAGCTTCTCTCGTGAGAACATCTTAGACTTGTTGGTGTGTTTTGTTAATACATGAGAAGCATGGAATTGATGACCCGTCCCAGTAATGAAAACTTCTGGATGAGCCATGTTTTCAGCGGCTATTGAAGGGCTGGGCAGCATAGCATCAGCCGCTGAAGGATTCTCAGGTGTGGCCATGTTGTGATCCATTGGCTCAGAGGGCTGAGGAATGTTTTCAAGTGCATCCTTCCAAGTATCAAAAGGCTCAGTATGAGCTGCAGGGGAGTCCGACTTAGCATTCTCTGGATCTTGGACGATAGGAGTGACGGTAGACACGCCTGCCTTCCTTCGTTTGGCTTGAGCCCAGAAAATAACAATAATCATTTCGCAGCACAAGGACAGTGATGATAATGTGTATTCTGAAACATAAAGATACATACTCTGGATTGATTTTCAGAGGAGGAAGCTTGGAGGCAGTTGAGTCACAAGATGAAGGGGGCGATTCCTCAGAAAATTAGAAGTAAAAAAAACAGAGTAAGGTAACACGGCAAAAGTCTCATACGTATGTTTGGATTGGTTGAAAGAGTACCTCGGCATATTGTTTTCGAGGAGCCAGAGAGTTTGGTAAGCCCGCCATAAGTTCTTCAGAGCCGATGCTCCGGGTCTAACGTTGAGAGTCGAGTTGTTACTTTTTTAAAGAAAATTCGGGATCTAAGTAAGCAAGAGGATGTGAAAATGGAACTTTTCGGATGACCCGCCATATTTTCTCTCGCTGTAAGACCTCTGAGTCGGAGGAAATGTAGGTTACCTCCAGGGCGTCAGCTTGACTTGTTTCCGCTTCCTCGTGTGTACGATTACCATTAATAACTTGCATAAAGAGAAGATCAAGGGAGTCAAGTTCTACCTATGAGTCGTCAAGTTCTCACAGTTCCTGAACCGAAGTTTTCTTCTTACGACCATAGACTTTACCCGCCTGAGACTTTTTCTTCACAGGGAGGGGGTGATTATATTTTTTCTTCCAGAAGCTAGAGCCGACCTATGCGAAAGCCGTGAAAGGGTTAAAGGAGCAAGGTAGAAGGTCAAGAAAGAACAAGCAGTTCTATGAAGAAGGTTTTCTTACATTTGGAGCTGGGTTCTTGACGTAGAAAGGTTTTAACCCAGTTTTGTTCCAAACCACTCAGGGTTCATCGAGAAGTGATTTGACTACAGAGTTAACGTCTTGTTCTATCAATGGAGTGTGGTTGAAATAGAGAGGGTCATCCCTGTCAGCCATGTATTCACACATAAGCCGGTCATGCCGACTCAATGGCAAGACTTTCCATGAGACACAGCAACGGGGTAGGTCGACACGAGTTAAACCATTCGCTAGAAGGGCCTTGATCTTTGCAAAAGCTGGAGCATACTTCACTCGGTCTGTGGCGGACATCCTATCCGGAAGCTCGGTAGAAGTGCAAAGCCGGGAAGAGCGATAACCCAGCAGCGGATTTTCCTCTTTGAGGGGAGGTATCATGGCAGTAAAACCAAGTCTTATTCCAATCCTTGGGGTGGCTTGGCAAGAGAGCAACTGGATAAGGCAGATCTCTCCGTCTTTGGATAGAGACGCCACCTAATTCTAAACTTGGTCCAGCCGCCACTTTAGTTTGGCGATTGACATAGAACAAATCACGGAAGAGGTCGACAAACAACTCTTCTTGTAGATATACTTCACGTAGAACTTGACACTGGCACATGTTGGTGACACAGTTTGGGGCTATTTCTTGTGGGTGAAGTTTGAAAAAGTGAAGAACGTCCCGGAAGAATTTTCACCCGGGCGGGCTGAAGCCGCAGAGGAGGTGATCAGTGAATATGACGACTTCCCCTTCCTTAGGGGCGGGTCTGATTTCTGACCACGGAATCGGATAACCCACAAGTATAGGGGATCGCAATAGTTTTCGAGCGTAGTGTATTCAACCCAAATTAATTGATTCGAGACAAGGGGAGCCAAAGAATATTCTCGAGTATTAGCAGCTGAGTTGTCAATTCAACCACACCTGAAAGACTTTAAGATCTGCAGCAAAGTATTTAGTAGCAAATTAGTATGGAAGTATAACGATAGCAAAAGTAACGATAGCAGTTTTGTAGTAATTGTAACAGTAGCAACGAAGAAGTAACTTAGCAAGGACCAATATGTGGAAAGCTCATATGCAACGGATCGGTGATTCATAATTATGCTGGATAGCATTCATCATGCAACAATTATAACATAGGGTGACACAGGACTAGCTCCAATTCATCAATGTAACGTAGGCATGTATTCCATATATAGTCATACATGCTTATGGAAAAGAACTTGCATGACATCTTTTGTCCTAGCCTCCCGTGGCAGCGGGGTCCTAATGGAAACTAAGGGATATTAAGGTCTCCTTTTAATAGATAACCGGACCAAAGCATTAGCACTTAGTGAATTCATGAACTCCTCAAACTACGGTAATCACCGAAAAGAATCCCAGTTATTGTCACCCTGGGGGATGCTGATCATAACTCGTAATAGGTGTCTACAACTTGCAAGATAGGATCAAGAACACATGTATATTCGTGAAAACATAATAGGTTCATATCTGAAATCATCGCACTTGGGCCCTAGTGACAAGCATTAAGTATAGCAAAGTCATAGCAACATTAGTCTCAGAACATAGTGGATACGAGGGATCAAACCCTTGTTGGAAATATGCCCTAGAGGCAATGAATAAAGTGTTTATTATTTCCTTGTTCATGATAATCGTTTATTATTCATGCTATAATTGTATTGATTGGAAACACATTACATGTGTGGGTAAATAGACAACACACTGTCCCTAGTATGCCTCTAGTGAACTAGCTTGGTGATCAAAGATGGTCAAGGTTTCCTAGCCATTGACATGAGATGTCATTTGATAACGGGATCAAATAATTAGGAGAATGATGTGATGGAAAGACCCAAACTACAAACATAGCATATGATCGTGTCAGTTTATTGCTACTGTTTTCTGCATGTCAAGTATCTGTTCCTATGACCATGAGATCATGCAACTCACGAACATTGGAGGAGTTCCTTGTGTGTATCAAATGTCACAACGTAACTGGGTGACTATAAAGGTGCGCTATAGGTATCTCCGAGGGTGTCTGTTGAGTTGGCATGGATCAAGACTGGGATTTGTTACTCCGTGTGACGGAGAGGCATCTCAGGGCCCACTCGGTAATACAACATCACAATAAGCCTTGCAATCAATGTGACTAAATGTTAGTTGCGGGATCTTTTATTATGGAACGAGTAAGAAGACTTGCTAGTAACAAGGTTGAACTAGGTATGGAGATACCGACGATCGAATCTTGGTCAAGTAACATACCGAAGAACAAAGGGAACATCATACGGGATTAACTAAATCCTTGACATAGAGGTTCGACCGATAAAGATCTTCGTAGAATATGTAGGAAACAATATGGGGATCTAGGTCCCGCTATTGGTTATGGACCGTAGAGGTGTCTCGGTCATGTCTACATAGTTCTCAAGCCCGAAGGGTCTGCACACTTAAGGTTTGGTGAAGTTTCGGTAGGATAGAGTTATGTATGGTGGTGACCAAAGGTTGTTCGGAGTCCCGGATGAGATCCCGGACGTCATGAGGAGCTCCGGAATGGTCTGGAGGTAAATATTGATATATAGGAAGTCCTATTTTGGTCGCTGAAAATGTTTTGGGCTCATCGGTAGTGTACCGGAAGTGCCGGTAGTGTACCGGGAGAACATCGGGAGGGGTATTTCGACCCAAGAGGCACTGTGGGAGAGTGAATACAAGACCTTAGTGGTCTGGTGGAAGTCCCACACAAAGCCCAAGTGGCTAGGGAGAAAAAGCCCAAGAGAAAAAGTGGAAAAAGGCAAAAATAGGGTGAATCCTAGTCCTACTAGGATTGGAGGTGGATTGCACAGAGTTTTTAGCCACGTGCTGCCTGTTCCTCCAGTGCATAGTTTCTCCTCTAGATCGGTTTTCTGCAGCGCATAGGCGAAGCCCTGCCGGAATAGCTCCACCACCATCGCTGGAGCGCCATCACGCTGCCGGAGAAATCTTCTTCCTCTCCGCTCCTTCTTGCTGGATCAAGATGACGGAGATCGTCATCAAGCTGTACGCGTGCTGAATGCGGAGGTGCCGTCCGTTCGGCGCTAGATCGGAAGGATCGTGATCAGGTTCGTGGGACGGATCGTGATCAAGTTCGCGGGATGGATCGTGATTGGATCGCAGGACGGATCGTGATTGGATCGCGGGACGCACGGCGATTTGGATCGCGAAGACGTTCGACTACACCAACCGCATTTCTTAACGCTTCCCGCTTAGCGATCTACAAGGGTACGTAGATCCACTCTCCCTCTCGTAGATGCTCATCACCATGGATAGATCTGCGTGTGTGCAGGAAATTTTTTGTTTCTCATGCAACGTTCCCCAACAACCCTAACAAAACTAACTCGATTACATGATAAATCTCATCCAACCCATCACCGCCCAGCAAGCCTGCGATGGGATTAGTCATGAGTGGTGGAGATCATCATGGAATTCGTGATGGAGGATGGTTGGTGATGATGATGGCGTCGATTTCCCCTCTTCGGAGGCCAAAATGGACTCTAGATCTGGTCTCCTGAGGAAGAACAGGAGGTGGCGGCGGCTCTGTATCATGAAACGCGACGAACTCTTCTCTCTGTTTTTTTCTCCGTGAATAGGGTTATATGGAGCTGGAGAGAAGGTTGGAGGAGCCACAAGGGCCCCACAAGCCCGCTAGGCATGGCCAGGGGGGTGGCCGCGCCGAGAAGGCTTGTGGCCTGCAGGTGGCCCCCCTCTGGTTGGTTCTCGCGCCACTATTTTTTATTAAATACAAAAATATTCTCCGTAAATTTTCAAGACGATTCGAGAACTTTTTTTCTGCACAAAAATAACACCAAAGCAATTCTGCTGAAACTAACATCAGTCTGGGTTAGTTCCATATATATCATGCAAATTAGAGTCCAAAACAAGGGCAAAAGAGTTCAGAAAAGTGGATATGATGGAGATGTGTCAACTCCCCCAAGCTTAACCCATTGCTTGTCCTCAAACAATTCAGTTAATAAACTCAAAGTGAGAAAGAAAAACTTTTACAAACTCTGTTTGATCTTGTTGTTGTAAATACGTCTAACTGATGTTCTTATTTTTAGCAAAGATGATGGACTAACCACGTTCACAATAACATTTATATCTCACATTTACTCATATCGATGACATAATCAACTAGCGAGCAATAATAATAACTCTCGGATGACAACACTTTTTCAAAACAATCATGATAGAATATGAAAAAATGGTATCTCACTAGCCCTTTCTGAGATCGCAAAACATAAATGCAGAGCACTTCTATAGAACAACGACTGACTATACATTGTAATTCACGGTGAAAGAGATCCAGTCATGCTCAAACTCAATATCAATTAATATCAAAGCATACAAAGGAAGGTGGTGCTCTCTAATTGGTGCCTTTTATAAGAAGATGATAACTCAACAATAAAGTAAATGGAAAGGCCCTTCATAGAAGGAAGCATTGATTTGCAGAGGTGCCAGAGCTCGAGTTTTGAAAACAGAGATAAGTAATGATTTTTGAGCAGTATGCTTTCATTGCTCACATAACGAACAAGAGGTTTTCAACATTTTCCATGCTAGATACATTATAGGCGGTTCCCAAACAGAATGATAAATTTTTTTACTCCCCCTCCACCAATCAGTCACACTCCACAGTGAGCCGAATCGACGCATACCGTCCATACAAACATAGTTCTTGGGGGGGGGGGGTTGTTTAATTAGATTTTTCTTTTATTTTGAGCATGGAACTGGGCATCCCGATTACCAGCCACTTTCTTGTGAATGATAGTGAATAAACACATATCATGAGAAGAACCCGCCTAGCATGGAAGATACTGATAGCCCCTAGTCGCCACATGAGCGATTTGGGCATACAAAACAGAGTGTCTATTTCTAGGTTTAGAGTTTGGCACATGGAAATTTATTTGGAACGGCAGGTAAATACCACATATAGGTAGGTATGGTGTATTCATATGAAACAACTTTGGGTATGAGGGATTGGATGCAGAAGCAGTATTCCTGCTTAGTACAGGTGAAGGCTAGCAAAAGACTGGGGAGCGACCAACTAGAGGGCGACACCGAGGAAATCCAAAGAATGGACCTCGGAGTGGTTCTATATTGAAGATGTCCCCCTATTCGAGCCAACCCGCATAAGCGTTCCTAAATACTCTGACGTCCTCCCAAAGAGCTCATCCCAGGAGGAAAGGGCCGAAGTGCAACGCTTAGCTGCACAGGTGCGAATGCTCGTCCACCACCGTCTGACCATGATCGACGTCATGGCCGTTGCCATCTCCCAGTGTGTGCAACCCCTCCAACAGAGGGTACACCCCCTATGGCAATACAACGGGACAAGCGACGCCACACGCTCCCGAAAGCAAGGTCCCGTCAACCTGACAGCGTTGGCCGCCGCACTTGCCAACCTATACAAAGGAGAGCAAGAAGACTTTGTTCGACGGTCAACCAAGGAAGGGTATTCATCCCACAATCCCATCGAATGGGTAAGCCTTTCTCTTTTAATCATGAAACAGTTCGGGGTTCCCATACCATACTCTATTTGATTGAGGCCTAGTGTGAACAGAAATGGAGGAGTTTCGTCGAGACAGTCAACTGTTCGGCTCCTCAACCCGAGAACCATTCACGTGACAATGATACGGGCTTCAACAAGGACCCGAATCTTTATTGGAAGAAGTAGTAGTAAATCAAAAAAATTCCTAAGTGTCACCAACATCTATCTAGGAGAAACCAGCAACGAGTGGGGAGAGATTGCATCTTCATACCTTTGAATATCGCTAAGCGGAAGCGTTACAAGAACGCGGTTGGTGGAGTCATACTCACAGCGATTCACATCGCGGTGGATTCCGATCTCAGCGCCGAACAACGATGCCTCCGCATTCAACACATGTGTAGCCCGATGACATCTCCTACCCCTTGATCCAACAAGGAGGAAGCAGAGGTTGAGGGAGAGCTCCGGCAGCACGATGGCGTGGTGACGGTGGAGCTACGTGAACTCCGGCAGGGCTTCGCCAAGCGCTACGGAGAACGAGGAAGAGGAAGGGTAGGGCTGCGCCGAGAGAGAGAGAGAAGTCGTGTCTGAAATCAGCCCAAACCCTTGCATATATAGGAGGAGGGAGAGGGATTGCTGCCTTGGCCCCTCCTACAAGGAGGAGAGGTTCAGCCGAACCTGGGGGAGAGTCCACCTCCCACAAGGGAGGTGGATCTCCTCTTTTAAAACCCTTTTCCCCTTTATCTCTTGATCCCAGCCGCATGGGCCTTTCTAGAAGGTCTTGGCCAGCCCAAGAAGGGCTGGCACAGCTCCTCTAAGGGCCCACAAAGTCTATGGTCGTCACACCTCTCAGTCACACGGAGTGACAAATCCCAGTCTCGATTCGTGCCAACCTAATAGACACTTTCGGAGATACCCGTAGTGCACCTTTATAGCCACCCAGTTATGTTGTGACATTTGGCACACCCAAAGCATTCCTACGGTATTCGGGAGTTGCACAATCCCATGGTCTAAGAAAACGATACTTGACATTGAAAAGCTTTAGCAAACGAACTACACGATCTTGTGCTATGCCTAGGATTGGGTCTTGTCCATCACATCATTCTCCTAATGATGTGATCCCGTTATCAACGACATCCAATGTCCATGGCAATGAAACAGTGACCATCTATTGATCAACGAGCTGGCCAACTAGAGGCTTACTAGGGACATGTTGTGGTCTATGTATTCACACATGTATTACGGTTTCCGGTTAACACAATTATAGCATGAACAATAGACAATTATCATGAACTAGGAAATACAATAATAACCATTTTATTATACCTCTAGGGCATATTTCCAACAGTCTCCCACTTGCACTAGAGTCAATAATCTAGTTACATTGTGATGAATCGAACACCCATAGCATTCTGGTGTTGATCATGTTTTGCTTGTGAGAGAGGTTTAGTCAACGGATCTGCGACATTCAGATCTGAATGCACTTTACAAATATCTATATCTCCCTCCTGAATGTAATCACGGATGGAGTTGCAGCGGCGCTTGATGTGTCTTGTCTTCTTGTGAAACCTGGGCTCCTTCGAAGGGCAATAGCTCCAGTGTTGTCACAGAATAGAGTCATCGGGCGCGACGCGCTTGGAATTACTCCTAGGTCGGTGATGAACTCCTTCATCCAGAGTCCTTCCTTTGCTGCTTCCAAAGCAGCTATGTACTCCGCTTCACATGTAGATGCCGCCACGACGCTTTGCTTGCTGCTGCACCAGCTGACTGCCCCTCCGTTCAAAATATACATGTGTCCAGTTTGCGACTTGGAGTCGTCCGAGTCTATGTCGAAGCTAGCATCGACGCAACCCTTTATGACGAGCTCTTCGGCACCTCCATATACGAGTAACATGTCCTTTGTCCTTTTCAGGTACTTCAGGATATTCTTGACCGCTGTCTAGTGTTTCACTCCACGATCACTTTGGTAGTTCCCCACCAAACTTGTGGCAAGGTTCACATCAGGTCTGGTACACAGCATGGCATACATAATAGAGCCTATGGCTGAAGCATAGGGGATGACAATCATCTCTTCTCTATCCTTTGCCGTGGTCGGGCATTGAGTCGTACTCAATCTCACACCTTGTAACACAGGCAAGAACCCCTTCTTGGACTGATCCATATTGAACTTCTTCAATATCTTTTGAAGGTATGTGCTTTGTGAAAGACCTATGAGGCGTCTCGATCTATCTCTATAGATCTTAATACAGCTTCTCCAAGGTCCTTCATTGAGAAACACTTATTCAAGTAGGCATTTACACTTTCCAAGAGTTCTATATCATTTCCCATTATCAGTATGTCATCCACATATAATACGAGAAATGCTACAGAGCTCCCACTCACTTTCTTGTAAATACAGGGTTCTCCATAAACCTATACAAATCCAAACGCTTTAATCACTTCATTAAAGCGAATGTTCCAACTCCGAGATGCTTGCACCAGCCCATAGATGGAGCGTTGGAGCTTGCATACCTTGTTAGCATCTTTAGGATCGACAAAACCTTCCGGTTGCATCATATACAGTTCTTCCTTGAGGAAGCCATTAAAGAATGCCGTTTTGACGTCCATTTTCCAGATTTCATAATCATAAAATGCGGCAATTGCTAACATGATTCGGACAGATTTCAACATTGTTACGGGTGAGAAAGTCTCATCGTAGTCAACTCCTTGAACTTCTCGATAACCCTTAGCGACAAGCCGAGCCTTATAGACGGTCACATTACCACCCGCGTCAGTCTTCTTCTTAAAGATCCATTTATTTTTAACGGCTCGCTTATCATCAGTAAAGTCCACCAAAGTCCACACTATACATGGATCCTATCTCGGATTTCATGGCTTCAAGCCATTTGTTGGGATCCGGGCCCGCCATCGCTTCTTCATAGTTCGAAGGTTCACCGTTATCTAACAACATGATCTCTAGGACAGGGTTGCCGTACCACTCTGGTGCGGAACGTGTTCTAGTGGACCTTCGACGTTCAATAGCAACTTGATATAAAGTTTCATGATCATCATCATTAACTACCTCTCTAGCCGGTGTAGGCTCCACAGAAACAACTTCCTGTGCTGCACTACTCTCCGGTTCGAGTGGAGGTACAATTACCTCATCAAGTTCTATTTTCCTCCCACTTACTTCTTTTGAGAGAAACTCTTTCTCGAGAAAGGACCCATCCTTGGCAACAAAGACTTTGCCCTCAGATCGTAGGTAGAAGGTATACCCAATAGTCTCTTTGGGATATCCTATGAAGACGCACTTTTCCTCTTTGGGTTCGAGATTCTCAGGTTGAAGTTTCTTCACATAAGCATCGCATCCCCAAACTTTTAGAAACGACAACCCATTTAATGTCATCTCAACGGATTTTGACGGTGCCCTATTTAAAGTGAATGCGGCAGTCTCTAATGCATATCCCCAAAACGATAGCGGTAAGTCGGTAAGAGACATCATAGATCGTACCATATCTAATAGAGTGCGATTACGACATTCAGACACACCATTTCGCTGAGGTGTGCCAGGCGGCGTGAGTTGTGGAACAATTCCACATTTCCTAAGGTGCGTGCCAAACTCGTGACTTAAATATTCTCCGCCATGATTAGATCGTAGGCACGTTATTTTCCTGTCACATTGATTCTCTACCTCACTCTGAAATTCCTTGAACCTTTCAAAAGTTTCAGACTTATGTTTCATCAAGTAGACATACCCATATCTACTCAAGTCATCAGTGAGGGTGAGAACATAACGGTAGCCACCACGAGCATCGACACTCATTGGACCGCATACATCAGTATGTATTATTTCCAACAAGTCAGTTGCTCGCTCCATTGTTTCGGAGAACGGAGTCTTGGTCATCTTGCCCATGAGGCATGGTTCGCACGTGTCAAATGATTCAAAATCAAGAGACTCCAAAAGTCCATCAGTATGGAGCTTCTTCATGCGTTTGACACCAATATGACCAAGGCGGTAGTGCCACATGTAAGTGGGGCTATCCCAACCTTACACTTTTTGGTACTCACACTATGGACATGTGTAACATCACGTTCAAGATTCATCGAAAATAAACCATTGACCAGTAGGGCATGACCATAAAACATTTCTCTCATATAAATAGACCAACCATCATTCTCAGATTTAAATGAGTAGCCATCTCGCATTAAGCAAGATGTAGATACAATGTTCATACTCAAAGCTGGTACTAAATAACAATTATTAAGGTTTAACACTAATCCCGAAGGTAGATGTAGAGGTAGCGTGCCGACGGCGATCACATCGACCTTGGACCATTCCCGACGCGCATCAACACCTCGTCCTTTGCCAGCCTCCGCTTATTCCGCAGCTCCTGCTTGGAGTTACAAATGTGAGCAACTGCATCGGTATCAAATACCTAGGAGCTACTATGAGCGCTGGTTAGGTACACATCAATAACAAGTATATCACATATACCTTTAACGTTGCCGTCCTTCTTGTCCACTAAGTACTTGGGGCAGTTCCGCTTCCAGTGACCGGTACCCTTGCAATAAAAACACTCAGTCTCAGGCTTGGGTCCATTCTTGTTCTTCTTCTTCCCGGCAACTTGCTTACCGGGCGCGGCAACAGCTTTGCCGTCCTTCTTGAAGTTCTTCTTACCCTTGCCTTTATTGAAACTAGTGGTCTTATTCACCATTAACACTTGATGCTCCTTTTTGATCTCGACCTCTGCTGATTTCAGCATCGAGTACAACTCAGGAATGGACTTCTCCATCCCTTGCATGTTGTAGTTCATCACATAGCTCTTGTAGATAGGTGGAAGCAACTGGAGGATTCTATCAATGACCGAGTCATCCGGGAGATTAACTCCCAGCTGAGTCAAGCGGTTGTGTAGCCCAGACATCTTCAGGATGTGCTCACTGACAAAACTATTCTCCTCCATCTTATAGCTGAAGAACTTGTCGGAGACGTCATATCTCTCGACCCGGGCATGAGCTTGGAAAACCAGTTTCAGCTCTTGGAACATCTCATATGCTCCGTGTTGCTCAAAACGCTTTTGGAGCCCCGGTTCTAAACTGTAAAGCATGCCGCACTGAACAAGGGAGTAATCATTGCAGCGAGAATGCCAAGCGTTCGCAACGTCTTGCTCTGTTAGGAGAAGGGGTGGGTCACCTAGTGGTGCATCAAGGACATACAATTTCTTGGAAGCTATGAGGATGATCCTCAAGACACGGACCCAGTCTGCCTAGTTGCTTCCATCATCTTTCAGCTTGGTTTTCTCTAGGAACGCGTTGAAGTTTAGGGTGACATTCGCGTTGGCCATTGGATCTACAATATAGATTGTAACGACAATTTTAGACTAAGTTCATGATAATTAAGTTCACATAATCAAATTATTTAATGAACTCACACTTAGATAGACATCTCTCTAGTCATCCAAGTGACACATGATCCATGTCAACTAGCCCGTGTCCGATCGTCACGTGAGACGGATTAGTCATCCATGGTGAACATCTCCATGTTGATCGTATCTTCTATACGACTCATTTTCGACCTTTCGGTCTTCTGTGTTCCGAGGCCATGTCTGTACATGCTAGGCTCGTCAAGTCAACCTAAGTGTATCGCGTGTGTAAATCTGGCTTACACCCGTTGTATGCGAACGTTAGAACCTATCACGCCCGATCATCACGTGGTGCTTCGGAACAATGATCCTTAGCAATGGTGCACAGTTAGGGTGAACACTTTCCTTCAAATTTTATTGAGAGATCATCTTATTTACTATCGCCGTTCTAAGCAAATAAGATGTAAACATGATAAACATCACATGCAATCAATATAGTGACATGATATGGCCAATATCATCTTGCTCCTTTGATCTCCATCTTTGGGGCACCTTGATCATCACTGTCACCGGCATGACACCATGATCTCCATCATCATGATCTCCATCATCGTGTCTTCATGAAGTTGTCTCGCCAACTATTACTTGTACTACTATAGCTAATGTTTAGCAATAAAGTAAAGTAATTAGATGGCGTCTATGATTGACACGCAGGTCATACAATAAAATAAGACAACTCCTATGGCTCCTGCTTGTTGCCATACTCATCGACATGCAAGTCGTGAATCCTATTACAAGAACATGATCAATCTCATACATCACAATGCATCACATCACATCCTTTGGCCATATCAGATCACAAGGCATATGCTGCAAAAACAAGTTAGACGTCCTCTAATTTGTAGTTGCAAGTTTTTACGTGGCTGCTATAGGTTTCTAGCAAGAACGTTTCTTACCTACGCCAAAAGCACAACATGATATGCCAATTGCTATTTACCCTTCATAAGGACCCTTTTCATCGAATCCAATCCGACTAAGGTGGGAGAGACAGACACCCGCTAGCCACCTTATGCAACAAGTGCATGTTAGGCGGTGGAACTAGTCTCACGTAAGCGTACGTGTAAAGTCGGTCCGGGCCGCTTCATCCCACAATACCGCCGAATCAAGATAAGACTAGTAGTGCTAAGCATATTAACAAAATCGACGTCCACAACAACTTGTGTTCTACTCGTGCATAGATTCTACGCATAGACCTAGCTCATGATGCCACTGTTGGAAGACGTAGTAGTAAATCAAAAAATTTCCTACGTGTCACCAAGATCTATCTAGGAGAAACCAGCAACAAGTGGGGAGAGATTGCATCTTCATACCTTTGAAGTTCGCTAAGTGGAAGTGTTACAAGAACGCGGTTGGTGGAGTCGTACTCGCAGCGATTCAGATTGCGGTGGATTCCGATCTTAGCGCCGAACAACGGCGCCTCCGTGTTCAACACACATGCAGCCCGATGACGTCTCCTACGCCTTGATCCAGCAAGGAGGAAGGAGAGGTTGAGGGAGAGCTCCGGCAGCATGATGGCATGGTGACGGTGGAGCTCCGTGAACTCCGGCAAGGCTTTGCCAAGCGCTACGGAGTACGAGGAAGAGGAAGGGTAGGGCTGCGCCGAGAGAGAGAGAAGTCGTGTCTCAAATCAGCCCAAACCCTTGCATATATATAGGAGGAGGGAGAGGAGGTCTGCCTTGGCCCCTCCTCCAAGGAGGAGAGGTTCGGCCGAACCAGGGGGAGAGTCCACCTCCCACAAGGGAGGTGGATCTCCTCTTTTAAAACCCTTTTGCCCTTTATCTCTTGATCCCAGCTGCATGGGCCTTTCTAGAAGGTCTTGGCCAGCCCAAGAAGGGCTGGCACAGCTCCTCTAAGGGCCCACAAAGTCTATGGTCGTCACACCCCTCCCGGGGGTCCTCCGGCACCCTCCCGGCACTCCCGGTACACTACCGATGAGCCCGAAAACTTTCCGGTGACCAAAACTGGACTTCATATATATCAATCTTTACCTCTGGACCATTTCGGAACTCCTCGTGATGTCCGGGATCTCATTCGGGACTCCGAACAACCTTCGGTAATCACGTATCGAATTCCCTATAACCCTAGCATCATCGAACTTTAAGTGTGTAGACCCTACGGGTTCGGGAGACATGTAGACATGACCGAGACACCTCTCCAGTCAATAACCAACAGCGGGATCTGGATACCCATGTTGGCTCCCACATGCTCCACGATCATTTCTTCGGATGAACCACGATGTCGGGGATTCAATCAATCCCGCATACAATTCTCTTTGTCTATCGATATGATGCTTGCCCGAGATTCGATCATCGGTATATCTATACCTTGTTCAATCTCGTTACCGGCAAGTCTCTTTACTCATTCCGTAATACATCATCCCGTGACTAAATCCTTGGTCACATTGAGCTCATTATGATGATGTCTTACCGAGTGGGCCCAGAGATACCTCTCCGTCACACGGAGTGACAAATCCCAGTCTCGATTCGTGCCAACCCAACAGACACTTTCGGAGATACCCGTAGTGCACCTTTATAGCCACCCAGTTACGTTGTGACATTTGGCACACCCAAAGCATTCCTACCGTATTCGGGAGTTGCACAATCTCATGGTTTACCGTATTTGGAAACGATACTTGACATTGAAAAGCTTTAGCAAACGAACTACACGATCTTGTGCTATGCTTAGGATTGGGTCTTGTCCATCACATCATTCTCCTAATGATGTGATCCCATTATCAACGACATCCAATGTCCATGGCCATGAAACCGTGACCATCTATTGATCAATGAGCTAGCCAACTAGAGGCTTACTAGGGACATGTTGTGGTCTATGTATTCACACATGTATTACGGTTTTCGGTTAACACAATTATAGCATGAACAATAGACAATTATCATGAACTAGGAAATACAATAATAAGCATTTTATTATTGCCTCTAGGGCATATTTCCAACAATCTTCTCCTTGATTTTGAAAATGGAGTCTATTTTCAGGACAGCATCGTCCAGACACCGGTGGCTATCATATTTGATTACCCCGAGTCATTCTCCATCATTGCTGTGGGCAAGAAGTAAAGCTCCACCTGCAAGAGGCCAGCCACAAAGAGCGCCCCGGACGTGCCGGTCCCGGCCCCCATGTGCCGCCAATCCACACGCCATACGCCGGCAGCCAAAGCTGTGGCCGAATCAGAGGCCAACCAGGACCCTACGAAGGAGCCGAACATGGGGACGAATCCACCTGCCTGC
Source organism: Hordeum marinum (assembly GCA_022496015.1). Taxonomy (NCBI): domain Eukaryota; kingdom Viridiplantae; phylum Streptophyta; class Magnoliopsida; order Poales; family Poaceae; genus Hordeum; species Hordeum marinum. The sequence continues at coordinate 435,358,468 of CM039673.1, read as the reverse complement.
CCATCCCGAAGGTACATTGTTCGGTTATGTTCTTATGGTTGTAACCAGTAGGGTCTTATAGAAGTTTGTTTTATTGAAATACTTAGGCGAAACACCCAATCTTCTCCTACCGAAGGGGTTACTCGGGTGTCCGGAGATGCCCGAAGCTCCCGAGCCATGACCCATACGACTTCTGCTATAGAAGCCCCCATGGCGAATCCGGCACCCACCGAATCTGGTGATGGAGTATCCGTCACCAAATCAGTTGTGGAGAGTGCCATGCATCATCGGCACCGCTGGGAGGCCATGCTGCACCCAATTTTCTCCGACCAAGAGTTTGACGCCCTACACTCGGCAGATGTACACCTCGGGGCCGCCCGAGTTGGATTCAACGAAGCTATGAATTTGATAACAACCAACATACATGTAATTAATCGGATTTTATAGAATCTGAATATTTGTGTAAGCCTAGTAGCCCCCGAGCCTTAATTTGTTTTAGAACAAATGAAATAAGGATCTCTGCACTGTTTGACTGCTAGTGTAGGCCTCAAAGCAACAATCTGAACAATTAGCCAAGGAGCTCAAGGAGAGCCGTATGGAAGTACAAGCCATGAAAGCTGAACTAGCACAAGTAAAGAGCTTCATGCGAGAGGCCCACGGTGAGTATGCATTTACTGCTAATCTTTTTTATATCATCGCGCCTGACATACGGATTCCTTGTAGCAGCCGAATCAATAGGACATATGGAAAGGCAGTTGGAAGAAGCCCGAGATTCTCACAGGTATGCGGAGTCCCATCATCAGGCTGGCTGCCTTGTTATACAAAAACTGGCCGAAGAAATAAAGAGTTTAAAGATTCAATTGGCCCAAGCTCAAGAAGAGAATCGAAAGCTTCAGTGGGGCGTATTCGGTAAGTAAGATTCCACTATCAGCAAATATTTCTAATGTAGGGAATGATAGTAACCGCGCTATTATTTTATGTGCAGGCCTCCTGTCCGCGCATACTGAAGAGGAGATCGAATCATACCAAGGCACCTGCTGAAGGAGCTGACCTCTCTCCATAAGCGCATGTAAAAAGCAATGAAATAGATGGTGAAGGCACAATGGCCCACGGAACAGCCATCTGAAGGGCTAGCCACACTTCTGGATCGATTAAAGGTGCTCGAAATAGGTTCGAGCTTTGGAAGACTTTGGCTTGCCGTGAGGGAGCACGAGAGGCGTGGGCAATGGTCAAAACCCGCTTCACTGGACTTAACCCCGAGCATATGGCGCGGGTTGGTCCCGTGGGATCGGATGGAAGAGAAGTGCCACTCCACTTGGTATATGACCAGGTGATGCCAGCCGCCTGTCTTTTGCAAGCAGACCGCCCCCTTAACACAATAATTGATAATCTTGATTAGCAGCCGCACATGTAATTCATATGTACATGTGTATACACAATCCATGTTGTAAACTTTGTCTTAACCATCCATCGGCTTCTCCCTCCCGTGTGAAGAGCTCGGGAGTGTTCCTCCTTATTATTCCCTCGCAAAAGAGCGAACTGTATTCGGGGAACCAAGCAGTCCGGCAATGTGGTGCGAACAGACAGAAAGCACACAGAAAGATATGTTATATTACGACATAGCATAAGAAACATCTTCCGATGAAAATAGTACCTCTATCGATACCTTTCGTCGGGGCTCAACGAAGAGCATAGATAGAATTCCGCATACTTGTAGTATGCAGCTAAGTGTCCTTTGGGAAGAAAAGACCCAAACAATGGTAATAGCGACCAGAGCTATATAAGGTGTTTCCGTCATAGCCGAACAATTGTCTAAATAAGATAGCTAGGTTTCGACTTCCCCCGTCTGAGGTCGGTGTCTGGATGACCCGGTCGTAACAATCGCAGAGGTGCTCCCTTTACTCTCTAGCCGAACAATTAGGAACATAGAGAGTAATCACAGGAGCGAGGCAGCCCAGCTCGGCAAAGTCTTAGTTCGAATTGATGCATATGATGGATAGAACATGACAAAAGAAACATGCGCTACCGGTAAGTATGAGCAAATAAAAGTTTGACTATTAGAAGAAGCCCCCACGTGCTGTGTTCGGATTTAGCACTTTATGGTGTATGCTGATTATCTATAGTACAAGATATGTTCAGTCGAACATAGGGTAAGAAAAGACATTGGCCCTATCAGAAAACAAAGTGGGAAGGGAAAAGGCAAAAAAACAAAAAAAGGAAAAAAGGAAAAAAATTGGGGGAGTTTAGACAACACCGGTTTATATGTAGAAGTGCCAAAGACGAGCTGCGTTCCATGGGTTTGGCTCAAGGCGATTATCGGATGGACTCCGCAAATGATCGGCCCCTCCTGCGAGCACTTTGTCGATGATGAAAGGACCCTCCCATTTGGGGTTGAGCTTGTGCTTCTGTTTCTCCGAGAGTCATAGGACAAGTTCTCCTATGTTGTATGCTTTTTCCCTGACCTCCCTACTTTGGTACCGCCGAGCTTGCTGTTGATAAAGAGTGGATCGAGCTAGAGCTATGTCCCCCTCCCCCTGCAAGGCGTGTAAGTCATCCTACCGATCCAACTCGGCCTCCTTTTCTTTGTACATGTGCACTCTGGGTGCATCGTGGATAATATCGCACGGGAGAACTGCCACTGCCCCATAGAGCATAAAAAACGGTGTGTAACCCATTGATCTGTTCGGGGTGGTGCATAGGCCCCATAGAACGCAGTCAAGTTCCTCCACCCAAGGACAGCCAGACTCGTGAACAGATGAGACCAAACGTGGCTTGATGCCTCCCATAATGAGACCATTTACTCGCTCGACCTGTCCATTGGTCTACGGATGTTAGACCGATGCATAATCGAGCTTTATGCCCATTTTTACGCACCAGTCCTTGACCTCTTGGGCCGTGAAGTTGGATCTATTATCCGTTATTATACTATGCAGGACACCATAACAGTGTACTACACTGGATATAATGTCAATCACTGGTCCAGATTTAGCCGATTTAACATGCTTTGCTTCTATCCATTTGGTGAACTTGTCAACCATGACCAGTAGGTATTTATTTTTCTTGGTTCCCCCTTTAAGGGGTCCGATCATGTCCAGCCACCAGACCGCAAAAGTCCAGGTGACCGGAATAGTTCGAAGAGCTGTTGGGGGCATGTGACTTTGATTTGCGAAGAGTTGACACCCAATGCAATGTTGAACAAGTGACTGGTCGTCCATCGGAGCTGTAGGCCAAAAGAAGTCGGCTCGGAAGGCTATGCTGACAAGGGATCTTGCCGCACGTGATGCTCGCCCATGCCTGCATGGGTTTTGGCAACGAGCTCCCATCCTTCTTCCTCGGATATACACCTATGTAATACTCCGGTCGTTCTTTTCTTGTATAACTCACCCTCATGTACTTTGTAGGCCTTGGATCGCCGAACTATGCGCCATGGCTCAGTTTGATCGTCGGGGAGTTCCTTGTGAAGAAGGTACGCAAGGAAGGGCTCCGTCCATGGCGCAATTACTTTCATTGCCTCATGAGACGACGGCGTCTCATTCATTATGGATCCGCCGATAATGCCATCATCTGGCGCATTTATAGGGGGAACAACTTCGTCCGCCGTATTCGGACCGATTCCATTGTCGTCGTCCTGCCACACTACGGAGGGCTTGAAGAGCTGCTCCAGGAAGGTGTTCCTCGAGACGGGATCACGCTTGGCTCCCATATGGGCCAGTATATCGGTGGCTTGGTTGTTGTCTCGAGCAATGTAATGGAATTCCAACCCCTCGAACCGAGCAGATATCTTGAGGACGGGTTTTATATGCCGCCATCTTCGGATTTTTTGCGTTGAACTCGCTGCTAATTTGGGATATGGCCAAGTTTGAGTCTCCCGATACCTCTAACCGTCGCATGCCCATTGACACCGCCATATGAAGACCATGAAAAAGAGCTTCATAATCGACGACATTGTTGGAGGCGGCATACATGATTTGCAACACGTATATCACGTTGTCGCGTTTGAGGGGTGTGAGAATGACTCCAACCCCCAGACCAGCGAAGGTCTTGGATCCATCAAAGTACATTGTCCAATGGGAGTATGCACTATACTCCTTGGAGAGCTCGGCCTCTATCCACTCAGCCAGGAAATCCGCTAGTACCTCAGATTTAGTGGCGGATCTTCCACAGTCAATGGTTAATGCAACTTGGTCGGAGGGGCACCTATCATTGCCAATTGAACAACCTGCCTCGGAGTTGTATCCGGTGATCCAATATGCCGATGATACATTGCTCATCCTCCTTGCAAATATTTCAGAAATTAGGGTTATTAAACAACTGCTCGATGCCTATGCTAATATTACGGGGCTCAAGATAAACTACTCCAAATCACAACTAATGCCTATGAATATTAGCCAAGAAGCAGCTCATGAATTGGCTTCATTACTTGGATGCCAGGTGGGATTGATGCCTTTCACTTACCTTGGAGTTCTGATGGGCACTGCAAGACCATCGGTGGGGGATCTGATGCCGCTTGTCGATAGGATTGAACTTAGACTAACAAGCACGGTTATCTGGCTTTCATACGGGGAGAGGGTGCTATTCATCAACTCAGCTTTATCATCACTCCTAGCGTTTGCTATGTGCGTGTTGAGGTTGCCCATGAAAATCATTGACATATTTGATAGAGCGTGCAGTCATTGTCTATGGAGGAAAGTGGTGGATAGAGACGCAAAAACACACTCCCTGGCAGCATGGGAACTAGTGTGCAAACCGAAGGATAAAGGGGGCCTTGGTGTCATAAACCTGAAACTACAGAACAAGGCTCTGTATTGAAATTTCTTCATAAATTCTACCATAAGGTGGACGCTCCATGGGTAATGTTGGTCTGGAACGCATACTACGATACAACACCCCCACATGCAATGCCGGATTTTTGATCATTCTGGTGGAGGGATATCATGTCCCTTTCTGACATCTTTAGAGATGTTACAACCTGCATCCCTAACTTAGGTGATACAGTCTTACTTTGGAAGGACTAGTGGCACAACGATAATGTCTTAGCAAATTCACATTAACACCTACTCTCCTATGCAACCAATGAGGATGTGTCTCTGGCCTAGTTCGTGATGGATGCAGACCCGGCCTCCCACTTCCACCTACCATTATCACGTGAAGCACGGTTGGAATTGGAAGATCTAATGATCACAATCAGCATGATGACCTTAGACCCCTTGAAGGCTGATGAATGGATATACTATTGGGGAGAGGTGCACTTAGAGCCAAAAAGTTTCTATCGATACCTATTCAGACATGAACATGCTCCATCCTACATAACAACCATATCGTAAACAAAATGCATTCTTAGACACAAAGTGTTTGCCTGGCTATAGAGAATGGATACACTAAACACATGAGACTTACTGGTGAGAAGACACTTCAATATAGGTGAAGGTCACTCTTGGTTGTTGTGTGATGGAGATCTGCTGGAAACTGACGACCACCTTTTCTACCAATTCCCCTTTGCAACTGCCTGCTGGGGGAAACTTGCCATCAGTTGGGATACGTCTATGGACATGCAGGCACGATTAGATGTGATGGAAAGAAGATGGTCTAAACCCCCGTTTAAGGAAATACGCATATTGGTCGCGTGGAATATCTAGAAACAACGCAACCGGAAGATCTTTGATGGCGAGATGGTAACGCAACAGGAGTGATTTTGGATGCTAAAGACAGACTTGGAAATCTTGCGTTTCAGACTTAAAGATGTTGATTCTGCCTTCCTGGGTAGATTGCTACCAACTATCCAGTCATAAAAATTTGCCCATGTGTAACTCCCCGAGCTTAGCCTAGTTCAGCTTCAGCTTTCTAGTTTGCCTACTCTACATGGCCATGTAAAACCATTTGTATCTGTCCTATTTTAATATAGCAACAGTAGGAGCCTCTCCTGCTATTTTAACCTGTCAAAAAAAGTACCTGAGATTTAATGGCACATCGTGGCTTGTAGGTTATTTCAAAGGGAAGGAGCTCAATGGCCCATTTGGCTATGCGGCCGGTCGCGTGCCTGTTGTTGATTGTATCATTCAGGGGGACTTCCGATGCCACTGTCGCCGGACACTCCTAGAAGTTATGTCTAAGTTTCCTCGACGCCATGAATACTGTATAAGCTATTTTTTTGATAATGTGGGTATTTATACTTGCATTGCGTTAGCACCTATGACACATAATATACCAGTTTTTGAGTCCGGATTTTATGTCCCTCCTCATCTCGTTCAACGACGAGCACTGCACTGACGACTTTGTTTGTGGCCGATATGTATAACAACATGGGCTCACCGACGCCTCGTGTCATGAGTATGGGGTTGGTTGCTAGTAGTGTTTTGATTTCTTCTAACGCAGCTACTGCCTCATCGGTCCATTCGAAATTGTTGGTCTATTTCAGCAGCTTATAGATAAACAGAGCCTTTTCTCCGAGGAGGGAGATAAAGCGGCTTAATGCCGCTACACACCCGGCTAGCCTCTGGACGTGCTTCAGCTCTATGGGGATTGCAAGTTCTGATAGAGCACGATTTTAGCTGGATTTGCCTCTATTCCTCTATGGGAGACAATGAATCCAAGTAGCTTACCAGAGGGAACTCTGAATACACATTTTTCCGGATTGAGCCATATATGACATTTGCGTGGACTAGCGAAAGTTTGGCGTAAGTTGTCGATCAACTGGCCGATGTGTTTAGTTTTGATTACCACATCATCTACGTATGCCTCGAAAGTCTTACCAACCTGTGTCGCGAGGCAGGTTTCGATCATGCGCTCGTATGTGGCCCCAACGTTTTTTAGCACGAAGGGCATCGTGTTGAAGCAAATGGCCTGTAAGGGGTAATGAATGCCATAGCCGCTTGATCGTATTCCTTCATTTTAATTTGATGGTATCCGGCTTAAGCATCGAGGAAACACAACAAATCGTGTCCGGCGGTGGCATCGATGATCTGGTCTATGCGTGGTAAGGGGAAAGGGTCCGTGGGGCATGCTTTCTTGAGGTCTTTGAAATCGACACACAGCCTCCAAAATTTATCTTTCTTAGGTACCATCACGAGGTTTGCTAGCCACTCGGGGTGTTTAATATCCCGAATAAATCCGGCCTTGAGCAGTTTTTCTAATTCTTCACCCATGGCTTGTCGTTTGGGCTTGGAGAAGCGCCACAGAGTCTATTTCACAGGCTTAAAGCCTGGAATAATGTTTAAGCTGTGTTTGGCGAGCCACCATGGGATTCCAGGCATATCAGAAGGATTCCAAGTGAAAATGTCCCAATTCCCACGGAGGAAATTCCGCAATGCTTTGTCCATGAGGTGATCAAGCTGGGCTCCGATGGACGCTGTCTTATTGGGGTCCGTTTGATGCACTTTAAATTTAATGGTTTCCTCTGCGGGTTTAAAGGACGTGGACTTGGGCCTTTTGCTAAGGATCACATCGTCCCTGCTAACTGTCGACCGTAGAGCTTTAACTCTTTGGCGGCGAAAGTTTCTACTAATGCCTCGAGGGCGAGCGCTGCCGTTTTGTTTTCGGCTCGAAGGGCTCCGTTCGGATCATTGGCGATCATGATCACTCCATTTGGACCTGGCATTTTGAGTTTCATGTACCCGTAATGGGGTATAGCGTAGAACTTTGTAAAGGCGTCGCGTCCCAATAGGGCGTCATACCCACTTGGGAAGGGGCGATGTGGAAGAGAAGTTCTTCGGATCGGTAGTTTTCGGGCGTGCTGAACACGATGTCCAGGATGATACCTCCGGAACAACATGCCTCATTCCTTGGATAATTCCCCGGAAGGTTGTGTTGCTATGTTCGATGCGGGATAGGTCGAACTATGTTTTCCAAGAGTGGCTTCATATATGAGGTTAAGACCACTGCCGCCGTCCATTAGCACTTTATGTAGTGTGTATCCATGAATGATGGGATTCAAGACTAGAGGGGCTCGTGAATGACTAAGAAGGATGGGCGGCTGGTCAGTCCCCGAAAGTAATCAGTATGTCCACCCATGCACTAGTACCTGCCATGTTGTAGATTTGCTTGTGCTCCCTAAGAGCTCTTTTACGCCTGTTCCTCGAGGGGAAGATCTCATAGACCGTCAGGACTTCGGCATTAAATCTAGGCAGCAAAGGAGAGCGCCTACTCGACGGAGGTGTGTCGAGGATGGCCTCGTCAGCTTTTGCGACTTGCCTGATGACCCAGCAAGCTCAAAGGCTTTGTGTTGGGTTCGTGTTTAGCAACATGGAATGTATGGGGCAAGGTTAATCCAAGAGTCCGTCGACGATAGTGCCGGTCCCTGAAAGGGGCTTGTTTCTTTTTTCAACGGCTTCATACCTGGCTGGCTGGTTTGGAGGTGTCCTGTTTTCTGAGATCCTCTAGGGTGTTCGATGAAAATTGGTTCCAAGAACTACCACTCGGATTGCCAGACACTCCATGTAACAGTACTTTTGTACCAATTGGGATAACTCCAAAAAGTCGTTTGTGCGTCGGGGGGCTAGGGCATCAAGAATCCCTTCATCACGGCAATTGTGAATGAAAATTATCGTTACATCTTTGTCACTAAGACCTTTTACTCTGCTCCTAGCGAGTAGGAGTCTTGCCCAAAAGTGGTGGACTGATTCTTCGTGTAGTTGCTTGATATCTCGAAAGTCCGAAGACACGGGCTTTAATGCAGTACTTGGATCATTGTTTTGGGTGGTGGGTGGGAAAAAATTGGTTCCCTATCGCAACGACTGTTCGGGACTGCGGTTTCTAAACCGTGCGAAGGATTTCGGACCGATGACGGTCCAGCTTTAGAGTGATACCCCGCCTCTGATTTACCGATAGGGTCTTGGAGATCCAGGACCGAAGTATAGACGGTTTTTAATTCCGGCTGTTGGGGCAGTATCCGCAGCCGGGCACTCGATGGTAGCGACAAGGTGGGTGACCGGAGGGACATGAATCTCCCTATCAATGCCTCTGATTCTGATCTGCATAGATCGGACCTTGGTCATCCGATATACGCATAGCTTCAATCCGATAGAACAACTCATTTAAGAATGAGGGGATGGCAGGGTGCATGTCGCTGATACGAGTGGATTCGTCAAGTGGTGTGATGGTTCGAGAGTTACACCGAAGCGGATCTGTGTTCCGTTCCACCATGGGCTCTGATGTCTTGGACGTCAAAGCATCCGTACTAACAGGTTTTTCTTCGAAGGTTGAAGTTTCCATTTAAACCTTGCGATTTAGCCATGAAGGCCGCTTGGGCTGGCCCGTGACAAGATGTCGTTGCCAATGAAACTCTGATTGGGGCGAGAGTTCCCTCGATGCAGATTTCGCTATTTGTGACGAGGTGAGCCTTCGATTCCTTCGGCTCTCACAGAGGAACTCTCAATGAAAGCACCAATGTCGGTGTCAAAACCGGCGGATCTCGGGTAGGGGGTCCCGAACTGTGAGACTATGATCAACGGTAAGATGAGACAAAGGGGACACAAGTTTACCCAGGTTCAGTACCTCCTACGGAGGTAATACCCTACGTCCTACTTGATTGTATTGATGGTGTAAGGGGTTACAGAGTTGATCTATCTCGAGATCATATAGCTAACCCTGGATGAGTCATTCTGCGTATACCCCCGACACCTCCGGCTTATATAGTCGTCGGGGGTGTCCTTGGTTTACACATGGTCGGTTACATGCCGAAGAGATAAACATGCCTAACTACAGCTAATAACTTGGAGAATACTTCATGGCTCCTCGAAGCTTCCATCTGGCATAGGTGGTCCTGAACATCCGATGTCTGCATTGCGGCCCATACAGTCTGGCCCATAACAATAGGTCGTCTATCCGAGGACCCCCTAATTCAAGACTCCCTCACCCCCTGGTCGCGCCTAGCAGGCTTGTCGCCTCCTGGAAGGTCTCCTAACCCTAATTCTTGGCCAATAAATACGCAAATATTCCCCCAACATTAGAAAGAGCCACGAAAATACTTTTCTGCCGATGGAAGCCTGTGTTCCTGAGAGATCCAATCTTGGAGCCTTTTCTAATAATCTGCCGGAGGGGGTTTCGATCACAAAGGGCATCTACATCAACTCCATTGCCCCTCCGATGATGCGTGAGTAGTCCACCACAGACCTACGGGTCCTTAGCTAGTAGCTAGATCGCTTCTTCTCTCTCTTTGATCTTCAATACCATGTTCTTCATGATCTTCATGGGGATCTATCCGATGTAATCTTGTCGTGTCTTTGTCAAGATCCGATAAATTGTGAGTTTATGTTCTGATTATCCATCAATCTTATTTGAATCCCCTCTAATTTCTTATATGCATAATTTCATATTCTTGCAAGTCTCTTCGAGTTATTGGTTTGGTTTGACCTACTAGATTGGTAATTCTTGCAATGCGGGAAGTGCTTGGTTTTGGGTTCAATCTTGCGGTGTCCTCACCCAGTGACAAAGTAGGGGTAGAGAGGCATGTATTGTATTGTTTCCATCAAGGTTATCAAGATGGGGTTTTCATCATATTGCTTGAGTTTATCCTGCTACATGATGTCATCTTTCCTAATGCGTTACTCTGCTCTTCATGAACTTAATACTCTAGATGTAGGCAGGAGTCAGTCGATGTGTGGAGTAATAGTAGTAGATGAATCGTTTCTGTGTACTTGTCACAGACATGATGCCTATATGCATGATCATTGCCTTAGATAACTACATGATTATTCGCTTTTCTATCAATTGCTTGACAGTAATTTCTTTACCCACCATGATATTTTCCTTCAAGAGAGAAACCTCTAGTAAAACCTATGGCCCCCGGGTCTATTTTCCATCATATATTTTCAGATCTATACTTGCTCCATTTTATTTATCTTTTACTTTCTGCACTCATTACATCTATCTCTGTCGGATCTAATCCTTGCAAATAACCGTGAAGGGATTGACAACCCCTTTATAGCGTTGGGTCCAAGAGTTTGATTATTTGTATAGGTGCATCCATTGGTGACTTGCTTGTTCCTCCTACTGGATTGATACCTTGGTTCTCAAAAACCGAGGGAAATACTTATCTAATTTTCTGCATCACCCTTTCCCTCTTAAAGGGAAAACTAACGCATGCCCAAGAGGTAGCAAGAAGGATTTCTGGCGCCGTTGCCAGGGATGATACATAGCAAGTCAAGACAAGATCTCTCTTGTCAACTTGCCGATTTCTAACACCATTGCCAGGGAGGATACATATCAAGCCTACCAAGTACCCATCACAAACTCATCTCTTGCATTTACTTTATTTGCCATTTTCCTCTCGTTTTCCCCTCCCCCACTTCTAAAATGATTTTCATAGCATACCAAAAATATTTGCCTTTTTATTCGCCCTTCTTTCGTTTGCCTTTCGTTTGCTTGTGTGCTTGCTTTGTCAAGATGTCTGAGAATACCAAGTTTCATGACTTTTCCAATACTAATAATAATTATTTTATTACTACTCCTATTGCTCCCGCCACTAGTGTGGAATCTTATGAAATCAATGCTACTTTGCTAAATCTTGTTATGAAAGAACAATTTTCTGGCCTTCCTAGTGAACATGCCGCATACCATCTAAATTCTTTCATTGAATTGTGTGATATGGAAAAGAAGAAAGATGTGGATAATGATATTGTTAAATTGAAGCTATTTCCGTTCTCGCTACGAGATCTTGCTAAAACTTGGTTTTCATATTTGCCTAAAAATAGTATTGATTCAAGGAATTAGTGTAAAGATGCTTTTATTTCCAAGTACTTTACGCCCGCTAAGATCATCTCCCTTAGGAATGATATAATGAATTTTAAGAAACTTGATCATGAGCATGTTGCACAATCTTGGGAGAGGATGAAATTAATGATTAGGAATTGTCCCACACACGGGTTGAGTTTATGAATGATTATACAAATTTTCAACGCAGGATTGAATTTTGCATCTAGGAATCTTTTAGATTCTCCCGCGGGTGGTAGTTTTATGGAAATAATGTTAGGAGAAGCTACTAAACTCCTAGACAATATCATGACAAACTACTCTCAATGGCATACCGAAAGATCTCCTACTAGTAAAAAGGTGCATGCTATTGAAGAAATAAATACTTTGAGTGAAAAGATGGATGAATTGATGAAATTGTTTGCTAGTAAGAGTGCTCCTATTGATCCTAATGATATGCCTTTGTCTTCTTTGATTGTAAATAATAATGAATCTATGGATGTGAATTTTGTTGGTAGGAACAATTTTGGTAACAATGCGTATAGAGGTAATTTTAACCCTAGGCCGTTCCCTAGTAATTCCTCTAATAATTATGGTAATTCCTACAACAATTCCCATGGACATTATAACAAGATGCCCTCTGATCTTGAGAATATTGTTAAGATTTTATTGGTTCGCAAAAAGTTTTTAATGCCACCATTGAAGAAAAAGTGCTTAAGATTGATGATTTGGCTAGGTGAGTTGATAGAATTTCCCTTGAGATTGATTATTTGAAAGCTAGATCTACTCCACCCAAGCATGATATTAATGACTCTTTAAAAGCTATGAGAATTTCTATTGATGAAAGTAGGGAAAGAACTGCTAGAATTCATGCTAAGCGTGAATGGCTTGAAAAGGTGTTTTCTAGCGATAATAATGATGAAGATATTAAAGTGATTGATGTGAATCCTATTGAATCTTTGCTTTCCAATATTAGTATTGATAATGATGGGACCGTAGATAAGTCAACTTTAGTTACGAGGCGTCCCAATGATTGGAGTCTATAGATATTAATGCTAAGATTGATAAAAGTGGGATTGAAGAGGTCAAAACTTTAAATATCAATGAACCCACTCTTTTGGATTTCAATGAATTTAATTATAATAGCTGATCTTTGATTGATTGTATTTCTTTGCTTCCATCCATGTTGAATTCTCCTCATGCTTATAGTCAAAATAAGGCTTTTACTAAACATATAGTTGATGCTATGATGAAATCTTTTGAAGAAAAACTTGAGCTAGAAGTTTCTATCCCTGGAAAGCTTCATGATGAGTGGGAACCTACTATTAAGATTAAAATCAAAGATTATTAGTGCCATGCTTTGTGTGATCTGGGTGCTAGTGTTTCCACAATTTCGAAAACTTTATGTGATGTGGTAGGTTACCATGATCTTGATGATTGCTCTCCAAATTTTTATCTTGTCGATTCCACTATTAAGAAACCTATGTGAAGTATTATTGATGTTCTTATTGTTGCAAATAGGAATTATGTGCCCATAGATTTCATTGTTCTTGATATAGATTGCAATCGTATATGTCCTATTATTCTTGGTAGATCTTTCCTTAGAAGTATTCATGCAATTATTAACATTAAAGAAGGAAACATTAGATTCCAATTTCCATTAAGGAAAGGCATGTAACACTTTCCAAGAAAGAAAATAATATTACCTTATGAATCAATTATGATAGCTACTTTTGGATTGCATACGAAAGATTACAATACCAAGATATATTGAATTTTGCCTAGCTAGGGGCATTAAACAATAGTGCTTGTTGGGAGGAAACCCAATTTTATTTTTGTGTTATGTTTTTCCTTATGTTTTTGAGTGTTTCCCACATTATTACTTCTGTAGTAATTGTATTTTGGTGTTTTAATTATTGTTTGAGCCAAGTAAAACCTTTGGGGTGATCTATGGTAGTTGTTGATTTGATCTTGCTGAAAAACAAAAACTTTTGCGTTGAGTCCAGGATATTTATAATTTTCTTAGAGTGTCTAATTGATCTGTAATTTTTACAAAGGATTGATATACAAAATTCCCATGTTATCCTAATGTTTCAGAATTGTTTGAATTACATAAGTACATGAAGTTTCCAGATTGCTACAGACTGTTCTATTTTTGTTCGATTGTGTTTTCTTTGAGTTGTTTGCCTATTTTGATGAATCTATGGATTGTATCATGTGGTATGTGCCATGGAGAAGTTAGATTACAGTAGGTATATCACCAATATAAATAAAGAATGAGTTCACAACAATACCTAAATTGGTGATTTATTTTCTTATACTAACGGATCTCACAAGTTTTCTGTTAAGTTTTGTGTTGTGAAGTTTTCAAGTTTTGGGTAAAGATTGGATTGAGTATGGAATAAAGAGTGGCAACAGCCTAAGCTTGGGGATTCCCAAGGCACCACAAGACATATTCAAGGATACCAAAGATCCTAAGCTTGGGATGCCCCGGAAGGCATCCCCTCTTTCGTCTTCAATCCATCGGTAAATTTACTTGAGGCCATATTTTTATTCAACACATGATATGTGCTTTGCTTGGAGCGTCTTGTATCATATGAGTCTTTGCTTGTTAGTTTGCCACAATAATTCTTGATGAACACATCATTTTATAGAGACATGCTGAATCGTGAATTTATTAGAATACTCTTTGTGGTTCACTTATATCTTTTGAGTTGGTCAATTTTGCTCTATATGCTTCACTTATATCTTTTAGAGCACCGTGGTGTTTTCGTTTTATAGAAATACTTGAACTCTCATACATCACTTATATTATTTTGATAGTTTCTAAAAAAATCATGGTAACTGGTCTAGGTTATGAATTTAGTACTAATATGATAGGCATCCAAAAAGGAAATAATTAAAAACTTCCATATTAAGTCCATTGATTATTTATGAGAAGTTTGATTCCTTGCATAAAGTTTTGAGATATAAAGACGGTAATGTTAAGAGACATGTTAGCAAATAAATTGTGATTTGGTGAAAATACTTGTGTAAAGGTTTGTGATTCCCGTAGCATGCACGTATGGTGAACCGCTATGTATGGAAGTTGGAGCGTCACTTGTGTATAGATTGTCGACCTTTGTGTGAGGGCGGGGGGGGGGGCGATGGTTAACTCCTACCAACCTCCCCCCTAAGAGCATGCGTTTAATGCTTTGCTTCAATGACTAATAGACTTTTGCAATAAGTATGTGAGTTCTTTATGACTAATGTTGAGTCCATGGATTATACGCAATCTCACCCTTCCACTTTTGCTAGCCTTTCTAGTACCACGCAACTTTCGCCGGTGCAACAAACACCTTCTTCAAAACAGCCACCATATACCTTCCTCAAAACAGCCACCATATATCTTTCCTCAAAACAGCCACCATACCTACCTATTATGGCATTTCCATAGACATTCCGAGATATATTTCCATGCAACTTCCACCGTTTCCTTTTATGACATGCACCATCACTTCCATATTGCATATAGAGTCATATTTTGTGATAAGTATCGAGTTGTAATTTTCCTTTTGACTTTTAAGTAAATAAAAGTGTGATGATTTTCATTATAGAGCCTATCCCATGTGAGGAAAGGATGATGGATGCTATGATTCCCTTACTAGTAGGGATGAGAGTCCGGACTTTATGAAAAATAAAAGAGGCCAGCAAAGCCCAAATAAACAAATGAATAAAAGAGGCCTTAGATGCCCAACAAAAAATGAGAGAAAAGAGAGAAGGGACATTGCTACTACCTTTTGCCACACTTGTGCTTCAAAGTAGCACCATGATCTTCATGATAGAGAGTCTCCTATTGTGTCACTTTCATATAGCTAGTGGATTTTTTCTTCATGATGCACATACACTTAGTTTCTTTTTGAGATTTCATACACTTATAGCTCTAGTGCATCCATTGCATGGCAATCCCTACTCACCCACATTGATATCT
Source organism: Hordeum marinum (assembly GCA_022496015.1). NCBI lineage: Eukaryota > Viridiplantae > Streptophyta > Magnoliopsida > Poales > Poaceae > Hordeum > Hordeum marinum. The sequence continues at coordinate 435,342,834 of CM039673.1, read as the reverse complement.
ATTGATGGGCATCTCCATAGCCCTTTGATAGGCCTAGTTGATGTGAGACTATCTTCTCCCTTTCCTTGACAACCTCCACCATATTCTATTCCACCTATAGTGCTATATCCATGGCTCACTCTCATGTATTGCGTGAGAGTTGAAAAAGTTTGAGAAAATAAAGGTGTGAAATCAATTGCTTGACTTTTCATCGGGGTTGTGCATGATGTAAGTACTTTCTGTGGGGAAGATGGAGCATAGCCAGACCATATGATATTGTAGGGATAACTTTCTTTTGCCATTATATTTTGAAGAGATACATTTGCTTTGCTAGTATGCTTGAAATGTTATTGTTTCTATATCAATATTAAGCTTTTGTTTTGAGTCTTACGGATCTGAATATTCATGCCACAATAAAAAATATTACTTGGATAAATATGTTAGGTAGCACTCCACATCGAAAATTCTATTTTTATCATTTACCTACTCGAGGACAAGCAAGAATTAAGATTGGGGATGCTGATAGGTCTCCAACGTATTTATAATTTTTGATGATGGCATGCTATTATATTATGTGTTTTGGATGTTTTATATGCATTAATATGATATTTTATACTATTTTTGGGACTAACCTATTAATCTAGAGCCAAGTGCCAGTTTCTGTTTTTTCCTTGTTTTTGAGTTTTGTAGATATGGAATATTAAACGGAGTCCAAATGGAATAAAACCTGCGGAAGCAATTTTTCTGGAAGGAAACAAGTCATCCAAGCTTGGAGTGCACGTCAGGGGAGGTGGCAGGGTGCCACAAGCCTGTGAGGCACAGGCCCCCCTAGCCGCCAATAGCGGACTTGTCGCCTCCTCGCAGGTCTCCTAACCCTAATTCTTGGCCTATAAATACCCAAATATCCCCCAACATCAAAAAGAGCCACAAAAATACTTTTCCACCACCGGAAGCCTCCATTCCCGAGAGATCCAATCTTAAAGCCTTTTACGGTAATCTGCCGAAGGGGGTTTCGATCACGGAGGGCATCTAGATAACCTCCATTACCCCTCCGATGATGCGTGAGTAGTCCACCACGACCTATGGGTCCGTAGCTAGTAGCTAGATGGCTCTTCTCTCTCTTTGATCTTCAATACCATGTTCTTCATGATCTTCATGGAGATCTATCCGATGTAATCATCTTTTGTGGCGTGTTTGTCAAGATCCGATGAATTGTGAGTTTATGTTCAGATTATCCATGAATCTTATTTGAATCTCCTCTGATATCTTATATGCATGATTTCATATTCTTGCAAGTCTCTTCGAGTTATTGGTTTGGTTTTGCCAACTAGATTGGTAATTTTTGCAATGGGAGAAGTGCTTGGTTTTGGGTTCAATCTTGCGGTGTCCTCATCCAGTGACAAAGTAGGGGTAGCGAGGCACGTATTGTATTGTTGCAATCAAGGGTAACAAGATGGGATTTTCATCATACTGCTTGAGTTTATCCCTCTACATCATGTCATCTTTCCTAATGCGTTACTCTATTCTTCATGAACTTAATACTCTAGATGCAGGTAGGAGTTGGTTGATGTGTTGAGTAATAGTAGTAGATGCAGAATCATTTCGGTCTACTTGTCACGGACGTTATGCCTATATGCATTATCATTGCCTTGGATAACTACATGATTATTCGCTTTTCTATCAATTGCTTGACAATATTTTTTTACCCACCATGATATTTGCCTTCAAGAGAGAAACCTCTAGTGAAACCTATGGCCCCCGGGTCTATTTTCCACCATATATTTTCAGATCTACACTTGCTGCAATTTATTTACCTTTTACTTTCCGCACTCGTTACATCTATCTCTATCTGATCTAATCCTTGCAAATAACCGTGAAGGGATCGACAACCCCTTTATAGCGTTGAGTGCAAGAGTTTGATTATTTGTGTAGGTGCATCCATTGGTGACTTGCTTGTTCCTCCTACTGGATTGATACCTTGGTTCTCAAAAACTGAGGGAAATACTTATCTACTTCGCCGCATCACCGTTTCCTCTTCAAGGGAAAACCAACAGATACTCAAGAGGTAGCAAGTATTCAACCCAAATTTATTGATTTGACACAAGGGGAGCCAAAGAATATTCTCGAGTATTAGTAGCTGAGTTGTCTATTCAACCACACCTGAAAGACTTAATATCTGCAACATAGTATTTAGTAGCAAAGTATTATGCAAGTAATGATAACGATAGCAAAAGTAACGGTAGCAGTTTTGTAGTAATTGTAACAATAGTAACGGAGAAGTAACTTAGCAAGGATAAATATGTGGAAAGCTCGTAGGCACTGGATCGTGGATGGATAATTATGTTGTGTAGAATTCATCATGCAACAGTTATAACATAGGGTGACACAGAACTAGATCCAATATATCAATGTAATGTAGGCATGTATTCCATATATAGTCATACGTGCTTATGGAAAAGAACTTGCATGACATCTTTTGTCCTACCCTCCCATTGCAGCGGGGTCCTACTAGAAGCTAAGGGATATTAAGGCCTCCTCTTAATAGAGAACCGGACCAAAGCATTAGCACTTAGTGAATACATGAACTCCACAAACTACGGTAATCACCGGAAAGAATCCCAGTTATTGTCACCCTAGGGGATGCGGATCATAACTTGTAATAGGTGTCTACAACTTGCAAGATAGGATCAAGAACACATATATATTCACAAAAACATAATAGGTTCATATCGGAACTCACGGCACTCGGGCCCTAGTGACAAGCATTAAGCATAGCAAAGTCATAGAAACATCAATCTCAGAACATAGTGGATACTAGAGATCAAAACCTAACAAAAGTAACTCGATTACATGATAAATCTCATCCAACCCATCACCGTCCAGCAAGCCTATGATGAGATTACTCACGAACGGCAAAGAGCATCATGGAATTGGTGATGAAGGATGGTTGGTGATGACAATGGCGTCGATTTCCCCTCTCTGAAGCCCAAAACAGACTCCAAATCTGGTCTCTCGAGGAAGAACAGGAGGTGGCGGTGGCTCCATATCTTGAAACACGATGAACTCTCCTCTTTGATTTTTTTTCTCCGCGAGTTGGGTTATATGGAGCTAGAGAGGAGGTCGGAGGAGCCACGAGAGCCCCACAAGCCTGATAGGCGCGACCAGGGGTGGCCGTGCCTAGCAGGTTTCTGGCCTGCAGGTGGCCCCCCTCTGTTTGATTCTTGCGTCAGTATTTTTTATTAAATCCAAAAATATTGTACGTAAATTTTCAGGATGATCCTAGAAATTTTATTTCTGCACAAAAATAACACCAATGCAATTCTGCTTAAAACAACGTCAGTCCAGGTTAGTTCCATTCAAATCATGCAAATTAGAGTACAAAACAAGGGCAAAAGAGTTTGGATAAGTGGATATGATGGAGACGTATCAGAACCCGCCAATGAATGACATCATGAGCCGGCAATGAACTAGTCTCTATGAATTCAAGCAGAAGCTCTTTGATAACTCCGGAGCCAACCCAATCACAGGATGAGGGTGCTCTTGACATAGTGGCAGGTCAAACTATGGGAAATTATAAGATATGGCGTATTAGAAACGCCAAAAGAATCAAGACGACTATGGTTAACATGATGGTGAGGTACTAAGTCGCCAGTGCATTTTATCAGAGAGATGGCAACTTCATAGCGGGTTAAGTGGACAAATAAATGCCAGGAGTATTGCTTAGTGCGATAAACAGGTTTCATATGTTGCGACCATGCCTACAAGATCTACCGGCGAGGAAAAATAAAAATATATTCAAGACCTAAAAACAAAAGTGGAAGACCAGGTGCTTAGTAAGTGCGCTGCTCATGATGTGCAGATATATAGAGCGGATCTTGGCGATCGACTGAGCGGCCGTAATAGATAATCAACATTATGAGATTTAAATAGATGCTTGATGATCTCAATTATGAGGAATAATCTGACGAACAGTGAAGAACACTAATGGGAACCCGATGAACTTGGGGGGTTGTAAGCAAGGTGACTACAGATTCAACAAGGGTTGAAAGGAGTACCTAGTGGATGTGGATACACGTGCGAAACTCTAGACTCAGTCAGGTTGATGTAGCGACCGACGTTGAGGACGGTGGCGTGGCCCGGTCAGCGCGGCGGAGCTCCGGAAGAATGAGCGTCTGGAGGAAGAAGAAGACAGGGGCGGTAGAGAAAAAGAAAGGGCACCTTCGTGTCCCTATTTATGAGATGGGATGGCCTACAGTGCGCACAAGAATCGAGGAGAGGCGGTGATGATTGACCGAAGGGGACGCCTTGATTTTTGGGCCGACCGTTAAATGAGAAGGATCCGTTGCGAAAATCACGGGATCTTTTTGACATATTCAAGACGAAGTCATGGTGGGTTATGAATTTTCTCTTTCAGGTGATAAAGATGAGAGACTTGCCAACTAGAAGACTTGAATATTGACATGAACTAGTTCAAATCAATCTGGGGCCTAATGTTGGGGATATACAGCCGGTATGAAACCCGTCGAGGTGGGCCGGGTCATGCGGTTGGCGGCTTACGGTAACTCCAGGAGGAAAGCATAACCGGTGGGCCGAAGGGCCCACAGCCAGAAGGATAGATGTATCCCGGTGGACTTAAGCCGCCAGGAGAGTCTTGTCAGATAAGGCATGTTTAGTTAGAGGTGAGGTCGGTTTTTAACTTTAACCCGACCCGGACTCTTGTAAGCCTAGGGGCCTGACCCATGTATATAATGGCGGCTTACCTAGGCAGCTTAGGCCACGAAACAACTTATCGAGAGACAGGTCAAGCGAACTCGCTCCCTTGTAATCGACACACAATCAATACAACACAAGCAGGACGTAGGCTTTTACCTCTTCTCGAGGGGCCGAACCGGGGAAACCCTTGTCTCTCGATTCGGATCAACCCCTTCGAGTTCAGCGCCTTAGCGATGACCTTGAAGCTAAGTTCGTTGACCCGGACATCTACCATGACAAATCCATGACACTTAGTGAAAATATTAGTTTGATGATATATATGTTGTTATTAATTACCACAACCACCAAGGGAGAAAATGTGCTTTCAGTGACACTTATAGGAAGAGCTCAAAAGATTGATTGGAAAGAATAACTTTGAGGTGGTTCTACTACCTACACCAATTTCATCGTATCGTTCTCCGCTAGATAGGAACCTTGGAGTGATTCTTTGTTGCACGTTGAGGGATGATCATATGATTCAACTATGTTAGCTTTGTTGGGAGATTGCAGTAGTTAAAGTATGAACCCTAGGCCTTATTTCCAGGCATTAATATACCATTTTGCTTGCTGTTTACGAGTTGTTACCTTGCTGTTTTTTATTTTCAGATCATAAAAACCTATATCAGCCATCCACATCGCACTTGTATCACCATCTCTTTGCTAAATACTGCACCTATACAATTTACCATTGTATTGCGTGTGTTAGGGAAACAAGAGATATCTTGTATTTGATTGCAGGCTTGTTTGAGAGAGACCATCTTCATCCCCAGCTCCCACGGATTGATAAACCTTAGGCCATCCATTTGAGGGAAAATTACTACTGTCCTACAAAACTCTAGGCTTGGAGTCCCAACATAGTCCGCAAAATAAAGTTGCATAGTACACATCAAGGGAGCCGCTGGGTTAGTCAAAGCGAGATCTCCCCGGGAGTCGGCGATGAACTCTAGGTTCCCGAACCTGACCGCCTGTTCGCGGGCAAAGCTTCCGACCCGATCGAGGCAGCCGACCGATTCGGCATGTAGCACGACCCTATCGAATGCAAAGATCTGTCCAGGGATGAAAGTACCCCATTACAGATTTTGCCACTAATGGTTAGGCGAGCCATTGATCCTTTGGTGATCCCAGAGAGGAACTCTCAATAAAGGACCAATGTCGGTGTCAAAACCGGCAGATCTCGGGTAGGGGGTCCCGACCTGTGGATCTTGGATCGATGGTTTACATGAGAAAAGGGAGACAATTTTTATCTAGTTTCGTGCCCTTTAAATGGAGGTAATACTCTACGTCCTGCTTTGTTTGCTTTGATGACGGAGTATCAAGTACAAAGTTGATCTACCTCGAGATCATATGTTGTGGTTTAAACCCTAAGAGTGATTATCGTAATCTACCCTAGGACTAAAACTCTCTGGTTTATATAGATACCAGGGGTGCCTAGGGTTACATAATTTCGGTTACATTAGAGAAGGAACATGCCAATTCTTTCATCTTGTTCATGGAGTTCATGCCATGACTTGGGTTGTTTCCATCCTAGAGACGACGATACCATAGTCTTTAGTTCTTTAGTGACGGTCATAGATCGTCCTAGTAGATAGGTCAATGGCTCGAGGACCCCCTTGTCCAGGACTCCCTCACCTACCACTAAACTTCACTTGTTAAGTAGCTAGGTAGATCAAGATAAGCCTTTTCGGAAATAGTCTCCCTCTCAGAAATGATAGACCAAGTCCAACCTACAATGCAAGAGCTACATCTACTAGTCTGTCGCATGAGCATTCCCACAACTTACTCGATCCAGCCCGTAAGGCCTCACGGACACACGTGGAAGCTATTCAAATTTGAAATTGTACAATCTCTTTGATCCTGGGCGGTCGCCCACAAAGTATGTGGCCACCAAAGCAATACCGAAGCACCACCTAGATGATTCATTTTTAAGTTGTAGTTAAGCATTCAATCATGAGATTGTATGGTGGAATAATAATTGGTGCTTCCAAATCCTTGTCATAGCAGCTAAGCAACTACTCAAGGGTTACAAGGTTAGGGTAAAATGGACCTAATCAGTCTACTTGGTTCTGTCAAGCATAGACTAAAATCCTATAGGGGAATCCTAGTTGAAAACAATTACAATGCATGGAAACATAGGTTATGACCAAAGGTTCCACTTGCCTACATTGATGAATATTCAATCTCACAAGCTTGATCGATAATCTTTGCTCTCCGTAACAACCTATCAGAAGTAAAGAGCTGTCATGAACAATCATATAATGCAATCGACCAACTATGATTTTTATACATGGTGTCAGTGTCATTGTGCTGTGAGATCATGTGTAAGTCTTAACTCATAAGAGTTTGGAAAACAACATAGTGGTTGTCAATTCGAGGTCATGTGACCTAAGGGTTCACATGCAAGGTTTAAGTAAAGGTTCATCACATAAGAAGTATGTGATGTCAAGTTGTGGTTGTCAGACCCAATCAAAGAGTCTTAACAATGGAGTCATGATCAAGTTCGAATGACCTGATCTGGTTTATAATTCAATTTGGCTTTGGACTAGGGTTGAACCTATTTTAGATCAAAATAAACCGAGTTTATAATTCAAATTGTATTTCACTAAGTTCAATTAGAATTATTAATTATTTCATAATTGATTTAGGTTGGGTCAACTTAACTCAAATATCACCTTCTTAATCCTAAAGTTAAATACGAATACAACACCTACTAAAGTATATTATGAAATAAGTTTTAAACTAAAGTCAATTATAAATCAAATTTAATTACTTTTGTTTATTTATTTGTTTTTAGTTCTACAAATTTAAAATATAAATCCAAGCATTTATTAGGGTTCAAATAGTTTAAAACAAGTTTGGGTTTGAACTAAATGAATTGGAGTAAATCTTTCCCTACTAGTCAATTATTAACTCTTAAATAATTACTAGGTTTAATTTGATTTAATAAACCATTTGAATTAGTTTTAATCAAATTAAACCTAGGGTTTCAAGGTATATTCAAACTATGTTTGAACTAATTTCAAAGGTTATTTGAATTACCTAAAGTCAAATAATAATCCAAAATCATTTACTAAAGTTAAATTTAAGTTTGTGAACACATTTTTTTCACAATTTTTTCATTGAACAATTTCATTTCCTAATAAAACCTAACTAGGTTTAATTTCCATTTGAATTATGTCACTATTTAAACTATGTTCAAATTCTAATTTAAAATTATATTAAAATTTGATTACAATAGCTAATACGAAAGTATATTTGACTAGGTTCAATTTGCAAAGAGAATGAATTAATTTGGAATTTTAAATTTTAAGTTATGTCTATTGAAATTAATACTCATTCTATTTGAATTTGAATGTTAAATTATTCAAATTCCACCTTTTATTGCTCGATGTGAAAGTACATTTCGTAAGGACCATTTTCCAAATAATGATAATTCAATTTGGACTTTCACATAAAACATTGTGATTGTTTTAATATCCATGTTTTATTTGTAAATGTGCCAAAGCAATTTAATTAAACAAATATTTATGTATAAACTTGTGGATAAGGTAGGTGACATGGCGTGCTATGAGTGACTCGTACGGGTTCACATAAGTGAAATATGCATGCGCGTTGGATCTGAGATCGACGAGCATGATTAGGTCTAGGGGCTAGGGTTTAGTGTGCATACCGGTGTTTCGCCGAAGGCTCACCGGAAAACGGTACATGGTGACAGATGACGATGTGACTTTGGAAGGTAGTAGGGGACGACGATGCATGCGGTCTTCGGTGCGGCAAAGGGCACAGACGGGCACGAGATGGCACGACAAGATGGATGGTGGGGTTGGCCGGGCCTGGGGTCGACAAAAATGGCATGAGAGACTCGTCGAAGCTTGTTGCCATGGCAAAGGTCATTGACTTTCGTCGAGTTGCTCGAAATTGAGTGTGCCTGGACGTGGGGTTAGATCAGTAAGTGCGCATGACGGAGAGGGAGCAAATGGATAGGGTAACGGGGCAGAATACTCATTAGGGTCGCCGGAGATTCAATGCCGGCAGAGGCGAGCTTCGGCCAAGGCGGTCTTGCTGCTCCAAGGGGCCCTGGACGAGGCAGGAATGTCTTGGGGGGTTGTCGGGGATCGTGGAGTGTGTTGGATGTCGCGGTGGGGTTGGGGTCGCCTACGACGGTTGGAATCAATGCCGGAGTTGGCTCGTCCGAGGCGGAGCTTGGGGTCTACGGCGAGGTGCCCTAACGGCATTGACTTCAATCTAGTGGGGCAAAAAGACATGGACGTTGATGGGGATTTATAGAATAGGGTGGCCAGGGCTGGCTCGCACGGAGAGTGCATGGGCGCGCACAACATGGGTGGGGTGGAGCGGTTTTGCGGGGGGAGGGGTCGGACGGGGAGGATAAAGTTGACACGTGGGGCCCGCGAGTCTACGAGAGAGAGGGGAGGGAGGCGCGGGTGGCTCATTGGGCTTGCTGGCTTTGGCGTCGGTGTGGCTGGCTGGTCCAGTTGGGGTTTTCTTTTACTTTTAAATTTTATTGTTGTTATTCTAATTTTGTTTGTTTTCTTTGTAAATTCAAACAAGTTTCAATTTGAATTCCTTTTTAAGAGAAGATAGTTTTAAAATTTCAAATGGAATATGTGTGAAATGCTACAAATTTCTTTTGTCCTTTTTGGGCCAATAATTTCTGCACCTTTAATTTCAATTTGAATTTTAATTTGATTTGAAACCCATATCTGTTTCAAATCCATTTTGGAAAACTGGGAGAGGGTTGATACTTTGTTTAGATTCATTGGTTTTTTGCCCGGAGAGGAAGGGATGGATATAGTAAAGTAGGATCAAGTATTTCCCTCGATGAGAACCATGGTTTATTGAACCAATAGGAGGACCATGCAAACACCCGTCAACAGTACCTACACAGACAAGAATAAAATACTAGCACCCAACACGAGAAGAGGGTTGTCAATCCCCTTGTACTGTCAGTGCAATGATTAAATTTGATAGTAGTAGATAGATAAATAATAAAATAAAGGAGCATATCTCAAGATGATTAGGGTTTAAGTTAATTTATGTGATAGACCCGGGGCATAGTTTTCACTAGAGGCATATCTCAAGAACATAACATATGGTGGGTAAACAAATTATTGTTGGGCAATTGATACAAAAGCGCATAGTTATGGCATTATTCATGGCATGATGATTTGCATAGGCATTACTTCTATCACAAGTAGAGGACTCATGCCTGCATATACTACTATTACTCTAGCAATTGACTGCTATCCAGCATGCATCTATGTTATTAAGTTCATGACAAACAAAGTAATGATTTTAAGCAATATGACATGATGTAGATAAAGTAAGACAAGAAATATGTTCAAACCCCCATCGTTTTATCATTTGTGGCAACAGTACAAATATGTTCCTCACTACCATTCTGTCATGAGGTGAGGACAACACAAGATTGAACGCTCTACTATGCACCACTCCCTCTAATGATCTACTTATACACTTGGCCAACGCAAACTCATAGATCGGAAAGCATACATAGCTATAACAATCACACATAATAAAGCTCAGATTTTACTCAATTACTTTGAATGAATAATCTTATCATAAACCAACAATTCATCGGATCCCAACAAACACACAACAAAAAAGGATTACATAGGATAATTCTCTAAGGAGAACACTTTATTGATGATCAAAGAGAGAGAGAGAGAGAGCTATCTATATAATCACTATGGACTCATAGGTCTATGCTGAACTACTCACGCATCATCATGGAGGCAGAAGGTTGATCAAGATAGCCTCCTTGACTGATCCTCCCTCCGGGATAAGAACGAGCGAGGCCTCCTGATTTGATCGTGGAAGAACAAAGGCTTGTGGCGGTGGAAACATTCTTCTGTGTCTATATCTGATGGTTTTGGGACTTTAGGAAATTTATAGAACTGTAATTAGGTCAAGCAGACCTACGAGGGGTCCACAAGCTCATCCGTCTTTCCCTGGTGGCGTGCCACATGGGCTTGTGGCCCTCTCGTGTGGTGTCTTGCCTCCCCCCGAAGTTCCTAGGGTCCCTTCCGGTCCAAAAACAATCACCGTAAAGTTTTGCTCCAATTGGAGTTCGTTTGGTATTTGTTTTCTGCGAAACAAAAAATAGGCGAAAAAAATAAACCAACACTTGGCACTAGATTAATAGGTTAGTTTCCAAAAATGACATAAAATATCCTCTAAAGCATCTAAGATATATAATATAATAGGATGAAGCAACCAAGAAACATAGGTACGTTGTAGACGTATCAAGCATCCCCAAGCTTTGTTCCCACTCGTCCTCGAGTAGGTAAATAATAAAAATAGAATTTTTTATTTTTAATGCTACCTAGCATGCTTATCATGTATCCCTTTTACGGAATGAATATTGGAAAACAATGAAGTAATTAACATCAACATAATAATATATATGAATATAAGAACATAATCATTACTATTTCAAAATATACTATGGTTAACGAATCTTATACCTACTCATTGAATATCTAAGGAATGGCATACCTCTGTCTTCCTAACCCAAGTACAAATCATGAGCCCCCGGTGTCAAGTCAGGCATTTCATTCATACTTTTTCATGCGCTTCAACATTTTTAACTACACTCAATACATGAGCGTGAGCCATAGACATGATGGAATCCACGCAGCGCGAGTACAACTCCGCGTATGGCCTCACTCCGGCGAACAACGAGCCCAGCCTCCGGAACGACGTCCACGGCCGCGACCACATGGTCCGGGAGATCCTTGGTGGCCGGGTGCCCACGTACGACACTACGACAGCCAACATGAGGGCTGCCTAGGTAGCTTATGCCGAGTTGGCCGGCTTGGAAGGCGAGGAGCGGGCCCAGCAAGACCATCATACCTAGGGCCTTATAAATACCGCCAACACGCAGCAGGAGCGGCTTGACCATATCGACCTCGGCTCCGAGGTCCCACCTCCCAGAGGAGATGGCGCACTAACTGCCAGCCAATGTCGACCGGCCTATCAGGCCTCTTCCCCCTGCGTTCTCAGCGCGTGATTGAACCGCCGGTTGTCACCAGCCGGTGCACAGACGGGCCGGTGGAGGACGGCCGGCGCCCGTGCTCCCACACCCTACCCTGCAGCGGGAGCGCGCACACTCGCTTGGCCCGTAGGTTTGACCCGAACACGCGGCTTGCCTTGCGCCGCGCTCCCAAAGCGAGAACAACGCCCAGACCCACATCGACCAGATGGCGCAGTTGGCCCTCCTTGAAGAGGTGGTCTCAATTGGGCCGATATGTTTCGACCCCTGGATCCACAACGAGCCATTCCCAACCGGCTCCACGCTCCCCCACGACACCCCAAAATACAACAGCGCCACCATGACGGAGGACTGGCTGATCGACTACACAACCGCAATAGGCATCGCTAGGGGAAACAAGCGCGTAGCTTTGCACTACAGTCCCCTCATTTTGATCGGCTCCACCCGGACTTGGCTAAAGAGCTTATTGGCTGACAACATCAACACCTGGACGTACTTTGAAGAAGCGTTCGTTCGCAACTTCACCGGCACCTACAAGCGGCCCAGCCGCCCACGCGAAATAGCTATGTGCATTCAGGGCCCTGACGAGGCCCTCCACGACTACCTAACCCGATGGACTGTGCTCTGTAACTCCTACGAGGGGGTGCACGAGGTACAGGCCATCTAGTACTTCATCGGGAGCATCTGTGATGGCACCCACCTCAAGCACAAACTCCTATGCTTCGAGCCGGTAACTCTAGCAAACCTCGTGGCCAAGGTGGACAAGACGCCACGGCATACTCCGCAATACGGATCAAGGTCAGCCCGCCCGGCAAGGCGATCCTGCCGCTGGCCATGCCACTGCCGACTACCGACAACCGAGAAGAGCAAAACAACCAGCACAAAACCGAGCAGCCAGATCCCTGGTATGGGAGCCGGCAGGTCGCCACCATCGAACAGGAGCAACCGGCTGCCCACGCTCCCAGACAGCGTTAGCGGACCAGCAAGGCCGCCTAGGTGCCCAAGCTCACCTTTGAGCAGATGCTTGACACGCCCTCGAAACACTACTCTGGGGCCAAGCCATCAACACACATGCTCCGGTAGTGCAGCTTCTCGCAGCGGCTGGCCCGGGTTGAAGGCCTTCCGACTCCCCCGCCCTTCCCGCCTTGGGCGTCGGCTTTGGCTTCTGCACCAGCGCTGGCTCTGGCCCCGTCCCTACGCGACGGCCGCCTGCACGACTAGTTCCCTGACCAGGATGGGGTCTATGCCGTCTTCACCAGTGAGGAGAGGGAGAAGCACGCCCAGCACCGGCTCCGGCGCGAGGTAAACGCCACCGTGCCCTCGACCCCCCAGTTCATGCACTGGTCCGAGCAGCCTATCACCTGGAGCCGGGTGGACAACCCAGCAGTGATGCCAAACCCGGGCATCTATGCCCTCGTCCTCGATCCCACCATCGTATCTGAAAGCACACCTACCGCCTCTCGCGGATGTTGATCAACGACGGTAGCAGCATCAATATTCTCTACCGCGACACATTGCTCAAGCTGGGGCTCATGGCGAAGGACATGCAGCCAAGCCAGGCGATCTTCCAGGGCATCGTGCCGGGGAAATCCAGCTCCCCGGTCGGCAAGATCCAGCTTGACGTCCTCTTTTTCGTAAAGCATCACTTTCGCCGCGAGCCGATATGGTTCGAGCTGGTGGACCTCAACAGCCCCTACCACGCGCTGCTGGGGTAGCCGGCGCTCGTCATGTTCATGGTGGTTCCCTATTATGCCTACTTCAAGGTCAAGATGTCGGGGCTCAAGTGCATCATTACCATCGTCGGCGACTACAAAAAGTCGATCGAGTGCGCACATGATGGCAGCCGGCTAGCCGAGGCTCTGGTAATCGTAGAGGAGAGGCGACAGTTTGACCAACACATTGCTCGCGCTGCCGAGCAGCCGACCATGCTGGCTCCCCCTTCCTGGATGTCCGGCGGAGTATCTTTCCAGCCATCCAAGGACACCAAGCAAGTGCCGCTCGACCCGGCTAAACATGGGCAATTCGTCACCATTGGCACCAACCTCAACAGCAAATAGGAAGGCAAGCTCATCGACTTCCTCCGTGAGAATCGAGGCATCTTCGCATGGTCTGCCAAAGATATGCCAGGTGTTCTGAGGAAGTACGCCCGAGCACAAATTTCAAGTCTGGCTAGATGCGAAGCCGAGGAGAAGAGGCGCACTATAGGAGAAGAGATAGCCCGGCTGCTCGCAGCCGGCTTCATCATGGAAGTATTCCACCCAGACTGGCTGGCCAACCCAGTCCTGGTGCTGAAGAAAAACAAGACTTGGCGCATGTGTATCGACTACACAATCCTTAACAAGGCATGTCCTAAGGACTTGTTCGCCCTGCCTGAGATCGATGAAGTAATCGACTCCACGGCCAGCTATGATATACTGTCCTTTCTAGGCACCTACTCAGGCTACCACTAGATCAAGCTGGACCCAACCGATCGTTTGAAGACCTCCTTCATCACCCCCTTCGGCTCTTACTGCTGCATTACCATGTCCTTTGGCCTGAAGAATGGTGGTGCGACCTTCCAGCGCTGCATGCAAAAGTGCCTCCTGCCCCAAATCGGCAGGAACGTCCATGTCTACATGGACGGCATCATCATCAAGACCAAGAAACATTTCAGCCTCCTCGATGACCTCTGGGAGACCTTAGCCAACTTGCACGAGTACGAGCTCAAGATCAACACGCAGAAGTGTATTTTCGGCATTCCAGCCGGCCAACTCCTGGGTTTCTTCGTGTCCACCTGCAGCATCAAAGCTAACCTAGAGAAGATCAGGCCGATCGAGCGTATGACCAAGCCGACCCGGCTCCGCGACGTCCAGAAGTTCACCGGCTGCCTCGCCTCGCTTAGCCGGTTCATCTCGCAACTGGGAGAGAAGGCCTTGCCACTCTACCAGCTCATGGGAAAGACGATGCTAATCGAGCCGGGCCACGACTCCGCGAGAAAGATGGCCAAATTCGAGTAGACCATCTAGGCAGACGAAGCGTTCGGCGACCTCAAATGGGTCCTCAGCAGCGCGCCCATCCTGGTCGCACCGACTGAGAAGGAGCCCCTGCTCGCATACATCACATCGATCACTCGCGTCGGCAGCGTCGTCCTGGTAATGGAGCAGTCGGAGGAGGGTAAGGCGCTACCAGTCCAGCATCTCGTCTACTAGCTTAGTGAGGTCCTCTCCGCCTCCAAGAAAAACTACCACCACTACCAGAGGATGTTCTACGACACATACTTTGCCCCCAGATGATCAAGCAGTATTTTCCAAGAGCATACAATCACCGTGGTGAGAATGGTGCCATTGGGCGATATCATGAGTGGCCAGGACGCCACTGGCCGGATTGCCAAATGGGCAATCGCCCTCGCCGACTACGAGATCCGATAGGAGCCGTGCACCACCATCAAGTCACAGACAATGGCCGATTTCCTCGTCGACTGGGCGGAGACCCAGTTCGTGCTGCCTCCCCCGTACTCTACGTATCGGCGCATGCACTTCGATGACTCATAGATGTGGACCGGCCTGGGAGCCGGCATCGTCTTTTCATCTCCAAAGGGAGACCAGCTCAAATACGCACTCCAAATCCGTGTTGCCGCCTCCAACAACGTGGCCGAGGAAGAGGCACTTGTCCATGACCTCTGACTCGCCAAGGAGATTGGCATCCGATGCATCTTGTGCATCGACGACTCCAACCTCATGGTGTAGCAGGTCTCAGTAGAATGGGACGCCAGGGATGCTAACATGGCCAGCTACAGCTTCCTCGTCCAGCAGCTTACCGGCTCCTTCGAGGGTTGTGAATTCCATCACGTCCCCCGGGCAGACAATGAGGTGGCGGATGCCTTGGACAAAATCGGCTCCACCCGCCAGGCCATCCCTATCAGCGTGTCCCTTGAGCAGCTGCGCAAGCCGTCAATCAAACCATCTGCCGAGTCAGAGTCTATCTTCGTGCCTACGGATCCGGCTGGCTCCTAGATGGGCCCGGGAGCTCCGCCAGATCTACTGGCCATGCCCGCCGATCCAGCTCCAACCGTTGTCGTCCCTTTTGCTACCGGCTCCCAGCCCGCAGCCGTCATGATGGCTATCGACCAGCTGGACCCGGGGACTAATGAGCCAGGCCCAGGGACTTTGGTTGCTTAGGGCCCCAAGCTCGAGCCGGAGATGGCCCCGGTATCGGCTCCTTCATGGGCCTAGCCAATCTTGGCTTTCCCCTTGCACGCCAAGATCCCCTCCGATGAAGACAAGGCTCGGTAGATCCAGCGTTGGACTCTCGCCTACAACATCATCAACCGTGAGCTGGTCCACCGCAGCACAACCAGCGTGTACCGGCGCTGCGTCAAGTCCGAGAAGGGCTAGGATATCCTCCAAGATATCCACCAGGACAAGTGTGGGCATCACGCCGCCTCAAGGACCCTTGTGTCCAAGGCGTTCCGTCACAGCTTTTACTGGCCGACTGCCCTAGAAGAGGCGACGCAGCTCATCGACAGGTGCGAGGGGTGCCAGCGTTTCCGCATGCAAAGCCATCTGCCGGCTGCGGCACTCAAGACAATCCTGCTATTGTGGCCCTTAGCCATGTGGGGGCTCGACATGGTAGGGCTATTCAAGACTGCTCGAGGCGGCATGACGGATCTGCCGGTAGCCGTCGACAAGTTCACAAAGTGGAACGAGGCCAGACCCATCAAGAAACTGGACGACCCCATGGTCGTCCGGTTCACCAAGGGCATCACGGTCCGCTACAACGTCCCACATAGCATCATCACTGACAACGGCACCAATTTCGCCAAGGGCACAATGGCGCGTTTTTGCGCCAAACAAGGCATCCGGCTCGAAATGGCGTCTGTTGTCCACCCATAGATGAACGACCAGGCAGAAAGGGAAAACGGCTTAATCCTAGCCGGCATCAAGCCCTGGCTTGTGGGACCGCTCGCCCGGTCAGCTGGCTGCTAGATCGAAGAGCTACCGACCGTCTTGTGGAGCCTCAGAACCACCCCCAACTGATCAACCGGCTTCACGCCCTTCTTCCTCATGTACGGGTCCGAGGCGGTCATCCCCATAGACATCGAGGTCGAGTTGCCTCATGTCTCCCTGTACATGAAGACGGACACAAAGGAGGCGAGGGAAGATGGCGTCAATCTCCTCGAGGAAGCCTGTGAGCTGGCACTGAGCCGAACGGGTATCTACACGCAAAAGCTCCGGCACAACCACAGCAGGCGGATCCGGCCCCTCTCCTTTTGCGAGGGGTACCTGGTGCTCAGGAGGATCCAACTAACTGCCGACCAACACAAGTTGTCCTCCCCATGGGAGGGTCCATTCATCGTCAGCAAGGTGCTACACAACAACGCGTACTATCTAATAGACGCCCAGAAGCCGCAGAAGTGCAAGAGAGACGCCTCGAGCGAGCAGACGGAGCGCCCGTGGAACGCTGCGCTCCTCTATCCGTTTGACTGCTAAGAAGAATCAATATATGTATGTATCTCGTAACCCCTCTTTTGGGACTCAATGAATGCAACGCGCGTCCCAAGCCAACACTTGGGAGATGCCCTTTCGACTACATTTAAAAGTACACCACTTCTCATAGCAAGCACTCGGGTCCTATTTCTCCGGCCCGGGGCTTGCTGACTGACCTAAGCTCTTTCCTCTCCAAGAAGGACAAGTAATGTGGATAGGCAAAGCCCCTCTCCCTGGCCACGGACCGACTCCCAGCTGTCCGGCTGGCAGGGCGTTGTGCCAGGAAAAGTTTCCCACACGAAACACTTCTCGAAGAGCAGCAACTGTTTAGGTCCAGCCAGATCCTTCGTCTTGCAACTTGCCTCTGGCGTCTCACCCTACCTTGAGACTGAGGTTTCTAACATTCACACACTTTTCCTAAGAACAATGCCCCCTCCTTGCCCCAGCCGGCTCCCGGCTGGCCGTCAGGCAGGGCAAAAGCCGAAAAGAGATTTGCACAACAAATAAATACCAAGAAGCGAAATCAAACGGTAAGCTAACACGCAAACTATGGTTATTCAATATCAAAATGAAAAAGTAAAGGCCATTGGCCAATAGATTCTTTACAATACACCCCCTAGTGGGTGGAAATGCATCCCAACAAAGCTCGTAGCAAAAAGAAAAGACATGATAAAGACGAAGCCGCCCAGATATCAGGCGCGCCGCCAGCTGGCTCGACACACTGCTCGGGGGTAGCCGTCGTCTTTGGATCCACCTCCATTGCCGCCATCTCCGGATCCGCCTCCATAGCTGCCGCATCCTTGGTGTCACGCTCGGTTTTGGAGTCAGTGTTCTCCTCGGCCACCTCCCACCGTCGGGACCCACAGGAATGCCAAAGGAGTCCTCCACGACTGGATCGCCGTCCTCACCATGACCCGATAGGAACTCGTCCGTGTCGACGCACGAGGCCAACTCGTTGGCTCGGTGGACAAGGGAGCTCTCGCGGGCGACCTGTTCCTCCTTGGGGAGTAGGCGCATTGTGGCTAGCCAGCCCAGGTCGATGCCATGGTACCAAGACAGGGTAAACTGGAGGGCCATCTACGCCCGGCCCCGGGCCACCGAGGCCTTCCAAGTGTCAAGTTGCGCCACTGCGTGCTCCAACCACTACGCCATGCGGCCGCCAGGGATCTCATGACCTGGACAGAGGGCTGAACTAAACCCCAAGTCGACCATGTGGAGCTGGTCCATGGTGCGCTAAAGAAGGATAAGCCGGTTCTTGGTGGCCAGCGAGATCTCTGGCAGGCTCCAGCCCGCGTCCAAGTCAACCTCCTGGCTATGCTGCTAGAAGCACTCCCGCTGCTCCTCCACGTCCTGCTTAGCATGGTGCTAGGTTTCCGGGAACCCTTCTAAGAAGCGGGAAGGAATCAGAAAAACAAGGCAACTCAGCTGGCCAAAAAGACTCAATGTGAGAAGAATACTCACGCTAGTAGGCATCGTCCAGCTCGACCGCAAACTTGAGCCTTAGGATTTTCTCCTCTTCTAGCGCCATCTACGCCCGGATGACGGCGGCGACACACGTCTCAACCTCGGCCTCAAGACCGGTCACCTCGGCTAGGAGGTTGGTGGCCCATCGGGTGGCGTTGGCCGTGTGCTTGGCGGCTTCCTCTCTAGCTGATACCTCCTTTTCTAGCGTCGCGGTAAGGCTCTACCACGCTGACTGGCCGTCAAAGACCAAACCACCCAATCGGTCCTGCTCCATCTTGCCTGCTTGAAGGTCCTACGCCCGCCGGTCCCACTCGGAGGCCTCGTCCCGCTACAGTTGGACCTGCTTCCAAGTCTCCATCTCTTTAGCAAAAGACACAAGTTGAATCAGCTAAGTGCTGAAGACCCGGGCCGCCTGAGAAACAGCCGACTCGAATCTCGGGGCTACACCCAGTGGGTGTGCTCACACGCCCCCACTGGAACGACCATACCTTGGGATTTCTACAGGTCCTCTCTGACTTGGTAATAGCCAAGCTCTCTCCTGTGGTGGATGGCGACCGCCTCGTCGAAGAGCGCCAGCCGCTTGGCATTTTTAGCCTGCCCCACACTAGAGACCAGGATGTCACACAATCGCAAAGGAATACTGGACCCGGCTGCCACGCGGCCGTGCATTCGGCCTGAATCTCGAGGTCTACCCCTAGTGGGTGCGCTCGCACACCCCCACTAAAAAAGAAAATCAGCATGGAAAGGAGTCTTACCTTAATCGCCTCCTCCACTCGCCGGAAGTTTCTTTCAGAGGACTCGAAAACCTGCCTAACCCCTCAGGACAGTGGGCCATGATGCGAGCTTGGTCGTCTGGCACGAGGTCCTCCTCACCGGCTGGCAGGTTCGAGGCAGCGAGACCGCAGGCCAACACCGACCAGTCCTTGACGACGTCGGCCTTGTTTCTCCTCGACCGGCTCGGCCCGCCGCCCGACGTCGCGTCCGTCATGACGTGGGCAGGTTGAGTCCACTCGGCGACCACGAGGGTGCGAGAGTCGTCCACAAGCTCCCCTACGGCCGGCGCGTGCGGCTCCGGCACGGGCGGCTCCGGACACACTTTAGTTGGCTAGGCAGCCGGTGCGGCCTCCCCGCTTGGCACCGTGTCTGGCACGGTCGGAGCAACCAATCCCTCCAGGACAAACGGATCAACAAGGGATAGGGTCACGGACGGCTCCGGCAGCTCCGCCGTTTCCATAGCCGGCTTAGGCACAGTGACCGCAGGACAGACCGTCTCTGCCGCGGGCCGGGCCGTCTCCACAACCGGTCCCCACGGCTCACTCGATGGTAGCCTGTACATCCGAGTCAACTCCATCGCACGCGCGGAGTCCTGTCGCCGCCTCCATCTCCCCTCGCTCGATGCAAACCAATATGTCGGGCACCCGTTGGCGCTCCTTCCGTGGCCCACAGTTCTGCCTGGCACCTCTTCTCCTCATGCACTATGGCCATGTGCTCCCGGGCGAGCTGGCAGGCAGCATCTGTCGGGGTCGTGGCAAACTTCATGTCTTGGAGCTCGAGGGCCTCACAGAAAAGAAGAAGGTTATCCCCCAAACTGTGAATGGTAAGGAGCAGAAAGAAACAAGATGCAGGAAGTAAGACCTTACCCGACAACCACGGGAAGGGGTCGCCTGGCTCGTGGTGGCGGCTTCGCTGTAGTGCCGAACGCCTTGTTCTGCGCCGGCTAAGGTGCTACCGGCTACCCAACAGCCAGCCTCTTCCGCTTTCGGGTCGCATCACCCATCCGACCCCAAGGCAACAGCTCCTCGCTCCTTCCCCGTGGCTCTCGACGAGCTTTGAGGGGGTGGATCTAAGATCCGGACGCCATCATCACCATCGTCATCATCGGTCTAATCTCTGATCGTAGGTGCAAAATCAAACTCACCAGCCGCCTGGGATCTACCGACCCTTGGGTCTCCAATCATCCCAACCTTCTCGATCTTTCCAAAGGATTCGACCTCCTCTTCGACGCATCCCCCTAGCTCTAAGTCATCTGGGTCAGATGCAGTGCGGTCCGCCTCGAACACCTGGGGATGTGGGCCATCCGGCGCATTCTACACAAAAAGCGTTGCAGTTAGCACGGTGCATGAGCATGGAGGCCGAGAGGGAGAAAACAAGAAGAGCAGAGGACAAGGGCAGCCGAACGTACCAGGGGCGCTGAGGGAGTCCTCGATTTTGTCGGGAAGCCGACCTATTCTTATGGGCCAGGCTATATGGGCTAGCTACTGAACACGGGAATATTTGAAGGCCCAGTCTCCAAGATGGAAGCTTTGGGAAGCACGTCTTGTACTCCACGTTTGATGTAGCAAATAGGCATGTTTATCTCTTCGGCGTGTAACCCTATGAATCCTTAGCGTCTATATAAGCCGGAGGGTATTAGGGTATAGGGACAGTACAACTCCTCTAGGGTTAGCTATTCGATTTCGAGGTAGATCAACTCTGTAACCCCCCACATCATCAATACAACCAAGCAGGATGTAGGGTATTACCTCCATAGGAGGGCCCAAACCCTTTGTAAATTTTTTCCCTTTGTCTCCTGTTACCGTCGATTCTAGTCTCACAGTTCGGGGCCCCCTTCCCGATATCCACCAGTTTTGACACTAACATTGGTGCTTTTATTGAGAGTTCCTCTGTGAGCAAGATGGAATCGATGTCTCGCCTTGTCATCAACGAAGAGGTCCGCAACATGGGGACTTTTCTCCCTTGACAGATCGTCGCCTTCGGCAGCATTGTGATGCACGCTGATCCCACTAGCCATCTAGGCCGTGTTCAGAGCTTTACCCTTGATCGAGAGGTTAGATTCAGAAACTTAGAGTTCTGTGTAGACACTAGGGCTGACTTGTCATTAACCGGGCTCGCAGCTTCTCTTGTAGGACCCGAGGACTCGGAGGCTTTAACCTCGAGCCCCTTCTTCGGACATGCCAATGGGGTCACCCATGGCGATGGACCGATCTCCTATCCTGGCCTGTCCATTGAGCCAGATGACCGGACACGTGTTCTTGTCGAACACTCCTTGGAGGTTAACTCCACAAGTCCCGAACAGATGGATCCGATCGGCCCCTCAGCGGTTGACGAGGCTCGAGATCAGATCTTGTCGATGAAGATCAGCAATGATCCAACCCCGATCTATGCTCAGTTCGGTTACAGTGCGGGCCACTATTGCAGATTTAACCGACATGGTGGACTATGCCTCCGAGGAGGCAAAATACATGGATGAAGAGGACCGTGCTCCCACTCCCATTAACACTGGGAGGTGGGACGCCACTTCCACAAATAATTTTCTACAAGGTACATACTCCTTCCACTAACGACGACAATACGCTTAACAATGATGGCGACAAGTCGGGCGATGCGTCATCAAGGCACCAGAAACCGCATAAGCGGTCCAAAAGCAAAAACGGAAGGAAAGATATTATCAGCAACGGGGACGGTAATACCCCTACTGACCATGGCAATCCTGATATCCCCGAACGCCCGTTAGAGGGTCTAGAAGGGACTTAGGACTAGGTCAACCCCGATAACATCAATGACTCCGAAGATGATAATTACCTTCCACCTGTCGAGGAGGAAGAAATACCTGAGGTTGATGACTTGTACATCCTGATAACCTCGAAGATCAGGAAGAAACAAGGCAACGGCTCACAGCTTGAAAGCTAAAGAACGGCAACTCAAAGCCGAACAGGATGACCTCAATGACCGATGGACGAAAGTCCTCTGAGCCGAGGAAGCATACGGCACCAGTTTGTCGGACCAGCCCAAAGTCTACCCACACAGAAGGCTGGTGCTGCAATTCGATGACAAACTCACTGATACTCCATCTCTGAACCATACTTCATACGACAAGCCAGACCGCCCCCCTCGTGGGCGGGACAGGACAACTGGCTACACCAGTCATATACCAGCAATGTCCCGAAGACGGGGTAAGGAACCATTAGAGCCCAATGCTAGCTTCGACCTGTGAGATGACCTGGATCACAGAGCAGGCCGTACAAGATCCATCTACGGATCCAGAGAGTACTCATTGGATAGACGGGGCCGGTACAAACCATTGTCCGACCAAAACAACAGTCATGGAACGCAATCGGCACACACAGACGCCGAATACAGGTGCGACATAGCACGGGTCAGAGGCGCTGCTCACCCATTGTGCTTCGCAGATGAGGTAATGTGACATCATTTCCCCGAGGGGTTTAAACCTCTGAATATAGAACAGTATGATGGGACTACTGACCCAACTGTATGTATTGAGGACTTCCTCCTCCATATCCACATGGCGCGAGGAGACGACCTCCATGCCATCAAACATCTACCTCTTAAGCTTAAGGGGCTAGCTCGACACTGGTTAAACAGCCTCGCTGAAAATTCCATTGGATGCTAGGAAGACTTGGAAGACGCGTTCCGCTCTAGCTTGCAGGGAACCTATGTCCGCCCGCCGGAATCTTAGGATATCAGCAACGTCGTCCAAAAGCCCGACGAGTCTCCTAAGCAATTCTAGAATCGGTTCTTGACTAAGAAGAACCAAATTGTCGACTGTCCCCATGCTGAGGCCGTAGCCTCCTTCCGGCACAATACTCGGGACGAATGGCTGGCCCGTCACCTTGGCCAGGATAAACCTCGGACCTTGTCCACCCTCACTTCCTCATGACCTACTTTTGCACAGGCGAAGACAATTGGCTGCCAAGACGCAGCCACAATTCTAAAGATCACGTAGCCTCTAAATCCTAGGATGGCAACAGAAAACCAAAGCGTAGTAAGAATAAGCACCGACACAATAATAGAGATGCCGATGACACGGTTGTAAACGCCAGAATCCGCAACTCCCGATCTGGGCAGTGGAAGAAGCCTCCTCCTAGGTGGAGAAGATCATGGAAAGGCCTTGCCAAATCCATAGGGCTCTGGAGAAGCCCGCCAACCACACACATAGTAATTATTAGGTGTTTAAATATGTCGGCAAGATACCACCCGAGGACCAGGGCAAAAGTTCTCACAGCAAGGACGAGGATGAGCCTTGGGGTTCAATTGGTGGCAGTCATAAGAAATTTCCTCCCAAAGTAAAAATGGTGAATATGATATACGCCACCCATATACCTAAGAAGGAGAGGAAGCGCATCCTTCGGGAGGTCTACTATGTCGAACCCACAGCCCCAAGTACAACCCATGGTCGACATACTTGATCACCTTTGATCGGTGCGATCACCCGACCAGTATGAGTCACGGGGGTTCGGCGGCCCTCGTCCTAGACCCCATTATGGAGGCGTATCACCTCACAAAAGTCCTAATGGATGGAGGAAGTATACTTAACCTAATTTACTCAGATACGGTGAAAAAGATGGGCATAGACACGTCAAGGATGAAACCAAGTAGCACTACCTTCAAAGGAGTGATCCCAGGCATTGAGGCCCGATGTACGGGTTCCGTAACCCTAGAAGTTGTGTTCGGCTCGCCTGATAACTTTCGCAGCGAAGACTTGATCTTCGACATTGTGCCCTTCCGCAACGGCTATCACGCGCTGCTTGGTTGGACCGTGTTCGCTCATTTCAACGCAGTCCCACACTACACATACCTCAAGCTCAAGATGCTGGGCTCCAAGGGGGTCATTACTGTTAACGGCAATACAGAGCGCTCCCTTAGAACTGAGGAACATGTACTGGCCCTGGCGACTGAATTCAGCTACAAAGAAGATCGGCAAGTTCCGACATCTGCCACAAAGGCCCACAAGGCTAGGAAGCGAGTTTGGCTTCAGACCGAAAACTCAGATCCTTCCTCCTCCCTTCAATAGGGACTCGCCCCCGACTTCACAAAAATACGACCAACAAAGTACGTGCCAAAGAGGCACAACTTCGCCCTTAAAATTCCATGGGTAGCAGTGGGGAAATAAGATGGGTGTTCGGCTGGCCCAAACCTCTACCATCAACACGTCTTCGGACAAAATCCAGGTGCTCCTAACGAACCTGCCTATGGCGTAAATGTCACCTACAATTTGGTGGCCTCTCAAGGCATTGTTTGCAAGATCCATTCGCCAAACACTAACACCCATCAAGGTGCATCTAAGAGCAGGAGTCAACTAGCAATGGGGCATATCAAGGATGTCAGGTTATCAATCAAAGACCCCCGGTACAACAACTCCTGTATATTTTTATTTCTTTCACATACCTGTAAACAATTGCTTCAGCAATCGGAGCCATAAGAGTTGTTGTGAAAATGTAAATTGTGTGGCACAAGTTTGCCACATCTGTCCTTTTTGGTGCATATTATTCCCCTCTCCCTCTTCTCGTGGTCCTGTTTGGTATGATGTGAGGCACTTGGGTAATAGACCAGGAGCTCGAGTTTAAAAATAAATCGCCTTATATACATTCTATCATGCGTTCGGTGTCTTGGTGTTTGCTTTATATGCATCGGTTCCGAGCTATGTCTTGGGTCAATAGTTGGGTTGCCCGGTTCCTATGCTTGCCCATTTACGTTTTGCTCCTTCGGCTAAAAGGGAAAAGGGAGCACCCCTACGGTTGCAGGGGAGTTGAGCATCCTCCGGGAGGAGAAGGCTGGGGCGGTCTCCGAGCGGGACCGGCTGATGCAGAGCGTCCAGGCGATCACTTTGGAAAGGGACTGGCTGGGCACCCTGCTGGTGGACGGGCAGGCGGCCCAAGACTGCCTGAAAGCCGACGTAACGCGGGAGGTAGCAGCCGAGGAGAAGGCCATCAAGGAGGCGGCTAACTCCGCCCAACGGACTGCCGCCCTCCGAAGCGAGGTGACCCGCTTCGAGAGGATGCTCGAGCAGCACAAGGCTTCCCTCGCCGAGGCGGAGGCGGCGCTGGTGTCAAAGCGGGACTCGTCGCTGCACTTTGCCCTCGAGCTGGACAACTCCTTTCAGCATAAGTCTGAGTTTTCTTTTTCGGCTGGCTGCGTTCTTCCTGCCTTCGGGTTGCTTTTTTTCTGATCCTCCTCTCTTTTTTCCAGAACGCTTCCCGGAAACCCAACGCCTTGCTGAGCGCGCCGTGGAGGAACACCAGGAGTATCTCTAGGAGAGCGGGCGTGAGATTGAAGAGAATGCCAGTTGGGACATGGCGGAGCTTGGGCTAGCCATGGAGAACCGGCTGATCCATCTTGAGAGCGGCATGGGGCGGCTGAAAACGGCTGGCAAGGAGGTGATCGTCGCCCTGTGGCCAGGTCGTGGGGCTCTAGAGAGCCACGTGGCGTTGTGGCTGGAGAACGCCGTGGCCCGGCTTGACGTCTGGAAGGCGTCTGCAGCTCGAGCCAAGGCACAGATGGTGCTCCGGTTCATCACGTCATGGTACCGTGGCATCGACCTGGATCGGCTTGGCCACCATGCGGGATGAGCCATAGGAGGAGCGGGTGGCACGCGAGACCGCCCTTGTCCACCGGGCCAACAAGCTTGCCTCGTATGTCGACCCGGACGAGCTCCTTGTGGCCCTCGACAAGGATGGCTAGCCGGTCGCCGAGGATTCCTTCAGCAACCCCCAAGGTACGAAGGACGAGGATGTTGCCGATGAGAGCACCGACTCCAGCACCGACAACGGCGGGGAGACGGCGGGAACCACGGAAACTGACCCGAAGGCCGTATCCACTTTCGGGCCGCACGTCGAGTCGGCTGGCAGTGCGCCGGCTGGTGACGCGCCGGTAGCCTCAGCCCCAGGGCTATTTACTTGTTTCTACTCTTGCTGCATGTTAGACTCAATTCCACCCACTGGGGGTGTATGTAATGAACCTATGGCCGGTGGCCTTTTCAAGTTATTATCAGTTTGCACTTTGAATGTTGAATGTGTTGTTATCATGCGTGCCGGCTCGTCCTTATCCCTTTTTGGCCCCTTGGTTCCGTCTGCTCGTCCCCTTTTCCCCTTTGGTTTCGGCCCCGCCAGCCGGTCATCCGGGAGCCGGTCTATAGCTGGGTCGGGGCGTCCGCCTCAAGGGAGCCAGTTTTGAGCTTGGGAACCGCGAGAGTCTTTTGGGTAAGGTCAGCTGCAAAGGCAAGAAAGTGGTCCGGCTAGACCTAGCCGGCGGCCCCCTTGCGATCGATTTTTCGTGTGCACTAAGTTTCGCCGCCTCGAGGCCCCATCAGCCAGACAGCCAGGAGCCGATTTATAGCTGGGAGGGGTGGGTGGGTTTGTTTAGCTCACATTAGTTGGTCGGTTTCGGGGGTGGATGTTAGGACTAGTCGACGAGCACCTGGGACCGGGAGCCGGATCCGGGAGCCGGCGGATCGAGTCGATTTTTTTGAAATGAAGCGGGAAGGGGTGTGCCCCAACAGTCGGTTTGGGGCACACATTGCATTCATAAGCCCAAAAGGGAAGGATACATACATACACTAGTTCCTAGCATTAAAACGGACGGAGGAGTGACGCGTCTTCTCTTGCCTCCCTTGCGTCCTTCTCCGTGTACAAGGTGACCCAAGGCGAGTCGAATTCGATGTCGGTGGGGATGATCGCCTCGGAGCCGCACATGAGAAAGAAGGGGGTGTAGCCGATCGACCGGTTGGGCGTGGTGCTGAGGCTCCAAAGGACAGTTGGCAATTCATCGATCCAGCAGCGGGCTGACCTGACCAGCAATGTTATGAGCCAGGGCTTGATGCCGGCCAGGATTAGGTCATTTTGCCCTCTCGACCTGGCCGTTTGACTGTGGATGCGCGACGGATGCCAAGTCGAGTTGGATGCCTTGCTTGGTGGAGAAAGCCGTGATGTCCTCACTGAACCGGACAGCCGTGGGGCCGTCCAGCTTCTTGATTGGCCTGGTCTCAATCCACTTGGTGAACTTGTCAACGGCCATCAGCAAATGCGTTACACCGACTCGTGTGTTCTTGAAGGGACCCAGCATGTCCAGCCCCCAGACGGCAAAGGGCCACGAGAGGGGGATGGTCTGGAGGGCTGTAGCTGGCAAGTGGCTCTACGTGCTGAAGCGTTGGCAACCATCGCATTCGTCCACCGACTTCTTGGCCTCCTCCAAGGCAGTCGGCCAGTAGAAACCATGGCGGAAGGCCTTGGCCACCAGGGTCCTAGAGGGGGCGTGGTGCCCGCACTCACCCTGGTGGATGTCGAGAAGGATCTCCTGACCCTTTTTCGGCTCGACGCACCGTTGAAAGACGTCGGTGGTGCTTCGGTGAACAAGCTCGCGGTTCATGATGCTGTAGGCCGGGGCTCGGCGCTGGATTCGCCTCGCCATGGCCTCGTCAGGAGGGAGCTTGCCATGTAGGAGGAAATCCAGGATGGGCTGGGCCCATGAGAGAGCCAAGACGGGGGCCAGTTCGAGAGTCCCCAGGTCTGGGTGTCCAGCCCCCGAGACCGACTCGCCAGCCCCCGGGACGAAGACGGCGGGAGGGGTGTCGATCGTCATCATGACCGCCACGCTGTCGAAGCCGGCTGCTTCGGATGCAGCTGACTAGACCGGTGGAGCCGGTGCCGGCAAGGAAGCCGAGGTTGCCGGAGCCGGCGGCGAAGATGCTTGCAGGGAAACCGGGTTTGCCGATGAGCCGGCAGCGTCAGCCGACACAAAGATGGACTCCGATTCGGGGGAGGGCTTTGTCGATGGCTTGACAAGCCGTTCGAGGGAGACACCGGTTGGGATGGCCTATCGAGTGGAGCCAATCTTTGCTAGCTTATCGGCCGCCTCATTGTCCGCCTGCGGGATGTGGTGGAACTCACAGCCCTCGAAGGAGCCGGTGAGCTGCTGGACGAGGAAGCGATAGCTGGCCATGTTGGCGTCTCTGGCGCCCCAGTCGCAAGAGACCTGCTGCACCACGAGGTCGGAGTCGTCGAAGCACACGATGCACATGATGCCAATTTCCTTGGCGAGTCAGAGGCCATGGACGAGCGCCTCTTACTCGTCCATGTTGGTCGAGGCGGCGAAATGAATCTAGAGTGCGTACTTGAGTTTGTCACCTTTTGGAGGGGAGAGGACTATGCCGGCACCCAGTCCGTTCCTCATCTTCGAGCCGTCGAAATGCATGCACCAATGCGTGGAGTTTGAAGGAGGCGGCACGAACTCGGTCTCTGCCTAGTCGACGAAGAAATCGGCCATCGCCTACGACTTGATGGCGGTACGTGGCTCGTACTAGATCTCGTGGTCAACGAGGGCGATGACCCACTTGGCAATCCGGCCAGTGAAGTCCCGACCGCTCATGATCTCGCTGAGTGGGACCGTGCTCACCGCGGTGATGGTGTGCTCCTGGAAGTATTGCTTGACATTCTTGGCGACAAAGTAGATGCCATACCACATCTTCTAGTAGTGGGGGTAGTTCTGCTTGGAGGATGAAAGAACTCGCTGACGTAGTAGACGGGGCACTGGACCGGCAGAGAGTTGCCCTCCTCCGGCCGCTCGACCACCAGGACGACGCTGTTGACGCATGTGGTCGCCGTGATGTAGGCGAGCAAGGGCTCCTTCTCAGCCGGCGTGGCCAAGATGGGCGTATTGGCCAGGGCCCACTTGAGGCCACGGAAGGCCTTATCCGCCTCGTTGGGCCAGTCAAACATGCCCGGCTTCTTCATGTGGCCCAGCTCAACCAAAGCCGTCTTGCGAAGGAGCCCGTAGAGGGGCAAGGCTTTTTTCCCCAACCGGCTGACGAACCAGCTGAGGGAGGCGAGGAAGCCGGTGAACTTCTGAATGTTGCAGAGACGGGTCAGCTTGGGCATGCGCTCGATTGCGCTGATCTTCTCTAGGTTGGCTTTGATGCCGCAAGTGGACACGACGAAACCCAAGAGCTGGCCGGCTGGGACGCCGAAGACACACTTCTTCGGGTTGATCTTGATCTTGTATTCGCACAAGTTCACGAACATCTGCCGGAGATCGTCGAGGAGGCTAAAGTGCTTCTTGGTCTTATAGATAATGTCATTGACGTATACATGGACGTTCGTGCCTATCTGAGGC
Organism: Hordeum marinum; assembly: GCA_022496015.1. NCBI lineage: Eukaryota > Viridiplantae > Streptophyta > Magnoliopsida > Poales > Poaceae > Hordeum > Hordeum marinum. The sequence continues at coordinate 435,313,242 of CM039673.1, read as the reverse complement.
AAGAGGCACTTCTGCATGCATCTCTGGAAGGTAGTGCCTGCATTCTTCAGGCCGAAGGACATGGTGAAGTAGCAGTAGGCCCTAAAGGGTGTGATGAAGGAGGTCTTGAGCCAGTCCTCTGGGTCCAGCTTGATCTGGTGGTAGCCGGAGTAGGCGTCTAAGAAGGACAACAGATCGCAGCCGGCAGTGGAGTCGATGACTTGATCGATCCACAGCAAGGCGAACGGGTCATTGGGGCACGCCTTGTTCAGGCTGGTGTAGTCGATGCACATGCGCCAGGTCTTGTTCTTCTTCAGCTCCAGGATCGGGTTGGCCAGCCAGTCCGGGTGGAAAATTTCCATGATGAAACCGGCTGCGAGCAGCCGGGCGATCTCTTCTCCTATAGTGCACTGCTTCTCCTTGGAGAAATTGTGTAGGGTTTGCTTGACCGGTTTAGCGCCCAGCCAGACGTGAAGCTTGTGCTCGGCGAACTTCCTCGGAACACCCGACATGTCCTTCGGGGACCACGCAAAGATGTCCCGATTCTCACGGAGGAAGTCGACGAGCTCGTCTTCCTATTTGCTGTCGAGGAGAGAGTCGATGGTGACGCACTAAGCGGGGTTGGCCGGGTCGAGCCAGACCTGCCTGGTATCCTTGGACGGCTGGAAAGAGGCCTCGCTGACCGATTGCGAGGGAGAAGCCGGCACGGCTGGCTGGCTGGCAGCGAGGGCTATGAGCCAGTCGAGCTACCGCTTCTCCTCGGCTATCTCCAGTGCCTCGGCCAGCCGGCTACCGTCTTGAGCGCACTCGATCGATATCTTGTAGTCACCCGCGATGGTGATGATCCCCTTGGGACCAGGCATGTTGAGCTTGAGGTAGTCGTAGTGGGGGACCGCCATGAACTTGACGAGAGCCGGATGGCCCACTAGCGCATGGTAGGGACTGTCGAGGTCCACTACCTCAAACCATACCGGCTCGCGACCGAAGTGGTCGGGACCGCCGAAGAGGACGTTGAGCTTGATCTTGCTGATAGGGGAGCAGGACTTTCCTAGTACGATGTCATGGAAAACTGTCCGGCTCGCATGCAAATCTTCTACTTTCAGCCCTAGTTTGCGCATCGTGACATGGTAGAGTATGTTGATGCTGCTGCCACTGTCGATCAGCACCCGCATGAAATAGCAGCTGTGCCTCTCAAAGGCGATGGTGGGGTCGAGGACCAAGGCGTAGCTGCCGCGACTCGGCATCATAGCCAGGTGGTCAGCCCGGCTCTAGGTGTACGGCTTCTCAGACCAGTGCATGAACTGGGGAGTTGCCAGCATGGTGGCATTCAGCTCACGGGGGAGCCGGCGCTGACTGTGCTTGCCCGTCTCTTCATTAGTTAAGACGACGTAGCAACCGTCCTGGTTGGGGAATTGGTCATGCAGGCGACCATCGTTCTGGGCCAGAGCCGGCACCGGGGTGGCAGCTGGGGCCAAGGCCGGGGCACGGGCAGGCGGCACGGGAGGAGCCGGAAGGCCGCCCCCCGGGCCATTCACTGTGAGAAGATGCATTGTCGGATTGTATTTGTAGAGGGCTTGGCCCTAGAGTGGTTTTTGCATGGGAGGTCGAGCATCTGCTCGAACGTGAGCTTGGGCTGCCAGGCAGACTTGCCAGTGCGCTGACACTGACTGGAAGGCTGGGCAGACGGTTCCTGCTCCTCGATGGTGGCGACCTGCCGGCTCCCATAGCGGGAGTCGGAATGGTCATTCTTGCGCTTGTTGTTTCTGCGGCTGTTGGTTGTCAGCAGCCGGTCGTGATGCAGCCGGCGTCGATGTTGCCTTGGCAGGTGGGGTCGTCTTAACCCGAATGGTGGAATCATCCGTGGCATACTTGCCTGCCTTGGTCATGAGCTCAGCCAGCATAGCTGGATCAGAGCACAAGAGCTTGTGCTTGAGGGGAGTGTCGTCGCAATAGCCTTTGATGAATTATTGTATGGCATGCACCTCGTGCACCCCTTCACGGGAGTTGCGGACCTCGGTCCATCGTGTGAGGTAGTCACAGAGGGACTCGTCCGCCCCCTGAACGCACATGGCTAGTTCACGGGGGCGGCCGGGCCGCTTATAGGTGCCGGTGAAGTTGCGGATGAACGCTTCCTCAAACTCCGTCCAGGTGTTGATGCTGTCAGCCACCAGGCTGTTCAGCCAGGTGCAGGCCGAACCGATCAGCATGAGGGGGGCATAGCGGAGGGCTACGCGCTTGTTCCCCCTGGCGATGCCGAGTGCGGTGGTGTAGTCGATTAGCCAGTCTTCGGGTTTGGCGGCCCCATTGTACTTCGAGGTGTCCCGGGGGAGCATGAAGCCGATCGGGAATGGCTCGTTGCGGATCCGAGGGCCAAAACATGTCGGGCCAATCGAGCTCTCCTCCTCGAGGAGGGCCAACTTCTCGAGCCGGTCGATGCAAAGACGGGCGTCGTTTTCGCTATGGGGGTACCGCAGTCTGATCCAGGCCGAGAGTTCGGGGCGGATGGCAGGCGGGACCAACCGCGCCGGTTCGTGCAGTAGGGGCGATGTATGCCCTCGACTACGCCAGCCAGCGCCTCGTTGTTGTGAGCCAAGTTGTTGCTATTCTGGCTGTTCACAGCCGGCTGCATGTTCCCTGGCCTCGCCCGGCGGCCGGAGGCGCTAGGGGAACATGAGTGCTGGGCCAGCTAGCGGCCAGCAGCCCCGACGCCCTCGCCCTCGGGACGAGGGCCTTTAGAGGCGGCTCCACTGGGGGCAAGCAGTTGTTGCTGCACGTCGGCATCGTCGATGAGGTCTTTGATGTGATGGTTGTGGGCAGCATGCTCTTCGCCCTCCAAGGTAGCCAAATTCTATATAGGCTACCTTGGCGGCCCGCAGGTTGGCCGTGGGGGTGTCGTAGACGGGCATGTTGCCACTGAGGCTTTCTGCGACCACGTGGCCGCGGTCGCGCACGGCCCCATGCTGACTGGGCTCGATGTCAGCCAGGGTGAGACCATGGGCAGAGGCGTACTCCCGCTGAGCAGCCTCCATGCAGCGCCACGTAGCTACGAGGGAGCTGGCGTCCTCGAACAGCAGGTGGCGAGCCGCCTCCAGCTCGGCCATGGTGACATCGGGGTTCGCTGTCGGAGCGATGGGGTGCTCAGGTGTCGAAGGGCCACGCCGAGCGGGTCAGAGGTGCCGGTGCGGGACGCGGTGGCGTCGGCCTCGGCCAGCACCCGGCTAGAATAGGTGGTGGAGGTGATGGACATCACTCCCACGTGGATGTGGGAGCCGCTGGACTGGGTTGCCGCGAGCATTCCCACGGACGTGGGAGGGTCGGTGCAGTCGAGAACCTGACTGGGTTATTCGTCGCTGATCGGAACTTCGGCAAGGCTTAGCTTTCTAAATCGCTCGGTGAGCGCCTTGATGTCGAGTGTGAGGTCGACGAAGCTGCCTGCAGGGCATACCGGAGCAAGCCCCATGAGCCTATGATTTCTCCTGGAGCATGACTCCGGCCAGCGCCACGTACGGCCCCGCGGTGGGTGCCAACTATCATTGTTTTCTCACGATAGATGCCATGGGTAGGCTTATCGAAGGTGGTTGGGGCTGAAGGACGCCGAGGGGCTCTGGGAGCGGGATTGGGCACAAGCGGTGAGTGACACTCGATGTACCCAGGTCTAGGGCCCTCCATGGGAGGTAATATCCCTAGTCCTGCTTGGTCTAGTTGATTGATGAGGAGAGGTTACAATGGTGTTCCTTGAGCTGTATCTAGAGTTGGGAGGAGGAGGAGCCGACTCCCCTTCCCTTGCTACGAAGGTGGTTGTGGAACGAGGTGTTCCTCTTTGTGTGTCTACGTGTGAATCTTCCCTAATGCATGGGGGCTCGGGGGGGGTTTATAGGCCAACCCCCCGACCTACAATATTCTTAAGGTACTGCGTTGGGGACCCGGTCGGTAGCCTCTCCGGCTGGAAAGTGGGACCCGCCCCTTGAGCCGTCTCGTCGCCTACGGGGTCCACCAGCTGCGCGGTCCCGTCGCCCGATGGGGCCTGCTAGCCGGCTCCAGGTTGGCCCGCACCCACCTGCTACGACACGTGCAGCCCAAGCGGAGTCGTCTTGCGCCAGCCGGCTGAAGTCTCCGGTACGGCGGGCGGCACTATAGCCATGCGGGGGCAGGTAATGGAGTGGGCGGAGGCTTGTCTGCACTATTGCCTCGCCCGGTCGCGGTCAGCCAAGATCAGCGGTACGACCGGCTGGACTGTAGCCATACGTTTCTGGGTGTCGTCGGTTACTGTGGCCACGTTGGGACCCGTCGTGGGGGTCTTGTCTTGTCATCGTACCCGCACATAGTGGGATGGGATGGAAGCCTGCTCGCCCAAAGTTCATTGGGGGAGCCGGCCCGGGGGCAACCGATTGTGGCCCAGCCGGCCAGGGCCTAGCCGGCTCTTAGGAGAGTCGACCGCGAGCCAGTCTGCAACAAGCCTGTTAGCCGTGCGGCAGCCGGCCGTGAGACAGCCGGCGATGTGCTTTTCCTTGAAGCGGGGGAGAGAACCCCGTTGTTTTGGCCTACCCAGGGGTAATAACCCCGTCAAATATTATCAAACCCAAAATAAAATTGAAATGAATGATTGGGAAAGTCATGTTATTCCCTCTCGATTTGAATATTCATTTAAACACCAAAAAATTTAAAACCTTGTCAAAATTAACTAGCAACAAGCAACACAAGTTTTTAATATAATCCTATTCAAATCATTAACATTCCAAAATTCTGAATTTTGGGATGTTATAAATGCGCTTGTTGGGAGACAACCCAACACTTTTCCTCTCTGTTTTTGTGTGTTCACATGATTAACCTACGGTAGTAATCATATTTTGTGTCTTTTATTTCAATAAAGTGCCAAGTAAAGCCTTTGGGATGACTCACAAGATGAGTACAATTGATGTTGAACCAAACAGAAACTTTTGACTCCAGTACAAGATTTTTTTTACTAGAGGGTGATAATGATCTGAAATTGTTACACAGTCTTGATATACACATTCTTCAGGTTTTCTAATTTTGCAGAATATTTGGAGACAGGGAAGTATTGTTATACTCTAGATCTTCACAGACTATTCTGTTTTGCATGCATGGTTTGCTTGTTTTAGTGTTCCCATAGCTTATACCTAGTGATATAAATTATGGCAATGATACAATACAGTAGGTATTATGTGAGAACAATTATTAATCTTTTCATGACAGTACCTAAGTAAATGATCTTTATTGATTACAGTAACCCTTCTCACGAAGTTCCGTTAAGTTTTGTGTGATTGAAGTTTTCAAGTTTTGGGTGAGACAGCGACATGAGGATAATAGGGAGTGACAAGAACATAAGATTGGGGATGCCCAATGAACCCACAAGTTAATATCCAAGGAATACTCAAGGGCCTAAGCTTTCCGGGGCATCCCCTCTTTTGTCTTCAACATTATCGGTATATCTTACATAGAGCTATATATTTATTAATCACATAATATGTGTTTTTCTTGGAGCGTCATTATATTTGTTATCTTCTGTTAGGTGTTATATATAAACTTTTTTTCAATAAAGAGTTCCAAGAATTGCCTTTAGGATGCTTGAATTGCATGTTTGATATGTGTTGTGTGAAAACAAAAACTTTTGCTGTAGTATTTCAATTTTCATATTTTACCGGAACGTGGAAAGTTTATGAAATTTTTACAAAGTATTTTCATTTTATAGTATGTCCTAAATGTCCATAATTTGTTGATTTATAGAAGTACACTGGTTTAATAGATTGCTACAAACAGTTCTTTTTGGGCAGATTGTTGTCATAGATTTGTTATCTAGTTATCCTATAGTTTTAATAGCCTATATTGGTAGATCTAAATTCTTACCTGATGTTTGAAAATTATTGTGCAACTTGTCTTGGAAGTACATAAATAGTTGATTTATTATTATGTGTACTAACCTATCTCATGAGTTTTTTTCGAGTTTTGTGTGGATGAAGTTTTTGACAATAGGTGAAACCATGATATGAGAAGATTGAACGAGATACAAAAGCTCAAGCTTGGGCATGCCCAAGGCCGCCCAAGTAAATATTCCAAGAAGTCTCAAACATCTAAGCTTGGGGATGCTACACATCCCACCTCTCTTCATCAACAATTATTGGTTAGCCTATGTTGAGCCTAAATTTTTATTCGTTCACATGATGCCTGCTATTCTTGGAGTGATATTTTTATTTTGCTTGATTTTTAATAAAATACTTAAGATATAAAATTCTTATATGACAGAATCTTCACATAGCTATTTAACTAATTGACTATGCATTGATCTTCACTTCTATCTTTTTGGAGTAGTTTGTCATTCACTCTCGTGCTTCAGTTATATCCTATGAGTAAATGGTTGAATGAACTGAATATCATAAATCTGAAACTAAATATGCTTCATATACTTATCCCATGGGGAGTAATGACTTCAAACATAATAAGTATAGGCGGTAAAATTTATTGAAAGTTAGCAAACACTGCATTGGTCACTTGAACAATTCATGAAAGAATATTGAAGGAAGAGAGATAAAACATATAAGTATACTATATTGGACATATTCTATGATTGTAAGTTCATTAATTATTTTCAAACTCGAGCAAATCAGTTAAAATTGGACAAGTAAGACAACTTAATGAGTTATGTTTGGGTATATTTGTATGAAGTTATATTGTTATGTGTCCTACAACATGTGGTGCTTGCTTCCACCCCATACTAGCCAAAACTTCCGCACCAAGTAGAAATACTACTTGTGCATCCAAACACCCTTAAACCAATTTTGCCATGAGAGTCCACTATACCTACCTATGGATTGAGTAAGATCTTTCAAGTAAGTTGTTATCGGTGCAAAAATAAAAAAATTGCTCCTAAATATGTATGATCTGTTATTGTAAGGGAAAATAAGCATTGTACGAACTTGTGATGGTAAAGAAATAAAACCGACGGACTGCATAATAAAGGTTTCTATCACAAAGGGCAATACAACGTGATGTTCCTTTGCATTAATGGTTTGCACATCCAAAAACAAAAACGCATGAAAACCTCTGCTTCCCCCTGCGAAGGGCCTATATTTTACTTCCTAGTACCTATCTCTATGCAAGAGTCATGGTGATCTTCAGCACATCCTATATTTCGCATTTTTCTCTTGGCAAGCGTCATGTGTTGGGGAATGATCTAGACACTTATATACATACAAATATGTTTGATCATGAATTATTATTGTTGACAATTATCTATATGACAAATAAGTTGGGAGGCAAAACATTAAGCCCCTATCTTTCTTTGTGTTCTATGGATTCTATTTGTTCTAAAAATATGCTTCGAGTGTCAATAATCATGGAAGACTATATGATAGTTGAGTATGTGGAATTTGCTAAACCAAAGCTCTTACATAGACTCGTCCTGAAAAATAATATGAATTGCAATAGTTCGATGACTAGGAATATGGTTTGTTAGTTTTCAAGAAACTTTTTGATCTATACTTTAACATGTGAATAGCTTGTTACTCGATCATGAGAAGTTTTATGAGATGAGCTAATGTTTACGGTTTACATTGATGCTAGAAAAGGTGACTAGAATTATCATTGATCAAACTTGTGCACTTGCTAGCATTCACACTTCATAAATTACTTCTTTTATTATTCACCTACTCGAGGACGAGCAGGAACTAAGCTTGGGCATGCTGATATGTCCCCAACGTAGCTATAATTTACGAAGTATTCATGCCATCTTTACAATATTCTATCTGATTTTGGTATGATTTCATTAGAACTAACCCGGGCTGACGCTTTTTTTAGCAGAACTACCATGGTGTCGTATATTCGTGCAGAAATAAAAGTTCTCGGAATGGGCTGAAAAATTACGAAGATTTTTTTTGGAAAATATAAAAAATACTATAGCAAAAAGATACCGGAGAGGAGTCCCGAGGCAGCAACAAGGCTAGGGGCACGCCCCCCTAGGGCACACCCCCTGGCTTGTGGGTCCCTCGGGAGTCCCCCTGACTTGATTCCAACGCCAAGTACTCTTATAAATCACGTAACCCCCAGAAAGAAACCTAGATTAGGAGTTCCTCTGCCGCAAGCCTCTGTAGCCACGAAAAACCAATCGGGAGCCTGTTCTGGCATCCTGCCGGAGGGGGAAACCATCATCGGATGTCATCTTCATCATCCTGGCGGTCTCCATGATGAGGAGGGAGTAGTTCACCCTCGGGGCTGAGGGTATGTACCAGTAGCTATGTGTTTGATCTCTCTCTCTCTCTCTCTTGTGTTCTTGAGATGACACGATCTTGATGTACAACAAGCAGTATTAATATAGATGAATCAATTGGAGTGTTCCCCTCTCTATCTTCTTGTGATGAATTGAATTTTCCCTTTGAAGTTTCTTATCGGATTGAGTCTTTAAAGAATTTGAGAACATTTGATGTATGTCTTGCGATGGAATATCCGCGGTGACAATGGGATGTTCTATTGATCCACTTGTTGTATGTTTTGGTGATCAACTTGTGGGTTCCATGACCTTGGGAATCTATGCATAGGGGTTGGCACATGTTTTCGTCTTGACTCTCCGGTAGAAACTTTGGGGAACTCTTTGAAGTTCTTTGTGTTGGATTGAACATGATGAATCTAAAATTGTGTGATGCATTTCGTATAATCAAGCCCATGGCTACTCGTGGTGACATTGGAGTATCTAGGTGACATTATGGTGTTGGTTGATGTGTATCTTAAGGTGTTATTTTAGTACAAACTCTAGGGCTGTTCATGACACTTATAGGGATAGGTCATAAGATTGATCGGAAAAGATAACTTTGAGGTGGTTTCGTACCCTACAATAATTTCTTGGTTTTTTCTCTGCTATTTTTGTCTTTGGAGTGAACTCTTTGTCGCATGTGAGGGATTTACATATGATTTAACTATGTCAGTATTGTTGAGAGAACTTGCACTGGTGAAAGTATGAACCCTAGGCATTGTTTCTAAGCATTGCAATACCGTTTGTGCTCAGTTTTATCATTAGTTACCTTGCTGTTTTTATATTTTTAGATTACAAAAATCTATATCTACCATCCATATTACACTTGTATCACCATCAATTCGCAAAGAGACTCATTGTATTGGGTGTGTTGAGGACACAAGAGACTCTTTGTTATTTGGTTGTAGGGTTGTTCGAGAGAGACCATCTTCATCCTCTGCCTCCCACGGATTGATAAACCTTAGGTCATCCACTTGAGGGAATTTTGCCATTGTCCTACAAAACTCTGCCCTTGGAGGCCCAACACGAGTCTACAAGAAGAAAGTTGTGTAGTTGACATCAAAAGGCAAAAATTTATTGATTACACTCATAATCCTCTTACAAATCAAGTCCCCACTAGTAATACTCACACGGTTCTAAATTCCAAAAATTATCATGTGGGTAGTGGGAACATTATTAAAAATCATGTCATTCAAGAATTCTTTGAGTACTCGGTAGTTTTTCCTCTTATTAAAGGACCCATAATTGATGAAACAAATTTTTATGTGGATGTTATCACCATGCTTATATAGAAATTAGAATGAAAGTTTGTGCGTCTCCATCCTATGCTTTAAAATATATTTTTGGGACTTCCTAGCATACACAATCCTTAGATTAAGAAAATTTCTATCAGTATCCTCATACATGAATTTTTTTATATTGTGTGTGAAGCGAAAGATATTTTTGCCTTCTATGTAATAAAATATGAACATCACCCATAGAAGTGATCCTTGACAATACAGATGCTATGTGTAGCTTGGAATCCAATGACTATCACAGATTAGGAAGGAATATGAGGAGGAATGTCCTTCCCAAAGAATTAACATAGTCCTTATTTTTTCACACTTGTGATAAATTTGAATGGATTACTAAAGAAATTAATGAAGGGCTTAGTGAATATTGGCGTGAAAATACTATTTGGAAACCTATTGGTGATGAAATCCATGTTTTATATGAAGACGCCTATGATGAGGGTGATGTTAGTAATGATTTTGTAAATCCTTTTGAGCACTTGAACTCTTAAACTAGTGCTGAGAAGGGTGTTTTGTTAAGTAAGATTTTGGAAGAGCTAGTTTTGAAGGACATGAATGGGTTCAACACTTGAATCATATACATTATGCCTAGCTAGGGGCATAAAACAATAGCGCTAATTGGGAGGCAACCTAATACTTAACTTATCTTTTTGCTTTTTATTTTAGATTTGTTTTTTATAACCTTATTGTTGCTACTGTAACAATTGTGTTTTTGAGTTTAAATTAGCGTTTCTGCCAAGCACTACTAGGGAAACCCCTAGTAGTAGCGCTCGAAATATGCATATTAGTAGTGTTGGGTCCAACGCTACTACTACCGTGTTATGGCTAAGTTTTAGCAGTAGCGCTGGCCTGGCAAGTGCTACTACTATGTGCTGTTAATAGTAGTGCTTGCCCAGAAAGTGCTACTGCTAACTATTTGTAGCGCTTGGACGAACGAAGCGCTGCTGCTAATCCATCGCTTCTATTAGATGATTTCCAGCGCTACTGCTAGTATTCCTGCTTTCATAGATTTACACCCTCTATGTATTTGTGATGTATTTATACATTATCTATACAGTAATTTCATCAGATCATCATAATACATCATTGTCATATAAGAACTCCTCATCATCATCATTTTCGTCAATGAGACATCATATAACAAGTTGTTCACTAGTCATAATTACAAGTCCTCATCATCATGATCATCAACTCTAACACATTGTAGCACATAATATCACATTGTACCTAGGACCTAGTACTCTCTCATAGGACCTACTCTACCCTCTCTTAGGTACAATGTCATAAAACAAGATAGGCCCTGACTCTCCATTATGGAGAATGGAGATCATCCTGTCTCCCATTCTTGGCGTACGCACAATGTTGGTTCCAAGTAGCTCTCTACGATTGACCATACATTTTTCCAATCTTTGATTGTCATGACTTCATCGGTTTCAGAAATCCGGTATGGACAGGAGTGATGCATAGGCTGACCTGGCCGTGGTGGCCCTAAGCTCGTAACAACAACGCGACCTCTTGGAAACATCATATGAGGCACACAATCATTTGGGATTTTCTGTTGAAAAACTTAGTAATAACTTTGTAGTTATCAATGTAGTTTAGTTTTAGAAGAATTTATGCAAAAGATGCACAGCTGTCGTAATAGTAGAATTAAAATATTACCATGCAATCTCCATGGATGTTACCGTAGTTCACCACGTGCACTAGTGGCATGTATTGACCATATTGTGTAGGAGTTTGATAATAGCTATTGTAATTCTCAAGATGACTAAGAAATGCGGTAAGATGATCTTTCTCCTTATAAGTTAATTCGACCTCATCACTGTAGTAGTAGGTTCTGTCTACCATCTTCCGTACATTTTTTGAAGAATGAAAATAAGCTGTCAATGCAAATAAGTTGTCAACTATTTTTAAATAAACATTATAAATTACTTAATAAATATGGTTGAGAAACTCACATAATGGTAGAACTGGAGGCGTCTGCAGATCGACCCACATGTCACATGATGGTAAAACATCTAATTAACCTAGTTAGTAAACCAAATTAACCTAGAGGGAGAAGGAGGGAGGAGGGGGGCGGCCAACGGGGGAGGAGGGCCGATACGGGAGGTCGGCCGGCGGGGGAGCAGGCCAGTGCGGGGGAGGGTGGCTGGTGGGGAAGAGAAGAGCCGGCACGGGAGAGGGCGGTTGGCGGGAGAAGAGCCGGCACGAGCGAGGGTGGTCGGTCGGCGTGGGTGAGGGCAGTCGACAGGGGAGCGCGTGAGGGACGGCGCCGCACGGGGGAGGGCGGCATCGAGAGTGAGAGTGTGTGAAGGGAGAGTGAGGTCGAGCGCAGGCGTTGGTGTGGATAAGGACCCCATAGTAGTAGCGCTTCTATTTAGGAAGCGCTACTACTACTGAACGTAGCAGTAGCGCTTCCTAAATAAAAGCGCTACTAGTACGCCCGGCCTGCCGGCAACAGCCTGACAATTTTACTAGTTGTGTGATTTACGAAAACAGCGCTACTGGTAAGTTTAGTAGCAGTAGCGCTTCCTAAATAAAAGCGCTACTACTACGCCCGGCCTGCCGGCGACGGCCTGACAATTTTACTAGTAGCTTATTTTATGAAAACAGTGCTACTGGTAAGTTCATAGTAGCAACGCTTGCCATGCGCAAGCGCTACTCATAAATAGTAGTAGCGTTTTCTTAGAAAAAGCGCTACTACCAATCTTCTGTGTATAGGCATTTCCCTAGTAATGAAGCAAAACCTTTGCGATGACTTGCATGCTGAGTAGAATTGATACAGTGCAAAAACACAAACCTTAGCGCCCAATGCATAATTTCTCTGATTTTACTGGAACGTATTTTCCATCTAAAATGTTTACACAATATTTGTATAAAAATTCCCCATGTTTTCCTAATGTTCGAGGATTTTTGGAGTTACAGAAGTATGATTTATTTACAGATCAATACAGACTATTCTGTTTTAGACAGATTGTGTTTTTGCTTGCATAGTTTGCTTGTTTTGATGATGCTATTAATTGTATCGGGGGGTATAAGCCATGGAAAAGTTAGAATACAGTAAATTATTCAATAATAAAGTAAGAATCAATTTATAACAATACATATAGTATTTTATATGTTTATTATACTAATGGATCTCACGAAGGCTTCGGTTGAGTTTTGTGTACATATGTTTTCGAGTTTTCAGTGATTCACTATGGATGAAGGAATAAGGAGTGGCAAGAGCCTAAGCTTGGGGATGCCCAAGGCACTCCAATTCAAATTCTAGAAAGCCTCAAGCATCTAATCTTTGGGAAGCCCCAGAAGGCATCCCCTCTTTCCTCCAAATCCATCGGTATGTCACTTGGAGCTATATTTTTCTTCATCACATGATATGACTTTTGTTTGGAGTTTTTTTTTGTTTTTTAGATTTCAACGATCATTGTTTTCTGGACACACCTACTTGAGAGAGATAAAAAATCACCATGATTTATTAGAATACTCTATGCACTCCACTTATATCTTTTGAGCTAAGTAGTTGCTCTAGTACTTCACTTATATCTTTTAGAGAATGATAGTGATGATGTGTGAGCATTCATATTCCTCACTGAAATCCTAGTGTTGTTTAATTCGGAGGCAAGCGATGGTTAACTCCTTCCAACCTCCTCCCTAGGGGCATGTGAGTAGTACTTTTCTTTGAAAGAGTTAATAAAATCTTGCAATAAGTATGTGATGTCTACTACACAACTTGTTCTTGTAGACTCATGTTAGGCCTCCAAGCGCAGAGTTTTGTTGGACAGTAGTTAATTTCCCTCAAGTGGATGACCTAAGGTTTATCAATCCGTGGGAGGTGTACGATGAAGATAGTCTCTCTCAAACAACCCTGCAACCAAATAATAAAAAGTCCCCTGTGTCCCCAACACACCAAATACGATGGTAAATTGTATAGGTGCACTAGTTCGGTGAAGAGATGGTGATACAAGTGTAGTAGTTATAGTAGATATTGATTTTTGAAATAGTAACAATAAAAAAGCAAGGTATCAAGTAACAATAGTGAGCACAAACGGTATTGCAATGCTCGAAAACAAGGCCTAGGGTCCGTAATTTCGCGAGTGCAATATCTCAACAATGCTAATATAATTGGATCACATAACCATCCCTCAACATGCAATGAAAAATCACTCCAAAGTTCTTATCTAGCAGAGAACATAAGAAGAACTTGTTTGTAGGGTATGAAACCACCTTGAAGTTATCCTTTCCGATCAATCTATCCAAGAGTTCATACTAAAATAACACCAAGTTACCCTTTCGACACGATCTATCTAAGAGTTCGTACTAAAATAACAGCATATGATACACATCAACAAACTCTAATGTCGCCTAGATACTCCAATGTCACCACAAGTATCCATGAGTTAATTATAAGATATGCACCAAACATTTCAGATCCATAATACCCAAACCAACACAAAGAACCTCAAAGAATGCCCCAAGATTTCTACAGGAGAAGGTTGGACGAAAATGTTCATATGCATAGATTACCCCAATGTCACCTCGGGAATTCGCGAATTGAGTGCCAAGACCTAGATCAAGTGCTCTCAAATCAATAAAAAGTATTCAATCCGGTAATAACAAAATCTCAAGCGAAAACTCAATTCATCACAACCAGATAAAGAGGGGAAAACACAATATGATCCAACTATATTAAAAAAGCCCGCGATACAACAAGATCGTGCCAAATCAAGAACACGAGAGTGATAGAGATTAAACACACAGCTATTGGTACACACCCTCAGCCCCGAGGGTGGACTACTCCCTCATCACGGAGACCATAGGGATGATGAAGATGGCCTCCAGTGATGATTTCCCCCTCCAACAGGATGCCGCCACACGGTCTAATTTTTTTTCATGGCTACAAAGGCTTGTGGCGGCGGAACTTCTGATCTAGGGTTATTTCTGGGGGTTTCTGAATATATAATACTTTTGGGCATCAGTTTCACTCGAAGATGGGCCACAAGGGGCCCACAAGACACCAGAGCGCACAAGAGGGGGGTTGGCATGCCCTAGTGGGTGGTGGCCAGCTCGTGGATCTTCTAGCCCTCCCACAAAGCTTCTAGTGCCTCTTTTGTTCCGAAAATATCGTCAAAAAGTTCCGTTACATTTGGAGAACTTTGATACATGCACAAAAAACAACACCACGGTACTTCTGCTGAAAAAAGCATCAGTCCGAGTTAGTTCCATGCAAATCATACCTAAAACATATAAAATAGTTGTAGATATGCCATCGATACTTCATAAATTATAGATACGTTGGAGACATATATACATCCCCAAGCTTAATTCCTACTCATCCTTGATTAGGCAAATGATAAAATAAATAATTTATGAAGTGTGAATGCTAGCATAATGCATAAGTTTGATCAATGATAATTTCAAGCACCTTTCCTAGCATCATAAGAAAAACTCTTTCTTATAAAACTCATCATGATAAAGTAGCAACCAATTCACATGTTATGGTTCAAACAATGATTTTTATTAAAACTTAACAACCTATGTTCTTAGTCACCAAACAATTGCAATTCAACTTATTCTCAACAAAGTCTAAGTAAGAGCTCCACATACTCAATCATCATATAGTCTTTTATGATTGCTAGTACTAAAAGCATATTTGTATAACAACTGACATCCATCGAACATAGATAAAGATTGGTGAGTAATGTTTCGCCTCCCAAATCATTTATCATAGAGATAATTGTCAACAATAATAAGTCATGATAAAATATATTTGATTGGCCATATGTGCCTAGATCTTTCCCCACCACATGGTGCTTGCCAACTAATAGATTGAGGTTGGAATAAGAAGTTGATTCAACATGAAAGTAAGTAACATGAAAGTAACTAGATTGTCACTTCGCAGAGGAAAGCAGGGATTTGCATATGTGCCAGAGCTCATTGTTTAAAACTGAGATGTATAAGTAATTTTGAGTGCTATGCCTTTCCTATTAACGTCACAACAGAGTTTTCAATATCTTCCATGCTAATCGCATTATTGGCTTCCCAAACAGAATTAATTTTTTACTTCCCCTCCACCATTCAAACACATTCCATGGCTAGCCGAATCCACGGTTGCCCTCCAAACAATCAACTTTCTAGGGGGAGTTTTGTTTATTTATTTTTGTGTTATGCAGGACTGGAAATCCTTTTTACCAGCCTCTCTCGTGCAATGACAAGTGAATAAACACTCATCTTGAGAATAACTCGCTTATCATGAAAGCTAATGATAGCCCCATCGCCCCATTAGCGGTATGATCTCACAAAATGGATGTTTATTTGAATGTTTAGAGGTGGAACATGCAAATTTACTCGGAATGGAAGTGAAATACCATATATAGGTAGGTATGGTGGACTCTCATGGAAGAAAATTGTCTCAAGGATTTGGATGCACAAGTAGTATCTCTACAAAAGGTTCTAAACAAGCAGCACATGTTGGAGGATCCATGACGGTATAACTTCTATGGAAATATACCCAAACATAACCATTACGTTGTCTTTCTTGTACAACTTCAACTAATTGATCGAGTTTGAAAAAAAATGATGGGTATTCACAATCATAAAAGATGTCCAAGATAATATATTTATATGTGAAAGTTCTCTTTCTTATATTAATCATTCTCGAATTGCTTGTGTGACCAATTCAGTGATTGTCAAACTTCAATAGATTTTACTCCCTCGTCCCAAAATAAGTGACTAAAAAATGACTCAACTTTGTACTAAAGTTAGTGCAAAGTTGAATCACTTTTGAGTCACTTATTTTGGGACGGAGGAAGTACTTTCTAAACCAGATGTGAAGCTACTATGAAGCATAAACCACATTGATTATTTTGTATTTATGATATTTCATTGATTCACAATTTACTCATAGGATATAAGTGAATCTCGAGAGTAAACATCAAACTACTCTTCAAAAGATATAAGTGAAGATCAACGAGTAGGTGAACAATAAAGTAGCTATGTGAGGGCTCTCTCTCTCTCAGTAAATATTTTCAGATCTGGGTATTTTATTAAACATCAAGAAAAGGAAAATAGCACTCCAAGAATAGCACATATCATGTGAACTAGAAAAAATTTAGGCTCAACATAGGCTAACCGATATTGATTTGATGAAGAGAGGTGGGATGCGTAGCATCCCCGAGCTTAGATTCTTGAGACTTCTTGAAATATTAACTAGGGGTGCTTGGGCATTCCCAAGCTTGATCTTTTGTATCTCGTTCAATCCTCTGATATCCTGGTTTCACCTAAGTCTAAAAAACCTTCATCCACAAAAAACTTGAAAAGAACTCGTGAGATAGGTTAGTAAACATAAAAACAAATCAACACTTCATGTACTGCCAAGACAAGTTGCACAATAATTTTCAAACATCATATACTGTTTACTATCATTCCAAAAATTTATATCTAACAATATAGGCTTTGGAATTATAGGATAAGTAGGTAACAAAACTATGACAACAATATGTCCAAACAGAACAGTCTGTAGCAATTTATGAAAATAGTGTACTTTTTAAACTCAAAAAATTAAGAAAATTTAGGAAGTGATAAATAATTTATATGACAAAACTATGTAAACATTTCAGAAACTTTCCATGTTCCAGTAAAATATGAAAATTTAAACACTACAACAAAAGTTTCTGTTTTTACACAGAAAATATTAAACATGGAAGTCAAGCATCCTAAGAGGCAATTCTTGGACCTTTTTATTGAAAAACAAGATGATAAATATCATCTAATAGATAAAAAAAATTATAATGATGCTCCAAGCAAAATACATATCATGTGATGAATAAAAATATAGCTCCAAGTAAGATGTACCGATAATGTTAGAGACGAAAGAGGGGATGCCTTCTGGGGCATCCCCAAGCTTAGACGCTTGATTATTCCTTGGATATTACCTTGGGGTGCCTTAGGAATCCCCAAGATTAGGTACTTTCTGCTCCTTGTTCACCTCATATCAGTATCTCACACAAAACTTCAAAACTTCAATCACACAAAACTTAACGGAACTTTGTGAGATAGGTTAGTATAGTAAACAAGATAATTCACTTAGGTACTGTCAAGACAATATTCATAATGGTACTCACATAATACCTAATGTATTCTATCATTCACATAATTTATATGATTCAATATAGTCTATGGGAACACTATAACAAGCAAACTATGCATGCAAAACCTTATGTGTCAAAAACAGAAGAGTTTGTGAGGATCTGAATGAACACCATACTTGCCTGGATGTAAAACTTATGAAACATTAGGAAAATGAAGACAATTTTCATAGAAATTTTGTGTAAAAATTTCAGATTTTTTGACACCCCAATAAAATCAGATAATTCATACACTGGATGCAAAACTTTCGTTTTTACACATAATCAAACAAGCAAGTATCCACACTATCGCAAAGGCTTTACTTGATACTTTATTGAAATAAAATACACAAAACATGAGTAATATAGTATCTTAATCATGTGAACACATAAAATCAGAAAATAAAGTGTTGGGTTGTCTCCCAATGAGCGCTTTTTTGTAATGGCTTTTAGCTAGGCATGACGATTTCAATAATGCTCGTATAAGAATAGTAGTTGAAACATGCAAGAGAGCATCATGAGTCACATGACAAGCACATTTAAGTCTAACCCTCTTACTATGCATAGGTATTTTATAAGCTAACAATTCATGGCAACAAGAATCAACTTGCATAGAAAGGCAAAACAAGCACAATTTCAAAACTTTGAACACATAGGGAGAAAAATTGATATTATTGCAATTCCTACAAGCAAATGTTCCTCCCTGATAATAATTTTCAATAGCATCATGAAGGAATTCAATAGTATAAATATGACATAAATCATTCTTTTCATGATCTATAACCATACAAAATTTATTACTCTCCACATAAGCAAACTTCTTCTCATCCATGGTAGTGGGAGCAAACTCAAGAAAATAACTATCATGAGACACTTGATTGACATGCCCACATTCAATATCAAAATCATGATGACAAGTTTCATGGTTACTATAATTCATTATATCATACATGTCATCATCATAATCATCATAGATAGGATGCTTGACATCATCATAAAAAATTCTAATCAACACTTGGGGGACTAAAAATATCATATTCATCAAACATGGCATCTCCAAGCTTGTGGATTTGCATATCATTAGCATTACAGATATTTAGAGAACTCACACTAACAATATTTCTATCATGCTCATCATTCAAGTAATTCTCATCAATTATTTTCATAATTTCTTCCTCTACCAATTGAGCACAATTTTCCAAATCCTTATTTTCATGAAAGACATGATAAAGACAAATAATATGAGGCCAACTCAATTCCATTTTTTAGTTTTCTTTCTAAACCAAACTAATGATAAAACAAGAAACTAAACTATTCAATTACAAGAGCTAAAGATATTCCTTCAAGCACTCACCTCCCCGGCAACGGTGTCAGAAAAGGGCTTGATGTCTACTACACAACTTGTTCTTGTAGACTCGTATTGGGTCTCCAAACGCAGAGTTTTGTAGGACAGTACCAAATTTCCCTAAAGTGGATGACCTAAGGTTTATCGATCCCTGGGGGGCGTAGGATTAAGATGGTCTCTCTCAAACAACCCTACAAACAAATAATGAAAAGTCTCTTGTGTCCCCAACACACAAAATATGATGGTGCACTAGTTCCGCGAAGAGATGGTGATACAAGCGTAGTAGTTATAGTAGATATTGATTTTTCTAATAGTAACAATAGCAAGGTAGCAAGTAACAAAAGTGAGCACAAACGGTATTTGCAATGCTTGAAAACAAGGCCTAGGGTCCGTATTTTGCTAGTGCATTCTCTCAACAATGCTAATATAATTGGATCACATAACCATCCCTCGACGTGCAAAGAATAATCACTCCAAAGTTCTTACCTAGCGGAGAACATAATAAGAAATTGTTGGCAGGGTACGAAACCACCTTAAAGTTATCCTTTTCGATCGATCTATCCAAGAGTTCGTAGTAAAATAACACCAAGTTATCCGTTTTGATCTATCTATCTAAGAGTTCTTACTAAAATAACACCATATAATATGCATCAACGAACTCCATTGTCACCTAGATACTCAAGTGTCACCACAAGTATCCATGAGGTAATTATAGGATACGCACCAAACAATTTCAGATTCATAATACTAAATCCAACACAAAGAACCTCAAAGAGTGCCCCAAGATTTCTACCGAAGAAAGTAGGACGAAAATGTGCATCAACTCCTATGCATAGATTACTCCAATGTCACCTTAGGAATCTGTGAGTTGAATGCCAAGACATAGATCGAGTGCTCTCGAATCCATAAAAGTATTCAATCCGGTAATAACGAAATCTCAAAGGGAAAACTCAATTCATCACAACAAGATAGAGATGGGAAAACACTATATGATTCAACTATATTAACAAAGCGCATGATACATCAAGATCTGTCGTCATTTTCTCAGGACAGATGCCATGGGGTGGCTTATCGTGAGTGGTTGGGGCCGGAGGACGCCGACAGGCTCCGGGTGCGAGATTGAACACAAGCGGTGGTGACACGCAATGTACCCAGGTTTAGGGCCCTCCATGCGAGGTAACACCCCTAGTCCTACTTGGTCTAGTTGGATGGATGGGTATGTGTACAAGGATGCTCCTGGAGCTGTGTCTAGAGAAGGAAAAGGAGCAGTTGGCTCATCTTTCCTATGCCACTAGAGGAGGGAATGAGAGTTCTATGGGTGTGGGTGTGAGACCATTCGTCCGTCCCCGTTGCATGGGGGGCTTGGGGAGTTTTATAGGCCAACCCCTAGCTCTTACAATATGTCATAAGTACAAAGGTGGGGGCTCTCGGCTGGCAGTCTCTCCGGCGGGTCAAAGGGTCCCCCCGCTCGTGTCGTCTTGTCGTGGGCAGGGCCCATCGGCCGAGCGGTCCCATCTCTCATTGGGGCCCTCCAGCTGGCTCCGTGATTGGTCCTCGCCCACCTGTCGCGGCACGGGCCGCCCGGGGGGCATCGTCTAGCGCTAGCCGGCCGAAGTCTCTGGTACGGCCGGCGGCACTGTAGGCACACCGGGGCGGGTAATCGAGTGGTGAGGACGTGCCGGCACTATTCCCCCTCCCGGTCGCGCTCACCGAGGTCAGTGGTCAGGATGGTTGGACTGTAGCCACGCGTTGCGGTGCGTAAGCGTCCACTATAGCCACAGGGCCGCCCATCGTGTCGGTCACGTCGCATCGTCGTACCTGCACATAGAGGGACGGGACGGGGCATGTCTGTCCCGATGTCAACGTAAGAGCCGGCCCGTGGGCAGCCGTCCGCACCCAGCCTGCCGGGGGCCCAACCGGCTCCTTGACCAGTCGGTCGGGGCACCAGCCGGCACCGGCTTGCGCCGGACGTCCTCCAGCCGGCCATGTAGTTTTCTTCGAAGCGAAAAGGGGGAAGACCTGGTTGCTTTGGCCTACCTAGGGGTATAAACCCCATCCATAGTCCCTGAAGCTGGTGGGGGCCCGCGTCTAGCGGACGGTGGGGAGCCGGCGGCTTCCCCTCAGCACCAGCCACCTCCGGCTCGAAGGCGAAGGGGAAGCCGGGTCAGCCGTTGGATCCGACGCCTCAGGTTCCGATGTGCTGCCCCGGGAACCGTGCCGGCACACGGCACGCTACACAGCGAGTAATGATGTCGTGGGTCCCGCACACGCGAGGATACGGGACGTCGCCCAGGGCTAGCCTGATAGGACCCAGGCGTAGCCCCCGTAGGCCTCGGGGCGCATGACAGGATCCTCTGCGCCTTGGTGCAGCCGTTACAGCCCGGGGTCACCCACGCGCGCGTAATTTCCGGGAGGAGTGGGCACAGATGATCCCACGTCCCTCGGTCGTGGCCTCCCCTATAAAAGGGGAGGAAGGGCAGGAGGCGTAGGTACCCGTGCCCCACTTGCCTCCTCGCTGCCCTTCTTCATCATCGCTTCTTTCCTTCCCTCGCATGCCATCGCACCCGAGCCCGGGCCCGCACCCACGACCTCACACCGCATCGCCGCCACGATGGCCGATGGACGCGGAGGCAGTTGGGCTGGTTCCTTCGTGGATGATGCGGACATCGCCGAGCTGCGCCGCGCGCGTATGTTGTCGTCGGCGGAGCGGGTGGCCGCACGCACGACGAGCGATGAGATAGCACCGGCGCCACAGCCAAGGGAACACGTCGTGTTCCTCTGGCACTTCTCCTAGGGCTTCGGGCTCCCGGTAAGTCTCTTTTTCCGTCTTCTTCTTGACACTTTCAACCACCATCCACACAACCTTGGGCCGAATTCAATCTTTTATCTCTCCGCCTTCGTAACGTTGTGGGAGGGGTACATCGGCATCCTCCCCTTCATAGAGTTCTTCAATGCCCTCTTCTATCTCAAGTCTTCGAAGAGCGACGCGTGTGGGGGCACGGTGGTGTGCTGCCGCGGCATCGCTCGCTTTCCCCTCTCTCTCTGATCGACTCTATCAAGGGGTGGCACTGAACGTTCTTCTACGCGAAGAACATCGATCCGAGGAAGGATTACATCCGGCTGCCACCGTTCGAGGACGGGCAGTCCTCTCAGCAGAACTGGTAGGGACCTGCCCCGCGCGGCGTGGCCTTGGACGAGCTCGCCCGGCTCACGCAGCTGAAGAGCGCCGAGGGGCTGGTTGCCGCCGACCTAGTGGCGGCCTTTGTCTCACGTCGGGTGTCGCCCCTCCAGATGAGGCCACACCGGATCTGCGACATGTCCGGCCGGCATGACCCCAGCCGGCAGTCCACCATTGAGCTGACGCCGGCTCAGGTGGCAAAGCGGGTGAACGCCCTCACGTCGTTCAAGCTGAAGCCGGCCTCGTGGTCCTTCAGCATGGAGCCGTACGACCACGTCAACCGGCCTCCCCTGGTGAGTTTTTTCGTCGAGGCGGTTCTTTCTCGTTTGGTATTCCCCAGCTAGCAGCCGGCTGGAGAACTTACGTTAAAGTGCTGACCGCAGCTGCTGGTGCGACAGAACACGCCGGACGGCCCGCACCCGCAGAGCGCGAGGACTCCGACTCTCGAGACTTCCATACAGGAGGTCCCCTAGAGGAAGGAGTGGACTCCTCAGGGCAACGAGCCGGCAGATCCGCGAGATGACACTCCTGGCGGGGCCGAAGAGTCCGATGCAGCCGGGGAACCCAGCGGAGCGGGTGAGTTTGCTCTTGCCCCCTCCATCCGGGACTGGACAGACGATGATGATGATGATGACGATTTGATGATTCTAGATGGACCTCTTCCCATGGCACGCCAGGACCAAAGGAGTGAGGAGCGACCGGCTCGAGGCCCGGCGGCCGAAGAGGACGGCTCACAAGGGGCCGGCGGCCTTGCCGCCCGGCCCGAACCGGGTGAAGGTGGCTGCGCGGAAGCCCCCGCCACGCGCCAAGCGGGCCCTGCCCCTTGTTATCGCGTAAGTTCTTAATCTTTGTGCGAGTTTTTGTTTTCGCCTTGAGAGCCGGTTAATGACCGGTTCTTGGACGCTGTAGTGACCCCATCGAGCTCCAAGATGAGGGGCCGGCGGGGGAGATGACGGATGTCGCCGGCCGGCTAGCCCGCGAGCATGCGGCCACCTAGCGGGAGGAAAAGAGGAGGCTCGCGGAGCAGCGAGCCTCCCGGTCCGGCACGCGAGGAGGGGCCGCACACTCCGGGACCTCAAGCGGCTACAGGCCGAGGGGGTCGGCGGACCCCCCACGGGCGTCGGACTCGGCAGCGGAGTCCACCCGCATGTCGAGGCCTCCGTCAAGCAAGCCGCGGGGAGCCGCCATGGACTTGCCAGCAACTTCGCCCACGCAAGACACTGCCCAGGCGAGGGAGGTGATGGCGGAGCCAGCTCCCGAGGTGACCCCGCCTACGGTCGAGCCGACCCGGGTCGAGATGCCGGAGGTTTCGACGGTCCCGGAGGCGGCGTCGGAGGCGTCGCCGGAGACGGCGGCCTTGGAGGTGGAGGTGCCTTCCGAAGCGACCGACGCGCCGGAGCAGTCGGGAGCAGAGGCGTCTGCGGCACCGGGCGGGGGGGGGGGTGGAAGGCGACTCCTGGCCCCTTGCCGTCATCAACCTGCCCCCGATGGCTGGAGCCGCGGCGAGCCCGGGTGGCAGCTGCGGCCGGGCCCGGAGGGCCCTGCGGTTGATGCAGGAGGTCATCCGGGACTGGGAAGCGCTAGCGAGCATGCCGGCCCTGCCGGACCCCCAGGCAGGCGGCCCGGTCCCGTCCTTCACGGACTTGGGCAGTGTCCTGGACCAGTGCCGGCAGGAGCTGGCCCAGTTTGCGAAGGCGGCAGACGCCGCCCTTCAGCGTGTAGAGGTAAGCCGACACTTTTGCCTTAGAGTTTTCAGTGGGGGCGCATGAACGCACCCACTAGGTGTAGCCCCCGAGATGCAGTCGGGCTGACCGGCTGATTGGCAGCTGGGCCGAATCTCCTTTGAGCATGTCTTGACCTTTGCCCCCCTTTCTTGCGACAGGAGGGAACCTCTCGGCGGTAGAAGCTGTTTGCGGAAGCGGTCGTCATCCACGACCACGGCAAACATGGCTTCTCACGCTTGGAGGAGGAGCTGGCATGCGTGCAAGGTAGGTTCCACTTTGTAGGAGTGGCATATAGCACTCGGGAATAGGCTGATGTTGGTTGCGTCTTGCAGGCGAGCTGGCCACCCTCCGGGGGGAGAGGACCGGGCTTGTTGTTGAACGGGACCGGCTGACGCGGGACGTCCAGGCAGCCATGCAGGAGACAGACCGGCTGGCCACGCTGCTGTTCGACAGGGAGGCTACCCGGGACCGGCTCAAGGCCGAGGCGGCAAAGGAGGTGGCGGCGCGGGATGCGGCCGTCAAGGAGGCGGATGACCCCGCCTTGAGGACCGCTACCAGGCGAGGTGACCCTCCTTGAGAAGACACGCGAGGAGGTCAAGGGTTCCCTCGCCACCTCGGAGGCGGCCCGGAAGTCGGAGCGTGAGGCGGCGCTCCACTTCGCCATTGGGGTGGACGACGCAATCGAAGGTAGGTGCCAATCTTTCTCTTTCCCCAGCCAGTTGCTCTTCCCTTTGCCATTTCTCGTGTTTCATCTTGCTTTTTCTTTCCTTCTCTTCTCCTTCCTTCCACGGTGTTTCCCGGAAACTCATCATCACGCTTCGCGCACCGTTGTGGAGCACAGGGAATACCTTCGGGAGTGCGGCTGCCCCATCAAGGAGCATGCCGCGTGGGACATGGACGAGATTGGGATTGCCGTCGAGATGCGGATGACCCATCTCGAGCGGAGCGTGGAGCATCTCAAGACCGCCGGCAAGTAGGTCATCTCCATGCTGTGACCGAGCCGCAAGGGAGCTCCGACGCACCGCGTGGCTCAGTGGCTGGAGCATGCCGTCCCCCGCCTCGAGGCCTGGACGGAATCGGCCGCCCGAGCCGGGGCGCAGATCTCGCTCCGGTTCGTGACGTCTTGGTACTGTGGCGTGGACCTGGGCCGGCTGGCGACCATGCAGGCCGTGCCGGCGGCAGAGCGGGATGCCCGCGAGCTGGCCCTTGTCCATCGGGCCAACGAGCTCGCATCATACGTTGACATGAACGAATTCCTGTCGGCCCTTGGCGAGGATGGCGAGCCGTTGCCCGAGGACTCCTTCAGCATCCCTCACGGCCTGGCGGATGACGAAGTCACCGACGAGAGCACTGACTCGAGCGGCGAGACGGCCGAGACTGAGGAGCCTGCCTTGAAGGCCAAGGAGGCCGATCCAAAGACTGCGACCACCTCCAAGGCGAGGACCGAGCCGCCTCGCGACGCGTCGGCTGGTGACGCACCGGTGGCCTAAGCCCCCGAGCATCTTTTTTATCTTCTTTTTTCCCTACATCTAAAAATTTGAATCCACCCACTGGGTGTGTAACGAACCGAATGCTGGTCGTGGGCCACTTTTGCCTTAATATTTATGCCATGAATATTCTGTTGTGTTTGCCTTGTGAATCATGCCGCCTCGTCCTTATCCCTTTTTGTCTGCCTCGACTCTTTCCGTTTCTACTCCTTTTCCCCTTTGGGTTTGGCCCTGCTAGCCCGAGAGCCGTGAGTCGGTATTTAGCTGGGTCGGGGCGTCCGCCTCAGGGGAGCCAGTTTAAAACTTAGGAATCGCGAGGCTTTTTTGGGATAAGTAGAGTGGTAGAGACGCGGCGAGGGTCCGGCTGGGCCCCGAAAGTGTCTCCCTTTGTTTTGACCCTTTGTGTGAGCCAAAACTTGCCAGCCCGGGGCCTCGTCAGCCGGACAGCCAGGGGCCGGTTATGTAGCTGGTAAGGGTGGGGGATTTTGTCCGGCTCACGCTACTTAGTTGTTTTTCAGAGAGGCGCTTCTAGGCCTAGCTGGCTAGCCCCGGGCCTAGGAGCCAGGCCGGGGAGCCGGGGAGTGAGGAACACTTTTGAAAGAAACGAAACGGGGCACGCCGCAAGAGCCGGCTTGGGGTGCCCATTGCATTCATAAGCCCAAATGGATGGGGATACATACATACATTGATTTTTCCTCAGCAGTAAAACGGGCGCAAGAGCGTTGTGTTCCATGGGCACTCTGTTTCTTCACCAGAAGCATCTCTTTTGCTCTTTTGCGGCTTCTGGACGTCTATGAGGTAGTACACCTTGTTGCGTAGTGCCTTGCTGATGATCAATGGGCGCTCCCATGGGGAGGACAGCTTGTGCTGTCCGGCGGTTCGCTGGATCTGTCTGAGGACCAGGTCCCCCTCGCGGAATGAGAGTGGCCGGATCTGCTTGTTGTGGTAGTGCTGGAGTTTCTGCTGGTAGATCGTCGTCCGGCTCAAGGCCAGTTCGCGAGCTTCCTTGAGTAGATCGACGCCGTCTTCTCTTGCCTCCTTTGCATCCTTCTCCATGTACAGGGTGACCCAAGGCGAATCGAACTTGATGTCCATGGGGATGATCGCCTCAGACCCATACACGGGGAAGAAGGGAGTGTAGCCGGTTGACCTGTTCGGGGTGGTCCTGAGACTCCAAAGGACAGCCGGCAGCTCGTCGATCCAGCAGTCGGCCGACCTTACTAGCGGCGTCATGAGTCGAGGCTGGATGCCGGATAGGATGAGGCCGTTCTCCCTCTCGACCTGGCCGTTGGACTACGGATGAGCGACGGAGGCCAGGTCGAGCCGGATTCCTTGCTTGGAGCAGAAACGCGTGAGTGCGCCCTTGGCGAAGTTGGTGCCGTTGTCGGTGATGATGTTGTGGGGAACGCCATAGTGTATCGTGATGTCGTCGATGAACCGAACGGCCATGGGGCCGTCCAATTTCTTGATTGGTCGTTCCTCGATCCACTTGGTGAATTTGTCGATGGCCACCAGTAAGTGTGTCATTCCACCTCAAGCGGTCTTGAATGGGCCCACCATGTCCAACCCCCAAACAGAAAAATGCCGCGAGAGGGGGATGGTTTGGAGGGCCATTGCTGGCAAGTGGCTTTGCACGCTGAAGCGTTGGCAACCCTCGCGCTCATCAACCAATTTCTTGACCGTGTCGAGAGCCGTCGACAAGAAGAAACCATGGAGGAAAGCCTTGGCCACTAGGGTCCGAGAGGCGGCATGATGCCCGCACTCGCCCTGATGAATGTCGAGGAGGATCTCCAGACCCTTTTCCAGCTCGATGCTTCGCTGGAAGACGCCGGTGGTGCTGCGGTGGACGAGCTCGTTGTTGATGATGCTGTAGGTCTTGGCCTGGCGTTGGATTTGCCTGGCTAAAGCCTCATCCAGAGGCAGCTCGCCCCGTGGAAGGAATGCTAAGATGGGTTGGGCCCATGAGGGGGCCGCGACGACGGCCGTCTTGGGAGCCCCAGGACTGGTTGAACAGTCCCCGAGACCGGTTCGCCATCTCCCGGGACCGGATCGGGAGCCCCCGAGGCTAGTTGGCTAGCCCCCAGGTTTGGCTTGCCGACCCCTAGGGCCGGCTGGTTGGTGATCACCATGACGGCCATACCGCCGGGGCTGGCCGCCTCGGGCGCCGCCGGCTCGATCCGAGCCGGCTGGGAGGCCGACGATTCGAGAGCCGGTGGAGAAGTGGCTGGAGAGGTTGCCGGAGCCGTCGATGGGCCGGCCCCACTGTCACGAAGATTGACTCCGATTCTGGGGAAGGCTTGATCGACGACTTGAGCAGCCGTTCGAGGGAGACGCCGGCTGGGATGGCCTGCTGGGTGGAGCCAATCTTCCCCAGCGCATCCGTCACCTCGTTGTCCACCCGTGGGACGTGATGAAACTCACAGCCCTCGAAAGAGCCGGTGAGCTGTTGTACAAGGAAGCGGTAGCTGGCCATGTTAGTGTCCCTGGCATCCCAATCACCGGAGACTTGCTACACCACAAGGTCGGAGTCGTCGAAGCAGAGGATGTGCCTGATGCCGATCTCTTTGGAGAGCCGAAAGCCATGGACGATGGCCTCGTACTCAGCCACGTTGTGGGAGGCGGCGAAGTGGATCTGTAGGGAATATTTGAGTTGATCACCTTTCGGGGAGGAGAGGACTATGTCGGCACCCAGGCCGGTCCTCATTTTTGAGTCGTTGAAGTGCAATCGCCAATGCGTGGAGTCTGGAGGAGGCGGGACGAACTCTGTCTCCGCCCAGTCGATGAGGAAATCCGCCAATGCCCTGTGACTTGATGGCGGTTCTTGGCTCCTACCGGATCTCATGGTCGGCGAGGGCGATGACCCACTTGGTGATCCGTCGGTGGAGTCCCGGCCGCTCATGATCTCGCCAAGCGGGGTCGTGCTCACCACAGTAATGGTATGCTCTTGGCAATATTGCTTCACCTTCTTGGCGGCGGAGTATATGCCATAGCACATCTTTTGATTGTGGGGGTAGTTCTTCTTGGACGGGGAGAGGACCTCGCTGAGGTAGTAGACGGGTCATTGGACTGGCACGGTCATGCCCTCCTCCGGTCGCTCGACCACCAGAACGACGCTGATGACGCGGGTGGTTGCCGAGATATAGGCGAGTAGCAGTACCTTCTCGGCCGGCGCGGCCAGGATGGGCGCGTGGGTGAGACCCTTCTTGAGGCCACGAAAGGCCTCGTCCGCCTCATCAGGCCAGTCGAAAGTACTTGGCCTCTTGGTTTGGCCCGGCTCAATCAGACCCGTCTTGCGAAGAAGACAATAGTGGGGCAGGGCCTTCTCTCCCAGCGGGCTGATAAACCGACTGAGCAAGGCGAGGCAGCCGGTGAATGTCTCGACGTTGCGGAGCCGGGTCCGTTCGGCATGCGCTCGATCGCGCTGCTCTTCTCGGGGTTAGCTTCGCTACCGCGGGCAAACATGAAGAAACCCAAGAGTTGTCTGGTGGGGACGCCGAATACACACTTCTCCGGGTTAAGCTTGATCTTGTACTCGCGTAGGTTCGCGAAGGTCCCCCGGAGGTCGTCGAGGAGGCTGAAGTGCTTCTTGGTTTTGACGACAATGTCGTCGATGTAGATGTGGATGTTCCTGCCTATCTGAGGCAGGAGGCACTTCTGCATGCATCGTTGCAAGGTGGCACCCGCATTCTTCAGGACGAAGGACATGGTGATGTAGCATTAGGCCCCGAAAGTTGTGATGAAGGAGGTCTTGAGCCGGTCTTCCGGATCAAGCTTGATCTGGTGGTAGCCTGAGTAGGCGTCCAGGAAGGATAGCAAGTCGCAGCCAGCCGTGGAGACGATGACTTGATCGATCCGCGGCAGGGCGAATGGGTCCTTGGGACATGCCTTGTTCAGGCTAGTGTAGTCGATGCACATGCGCCAGGTCTTGTTCTTCTTCAGTACCGGGTGGAATACTTCCATGATGAACCCGGCTGCGAGCAGTCGAGCGCAGGGGTTGCTTGACCGGTTTGACATCCGGCCGGACGTGGAGTTTGTGCTCGGCAAACTTCCTCGGAACACCCGGCATGTCCTTGGGGGACCATGCAAAGATGTCCTCACGGAGGCAGTCGGCGAGCCTGCCTTCCTATTTGCTGTTGAGGCGGGAGCCGATGGTGACGCACTGAGCCACGTTGGTCGGGTCGAGTGGGATTTTCTTGGTGTCATTAGACGGCTGGAAGGAGGCCTTGCCGGTGGATTGCGAGGGTGGAGCCAGTACGGCCAACTGGCTGGCAGCAAGGGCCACGAGCCTGTCGAGCTGCCATTTCTCCTCAGCGATCTGTAGGGCCTTGGCCAGCCGGTTGCCGTCTCGAGCGCATTCGAGCGACATCTTGTAGTCGCCCTTGATGGTGATGATCCCCTTTTGGCCTGGCATCTTGAGCTTGAGGTAAGCATAATGGGGGACCGTCATGAAGCTGACGAGAGCCGGCCGGCCCAACAACGCATGGTAGGGGCGCGCGAGGTCCACGACCTCGAACAACACTGGCTCGTGGCGGAAGTGGCCGGGTTTGCCAAAGAGGACGTCGAGCGTGATCTTGCCAATAGGGGAGCAAGACTTCCCAAGCACAATGCCATGGAAAACCATCCGGCTCGCCTGGAGGACTTCTATCTTTAGCTCCAGCTTATGCATCGTGTCGAGGAAGAGAATGTTGATGCTGCTACCGCCATCTATCACCACCTGCGAGAAGTGGCAGGCTCGCTCCTTGGTGGCACTGGTGGGGTTGAGGACCAAGGCGTAATTGTCGGGATTTGGCATCATGGTAGGGTGATCGGCCTGGCTCCAAGTGACCGGCTTCTCCGACCAGTGCATGAACTAGGAGCTGCCGGCATGGTGGTGTTCACCTCACGGCGGAGCCGGCGCTGAGCGTGTTTGCCCGTCTCTTCACTGGTCAAGACAACATAGCAACCGTCCTGGTTGGGGAACTGGTCAATCAGACGACCATCGTTTGGAGCCGTTGTCGGTGCCGGTGTGGCCACTTGGACCAGGGACGGCGTGTGGACTAGGGGCGCAGGAGGAGCCGGAAGGCCGTCCCCCCGGGCCAATCGCTGTAAGAAGCTGCATTGCCGGAGCATGTGCGTAGAGGGCTTGGCCCCTGAATGGTTCTTGTAGGGGAGATCAAGCATTTGTTCGAAGGTGAGCTTCGGCTGCCAAGCGGCCTTGCTGGTGTGCTGGCGCTGGCTGGAAGGCTCGGTGGCCGGCTCTTGATCCTCGATGGTATTGACCTGCCGGCAACTGTAGCGGGGATCCGGCTGGTCATTCTTGCGCTTGTTGTTCTGTGGCTGCCGGTTGTCGGCAGCCGGCCCGGTCGTTGCTGGCGTCGTCGTTACCTTGGCGGGTGGGGTCGTTTTGACTCGGATGGCCGAATCGGCCGTGGCGTATTTGTTCGCCTTGGTCATGAGCCCGGGGAGCGTGGCTGGCTCGGATCACAGGAGCTTGTGCTTGAGAGGGGTGCCGTCCTGGCATCCCTCGATAAAGTACTGCACGGCTTGGACCTTGTCCACACCCTCGCAGGAGGTGTGGAGCTCGGTCCATCGAGTGAGGTAGTCACGGAGGGACTCGTCCGGCCCCTGAGCGCACATGGTGAGTTCACAGGGACGACCAGGCCGCTTGTAGGTGTCAGTGAAGTTGCGGACGAAGGCATCTTCAAAGTCCGTCCAAGTGTTGATGCTGCCGGCGGCCAGGCTATTGAGCCAGGTGCGGGCCAAGCCGATCAGCATAAGGGGGGGCGTAGCGAACGGCTACACGCTTATTCCCCCTGGTGATACCCACCGCGGTGGTGTAGTCGATGAGCCAGTCTTCGGATTTGGTGGCGCTGTAGTATTTTGGGGTGTCCCTAGGGAGGGTGAAGCTGGTTGGGAACGGCTCAGTGCGAATTCGGGGGCCAAAGCAGGCCGGACCAATTGAGTCCTCCTCCTCGAGAAGGGCGGATTGTGTGACTTTGTCGATGCAGTTGCGGGTGTCGTTCTCGCTGCGGGGGATGCGCAGTCCGAGCCGAGCCGAGAGCTCAGGGCGGATGGTGGGTGGCGCCGACTACCGCGACTCGCGCCGCGGAGGCGGCGTGCGCCCTTGGCTGTGCCAGCTGCCGGATGCCGGTGCTTCGTGGTGGCGGACGCTCCGAGGCGGCTCGTTGGTGCGCCGGCTGCTAACAGCCAGCTGCTCACTCCCTGGCGTCTGAGAGGGCCGGGGGTTGTTTGCTTCGGCCCGGCGGCCAGAAACGCGAGGGAGTCGGAGTGCTGGTCCGCCTTGCGGCCGGCTGTTCCCGTGCCCTCGCGCTCGGCCCGGGGGCCTTCAATGGCATCCCCTCCCGTTGTGAGCAGATGCTGCTATGCGTCAGCAGCATCGATGAGCTCCTTGATCTGGCGCTCGTGGGCGACATGCTCTTCGCCCTCCATGGTAGCCAATTCCTCGTAGGCCACCTTGAGAGCCCGCAACTTAGCCGCGGGGGTGTCGTAGACGGGGATTTTGCCGCCGAGGATTTCGGCGACCACGCGGCCGCGGTCCCGCACAGCCTCACGCCGGCTGGGCTCGGTGCCAGCCGTGGTGAGTCCGTAGGCGGAAGCGTACTCCCGCTGCGCTGCCTCCATGTGGAGTCGCGTGGCAGCGAGGGCGATGGCATCTTCGAACGGGATGCAGCGAGCCACCTCGAGATCGGCCATGGCGGTGTCGGGGTTCGCTGTCAGGGCGATCGGAGTGCTCAAGCCCCAGAGGGCCGCACCGAGCGGGTCGGATGTGGCGACGCGGGGGCGGCCGTGGTAGCCGCGACCTGCGCCCGTCCAAACGTGGTGGAGGAAGTTATGGCCATCACCCCCATGCGATTATGGGACCCGCTGGGCTGAGACGCAGCGAGTATGCCCACTGCTGTGGGCGGGCTAGCGTAGACGAGCACCCCGCGAGGTACTCGTCAACGGCCGGAGCCTCGGCGAGGCTGAGGCTGCCGAAGCGCTCGGTGAGCGCATCGATGTCGGTCGTGAGGCCGACAGGAATGCCCGCAGGGCGTGGTAAGGCAAGCCCCATGAGCTCCCCACCGTCTCGCCAGGAAGAGCGGCGATAGTGGGGAATGGCGAGGGGTCCCACCCGGAGCATGAATCCGTCCGGCGCCGCGTATGGCCCCACGGTGGGCGCCAACTGTCATCATTTTCTCACGACAGATGCCATAGGGTGGCTTATCGTGAGTGGTTGGGGCCGGAGGACGCCGATGGGCTCCGGCTCCGAGATTGGGCACAAGCGGTGGTGACACACGATGTACCCAGGTTCAGTGCCCTCCGTGAGAGGTAACACGCCTAGTCCTGCTTGGTCTAGTTGGATAGATGGGTATGTGTACAAGGATGCTCCTGGAGCTGTGTCTAGAGGAGGAACAAGGAGCAGCCTGCTCGTCTTCCTCCGCTACTAGAGGAGGGAATGAGAGTTCTGTGGGTGTGTGTGTGAGACCATTCGTCCGTCCCTGTTGAATGGGGGGCTCGGGGGGTTTTATAGGCCAACCCCCGGCTCTTACAATATGTCATAAGTACAAAGGTGGGGGGGTCTCGGTTGGCAGTCTCTCCGGCTAGCCAGAGGGTCCCCCCGCTCACGCCGTCTTGTCATGGGCGGGACCCGCCGGCCGAGCGGTGACATCTCCCATTGGGGCCTGCCAGCCGGCTCCGTGATTGGTCCTCGCCCACCTGCCGCGGCACAGGCTGTCCGGGGGGCGTCGTCTAGCGCCAGCCGGCCGAAGTCTCCGGTACGGCGGGCGGCACTGTAGCCACGCCGGGGAAGGTAACCGAGTTGCGAGGGCATGCCAGCACTGTTCCCTTTCCCAGTCGCGCTCACCGAGGTCAGCGGTTAGGACGGTTGGACTATAGCCACGCGTTGCGGTGCGTAAGCGGCCACTATAGCCACAGGGCTGCCCGTCGTGCCAGCCACGTCGCGTCATTGTACCTGCATGCAGTGGGACGGGACGGGGCATGTCCGTCCCAATGTCAATGGAAGAGACGGCCCGTGGCCAGCTGGCTGCGCCCAGCCGGCCGGGGGCCCAACCGGCTCGTTGACCAGCTAGCTAGGGCGCCAGCCGGGGCACCAGCCGACACCGTCTTGTGCTGGACGTCCTCCAGCCGGCCACGGCCAGCCGGCCACGTAGTTTTTCTTCAAAGCGAAAACGGGGAAGACCCTGTTGCTTTGGCCTACCTAGGGGTATAAACCCCGTCAAGATTGTTCCAAATCAAGAACACGAGAGAGAGAGAGAGATTAAACACATAGCTACTGGTACAAACCCTCGGTCCCGAGGGTGGATGCTACCTCTTGAGCTTGTGTTGGTTTTCCCTTGAAGAGGTAAGGGTGATGCATTGAAGTAGATAAGTATTTCCCTCGGTTTATGAGAACCAATGTATCAATCCAGTAGGATGAACAAGCAAGTTACCAATGGATGCACCTATACACACAATCAAACTCTTGCACCCAATGCTATAAAGGGTCTGTCAATCCTTTCACGGTTATTTGCAAGGATTAGATCTGATAGAGATAGATGTAAAGATTGCGTAAAGTAAAAAGTAAATAAATTTCAGCAAGGTATTTTTGGTACTTTGGTTTATAGATCTAAAAATATAATATTGAAAGTAGACCCGGGGGCCATAGGTTTCACTAGAGGCTTCTCTCTTGAAGGAAAATAACACGGTGGGTGAACAAATTACTATCGAGCAATTGATATAAAAGCGAAAAATTATGATGATATCCAAGGCAATGATGAGTCATATAGGCATCACGTCTGTGTCAAGTAGAACGAAACGATTCTGCATCTACTACTATTACTCCACACATCGACGGACTCCTACTTGCATCTAGAGTATTAAGTTCATGAAGAACAGAGTAATGCATTAACTAAGACGATATTATGTAGAGGGATAAACTCAAGAAATATGATGAAAACCCCTACCTTTTACCCTTGATGGCAACAATACAATACGTGCCTCGCTACTCCTACTTTGTCACTAGGTGAGGACAACG
Organism: Hordeum marinum; assembly: GCA_022496015.1. Lineage (NCBI taxonomy): Eukaryota > Viridiplantae > Streptophyta > Magnoliopsida > Poales > Poaceae > Hordeum > Hordeum marinum. Next base: position 435,278,841 of record CM039673.1, on the reverse strand, counting down.
CAAGATTGAACCCAAAACTAAGCACTTCTCCCATCGCAAGAATTACCAATCTAGTTGGCCAAACCAAATTAATAACTCGAAGATACTTACAAAGATATGAAATCATGCATATCAGAATTCACAAAAGAACCAAATAATATTCATAGATAAGCTGGTCATAAACCCACAATTCATCAGATCACGACAAACACACCGCAAAAGAGTATTACATTGGATAGATCTCCATGAAGATCATGAAGAACATGGTATTCAAGCAAAAAGAGAGAGAAGAAGCCATCTAGCTACTAGCTATGGAGCCGTAGGTCTGTGGTCAACTACTCACGCATCATCAGAGGGGCAATGGATTTGATGTAGATGCCCTCCGTGATTGAATCCCCTCCAGCAAATTATCGGAAAAGGCTCCAAGATTGGATCTCTCAGGAACGGAGGCTTTTGGGAGCAGAAGAGTATTTTCGTTGCTCTTTTTGGTACTAGGGAAATATTTGGGTACTTATAGGACAAATATCAGGGTTAGAAGACCTGTAGGGGAGTCACAAGCCTGCCAGGCGCGGATAGGGTGGTGTCCTTGCCCCCTGGCTTGTGACCTCCTGGCAGGTCCCTTGCCTTGCACTTCAAGTCTGGTAGGTGTCTTCTGGTCCAAGAAAAATCATCGCAAAAATTTTATTCCGTTTGGACTCCCTTTAATATTCCTTATCTACAAAACTCAAAAACAAGGAAAAAACAGAAACTGGCACTAGGCTCTAGGTTAATAGGTTAGTCCCAAAAATAATATAAAATAGTAGATTAATGCATAGAAAACATCCAAAATAGATAATATAATAGCATGGAACAATAAAAAAATATAGATACGTTGGAGACGTATCAGTGGACTACTCCCTCGTCATCATGAGGAGGCCATAAGGATGATGAAGATGGCCTCCGGTGATGATTTCCCCCTTCGACAGGGTGCCGGAACGGGATCCAAATTTTTTTCATGGCTACAGAGGCTTGCAGCGGCAGAACTTGTGATCTAGGGTTATTTCTGGGTTTTTTTGAATATAAAGAATTTTTGCACGTCAGTTTCACGCGAAGATGGGCCACGAGGGGCCCACAAGACACTACGACACGCCACAGGGGGTTGGCACGCCCTGGTGGGTTGAGGCCACCTCGTGGATCTTCTGGCCCTCCCACAAAGCTTCTAGTGCCTCTTTTGTTCCGAACAAATCATTAAAACGTTTCGTTGCATTTGGAGAACTTTTATTTCCGCACAAAAACCAACACCACGGTAGTTCTGCTGAAAATAGCGTTAGTCCGGGTTATGGCATGAATACTTCATAAATGATAGATACGTTGGAGATGTATCAGTATGTGAGTTCTTTATTGTCGGATTTCGGGCTCCGCAAAACCCAAAGAGGTTCGAACTCAGGGGCGTTTGTGAAGATCCCCACCAGCTCCGGCCTCAAGCTCATAGCTCGACAACCTAGTCCGACGAAGTAACTCAATCATGAGAAGGAGACTATCATACGGGGATTTACCCAGGTTTGAGCTGCTGTGAAGCGTAAAACCCTACTCCTACCTTTGGTGGATTGCTTCACGAGGAGGTTTGTGGATGAACTACTACAGTGGTGGTTAACCTCGCGAGGGCGCTCGAGTGATGCTCTGTCTGTCTGTCTGTTCCCCTCTACTGAGCAGCCTAGCCTCTATTTGTAGTGTCCCAGGTCCTCTTCTCTTGTCGAAATGGCGGGAAGGGATATCACAATGTCCAAATTCATGTTGGGGAACGTTGCATGGGAAACAAAAAAAATCCTACGCTTCACCAAGATCAGTCTAGGAGATGAGCATCTATGAGAGGGGAGAGTGGATCTACATACCCTTGTAGATCGCTAAGCGGAAAGCATTAAGAAACGCGATTGATGTAGTCGAACGTCTTCGCGATTGAAATCGCTGAGCGTTCCGCGATCCCATCACGATTCGTCCTAACGTAGCATCAAACGGACGACACCTCCGCGTTCAGCACACGTCCGGCTTGATGACGATCTCTGACTTCTTGATCCAGCAAGAGGGAGCGAAGAGGTAGACGAGTTCTCCGGCAGTGCGACGGCGTTGCGGCGATGGTGTGGAGTAATTCCAGCAGGGCTTCGCCTAACCACCACTGAAACCGATCTAGAGGAGAAACTACAGACTAGAGGAGAGGATAGCACGTGGCTGAAAATCTGTGTGCAAAAACCCTAAAACCTCTAGTATATATAGGAGGAGGAGAGGAGGAGGCTTGGCTTCAAGGGAAAGCCCTCTTGGCTTTGGCCGAAGTGGAGGGAGGAGTCCTACTCCTCCACTCCTAGTCGGTTTAGGACTCCTTCCTTTTATTAGCCTTTTTTCCACCTTTTCCACTTTGGACTTTCTTCCCAGCCGCATGGGCCCTAAGTAGGACTTCGGCCATCCCACTAAGGGCTGGTATTACTTCTCCCACATCCCATGTAGACTCTTGGGTGGAAATACCCCTCCCGATGGTCCCCCAGTACCCTCCCGGTACACTACCGATGAGCCCGGAACTTTTCCGATGACCAAAACAGGACTTCCTCTATATCAATCTTTACCTCCAGACCATTCCGGAGCTCCTAGTGATGTTTGAGATCTCATCCGGGACTCCTAACAACCTTCGTTCACCACCATGCATAACTCTATACTACTGAAACCTCACCAAACCTTAAGTGTGCAGACCCTGTGGGTTTGAGAATTATGTAGACATGACTGAAACACCTCTACGGTCAATAACTGATAGCGGGAGCTGGATGCCCATATTGATTTCTACATATTGTACGAAGATCTGTATCGGTCGAACCTCTATGTCAAGGATTCAGTTAATCTCGTATGATGTTCCCTTTGTTCTTCGGTACGTTACTTGCCCGAGATTCGATCGTCGGTATCTCCATACCTAGTTCAACCTCGTTACTGGCAAGTCTCTTTACTCATTCCGTAATACAAGATCCCATGACTAACACTTAGTCACATTGCTTGCAAGGCTTGTTGTGATGTTGTATTACCGAGTGGGCCCTGAGATACCTCTCCGTCACATGGAGTAACAAATTCCAGTGTTGATCCATGCCAACCCAACAGACACCCGCGGAGATCACTGTAGAGCACCTTTATAGTAACCCAGTTATGTTGTGACATTTGATACACACAAGGCACTCCTCCGGTGTTTGTGAGTTGCATGATCTCATGGCCGTAGGAACATATACCTGACATGCAGAAAACTGTAGCAATAAACTGACACGATCATATGCTACGTTTATGGTTTGGGTCTTGTCTATCCAATCATTTTCCTACTGATTTGATCCCGTTATCAAATGACATCTCATTTCAATGGCTAGTAAACCTTGACCATCTTTGATCAACGATCTAGTCTACTAGAGGCACACTAGGGACAAAGTGTTATCTATATATCCACACATGCAATGTGTTTCCAATCAATACAATTATAGCATGGATAATAAACAATTATCATGAACAAGGAAATATAATAATAATCACTATTTCATTTCTAGGGCATATTTCCAACAATTGAAAGGGGGACAAGGAGTATGCCTTATCCTGTCGAAAGGTGGTCTTCGCTTGCAAAGTAGCCGGTGATGATGCATAGGAGGACTCGGAGATGACGTCCGTCCTGCGGGGCTCGTGGTCTTGCTCTTGTTGAACCGGAATGGAAACCTTTGGGGATGCTTTGGGAACCTGCGTATGTATTTGAATCCTTTGAATCAAAGAGGAAACTGACCCCTCTGCGCGTGCTGGTGCACGCCTGGCCAGGCTTGCCTCACCCCCGGCCTCCCAAGGCTGAGCATTGAATAGGGATCTCCACCCCTCAGGGGGTGACTTGGGGATGTCTCCTCCCCTCGAGGGTCTTGGCGCTGTCCCCCTCGCGAGCGCAAGGCTCTCGCGAGGGCCTTGTCTTGAGTGTGGCCACGCTGCGCCGTGCTTGGCTGTCGAAGTGGGCCACTTCCTGGGCCGTAGGTTGGCAGGTCTGGGTAATACCAGTCCCAGAACGCCAATAGCAGCCCTCGGGCCCGAAGCGCGGTTGAGTTTGCTTCGAGGAGAAGCCGAAGAAACCGACCTAAGCGCCGCGGGACCCAATCGCCTTTGGGCTTGTCCTCGTGCATGGTGCATAATGAGGCACGGACGCATCCGCTCCTCGAAGACGTCGGGAACCGCCCCAAGGCAGGGTGATGCGAAGCCCGTGCGCCGCGCAGGCCATCATTGCCCTTCCTTGAATGCAACTATCTCCTCTTGCCTTGACACCTCGGTTCACACGGATGTGACCTGATGATGGCAGATGAAGCAATGTGCAGCAGGGTGCATGCCGACCGAGTCTATCATGCGGCGCCCGAGGAGCGCACGACGCCTCCACTTCCCATGATGCCCGATAGGCAGCGGTTACGCCTATAAATCTGCCCCGCCTGGAGGGTATTGCCATCTTGACGCGCCTTCTTGCTCCCCATCTTCCCAAATATATCTTTCTCATCCTCCTCTCTTCCCTTTTCCTCCATGGCGCCTGGAGGGAGTGCTGCAAGTGCGGGGAAACGTACAGTGTCCTCGTCTCCACCGCCGGCCTCTGGAGGCGTGGGGGACTTCAAGGTCAGCCCAAGCTCACCGTCGCTGGTCCATCATCGGTGAGTGAGTTTTCTGTCACCCACCCTCTTTCTTGCAATCACGCCCGATACACCAAACCTGACTGTTTCCTCCTCCTAGGGCGCGTGCGCCTAAAAGGCACAAGTTTTGCGAGCTCTAGGAGGAAGAGGATGCATTGATGGCCCAACTGGGGAGCGTCGAGGCCACTCTCCAAGATGCACTTAGGGGCAAGGAGGAGGCCAAGGCGGAGCTGGCGTCCCTTCAGGCCCACATCAAGGGGGCAGTTGACGCCGTCTAGGCCGCCCAGGATGAGGCGGCACACGCGAAGATGCTGGAGACACAGCGCACCAAGCAGTACATGGACAAGGTCGAGGAAGCCCCCGCACTTCCGTGCATGCATGGCTACAGAGGCTACCTCAACTTCTTTGGCAAGGTGGTGGAGGCGCTGGAGATGGGTGTCTCCCTTGTGGACGAGGACAACATGTCCAGCGCACGTGACCTCCTGGACATGGCGCTGACGCACGTCTTCTCCAACCTGTGCCGCCATGCCTTGGAACTTGATCTCCCCCGCATCATGGAGTTATTGCCTAAGGGGCTCCAGAGGCCCCTTAGGGATGAGGTGCGCCCACACATGGAGTCCTTGGTGGAATGGTTCATGCAAGAGCATTCCTCCGACGAGGGTGATGACTCTGGCGCTGAGGCGGGCGGGGGTCTAGATGGTGACAGCGGATCCTTTGCCTAGGCTCCCCTATTCCCTTCCCCTGGTCCCTGTTACATCAAGAAGCACTTGGCCCCTGAGGGCGTTAAACTTTTGTGTTTTACCTTCGTCTTTGTCCCTCTTTTTATGAACTGTCGGTCGCTTGTTTTGTGTGACGGGCCCTCGTCTCTTGCGCGGGGTTTCGTGTTGTTGCTTGTGCGGCACCTGGCATTACATCGCACCTTCGCTCGACCCGCTCTTCTGCTATTCCATGCTCGGCGCCCTTTGAGAGGTTTGCGGAGGTGCCTCCCTACGCCCAGCGATGACGGACTGCTGTGCCTTATGAGGCGGACCCTCCTGAGGGGGAGCATGCCGCCCCATGACTGGGGTTTTAGCGACGTCGCCTAGAGAGACTGGCTTCCTTCCCTTGCGGTGCCCTTCCCTATACCTGGAGCCACAAGAGGCCTGGTGGGGGCATGTAGTAAACCTTAGTGCCTGCATTCTCATATTTGTGTTCACTTCTCTTACCCAGCATTCATGCCATTATCGAATCAAAAAGTTTCTGCTCTTTATGGTCGGGGTAGTTTGCTTGGCGGGTCATGGCGAGATCATGCGTCGTGAGGTGCAGCTGGGGCGTCTAGGGAACTCGAGGATCCCGCGAGGGAGGGCTTATTCCTTGAGGGTGGAACTGGTTTGGTAGCCTTTCGACACTCTACGTCGGCGAGGCCCAATCCTGCGCATACCTCGACTGCTGTTGGGGCGTCCGGATCACCAGGACGAGACCAAGGAGCGAGGAGCTACGTAATCAGTGAGGCTCCTAAGGTGCGTTGCTCAGGAGTCCTCGTTGACGCTCAAGCGGTGCTCTACGTAGATGGGGCCCAATCCCGCGCATACGTCGACCGCCATTGGGCCGTCCATAACACCAGGGTGGTACACGGGGGCGAGGGGCTACATGACCAGGGAGGCTCCTGAGGCGCGTTGCTCAGGAGTCCCCCTTAACACTCGAGCGGCTCCCATTCCTTTTCTGCCGGTTCTTGCCCTGAGAGGTGCCTGAGCCTCCCGAGGCTTCACGATGCCGTGTCGGGCCGTGGCCGAAGCCCCCCGAGCAAGGGTCGAATACTAAAAGATGGATGCTTCTGAGGCAACAGGCCCCTGCCGGCTTGCCCAAGGATGCCTCGCGTGGGCCAGGGTGCCATGGCCTTAGCAAGCCGTGCACACCGTGCCCACGCTTCCCGCGCGCGCGGGCCATGTGAGGGGGAGACCGACAGGTGTCGATTCAGAAAATGAGATATCAAGACCAGAAAAAGAATCGCAAAGAGAGAAAACTCCCACCCCTTTCCAAATAGAGTTACCAAACTTTCGATTTTCATTTCAAAAATCGTCTATTCGAATTCAATAAGGAACAAGCAATAGCGGCGTCTGGAACCTAGGCTAGTCTCGGTCTTCGTCTTCCCCTAGCGCGGAGCATAGGGCATCCACGTTGCATGGGCATAGTCATTGGAGGATAGTGTTGTCCGCCAGCGCGGAGCATGGGGTTTCCACTTGGGCTTGGGTAGGAACCCCTCCGCGCCCTTAGGGGGCTCCATGCGTATACATCCCACTCATTATTACGTGGGAGTATCAAGGGAAAAGATAGCTGGGCAAGCCCCCAGGCGCATGGCCTAGGTGCTCCCAACTCAGGCAAGAGCTATCCCACGCATAACTGCGTGGTTGCGCGTCCCTATAGCCCAAACCTAAGTGCATTGTCCCCCGCGTAGCCACGGATTGCGCTCCCGCGGCCCAAAAATGAGCACAATGCACCTAGTGCAGCCATAGGGGTGTTGTGATGGTGAAGCCGCCTCTTGAGGCATTGGGGCGCCGGCCAGACCACGACCCAAAGACCTCGTGAGGCCCTGCCTCCTGAGGGCCGCTCCGGCACCCTTGTTGCCGTGTGTGGCACATGTTGCTCGTATCCCGCCGATTCCTCTAGGCGACTGCCCTTGCGGCCCAGAGGGCTCGGCTGTGTGCTACTTGCTTGCGAGGGCGGCGGCTGTGCCTTCCCCCGCGCATCCTAGGACGCAACCTCGCTTGCACCAACATGGCCTGGTGCCCCCTCAATGGAAGCCGCAGGCCTGGCTTGGAGTGGACGCCCGAGACATCTCCTAACTCCGTAAGGATGCTGGCACCCGCGTGGGGCGCATGATCCATGGCGCCATCTACAGGTATGACAAAGCTCGGAACATAGGCCTCTATGAAAAGTCCTTGGCTTCCTCCTGAACTGCCACCCCGCGCCCCATGGGCAGCTTCCCTTCACAGTAGGGTGATGCTGCTCTAGACACGCAACCCACAGACCCTTTTGCGATGAGCCTCCACCCGAAGTTGCTTACCTCTGTCGTTGCCACGAGGTTGGTTGTACGTGCCTTGACATGGGTTGCCTCCCTGGTGATCCACCACGCCTCCGTTATGGTTACATGCCTGCCTAGGAGCCTATGTCGCCTGGTCTCTACGTCGGTTGGCGCGCTCCCGCCGGACGACCGAGGTTGTCGATGATCTACCGTGGTTTGAGTGCACGCGTTGAGGCGCACGTGGAACGTCCCGTTACCTTCTTCGAAGGCTCCACCAGTAGGGCTCGACGGCGCCCCAAAACCGGTCACCGGGATTCGGCGGTGAAGGAGCAGGGCGTGCGACGGGCCTTGCCCGGGCTCGCCCGGGCATGGAGCTGGCATGCCGTCTACCAATGAGGTGAGCGGCACGGTGAGTGAGCCCCTGGCGCCCTGTGTCGGTGGTCGAAAGATTGGTGAGGAACCTAGGCCCTCCTCGCGATGGTGACCAACTCAGCGATGTAGTCGGCCCAGGCGTCGAAGCCCCCGTGCATCGGCCGATGGTGAAGCAGATCCCTCGCCATCAGCAGCGTTTCATGTGCATTGAGGTATCCCACGTCAGTATAGGGTGATGTTGCTCCCGTGGGTGTCGCACGTTCGCCGCGCGCCTGGTCGGTACAAGCAGTAATGGTGGTGGAGGCGACGCTGGCCTGGTAACAACCGCCTAGTACCGAGCTGCCAGGGTGTGTGTCATGGGAAGCAACGGCGAGGTTGGTGAAGGTGGGATCACCGGAGCCGAAGGAAGCTTCTCAAGCGTCGGCCATAGAAACGACGGAGCGGAGAAGAAGCGAATCTTGTAGAAGACTCCGACACCCCCCCCTACCTGGCATGCCAAATGTCGGATTTCAGGCTCCGCAAAACCCAAAGAGGTTCGAACTCAGGGGCGTATGCAAAGATCCCCACCAGCTCCGACCTCAAGCTCACAACTCGACAACCTAGCTCGACGAAGTCACCCAATCACGGGAAGGAGACTACCACACGGGGATTTACCCAGGTTCGGGCCACTACAAAGCGTAAAACCCTACTCCTGCCTTTGGTGGATTGCCTCACGAGGAGGTTTGTGAATGAACTAGTACAATGGTGGTTAATCTTGCGAGGGTGCTCGAGTGATGCTCTGTCTGTCTATTTTCCCCCCTCTACTGAGCAGCCTAGGCACTATTTACAGTGTCCCGGTTCCTTGTCCCTTATTGCAATGGCGGGAAGGGATCCCACAATGGCTAAATTCGAAGGGGGACAGGGAGTACGCCTTATGCTGACGAAAGGTGGTCTTCGCGTGTGAAGTAGCCAATGGTGATGCAGAGGTGGGCTCGGCGATGAGGTACGTCCTGCGAGGCTCGTGGTCTTGGCCTTGTTGTGCCGGAATGGAAAACTTTGGGGGTGCTTTGGGAACCTATGTACATCTTTGCCTCGTTCATCGAAGAGGAAACTGTCCCCTCTACGCGCTGGTGCCCGCCTCGCCAGGCTTGCATCACCCCCGGCCGCCCGAGGTTGAGCATTGCATAGGGATCTCTACCCCTTGGGGGGCTACCTGGGGAGGGCTCATCCTCTCAAGGGTCTTGGCGTCATCACGCTCTATAAGAGCACATTTCTCCATGTTTGGTTTTGGTAATTGATGACACCCCTATGGACTAATGGTTGCCTTGAGTTATATTCAAAGGATTTGTCCATCGGCACTTCTTGAAGTCCATCAGTTCAGTTTTAAGGAGTTTATATTGTGACCAAGGTGGTATTCAAGGTTTATCCAAAGATTGGTCAGGTGAGAGTTGAGCTTATTTTAAGCATGTCTTGCAGAATAAGATTGGGTGAGCATTCATGTTTACCTTCAAGACATCATCTTTATGAAGAGAGAAGATAACATACAAGGTTGATCAAGACTAAGTCAAAGAGTGAATCATGTTGATCAATACACAAAGTGTACAAGATGTACTGAGAGGGATCAAGTGATCCCATGGTATGGTAAGCATTGTCCATTACACTTTGTGTACTAACCCATGTTCCTTGTGAGTGTTCTTTGTGGGGTTAGGTATGTTTCCATGGGATTGCATCAAGAGGAAGATCCCATACATCCCATAGAATATGACATCAAGTGGTGATCATCATCAAGGTTGCGGTGTGCAAGCTCAAGTGAAGCATCACAGAGATATAATGCTTGAGGCTTGCCGTTCATTGTGGTGACAATGGACCTGTGAGATTACCCGAAGAGTGGCTCACCCATAGTGGACTATGGGGGACCAATCTACTAGTCTTCATCGAGCCAACACAATCAAGAAAGGTGGTCCATCTTGAGAAGGACAAGATCGTCATCATCTAGCTCAAGTGGACTATGCGCAAGCCAAAGGTTTGACCTTCATAGGGTTTTCTATTTTACCGATCTCATAGTGGTAGTTGGGAGACTGGGTTATAGGATAGATAGCCGTACTATCAAGGGGGCTCTCAAGTGAGTAGCTTGATCGTATCGTTCGTTGAGAGCTCAAACCATTGCATTCTTGGCATCATCATATTTCTTGGTTCTTAAGTGGTTTTTCTCTTTGAGGTTTCTTGAGCTTATGGTCAGCTTCATGACAAGCTCAAGTTCATCAAAAATGGAGTCAATATGCATCTTCTATGATGTTTTCTATGTTGGAGTTTTTGTCGGTTCTTCGTTGATACGGGTTTCACATCTCTATACCATTGGCATTTCTATCCAACAAGCTTGAGTTTGCTCAATTCGGAGCTCGTATGTGAAAGTTATGGTAGTTTCAGTGCGAGAGCTATTTTTCTCTGAACAAGCGGTAGTATTGCTCAGTAGCACGGTAGTACTGCTTGGGCGGTACTTTCTCTATGTACTACCACTATCACTACTGCATATATGTGCCTTCTAGTGCCCCAGGGGTCGATAGCCATTTTTAGCGGAAGTACCGCTCTCCCTAGTGCGGTAGTACCACTCCAGCGGTACTACCGCCCTGAAGAGCCGCTCGAACTACCGCTTATTACTTTAAGCGGAAGTATCGGGAGGTACTTCCGCCTCGAGTTTTCTACCATTTTGCATGCTTCTCTTGGAACTACCGTGCTAAGCGGTAGTACCACTCTGCCAAGCGGTAGTACCGCTTCTGCACGACCTATGCACATAACGGTTGGATTTGGGGGCCCTATCAAAGTGGGTTTTCTTCCCCATTGCTCTCTAACTCGTGAGCTCGTGTTCTTACCACATTGTTGACCTTCTTCGTGCTTGCTAACTCTCAATCCCTCCAATGATTCTTGCTAGTTCAAGTAAGTTGTGGAGTTTGTCCCAACCTTGTTTGTATGGGTTCGGTGACCGCCCTCAAAGGTCCCTTAGTGGAATCACAACATCTTGCATTGTGCGAGGTCGTGAGGAGATTATGGTGGGCCTAGTGGCTTCTTGGGGAGCATTGTGCCTCCACACTGCTCCAAACGGAGATTAGCATCCGCAAGGGTGTTAAGTTTTGGATACATCATCGTCTCTTCGTGCCTTGGTCATCTCTTACCCGGGCCCTTTACTTATGAACTTTACTTTGTGATAGCTATATTGTTTGATGCTATATATCTTGCTATCAGTTAGTTGCTTATCTTGCTTAGCATAAGTTGTTGGTGCACATAGGTGAGCCTAGTTGTTTTAGGTTTTGTGCTTGACTAATTAAATGCTAGTTTTATTCCGCATTAGTTCAAGCCTAAACCATAATTATTTTAAAGCGCCTATTCACCCCCCCCTCTAGGCAACATCCACGTCCTTTCACCCTTGCCGGCGTGGGGCTCTCGCGAGGGCCTTGTCTTTAGTGTGGGCACGCTGGGCCGTGCTTGGCTATCGAAGTGGGTCACGCCCTGGGCCGCAGGCTAGCAGGTCTGGGTACCCGCGTTCCCAGAATGCTGACATTTATTACTAATGTTAATCCATTGATATACGCACTCTCATCACCTCATATTTGCTAGCCTCTTTGGTATCATGCATTGCCAATTCTCACCTAGAGGGTCGGTGAAACCTTTGATGGTGCATCCAAACCCTGTGATATGATACACTCTATTGAACAGAAGACACCTTATATCTTCCTCAAAAGAGCCACCATACTTACCTATCATGGCATTTCAACAGCCATTCCGAGATATATTGCCATGCAACTTCCACCGTTACATCATATGACTTGTACTTTCATTGTCATATTGCTTTGCATCGTATGACTTTTACTTTCATATAGAGTCATATCATCATTATTAGGGAACTGTCTCAGTGAGAAAAGCATGTTGGAGACAATGATTCCCCTAAAAGTTGGGATGAGACTCCAGACAAAAAAAATAAAGTGATTTCCTCTACAAAATTTACGTTCTTACTAGATAGAGATCTTCCGGTATGCCATTGAGAGTAATTTGTCATGGTGTTGTCCAGAAGTTTGGTGGCCCCTCCTAATGTCACCTCCATGAAGGTACCACCTACAGCAGGATCTAGAAGATTTCTAGACACAAAGTTCAGTCCAGCATAGAAATTTTGTATAATCATCCATAAGTTTAAACCATGAGTAGGACAATTTTGAATCATCAATTTCAATATATCCCAAGCTTGTGCAACATGTTCTTGATCATGTTATTTAAAATTCATAATTTTATTTCCATGGGAGATGATCTTAGCAGGAGGAAACTACTTGGCAATTCCAGTACTATTACGTGGTAAAGATGAAAACCAAGCCTTAGCTTTCTCTCGTACCAAAATAGGAAATAATTTTAATTTTACCTCATCATTATCCATATCCTTATTATTATGCATATCACATAATTCAACGAAGGTATTAAGATGAGCTACAGGATCCTTACTAGGACTTCCCAAAAATTGTTCTATCATCACAAGATTTAGCAATGCAGCATTAATATCATAAAACTCCGCACTAGTGGTGGGTGGTATAGGAGAGTACTATTAAAGTCATTGTTATTAGTATTTGATAAGTCACACAACTTAGTAGTATCTTGAGACATGGTGACCGAGCAAGCAAAGTAACTAGCAGAACAAGTAAAGTAGCAAGTAAAGCAAGCAAAGAAGTAATCTAGCAACAAGCAAAGATACATATTTTGTATTTGATTTTTATAAAGCAAGAAAAATATAACATCAAACAAAAATTAGACCAAGTGAATGATAATTTGTGTGAAGGTACGTGATAGTAGGTTGGTGATAATCCCCGACAATGACGCCAGAAATCCTTCCTGATACTTGTCACCTACGTTGGGTTTTCCGCGAAGAGGAACGGGTGATGCAGCACAGTACAGCTAAGTATTTACCTCAGTACAGAACCAAGGTTTAGAACCAATAGTATTAGCACCCAACCCCCGTCTTCAATGACTTCACACAAAGAAGCAAACACTTGCACCCAACGCGGGCTAGTGGGTTGTCAATCCCCTTGGATTCGTTACTTGCAAGCTAATAAGTAGTGTGGATGAAAGAGACAATTATAAATTGAAAAATACAATAGAAAGTAAATAAGAACAACAAGGTAAATAATATTTTTGTAAATATATATTTGGAAAGACCTAGGGGCCATAGTTTTCCTAGTGGCATCTCTCATGAAGTAGGCATACGACGGGTAAGCAAATTACTTATTGGGCAAGTGACAGAAAAGCGCATGGTTATGCAATATTTATTCAAAGAAAAGATCATGTGTATATAGGCATCACGTCCATAAGCAAATAGGCTGACTCCTTCCTGCACCTACTAATATTACTACATGTCAAGAGAGCTTCTATGCTTGGCTCTCTAAGTATTAAGTTCATGACAAACACAATAATGCTTGGAGAACGATGACATGATGTAGACAAAGGAAACTCAATCAATACGAATTAACCCCATCGTTTTATCCTTAGTGGCAACAATACAAAGACATGTATTGTCCCATTTTTCCACCAGGATATAGAGCACCGCCAGATTGAACCCACTACAACACACACCTCCCACCGAAGAAATATCAATCTAGCTGGCCAAACAATTTCGATAGAACGGAGATATTTACGAAGCTATAATAGTCGTGCAAATAAGAATCATAATAGATTTCAGAGAAGACTCAAATCTTTTATCATGAATAATGTGAACTTTGTATTGAATCCCAACAAATGCACCACACAAGAAGAATACATCGAATAGATCACCACGAAGATATGATGAACTTTGTATTGAAGATCAAGAGAGAGAGAGAAAGCCATCTAGTTACTAACTACGAAACCGTAGGTCTATGGTAAACTACTCACACATCCCTGATACGTCTCCAACGTATCTACTTTTCCAAACTCTTTTGTCCTTGTTTTGGACTCTAATTTGCATGATTTGAATGGAACTAACCCGGACTGACGTTGTTTTCAGTAGAATTTCCTTGGTGTTATTTTTGTGCAGAAATAAAAGTTCTCGGATTGACCTAAAAATTTATGTAGAATATTTTCAGAATTAAGAAAAAATACTGGCGAAAGAATCAACTGCAGGGGGCCCACCACCTGGCCACAAGCCTGGTCGGCGAGCCCACCCCCTAAGGCGCGCCAGGCAGGCTTGTGGGCCTCCTGCTGCTCCTCTGACCTCGTTTCCACTTCTGTATATTCCTATTCAGGGAGAAAAAAATCAAAGAGAAGAGTTCATCGTGTTTCACAATACGGAGCCGCCACCACCTACAGTTCTTCCTCGGCAGACCAGATCTGGAGTCTGTTTTGGGGTCGGGAGAGCGAAAATCGACGCCATCATCATCACCAACCATCCTTCATCACCAATTCCATGATGCTCTCCATTGTTCATGAGTAATCTCATCATTGGCTTGCTATACGGTGATGGGTTGGATGATATTTATCATGTAATCGAGTTAGTTTTGTTAGGGTTTGATCCCTAGTATCCACTATGTTCTGAGATTGATGTTGCTATGACTTTGCTATGCTTAATGCTTGTCACTAGGGCCCGAGTGCCATGATTTCTGATCTAAACCTATTATATTTTCATGAATATATGTTTGCTCTTGATCCTATCTTGCAAGTTGTAGACACCTATTACGAGTTATGATCCGCATTCCCCAGGGTGACAATAACTGGGATTCATTTTGGTGATTACCGTAGTTTGAGGAGTTCATGTATTCACTAAGTGCTAATGCTTTGGTTCGGTTCTCTATTAAAAAAAGGCCTTAATATCCTTTAGTTTCCAATAGGACCCCGCTACCACGGGAGGGTAGGACAAAAGATGTGATGCAAGGTCTTTTCCATAAGCACGTATGACTATATATGGAATACATGCCTACATTACATTGATGAATTGGAGCTAGTTCTGTGTCACCCTAGGTTATAACTATTGCATGATGAATCCATCTGACATAATTATCCATCACTGATCCATTGCCTACGATCTTTCCATATATTGATCTTCGCTAAGTTACTTTTCCATTGCTACTGTTACAATCACTACAAACTGCTACTATCACCTTGCCACATTTACCGTTACTACCATATTACTTTGCTACTGAATACTTTGCTGCAGATATTAAGTCTTTCACGTGTGGTTGAATTGACAACTCAGCTTCTAATACTCCATAATATTCTCTGGCTCCCCTTGTGTCGAATCATTAAGTTTGGGTTGAATACTCTACCCTCAAAAACTATTGCGATCCCCTATACTTGTGGGTTATCAAGACCTTTTTCTGGCGCTGTTGCCGAGGAGCATAGCTCTATTCTCTCAGTCACTTGGGATATATATTTGTTGATCACTATGAGGAATCTTAAAGATCCAAAAACCAAGATCTACCCCTCAACTATGAGGACAAGTAAGGAACTGCCATCTAGCACTACACTTGATTCACCTTCTGTTATGAGTAAGTTTGCGACACCACCACCTGCTAGTAATTCTAATATGTTGCAAGTAATTGATGATGCTACTTCTGCTATGCATGATGCTTATGATGACACTTTGCTTGATGATATTGTGACACTGGGTGAATTTCTTGATGAACAAATTGCTAGAGCCAATTGTAACATCCCAAAATTTTATTTTGGAATGTTATGAAATATAGCTATGCATCCATCATCATCATTTCTTGAATGTATGAAATAGTTGAAATGCTTCTTCTGAATTTCTGAAAGCCCTTTCTACTTTCAATGTGTTGCTTTCACCTAATTGAAATTCTTGGTAAAAAGTTCAAATAAGAGAGGAGGAACATGACACTCCACACCAGGACCTAATTGGTGATTTATTTGAACAATAAAAACCAGGGGTTGTTTTGAAAATATTTGCAAAAGGATTTAAAAGCAAATAGGCCATTTCTGAAAATAATATTTTTTCAAAGTGTTCAAATAACAGAATAAAAATGTTTATTAAATGGCATTTATTATTCTGTTAATTTTGATATATAATACTCCTACATTTGGAACTATATTATTTGCATTAAAAGCTTTTGAATTCGCTGGATATTAGAAATGGAAAAGTTTTAAAGCTTTAAAAGCCCGGTCGGCCCAATCTGCGCCTAAGGACCCACCCGACCTTCCTAATTAGCGGCCATCGACAGCTCTGCACCGCTCCCACCCCCGCTGACACCCTGGCCCCACCCGTCTGATCCCGCACGTGCCGCCGCCGGAAACACCTCCCTCGTCGGATCTCCGCGCTCTTTCCTTCCCCGACCCCCACCCGCGCCCTATATAACTGCGGGCATCTCCGCGCTCCATTCCCCCCCCCCCGAGCCCCTCTCTCCGTCGCCAGACCGCCGCCGCAAACACCTTGCCGGAGCTCTGCTCCGACCGAAGCCCTAAGCGCTCGTGCCCGTCGCTCCACGCCTCCCCTCGCCTCTCCGAAGACGCCATTCGACGTCGGACGTCAGCCGCCGTCACCTGAGCTCCTCCGTCGCCTCCAACGACCTCCGGAGCGTCGCCCCGACGACCTCGCCGCTTCGGACTCGCCGGAGAACGCCATCGCCGGTGACCTCTTATCACTGTGAGCCCCCATCCATTCGATCTGGATCCGACGATCCAGATTTATAACGTTTAAGCCGCGAACCATTTTTCTCTAGCCATCGGCCGTCCGCCCGCAATCGCCCGCACGCACGCGCTAGCAGCCAATAGCAACTTGCCACGTAGCACTGACCGGTCGGTAGTGTTTTTTTCTTTTCTATTTAGTTTTAGTTAACAGATTGTTTTAGGATATTGTTTTGTTTATATCTTTTAATCTGTTTAGTGTTTTGAGCTAATTCTTTTTGCATTAGGTTCCAAATTTCATGTAGTTTAACCATGTAGTCTTAGATTTTAAATTTGAACCCTAAAATTTGAATTTAAACAAATTTGCTCAAATCACTCAAATCTGAATAACTAGAGTTTAAAAATAGATTTTGAAATGAATCTTTTTGCTACTGCTTGGTATTAGTTAGGACTTTCATCATGCTCAGTTTGAGGATTTTTAGGATGGATTTGTTTAGTGTTCTAGCTATAAACATATTCTGCCTAGTAATTAGTATAGTTTAGTTAATTTAGTTTTTAGTTAGTTTAAATCAGATTGTTATATATTTGTTTTAGTAGGTTCTGTTGCTTAAACATTAGGTGTTTTACTTTCTGTAAATAATAATATAAAATTGCTTAGTTTATTTCTTTATTGTTACAGGAATCTCTACTAATTTTTTCAACTAGGTATAATTTGATTAAAACCAACTAGTTTAGTAATAGATTCTTTTAACAAAGTTTTATATAATTAAATTATGTTTTCTAAGAAGAGTTTTTAGTAAATTCTTTTTCTGTTAATAAAATTTTGATTAATAAACAATAAGTTTTGTTTTACTCTTTGTTAGTAAAACTATAGTTACCTCATATAGTAGTGTTTATCAAAACTTTCAAAACCATACTAAGATTTTTCTTAACAAAACATTAAATGGATTTTATTCTGTTTATTAATAAAATATTTTATTGTTTCCTTGCTGTCAACTATTGTTTTGTTCATAACAAGTAGTTTTATTATGTTAGTAGTGGTTTACCCATCACCTTTTTGAAAACAAAACTTTGTGTGTTTTCTTGCTTGTGATTTGTGCATTGTTTTGTCTTGATTGTTTACTAGTTCACTTCTGATTTTGTGAGTTTCAAATAATTTTGTTGTATGCTTATTGAGTGCTCTTCTTTGCTTCGTTAGATTATCCGGAGTGTGAGGCTTGTTACCTAGAGTCACTCACGTACGAAGATCATCACTCAGGCAAGTCACTTTGATCATCTTTACCCATGTTTTTATTGCATTAGTTCTACCATTGCCCCCCAGTTGCATGCAAAGTAGGTAATTGGAAACTTGGTTACTGTTGTAGTATCATGTGGTAGGTACCCCCTCAACACTTTGACACATTGGCCCCGGGAAATGTTGTTTTACATTTTGCTATGCTACTAGTAGACAGGGTTGGATGTGTGATTCATGAGAGTTGTGAGGTAATAACTTCAAGACCTACATAATGATCAATACTTCAAGACTCCGAGTTTTCAACTTACCTCTGAGTGGATGATGGTTGAACGGCACCCTAGAGAAACGAGTGGATTTGCCTAGGTGTTGCTGGAGATGGCCAGTATTCACGCGGAAAGGTCGCCCCAGGCACAAGGAGATGGATGGATGCTTCAAGACCCAAGGCTTACCTACACAGCCACAAGTCATTATGGGCTCCGGCTTGGTTGGATATCGTGGTGACCCTGGACAGGCGGTGCTACGAGATGTAGAAGAACGGTAGGAAAGGATGGGCACCGACAGAGTCGCAGGGAAACCCTTTGGAAGACCATGTTTTGGTCATCTGTTTCTCAAACACTATGAAGTGCGAGAAATCAAACGGAGGCGACCAAATCTTGTGGGGAACGTGTGCAAAACTTTGCAGAGTACACAAACCTAATCGATTATCCGTTTCCACGGTCATGAACGACTTGAGCCAAAGGAACTGAAACTTCCGGAACCCTCAACACAATTAATATGATGATGTGGGTATTAATAATTTGGGTATGAGAATTGGTTGGTGGAACCATCTCATTAATCAACCAACTTAGTAATAATTTTGCTTAGCCCTCTCTTGTTGTAGGAAAATTGGCTTTACGCAAAACTTACTACTCCACCTGCCATATTTGCATATAGATTAGATGATTATCTTTTCACCCCTCTCTGGTGACTTTGCCGGCATATTCAATATGCTGACCTATATGGCTGCAACGTATCATGTTGTAGAGTACTTTTCCGACCAGGAGTGAGGATACGCTCTACGCTCGGTGATATGCCCTTGGAGTCAGATGGACTCATCTACCTTCGATGCTTCCGCAAGATTTAGATACTCTCATGAGTTGGCCTTCAGCCACTTTATTGTAATATTTATTGTAATAAAGGACTCGATATGAGATTTCGATTAATATAATGATGTGTGATTTCTCTTTGATATATACATTGATGTACCGTGTGTGTACCAGCATGATCTTGGGATGGTACGGAAACACCGGAGATTCGACCTTTCAGGTCGGGTCGCTACAGAAATGGTATCAGAGCACACGCTGACCGTAGGACATAACCTTTAGGATTGGAAAGCCTTAGGACTTATTTATCTTTGTCTTTAAAATTCTTATACTCTCATCTACTCGTTTCTGACTTCTCTCTGATTATTTCAAAAATTATAGATGGCCACCTTCATCCCAGTGTTGATCACGGAGTTTTGCCAGCCTGACGCAACGATGCCCTTTGGTAAGGAGCTGATGAGGATCGTCAAGGACGTGAGGATTGCTTTGCCGAGCATCACCGGGACTCCTATCATGTCTTTTCCACAAGATGGACGCTACAAGATCGAGGTGCACATCCCAGGGAAGACCTTTGGGAATCGAAAGGAACCCACCGACTTCAAGTTTGTGGCACCCAGTTGGATACTTGGGAGAGACATGGCCATTCATCGTGCCCTTGGACGTATTCAGGAGGAATACAGAGGTGGAATCATTTCACCAGGCCTCAGTGTGGGTTGTCGCAGGGATGCCAATGGAAACATCATAACCCCTCCGACTGCAGACACCACCATTTCCTATATCCAGACCTTGGAGACTCACATCAGGACTCTGGAGCTTCGAGTTCGTGCTGATACGAAGACAATCAAGAATCTGATGAACCGCGAGATTGACCTCGGAGCTGACTTATGGGAAGCCAAGTACGAGCATGAGTATGAGGTGAAGGATTTCTTAGAGAGGATCGACAAGCTGAACACTCGCATCGCCACTCTGGAGGAACAGATGGACATGGGTGAAAATCTTCATCCTGAGGGAGACATGGCTCCTTTCATCAGCGACGATGATGATTATGAGGAGAGCACCACTGGAGGAGCCTCAGTCACCATGTACTTCTGAGGAAAACTTTAGTTATGCCCCCATGTATCTTCATTTTCGTCGTTAAAGCGTAGGTCGATGTTTAGTTTGAATGGAGATTTGTATCTCGATGTTTGACCTTGATTGAATAAATGAATGAGTGTTTGGCGTGATATGTTTGTTGCATTGCATATGGGTAGTGAATTTCCTCTTTTAGGCCCTTGTTCTATTCTAATTCTCCCCCCTCTGAAAACAGCAAGATGCCTCCACGATGTGAGTTTGACTTCACCTTCCCGCCGGAACTCACGCAACTCCTTTAGCAGCAGAATGCACTAATGCAGCTATTGATCCAGAATCAGACCAACATACAGAACAACAACCACCACCATCCACCCCAGGCTGACAATCTCACCCGTTTTCTGAGGTTGAACCCTCCAACTTTCTCTAGCAGCACTGAGCCCATTGTGGCAGATGACTGGCTCCGTAAGATGGAGAGAGAACTCGTCACCGCTGGATGTACTGATGCCGAGAAAGTGTGCTTTGCCACACATCAACTGGATGGACCAGCAGCTTCATGGTGGGAGAACTACACCACCACCTATCCTATTGCAGGTGTGACTTGGGAACAATTCAAGCTAGCTTTCCGCACCGCACATGTCTCAGCTGGAGCTATGAGTCTGAAGAAGTGCGAGTTTCAAAACTTACGCCAGGGAAACCCCTCTGTGGCCCAATACGTGGACGACTTCAGCACATTGGCATGTTATGCCCCAGGAGACGTGGCCGATGATGCGGCCAAGCAAGAGAAGTTTCTGGAAGGACTCAACGATGAGTTGAGCATGCAGCTGGTAGTGGCTACCTTCAACAACTACCAAGAGCTGGTGGACAAGGCCCTCATCCTGGAGGATAAACAACAGCAAATTGAGAACCGCAAGAGCAAGTATACTCAGGGGAAGTTTAACTCTGGAGCTCATCAGAAGCCCCGCTACTCCCCATACTCAGGGAATATCGGATCAAGGACCCGTAAGTTTGGAAGGCACACTCATGCCGTGCACAACCATGGAGGCCACAACCATGGAGGAAATGGGAATGCCCGTCCCAACCATGGCAACTTCAAGACTGACAATGGGAATGGGAACAACAACCAGCACCGTCACGCTCCTACTCAGAAGGATCTGAGCCACATCACCTGTTTCAAGTGCCAGAAGACAGGGCACTATGCTACTGAGTGTTCCCAGAGAAAGCATGGAAATGGAAACGGCAACTCCGCAGCCAAGAAGCCAAATCCGTTTCCTCGTGCCCAGGTGAACCACTTTGACGTGGAAGAAGTCTATGATCAACCCGAGACTGTGGTTGGTACGTTTTTATTGCATTCGCGTCTTGTTATAGTACTTTTTGATTCCGGTGCAACTCATTCATTCATATCAAGGGTAGTTGTGGAAAAGAATGGTTTGCCCACCAAAACCCTTAGTCAACCCATTAAGGTCAGTTCCCCAGGAGGTATGATGATGGCAGGGATAGGATGCCACGCCCTGAAACTTCACATAGGAAACCATGTTTTTCCCACCGACCTCATCGTCTTAGAATCCCAGGGATTGGATGTAATCCTAGGCATGGATTGGATGACCAAGTATGAAGGAAATCTTGATTGCCCCAGAAAGTCTGTTTCACTCACCACCCCAGAGAACAAGAGGATTAAGTATGTATCCCGACGCACACGTATGAGTGCTCGGTTAAATTCTCTCACAGGAGTTGTTCAGGAGGAAGTACCTGTGGTAAAAGACTTTCTGGATGTATTCCCGGAAGAATTACCAGGCATGCCACCAGATAGGGAGATTGAGTTCCTAATAGAGCTACAACCAGGGACAGCCCCAATTTCCAAGAGACCCTATCGGATGCCCGCAAATGATTTAGTGGAAATCAAGAAGCAAATTAAGGTGTTATTGGACAAGCGGTATATTCGCCCAAGTTCTTCACCTTGGGGAGCCCAAGTTCTTTTGGTAGAGAAGAACGATAAAACATTGAGAATGGTAGTCGATTATCGTGCCTTGAACGAGGTGACTATCAAGAACAAGTACCCTCTGCCGATGATTAATGACCTATTTGATCAGCTAGTAGGCGCCAAAGTATTCTCCAAGATCGATCTTCGATTAGGGTATCACCAATTGAAGATTCGTGAACAAGACATACCCAAAACAGCTTTCACCACAAGGTATGGCTTGTACGAGTATACAGTCATGTCCTTTGGTTTGACTAATGCTCCTACCTACTTCATGAATTTGATGAACAAAGTGTTTATGGAATATTTGGACAAGTTCGTCGTAGTGTTCATCGATGACATATTGATTTTCTCCAAGAACAAGGAAGAACACAAGGAACATTTGCGTTTAGTTCTAGAGAAGCTGAGAGAGCATCAGTTATATGCCAACTTCAGCAAATGTGAATTTTGGCTGACGGAAGTCGGATTCCTTGGACATGTTATTTCCAGAGATGGAATAGCAGTGGACCCCGCTAAGGTTGAAGCCGTCACCGAGTGGAAATCACCCACCTCATTTAAGGAGATCCATAGTTTTCTCGGACTTGCCGGATGTTACCGGAGGTTCATTGAGAATTTCTCAAAGATTGCCAAGCCCATGACAAAGTTGTTGAAGAAAAAGTCCAAGTATGTTTGGACTGAGGAATGTGAAGCCAGTTTCCAGGAGTTGAAGAAACGTTTGGTCACAACCCCAGTGTTGATTTTGCCCAATATTCGGAAGGACTTCCAGATTTATTGTGATGCTTCACGTCAAGGACTTGGAGGAGTACTCATGCAAGATGGAAAGGTTGTAGCTTATGCATCCAGACAACTACGACCACATGAGTTGAATTATGCCACCCATGATTTGGAATTAGCAGCCGTAGTGCATGCACTCAAGACCTGGAGACATTTCCTTGTCGGAAATAGTTGTGATGCTTACACCGATCATAAGAGCCTGAAGTATATCTTCACGCAGAAGGAGTTGAACCTCAGGCAGAGGAGATGGTTAGAGTTAATCAAGGACTATGACATGAGATTACACTACCATCCAGGTAAGGCAAATGTGGTAGCAGATGCCTTGAGTTGCAAAGCTTATGTGAACACACTCACAGTGGGAGGATTAACCCAAGAGTTAGCCGATGATCTCAGAGAGCTCAGGCTAGAGATAGTTCCAAGCGGATATGTTGCCACATTGGAAATCCAGTCCACCTTGACCGAAGGAATTCGAGAAGCCCAGAAATTGGACAAGGAGATAGCTGAGATTAAGCAGAGAATGAAAGATGATAAAGCTAAAGGTTTTCGTGAGGATGAACACGGAACTTTGTGGTTCGAGAACCGAATCTATGTGTCCAATGACCCAGAGCTCAGGAAGTTGATACTTCAAGAAGCCCACGATTCCCCTTACTCAATACACCCAGGCAACACCAAGATGTACCTGGATTTGAAAGAAAGTTATTGGTGGACAGGTATGAAGAAGGATATTGCGGAACATGTTGCAATATGTGATGTTTGTCAGCGAGTAAAAGCGGAACATCAGAAACCAGCAGGGTTACTCCAACCTTTGCCGATACCCGAGTGGAAATGGGAAAAGCTTGGTATGGACTTCATCACAGGACTACCCAGGACCCGTTCAGGTTATGATTCCATCTGGGTAGTGGTAGATCGTCTGACCAAGGTGGCTCATTTCATTCGAGTGAAAACCACCTATACCAGTGCTAAGCTAGCCAAGATATACATGACCAGGATCGTGTGTCTGCATGGAGTTCCGAGGAGTATCGTGTCAGATAGAGCAACACAATTTACCTCAAAGTTTTGGCATCAGTTACATGAAACTTTGGGTACAAGACTGGAGTTCAGTACAGCTTTTCATCCGCAGACTGATGGACAGACTGAGAGAGTCAACCAGATTTTGGAAGACATGTTGAGAGCCTGTGCACTAGATTATGGATCTAGTTGGGATGACAACTTACCTTACGCAGAATTCTCGTACAACAACAGTTACCAAACCAGTCTGAAGATGGCCCCTTTCGAAGCTTTATACGGAAGGAGGTGCAGAACACCACTGACGTGGGATGGTGTTGGAGACCGAAAACTTTTTGGTCCAGACCTTATCCGAGATTCTGAAGAGAAAGTCAAGCTGATTCGTGACAGACTCAAGATAGCTCAATCTCGACAGAAGAGTTATGCTGACAGCAAACGCAAGGAAGTAACGTATGAAGTGGGAGACCGAGCCTATCTTCGTGTGTCCCCACTTCGAGGAATCAAGAGGTTTGGTGTTAAAGGAAAGTTAGCACCCAGATTCATAGGCCCCTACAAAAGAACGTAGAGGCGAAGTTGCATACAAGCTGGAATTGCCAGAAGGATTGTCCGGAGTTCATGATGTTTTCCATGTTTCCCAGCTGAAGAAATGCCATGCTGAGATGGCTGATATTCCCTTGAGAGACAAAGTGCCCCTAAAGGCCATACAACTTGACAGTGATCTGACCTACGAGAAGAAGCCTGTCAGAATCCTCAAGACTACCAACAGAGTTACCCGCAGCAGGGTCATCAAGTTCTGTAAGGTTTTGTGGAGTCACCACACCGAGGAAGAAGCCACCTGTGAACGCGAAGAAGATCTTCGTAGAGACCACCCGCACCTATTTTCTAGCCAACCCGAATCTCGAGGGCGAGATTCATCTTAAGGTGGGTAGGTTTGTAACATCCCAAAATTTCATTTTGGAATGTTATTAAATATAGCTATGCATCCATCATCATCATTGCTTAAATGTATGAAATAGTTGAAATGCTTCTTCTCAATTTCTGAAAGCCCTTTCTACTTTCAATGTGTTGCTTTCACCTAATTGAAATTCTTGGTAAAAAGTACAAATAAGAGAGGAGGAACATGACACTCCACACCAGGACCTAATTGGTGATTTATTTGAACAATAAAAACCAGGGGTTGTTTTGAAAATATTTGCAAAAGGATTTAAAAGCAAATAGGCCATTTCTGAAAATAATATTTTTTTCAAAGTGTCCAAATAACAGAATAAAAATGTTTATTAAATCGAATTTATTATTCTGTTAATTTTGATATATAACACTCCTACATTTGGAACTATATTATCTGCATTAAAAGCTTTTGAATTCGCTGGATATTAGAAATGGAAAAGTTTTAAAGCTTTAAAAGCCCGGTCGGCCCAATCTGCGCCTAAGGACCCACCCGACCTTCCTAATTAGCGGCCACCGACAGCTCTGCGCCGCTCCCACCCCCTCTGACACCCTGGCCCCACCCGTTCGATCCCGCAAGCGCCGCGGTCGCCTCCTTCCTCCCGCATGCGCCGCCCCCGCCGGAAACACCTCCCTCGCCGGATCTCCGCGCTCTTTCCTTCTCCGACCCCCACCCGCGGCCTATATAAGTGCGGGCATCTCCACGCTCCATCCCCCCCCCTCGAGCCCCTCTCTCCATCGCCAGACCGCCGCCGCAAACACTTCGCTGGAGCTCTGCTCCGACCGAAGCCCTAAGCGCTCATGCCTGTCGCTCCACGCCTCCCCTCGCCTCTCCAAAGACGCCATTCCACGTCGGACGTCAGCCGCCGTCGCCTGAGATCCTCCGTCGCCTCCAACGACCACCGGAGCGTCGCCTCGACGACCTCGCCGCTTCGGACTCGCCGGAGAACGCCATCGTCGGCGACCTCTTATCACTGTGAGCCCCATCCGTTCGATCTGGATCCGACGATCCAGATTTATAATGTTTAAGCCGCGAACCGTTTTTCTCTAGCCATCGGCCGTCCGCCCGCAATCGCCCGCACGCACGCGCTAGCAGCCAATAGCAACTTGCCACGTAGCACTGACCGGTCGGCAGTGTTTTTTTTCTTTTCTGTTTAGTTTTAGTTACCAGATTGTTTTAGGATTTTGTTTTGTTTATATCTTTTAATCTGTTTAGTGTTTTGAGCTAATTCTTTTTTGCATTAGGTTCCAAATTTCATGTAGTTTCACCCTGTAGTCTTAGATATTAAATCTGAACCCTAAAATTTGAATTTAATCAAATTTGCTCAAATCACTCAAATCTGAATAACTAGAGTTTAAAAATAGATTTTGATATGAATCTTTTTGCTACTGCTTGATATTAGTTAGGACTTTCATCATGCTCAGTTTGAGGATTTTTAGGATGGATTTGTTTAGTGTTCTAGCTATAAACAGATTCTGCCTAGTAATTAGTATAGTTTAGTTAATTTAGTTTTTAGTTAGTTTAAATCAGATTGTTATATATTTGTTTTAGTAGGTTCGGTTGCTTAAACATTAGGTGTTTTACTTTCTGTAAATAATAATATAAAATTTCTTTGTTTATTTCTTTATTGTTATAGGAATCTCTACTAATTTTTTCAACTAGGTATAATTTGATTAAAACCAACTAGTTTAGTAATAGATTCTTTTAACAAAGTTTTATATAATTAAATTATGTTTTCTAAGAAGAGTTTTTAGTAAATTATTTTTCTGTTAATAAAATGTTTTATAAATAAATAATAAGTTTTGTTTTACTCTTTGTTAGTAAAACTATAGTTACCTCATATAGTAGTGTTTATCAAAACTTTCAAAACCATACTAAGATTTGTCTTAACAAAACCTTAAATGGATTTTATTCTGTTTATTAATCAAATATTTTATTGTTTCCTTGCTGTCAACTATTGTTTTGTTCATAACAAGTAGTTTTATTATGTTAGTAGTGGTTTACCCATCACCTTTTTGAAAACAAAACTTTGTGTGTTTTCTTGCTTGTGATTTGTGCATTGTTTTGTCTTGATTGTTTACTAGTTCATTTCTGATTTTGTGAGTTACAAATAATTTTGTTGTATGCTTATTGAGTGCTCTTGTTTGCTTCGTTAGATTATCTGGAGTGCAAGGGTTGTTACCTAGAGTCACTCACGTACGAAGATCATCACTCAGGCAAGTCACTTTGATCATCTTTACCCATGTTTTTATTGCATTAGTTCTACCATTTCCCCCCAGTTGCATGCAAAGTAGGTAATTGGAAACTTAGTTACTGTTGTAGTATCATGTGGTAGGTACCCCCTCAACACTTTGACACATTGGCCCCGGGAAACGTTGTTTTACATTTTGCTATGCTACTAGTAGACGGGGTTGGATGTGTGATTCATGAGAGTTGTGAGGGAATAACTTCAAGACCTACAAAATGATCAAGACTACAAGACTCCGAGTTTTTAACTTACCTCTGGGTGGATGATGGTTGAACGGCACCCTGGAGAAACCAGTGGATTTTCCTAGGTGTCGCTGGAGATGGCCAGTATTCACGCGGAAAGGTCCACCCAGGCACAAAGACATGGATGGATGCATCAGACCCAAGGCTTACCTGCACAGCAACAAGTAATTATGGGCTCTGGCTTGGTTGGATATCGTGGTGACCCTCGACAGGCGGTGCTACGAGATGTAGAAGGACGGTAGGAAAGGATGGGCACCGACAGAGTCGTAGGGAAACCCTTTGGAAGACCATGTTTTGGTCATCCGT
Source organism: Hordeum marinum (assembly GCA_022496015.1). Lineage (NCBI taxonomy): Eukaryota > Viridiplantae > Streptophyta > Magnoliopsida > Poales > Poaceae > Hordeum > Hordeum marinum. Next base: position 435,251,398 of record CM039673.1, on the reverse strand, counting down.
TTCTCAAACACTATGAAGTGCGAGAAATCAAACGGAGGCGACCAAATCTTGTGGGGAACATGTGCAAAACTCTGCAGAGTACTCAAACCTAATTGATTAGCCGTGTCCACGGTCATGGACGACTTGAGCAAAAGGAACTGAAACTTCCGGAACCCTCAACACAATTAATATGATGATGTGGGTATTAATAATTTGGGTATGAGAATTGGTTGGTGGAACCATCTCATTAATCAACCAACTTAGTAATAATTTTGCTTAGCCCTCTCTTGTTGTAGGAAAATTGGCTTTACGCAAAACTTACTACTCCACCTGCCATATTTGCATATAGATTAGAGGATTATCTTTTCACCCCTCTCTTGTGACTTTGCCGGCATATTCAATATGCTGACCTATATGGCTGCAATGTATCATGTTGCAGAGTACTTTTCCGACCAGGAGTGAGGATACGCTCTACGCTCGGTGAGATGCCCTTGGAGTCAGATGGACTCATCTACCTTCGATGCTTCCGCAAGATTTAGATATTCTCATGAGTTGGCCTTCAGCCACTTTATTGTAATGTTTATTGTAATAAAGGACTCGATATGAGATTTCGATTAATATAATGATGTGTGATTTCCCTTTGATATATACATTGATGTACCGTGTGTGTACCAGCATGATCTTGGGATGGTACGGAAACACCGGAGATTCGACCTTTCAGGTCGGGTCGCTACACCAATGCTGAAACTCATAATATTTCTGAATCTGATGAAATTATTGAAACAGGCAAAATCTTTGAATGCTAGAATACAATATGATCCTAAGTTTGCTACTTCACCTATATTTGTTACTGATAAGGATTATGAATTCTCTGTCGATCATGAGTTAATTACTTTGCTTGAATCTGATCCTTTCCATGGTTATGAATCTGAAATTGTTGTGGCACATCTTACCAAATTGAATGATATAGCCACCCTATTTACTCATGAGGAAAAAAATTGCTATTACTATATTCTTAAGTTGTTTCCTTTCTCATTAAGGGTGAAGCTAAGATATGGTTTACTTCTCTTGCTCCTGGTTGTGTGCGTAGTCCCCAGGATATGATTTATTACTTCTCTGAAAAATATTTTCCTGCCCATAAGAAACAAGCTGCCTTGTAGGAAATATTTAACTTTGTGCAACTTGAAGAAGAGAGTCTCACTCAAGCTTGGGGGAGGCTTCTCCAATTACTAAATGCTTTATCTGATCATCCTCTCAAGAAAAATGAAATACTTGATATCTTTTATAATGGACTAACTGATGCTTCTAGGGACTACCTAGATAGTTCTGTTGGTTGTGTTTTCAGGGAACGAACTGTTGAACAAGGTGAATTACTATTGAATAATATATTGAGCAATGATAATGATTGGACCATTCCCGAACCACCGTCAAAGCCATCTCCAAAGAAAAGAGGTCTTCTATTCCTCAGTCCTAAAGATATGCAAGAGGCAAAGAAATCTATGAAAGAAAAGGGTATTAAAGCTGAAGATGTTAAGAATTTACAACCTATTGAAGAAATATATAGTGTTGATAACCCGACACAGGTAGTAGAGGTAAATTCTCTCAGTAGATTTGATGAAAGAGATATTCCTTATAATAAGTCTGCTAGCCAATGCTTGGATGAATTTGATAATTTTATTGTGAAGCAAAAAAAATCAATGATTATGTTAGTAGACAATTGAAACATAATGCTTATATGCTTGATTGCTTGGGTGATTATCTGAGTAGAACTGTCAATGATCTTAAGCTTATTAGTAAACATGCTTCGATGGTAAGCACTCAAGTAGAACAAGTACTTAAGGCTTAGAATGGTTTGCTTAATGAGATGAATAGTAAAGACAATGATCATTCTATTAAAGTTGTGACTAGAGGAGGTAGAATGACTCAGGAACCTTTGTATCCTGAGGGCCATCCTAAGATAATTGAGCAAGACTCTAAGAGAGTTAATACTGATGCACCTATCCGTTCCAATAAGAGTGGGAAAAAGAATGATGATAGTACCTTGCATACTGCTAGTGAACCTGTTATAGATACATTTGAGAATCCAAATGATATTTCTATTTATAATGCTGAGACACAATCTCCTGATGAACATGAGCCTAATGATAACATTAATAATGATGTTCATGTTGATGCTCAACCTAGTAATGATAATGATGTGGAGATTGAACCTGCTGATGATCTTGATAACCCACAAACTAAGAGTAAAAGATACGATAAAAGAGACTTCATTGCTAGGAAACATGGTAGAGAAAGAGAACCATGGGTTCAGAAACCCATGCCCTTTCCTTCCAAACCATCCAAGAAAAATGATGATGAGAATTTTGAGCGCTTTGCTGAAATGCTTAGACCTATCTTTTTATGTATGCGCTTGACTGATATTTTGAAAATGTCTCCTTATGCTAAGTTGTAGGATCGATAGAAGAGTGTCTAGAGGGGGGGGGGGAGAATAGACTACTAGAAGGAATTTAAAACCTAACCTTTTCCCAAGTTAATTGGTTGGCAGATTTTTACTATTTTAGCAAGTCTAGCAATGCATGTCTAAAAATATGGCAGCAGAAAGTAAATACATTGCACATGTAAGTAAAGAGATGGGATAGGACGATCAAACGCAATAGGAGACGCAAGGATTTTTCCCATGGTTCCGATAGGTGGTGCTATCATACGTCCACGTTTATGGAGTCATCTACCCACGGAGGGTAACTCTCGCAAGAGTCCACGGAGGGCTCCACCCATAAGGGTCCACGAAGTAGCAACCTTGACTATTCCATACGTCTTCCGTCCATGAAGGACAAGCCTCACTATGGGTAGATCTTCACTAAGTAGGCGATCTCCTTGCGCTTACAAACTTCTTGGTTCACTCCAGAACACGAAGTTGGAAGCTCCCAAGCGACACCTAACCAATCTAGGAGGCACCACCCTCCAAAAGGTAATAGGCTCGGTAATGACGATGAACTCCTTGCTCTTCTACTTCAAGATGATAGACTCCTCAACACACAATCACTCTCTCATAGATTTGGCTTGGTAGAAGAGATAGGATTGGTGGAAAGAAACTTGGGGACGCTCGAAATCAAGGTCCGCATGGTTGGAGTGGAAGATCTTGACCTCAACACAAGGATAGGTGGCTCTCTCTTAGAAAACCGACTAGGATAGATATGAAATAGTTATGAGTGCTTCTATTTCGAGTGGGTGGTGACGAAGGGGTATATATAGGCATCCCCAAAAATCCAACCATTACACACAAAATGACCAACTTGCTGACACCGATGTGTTAATCTCGGTGGTACCGAAGTGACCAAAAGTTGGCAACTTTTGAATCTCGCTAAGACCGATATAGGATTCTCGGTTGCACCGACAAGGTGACCAACGGTCAGAATTGCAAAACTCGATGACACCAATTCAAAATTCTCGGACGGACCGAAAGTGTGAACTTGCATAACATAAAGTTGGCAACCCAACTCGATGGCACCGAAAGCAGTGTTGGATGCACCAAAGTGTTAGGGTTTGCTAAGTCTATCTAGGGTTTGGAATTGGTGGCACCGGGTTAGGTATGTTGGTTGCATCGATTTTGTATGTTTGGCTATAGATAGACTCATGTGGGAGAGCTTGTGGATGTTTTTGGTGACTATCACTTGTGCACGTATGAGCATTTTGTTCACCAACAAAACCTTACCCCCTTTTAATAGTATTGTCTTTCCTATGGACTCAAAGTGATTTATCACAAATGTAAAATATGGAGTCCTCTTGCTTGAAACTTGGCCAACCTATTTCCTTGAATCTTGGGGTAATTCCACAATCTCCACAATCCTTTTGCCAACTCAACTCTCCATGGACTATTCTCTGAAATACACTAGATAGAGATGTTAGTCCAAGAGACAATGTATGTTGTCATGAATTATCAAAACCACCAAGGGAGCATGTTGTGCTTTCAATCTCCCCCTTTTTGGTAATTTATGACAACATACAATCAAAGATTCAATTAAAGATATGCATGGATGCAATGAAGACTTTGAGAAACACATGACCTAGATTTGCTCCCCCTAAATGTGTGCAGTCCTTTAAAGGATAGTTGCTTTGGAATGCATGGACGCACATAAGGATGAAAGGGATATAAGAGTCATGCATATCTTGGCTATATGCATCAATATATGTGAATGAAATGTATATCCTTGATCAAGACTTCACTCTTGCAAACAACATGTGCAAGAAGCAAGAGATCATGTTGATCAAAGATATGATGCATATACTTACCTTGAGTTCTTGAGCATTCTAGTAGTAGAGACAGACTTGAGAAAACAATGTTAGGAAACACAAGAGTATTCTACTAAACAAAAGCAATAGAACTCAACAAATACCAAGATATGGAGAACATATAAAATATGATAATCATTAAGATTGATATGTCTCCACCTTTATCATTAATCTATTATATATTTTCTCCCCTTAGATATGAAAATGGTAGTATATCCTCTCCCCATGAATCTTAGCATGTAGATATTGGGATTGGATAGGGTGAGAAAAGGAATCCTTTGTTCACTTGAGACTTTTCTCCAAAAATAGTTTTCTCCCCTACATTCTCGGTCTCCCCTTGTTTATATAAGTGTGAACCTTTGATATTTTCCTCTACCCCTAAGTCATATCTCCCCCTTTGCGTAGCATGTAACTCTCCCTTTAGCATGAAGCTTTGATATTCTCCCTCTTTGGCATAAAATACCAAAAAGGTTAAACTTGGGAGTAGTGACAGGGATCATTGACAAGGAAGGGATCCTGGAGAACAAGGGTCATTGAAAGTAGGGTTCATTAAAAGACTAAGGGAATCCTTGAATGTAACTTCTCTCCCTTTGGCAAATTTTAGTTTTCTTCTCCTTGGAGCTAGGGATCCTTGAATAAAGAATTTCTCCCCCGAAGTGTTGTTTGTTTTTCTCCCCCTAAATAAATGTATATATATATTTTTTAAAGAAGGGGTCATCGAAGGAACAAGAATATCACAAGAACATAAACAAATAAACAATATTAAAGAAACACATATTTCAAAAGCAAAGAAACTCAGTGACTCCGGGATAAATAAATTGATGGTACCGAGATTGTGTAGTGCAGCTCATCTTCAAATTCGGTAGAACCGAGTTATTTACATAGGTGACTCCGAATGAAAGACCAAGTTCCTGTTTTCACAGAGACAAATGAAATAGTTTCAAAAAGAAAAATCTGAAAGTTTTACAAAGGACATCAAATAGATAAGATTTGAGTGGTTATTATAGATCATGCAAATAGAGAGCAAACCACGCAAGATTCTTAACTAAATGATGGGCAATGACTAGGTCACCTATATTAGAGTATATTGACTTTGGAGCCAAGCAAGAATACTTGATCATAGGTCATACTCATCGTTTCAGTTAAAAATGGGGTTACCATTTTTTGATTAAGCATTTTGATGTCTTCATATCACTTGAGTTGCTTTAGCCCATGACTTGGAGTAAAGCCTTTTCAGGGATATGAGTACATACCTTTGAGTGATCTTGATGATGTTGCTCGTAGGTGAACTTGTTGAGGATGCTCGAGGTTGATGAAGATCAACTTGAATTTGGAGCAATCCTTCTCTTTCTAGTACACTAGTCACCTACAAAGGTTAGTCATGCAAGGAAGAACAATGGATATATCCAATTGACATGATACTACTTAATATTTTGCACCTAAGATCAGGTATATGTCAAGGATATGTTTTTGTTGACTTCTTCCTTCCATCATCAAGAGGGGTTGTGGATACTTGGTAATGACAAGATTGCTTATGATTGGAGTTGATGACAATCTTGTGGAATGAAGTTCTTCCAAGTACCTGCAAAAGGTTAGATGCAACACAAGTGAGCATAGAGTTCCATGGCATATGATAACGAGTTACGGGAACATGGAGATAACAAGAAAGCTCATGCCCTTGCTTGCAACTGAATGAGTCTAGCTCAAGTTTGAAGCATCACTGATGTTCAACTCACTCCTCAAATGACAAGATGTTTTCTCGTCAAGTGGCTTGGTGAATATATCGGCCAATTGTTTGTTACTACGAACATGCTTAAGATTGATATCTCCTTTGGCAACATGATCACAAATGAAATGATGTCGAACTTGAATATCCTTGGTTCGAGAATGTTGCACATGATTATGTCCAATTTTAGTAGAACTTTCATTGTCAGAAAGTAATGGAACATTTTAAACATAAATTCCATAATCCTTAAGCATTTGTGTCATCCATAGTAATTGCGCACAACAAGATCCTTAACCGTTTGTGTCATCCAAAGTTTGGTGTTTGATCAAGTACCTCACAATACGTTTCACAGCCAAAAGATGACACTCTTTAGGTGTAGCTTGATATCTAGTACAAATGCAAACACTGAGCATAATATCGGGATGAGATGCACATACATATAACAATGATCCAATCATTGTTTGATAAACCTTTTGATCAACCGGTTCATCCTCCCTGGCATGACCACTAGTGGGCATAGGAGTTTTCATACCTTTGCAATCCTGCATGTTGAATTTGTTAATCAAGTCCTTCGTATACTTAGTTCGAGAGATGAAAGTTCCTTCTCTTGATTGCTTCATTTGCAATCCAAGAAAGAATTTCAGCTCACACATCATAGACATCTCATACTTCTCAGACATCAACCTTCCAAATCTTTCACTAAATTGAGGGTTTAATATCATCCACATAGATTTGGCACACAAATAATTCTCCATTAACTCTCTTAGTGAACAAGGTTACATCAATTTTACCAATTTCAAAACCTTTTTTGATTAGAAACTTCGTTAAACATTTATACCAAGAACGAGGGGCTTGCTTAAGACCATAAAGGGCTTTATGAAGCTTGTAAACATGATTAGGTTTCTTAGGATTCACGAAACCAGGTGGTTACTTCACATAAACCTCTTATTCAATTTCACCATTTAAAAATGCAATTTTAATGTCCATTTGATAAAGCGTGATATCATGGTGATTAGCATAAGCAAGAAGAATACGGATAGCTTCAAGTCAAGCTACGGGGGCATAAGTCTCACCGTATTCCATACCTTTGACTTGTGTATATCCTTGGTCTATGAGACGAGCCTTATTGCGCAAGACTTGACCGTCTTCGTCTTGTTTGTTTCGAAACACCATTTTGTTCCGATGGTGTTGTGTTCATCTTCGAGCTTCTCCACGAGTGTCCACACTCCGTTCCTTTCGAAGTTGTGAAGATCTTCATGCATAGAATTCACCCAATCCGCTTCTTCAAGAGCTTGTTCTACCTTCAAAGGCTAAATGCTAGAGATGAAATAATAATGCTCCCAAAAGTTAGCTAGACGGGTTTTAGAGCGAGTGATTCTCCCTGTTTGTATATCACCAAAGATTTGGTTTAGGGGATGGTTCTTGTGTTGGAAATATGCCCTAGAGGAAATAATAAATTAGTTATTATCATATTTCCTTGTTCATGATAATCATTTATTATCCATGCTATAATTGTATTGATCGAAAACTCAGGTACATGTGTGGATACATAGACAACACCATGTCCCTAGTATGCCTCTAATAGACTAGCTCATTGATCAAAGATGGCTATGGTTTCCTAGTCATGGACATGAGATGTCATTTGATAACGGGATAACGTCATTAGGAGAATGATGTGATGGACAAGACCCAAACTACAAACATAGCATATGATCGTGTCAGTTTATTGCTACTGTTTTCTGCATGTCAAGTATCTGTTCCTATGACCATGAGATCATGCAACTCACTGACATCGGAGGAGTGCTCTGTGTGTATCAAACATCGCAACGTAACTGGGTGACTATAAAGGTACTCTATAGGTATCTTCAAGGGTGTCTGTTGGGTTGGCATGGATCAAGACTAGGATTTGTTACTCCGTGTGATGGAGAGGTATCTCAGGGCCCACTTGGTAATACAACACCACAATAAGCCTTGCAAGCAATGTGACTAAGTGTTAGTCATGGGATTTTGTATTACGGAACGAGTAAAGAGACTTGCTGGTAACGAGGTTGAACTAGGTATGGAGATACCGACGATCGAATCTCGGGCAAGTAACATACCGAAGAACAAAGGGAACACCATACGGGATTAACTGAATCCTTGACATAGAGGTTCGACCAATAAAGATCTTCGTAGAATATGTTGGAACAAATATGGGCATCTAGGTCCCATTGTTCGTTATTGACCGTAGAGGTGTCTTGGTCATGTCTACATAGTTGTCGAACCCGCAGGGTCTGCAAACTTAAGATTTGGTGATGTTTCGGTAGTATAGAGTTATGCATGGTGGTGACCGAAGGTTGTTAGGAGTCTCGGATGAGATCTCGGACATCACGAGGAGCTCCGAAATGGTCTGGAGGTAAATATTGATATATAGGAAGTCCTGTTTTGGTCACCAGAAAAGTTTTGGGCTCATCGCTAGTGTACCGGGAGTGCCGATAGTGTACCGGGGGACCATCGGGAGAGGTCTTTCGACCCAAGAGGCTACATGGGCTATGGGAGGAGGTAAACCAGCCCCTGGTGGGCTGGCCAAAGCCTCCTCCAAGGGCCCATGCGGCTGGAGTGGTTTGAGAAGGAAAAATCCAAAGGTGGAGAGGTGGAAAGAGTTTCCAAGTTGAAAGGAGGAATCCTACTCCTAATAAGATTGGAGTAGGACTCCTCCACCTCCAATTTCGACCAAACCTTCAGGGTTTGAGGCTGCCTCCTCCCCTCCCTCCCTCCTATATATACTAGAGGATTTAGAGGAAAAAGCAAACCCTAATAGCCACGTGCTACCTCTCCTCTAGATCACAGTTTCTCCTCTAGATTGGTTTTCAGCGGTGCTTAGGCGAAGCCCTGCTGGAAAAGATCCACCACTATCACCGCAACACCGTCGCGCTGCCGGAGAACTCATCTACCTCTCTGCTCCCTCTTGCTGGATCAACAAGGCGGAGATCGTGATCGAGCTATACGTGTGGTGAACGCGGAGGTGCCATCCGTTCGGCGCTAGATCGGAAGGACCATGATCAAGATCGCGAGACGGATTGTGATGAGATCGCGGAACGGATCATGATGAATTCGTGGAATGGATCATGATTGGATCACGGGACAGATCGTGATGAGATCGCGGGATGCTCGACGATTTGGATCGCAAAGACGTTCGACTACACCAATCGCGTTTCTTAACGCTTCCTGCTTAGCGATCTACAAGCGTACGTAGATCCACTCTCCCTCTCGTAGATGCTCATCACTATGGATAGATCTTTCATGTGCGTAGGAAAATTTTTGTTTCCCATGCAACGTTCCCCAACATCTTGGTCACTTGAGCTCGAACTCAGGTCAGCTTCTGATTGTTGGATGGTGGAGCTTCTTATTCTTCTTCTTCATCTCGTTCATCTTCATTGTTGTTGAAGCTGTCGTTCCCTTGAGGTGGTGGTGAAGGTGGTTGTGGTGGATCTTCATGATGCACTTCCTCTTCTTCATCATCTCGTCGTGTACCGTTTGTGGATGCCTGCATGTCGTGTTGAGGTTCACCTTGACATGAAGTGGGGGCTTCCACTTGAGTTGATGAAGTACTTTCCTTCACCTCCATGGGTCGAATCTTTTTGATGGGTAGATCTAGAATTGCTTCCGAAGGATCCTTATCACCTACATCATTTGGCAATTGTTCGACCTATGAATCATTAGATTCATCAAACATCACATCTACCGTCTCTTCAACTTTTTGAGTGAAGTTGATGTAGACACGGTAAGTGTGAGAGTTCGATCCATAACCAAGTAGGAATCCTTCATGAGATTTAGGAGAAAATTTAGTACGACAATGTTTATCAAGAATGTAGCACTTTGAGCCAAATACCCGAAAGTATCCGACTTGGGGTTTGTTACCAGTGAGTAACTCGTATGTTGTTTTACCAAGAAGCTTGTGCAAGTAAAGTCAGTTTGTGGCATGACATGTTGTTTCAACGGCTTCTGCCCAAAAGTGTCTTGGTGTCTTGTATTCGTCAATCATCGTTCTTGCCATCTCAATGAGCGTCCAATTCTTCCTCTCAACAACTCCATTTTGTTGAGGTGTGTACATAGCTAAGAAATCATGTGAGACACCTTCTTCGTCAAGAAAGGTATCCACGTTGGTGTTCTTGAACTCCGACCCGTTATCTCTCCAAACCTTCTTGATCTTCACTTCAAACTGATTTTGCGCTTTGCGAGCGAAGTTCTTGAAGATCTTTTGAACCTGCGACTTATCATCAAGAAAGAATACCCACGTAAATCTGGAAAATTCATCAACTATAACTAGACCATAGGAATTTCCACCGAGACTCTTGTAAGCATTGAGACCAAAAAGATCCATATGAAGTAACTCGAGTGGTCTCCTAGTAGTCATGATATTCTTAACGGGATGACTTCCACCTACTTGCTTTCCATCTTGACAAGCTCTAAAAAGTCTATCTTTGTCAAAGATAACATCTTTAACACCAAGTATATGACCACCTTTGATTAGCTTATCTAGATTGCGCATGCCTACATGTCCAAGTATTCTATGCCAAAGCCAACCTTTAGAGGATTTTCCAATTAAACAAGTGCGAGGCTTGGATCTTTTAATGAAATCAACAATGTATAGATCACCTCTACGGAAACTGGTAAATACCATTTTATGATTATCTTGACGAAACACTTGGCAATCTACTTTCGTGAATAAAACATTGAAACCGAAATCGGCAAGTCTAGATACGGAAAGACGATTGTAGCCAAGGGATTCAAGAAGCATAACATTTTGAATAGAGCTATCATGGGATATGGCCACCTTACCAAGGCCAAGGACCTTACCCTTAAAGTTGTCTTCAAAGGTCACGTACCGTCGAGGACCTTGATTAGGCGTGATATCTTGAAACATGTCTTTATCACCAGTCATATGATCCGTACATCCACTGTCAAGAATCCACTATTTTCCTCTGGATATGTAATCCTTCAAGTTTCCCATAAGACTTAGATTCTTCATGATCTTCTCATGCTCGATGTCACACAACTCATCTTCTTCGTAGTAGACATGTTCCACATTGTCATCATCAAGTGGGAAATCCTCTTCATAAAGAACAAGAGATTCGTTAGAATAGTGATCATGACAATGTTCAAGTTTATGAATGTGAATGGCTTCGAAGATAATGTTGTTGATAGTGGTGACATCTCCTTTAGCACGCATGAGATCATGGAGCTCAAATAGGCATTTATCAAAGTTTAGATCACTAGGCTTCATTTTGTGAAAAGCAACAATTTTATGAAGAATTTCACCAAGATTTCCTAATGAAAGATTTGGATATCATTCTCTAAATCAATCCACAAGGTATAGGCACATGCAAAGTTCTTCAATTGAGAAAGAACGAATCTTGGTAAACCACTAGCAATAAGATTGACAGTTCTTAGGTTACCAAGCATGTTAATTTCCTCTTCGTGTGTGGGATACAATTCAACAATAGGGAGCACACAAGGGTTTTCAATATATTTTGTCAAATGGAATTTATCAAATAGATCAACAATGGCATTCTTCCATTGACTATAGTACTCTCCATCAAGAATGGAAACTCTACAACTAAAACTCTCTACTCTATACACATCCATCTTCCTCCACGGTGATTAAACCGAAGCAATGGAGACCAATGCTTGATACCACTTGTAGGACCGATAGAAGAGTGTCTAGACGGGGCTGAATAGACTACTTGAAGGAATTTAAAACCTAACCTTTTCCCAAGTTAATTGGTTGGCAGATTGTAACTATTTTAGCAAGTCTAGCAAGTCTAGCAAGTCTAACAACCCTACACATGCATGTCTACAAATATGGTAGCGAAAAGTAAAGACATTGCACATAAGGGTAACGGTCGCGAGAGTCCATGGAGGGCTCCACCCATAAGGGTCCACGAAGTAGCAACCTTGACTATTACATACGGCTTCCATCCATGAAGGACAAGCCTCACTATGGGTAGATCTTCATGAAGTAGGCAATCTCTTGCCATTACAAACTTCTTGGTTCACTCAACAACACGAAGTAGGAGGCTCCCAAGCGACACCTAACCAATCTTGGAGGCACCACCCTCCAAAAGGTAATAGGCTCGGTAATGACGTTGAACTCCTTGCTCTTGTGCTTCAAGATGATAGACTCCTCAACACACAATCACTCTCTCACAGATTTGGCTTGGTAGAAGAGATGGGATTGGTGGAAAGAAACTTGGGGAGGCTAGAAATCAAGATCCATATGCTTAGAGTTGAAGATCTTGACCTCAACACAAGGGTAGGTGGCTCTCTCTTAGAAAACTGAGTAGGAATGGTATGGAATGGTTTTGAGTGCTTCTGTTTTGAGTGGGTGGTGGTGAAGGGGTATATATAGGCATCCCCGAAAATACAACCGTTACACACAAAATGACCAACTCGGTAACACCGATGTGTTAATCACGGTGGTACCCAAGTGACCAAAAGGTGGCAACTTTTGAATCTCGATGAGACCGATATAGGATTCTTGGTTGCACCGACAAGGTGACCAATGGTCAGAATTGCAAAACTCGGTGACGTTGATTCAACATTCTTGGACGGACCGAAAGTGTGAACTTGCGTAATATAAAGTTGGCCACCCAACTCATTGGCACCGAAAGCAGTGTCGGTTGCACCAAAGTGTTAGGGTTTGGTTGAGTCTGTCTAGGGTTTGGACTCGATGGCATCGGATGGGAATGTTGGTTGCACTGATTTTGTATGTTTGGCTATATATAGACTTTGGTGGGAGAGCTTGTGGATATATTTGGTGACTATCACTTGTGCACGTATGAGCATTTTGTTCACCAACAAAACCTTACCCCCTTTCAATAGCATTGGCATTCCTATGGACTCAAAGTGATTTCTCATAAATGTAAAATGTAGTGTCCTCTTGCTTGAAGCTTGGCTAACCTATTTCCTTGAATATTGGGGTAATTCCACAATCTCCACAATCCTTTTACCAACTCAACTCTCCATGGACTATTCTCTAAAATACACTAGATAGAGATGTTAGTCCAAGAGACAACGTATGTTGTCATGAATTATCAAAACCACCAAGGGAGCATGTTGTGCTTTCATAAGTATATGAAAGATATTGTGACAAATAAAAGAAAGATATCATAAGGTGAGATTTCCACCATGCTTGATAATTATACTTTTAAAGGTGGAATACCTAAGAAATTAGGAGATCCCGGAGTACCTACTATAGCATGCTCTATTAAAGGAAATTATGTTAAAACTTCTTTATGTGATCTTGGATCTGGTGTTAGTGTTATGCATTTCTCTTTATACCGTAGACTTGATTTGAATAAGTTGACACCTATTGAGATCTCTTTTCAAATGGCTGATAAATCAACTGCTTTACCTATCGGTATTTGTGAGGATGTACTTGTCATAGTTGCAAATGCTACTATCTTGACGGACTTTGTTATTCTTGATATTCCCGAGGACGAAAGTATGTCGATCATCCCTCGTAGACACTTTTTGAATATTGTGGGGGCTGTTATTAATTGCAACAAGGGCAATGTCACTTTTCATATTAATGGTAATGAGCATATGGTACACTTCCCAAAGAAACAACCTCAAGTTCATAGTATCAACTCTATTGAAAAAATTCCAATGATTATTATTGGAGACTTTGAGTTCCCTCTTCCGACTGTCAAGAAGAAATATGATATACTTATTGTGGGGGAAATGCATATCCCCATTGAGGTAACTTAGTGTTATTCAAAAATTCTTCGATTTCATGTTATTCGAAAGAAGTTTGTTAATAAGACTTGATCAACCTTATTGATGGATTCCTTTTGATAAGAATGAGATGGATGAATTTAGAAAGCATAACTTCCTGTACCTAACTTTAACTTAATGTTACCTAGATGAGATGAAGTGAAAATGCTATTATTTCTCTGTTTTTTGAGTTTCCCGTGCAATAAAAAGTGACCTAAAAATAAAAGTTTTTCAAATATCCAGAAATTGGAGTATGACTTTTTCTGGAATATTTAAGAATTTTTGGCACTCAGTATGCATAAGGGGGCTGCACCAGTGGGCCAGAAGCCTGCAGGGCGCCTCCACCTCCCCTGGGTGTGCCCTGGTGGCTTGTGAGTCCCACGTGGCCCTCCTCCACTTATTCTACATCCATTCACTTCATCTTCCTCCAGAAAAAATTCCACCATTGCTCAAACCCAATCCCTCATTTTGCTGCCATTTTCGATCTCCTTGCTCAAAGCTCCATTCGCAAAACTGGTTTAGGGGATTGCTCATTGGTATGTGACTCCTCCAATGGTCCAATTAGTTTTTGTTTTAGTGCCTTATATATTGCAGAATTTTGCTATCATGGTGACTGTGTTTTTGGCTTGCATGTCAAATTTATATGGTCCCAAGTAGTTTTGATGCATGATATAGTCTCTAGGCACTTGAGGGAGTACTTGCTATGAGTTTTTTTGAGTTTTGTTCACCCTTATTCTAGTTCACTAAAATTTTTGGAATTTCTCAGAAATGTTGAGAAGATTATTAAGAGGTTCTTTAAGCCGGGGTTTTAAGGAAGATAAAAATGAAATGAAGGAGAAACCCAAATATAATCTTCCTCGTGTCGCCGAAATTCGACCATGTGAATGGCCGTGTGACACATTCTTGAGGGCGGGTGGAATTTATGAAGATTTCTATTATTTGGTTGAGAATGCAGGCATCACCGACTTCCTCAACGATAAGTGTGACCAGTACCTCTTGCTCACTAGTACCTTTGTGCAAAGTTTTCACTTTCATCCTAGGGAAGACGATCCTATAGTAGAATTTCACTTATATGATGTGCCTAAGAAAATAAACCTTTATGGTTTTTGCAAAGTTTGCAAGATACCCTATCAGGGCAGCATCAGGGAACCACGCCCTTGAGACATGGAAGATTTTATTGCCACAGCCACTATAGGGGAAGTGAGAGGCGTGTCAAAGGCAAGAGCAGCTAGTTTACATTTTCCTATGCTATGCTATTATTCACTATTTGCGGGAAGATGTTTAGTTGGTCGTTGGGAGAGTGGAAGCCTTAGTGCCCCTGACCTCGCTATTTTGTGCCATGCTTTATTTGCTGATAGAACCTTTAGTTTGGGCTCTATGGTGACCCAACGGTTGAACACCAACCGTTCGAAGGGGCCCATATTCGGAGGTATCTATGCATCCCGTTTAGCTAAACATTTTGAGATACCCATTAGGCTTCATGAGAAAGATGAGAGGCTGATGCCCGCGAAGTTTCTAGATTATGGCCGTATGGTAGCCCACGATGTTATTAAGAAGAATGATGATAGGAGGCTGATTTACAATTTAGTATTTAGTCAGGGTACTTGTGAGATTATTACTCTACCTGCTTCTTCTCTGTTTGATATTCATTCAGGCAGGTACACTGTTATGCCCGATGAGATCTACCGATATTGGGGTTTGTCGCAACCCCCAGCACCTGAGCAGGCACCGGCCCTTGATCCATATCAGGTCCCGGTCTTTCAGTGAGAGCCACAGGAGGTCACTAATCAATGGAATCCTCAGTGTCCTCCGGAGTGTCATGGAGAAGGTTCTTTCCAGCCGTAGCCCTAGACCAACTTAGGCCAAAAGTCGAAGCTTGGAGGAGTATGTATTTCTCACTGACATTACATTCATGTTCACACACTTTTCAGTTGTCGGTGTATACTTTTTCATTGTACTATCCATGGTAGTTTATTGCTTGTTTTGCTTTCTTCTTGTGTATTTAATTAACTTTCAGAAAAATTCAGAAAAAATAGTTCTAGCTTTATTTCCCAGTTGCTTAGTTGTAACATTAAAGAGAAAACCCCAAAAGATTTCTCGTTCTTCTTTTGCTTATTGGGAGCTTTCCCGTGTAAATAATTTTCCTTTCTTTTATTTGGGTCAGAAGGAGAAGACCACGATGACCCGTTGAGTGGCTCTCATATGCATTATTGTTTATCTTACAGAGAGCCCGTATTGCCTTGTCTTCTACTTTGGTTTATTGTTTGCACTTTCCAGCTCGGTCCAATGCACGTGCACTCTTATTATTATTCACATTGTTCTGTCGTGCAAGTGAAAGGCAATAATGACGATATTTGATCAAAAGATTGAGATGGAGAAACACTGGTATGAACTCGACCTATCTTGCTTTTGTAAATATGATTAGCTCATTGTTCCGAATTCAGTACATTACGGGATGAACGTGTTTACAATGACAATTAGAGATTATAGTTATTCATGCCATGCTTAATTAGCTAATAGTGGATAATGGTTCGTCTTGAGTGCCAACATGCGCATTAAAATGGTTGTGATGTAGTATGATAGAATGGTATCCTCCTCTGAATGATTCAAGTGGCTTGACTTGGCACATGTTCATGCATGTCGTTGAAACAAATCAACATAGCCTCCACGATTTTTATGTTCATGGTGAATTATATCTTACTCATGCTTGCATTCAATGTTGGTTAATCTCAAAGCATGTTGATGACTATGTCACTCTCTAGTTGGTCGCTCCCCAGTCTTTTGCTAGCCTTCACTTGTACTAAGCGGGAATACTACTTGTGCATCCATCTCAGTAAACCCAAAGTTTTTCCATACGAGTCCACCATATCTACCTATATGCGGTATTTACCTGCCGTTCCAAGTAAATTTCATGTGCTAAACTTTAAGCCTTCAAATAAATATTCTATTTTGCATTCCTAAATCGCTCATGTGGAAGATATTGAAAACCTCTTGGTCATTATGTGAGTAATGAAAGCATACCGCTCTAAAAATCATTACTTATCTCTGTTTTAAAAGCTCGAGCTCTGGCACCACTGCAAATCAATGCTTCCCTCTACAAAGGGTCTTTCCATTTACTTTATTGTTGAGTCATCATCCTCTTATAAAAAGCACCAGTCAGAAAGCACCATCATCATTTGTATGCCTTGCTATGAATTGATATTGAGTATGAGCATGACTGGGTCTCTCTCACCGTGAATTAGAATGTTTAGTCAGTCCTTGTTCTCCAGAGGTGGTCTGCATTTATGTTTTGCGGTCTCAGAAAGGGCTAGTGAGATACCATTATGTCATATTGTATCATGATTGTTTTGATAGAATTGTTGTCATCCGAGACTTATCATTATTGCTCGCTGGTTGATTATGCCATCGATATGAGTAAATGTGAGACCTAAATGTTATTGTGAACGTGGTTAGTCTATAATCCTTGCTGAAAATCTGAACATAAGTTAGACATATTTACAACAGCAAGATCAAATAGAGTTTGTAAAAGTTTTTCTTTATCACTTTCAGTTTATCAATTGACTTGCTTGAGGACAAGCAAAGGTTTAAGCTTGGGGGAGTTGATACATCTCCAACGTATCTACTTTTCCAAACTCTTTTGCCCTTGTTTTGGACTCTAATTTGCATGATCTGAATGGAACTAACCTGGACTGACGCTGTTTTTAGTAGAATTGCCTTGGTGTTATTTTTTTTGCAAGAATAAAATTTCTCAGATTGACCTGAAAATTTATGGAGACTATTTTTGGAATTAATAAAAAATACTGGCGAAAGAATCAACTTCAGGGGGGCCATCACTTGGCCACAAGCCTGGTGGGCGCGCCCACCCCCCTAGGGCGCACCGAGCAAGCTTGTGGGCCCCCTGCTGCTCCTCTGTAACATCCCAAAATTTCATTTTGGAATGTTATGATTATAGTTATGCATCTAGCAGCATCATTGCTTGAATGTATGTGTTTGTTCAAATGCATTTTCTCATTTTCTGAAAGCCCTTTCTACTTTTCCCTATGCTGCTTTCCCTATTTGAAATTTTGGTTAAATGTTCAAAATAAGAGAGGAGTAACATGACACTCCACACCAGGGTCAAATTGGTGAATTATTTGAACAAAAATAACCAGGAGTTATTTTGAAAATATTTGCAAAAAGGATTTAAAAACAATTAGGCAATTTCTGAAAATAATATTTTTTTTAAAGTGTTCAAATGACAGAATAGAAATGTTCATTAAATAGAATTTATTATTCTGTTAATTTTGATATATAATACCCCTATATTTAGAGACGATTTGAATGCTTTAAAAGCTTTTGAATGTCTCTGGAAAAATATTAAAGAAAAACAGTAACGGTTTGCATTTAAACGGGCCGGCCCACGACAGTTATTTCGCGCATTTACTACGAACCGGCCGACCGACGCGTAACGGACGCGCTCCCTCTCACTGACATCCGGGCCCCACCCCCGACCGACCGTTACACCGAACGGTCATCGTCTCCCTCCCCGCGCTCGCCGGATCCGACGCCGGCAGTTTCTTCCCCTCGCCGGATCTCTCTCCCCTCTTAACTCCCGCACCCCTCGAGCGCCCTATAAGTACCGGCCACTTCCCCGCATCCATTCACCCCGAGCCCCCCTTTTCCCCCTCGCCGGAACGCTGTCAATTGCTCGCCGGAGCTACTCCCACACCGAAGCTCGCCATCGACCGTAGCCACCACCTCCGACCTCCGTTCACCCCACCGTCGCCACCAATCGACTCCGGAGAACCATCGCCGTCGCCCGGACCACTTCCCCGTCTTCCCCGACCACCGGAGCACCTCGCCGTCGCATCCACCGCTACCGGACTCGCCGGAGTACCCCGACGCCGGCGACCTCTTTACCCTGTGAGCACCCCCTCCCTCCGATCCGAATCCAACGTCTGAGATTAGAACGGACTTAAGTTCGAATCGTTTTCTTCTTCCGATCGGTCGCCCGCCCGTAGCTCTCGCACGCACGCCCCCCTTAGCCAATCGGATCGTGCCACGTAGCCCCCCTGACCGACGCAAATCAGATTTTTTTTTCATTCTCTGTTTTAATTAACAGAATGTTTTCAAATTTTGTTTTGCTTATATCTTTTAATCTATTTAGTGTTTTGAGTTGATTCTTTTTGCAATAGCTCACATTTTTCATGTAGTTTCACCCTGTACTTTTAAATTTCAAATTTGAACTATAAAATTTGAATTTAATCAAATTTTCTCAAAATCTTCAAATCTGAATAACTAGAGTTTGAAAATAGATTTTGATGTGAATCTTTTTGCTACTTTTTGGTATTAGTTAGGACTATCTTCATGTTTAGTTTGAGGATTTTTAGGATGATTTTTAATAGTGTTTTAGCCAAAAACAGAATCTGTCTAGTATTATAATATAGTTTTATAAACTTGATTTTAATTAGTTTGATTTAGAATTGGTTTTATTTGTTTATTAGGTTCTGTTAGTAAACATTTAGTGTTTTCACTCACTGATAAAAAAAATATAAATTTGCTTAGTTTAATTTTATTTAACATAGGAATCACAACTTATTTTCAAATAGGCATAATTTGATTAAAACAACTAACTAGTAATAGTTTTGTTTTCAAACAAAGGTTTGTATATTTTAATTCTGTTTTCTAAGACAGATTTAATTGTAAATTATTTTCTGTTAAGAACATGTTTTACAAATAAATAATAAGTTAGTTTTTCATTTCTTTTGTTAGTACAACTATAGTTGATTCATATAGTGTTTATCAAAACTTTTACAAACTTTACTAAAGTTTTCCCAACAAAATTAAATTGATTTTGTTTTGTTTAATATTAAAATATTCTATTGTTGCCTTGCTATCAACAATTGTCTTGTTATTTCAAAATAGTTTTATTATGTAGTAGTGTTTTCATCATCTCCTTTGGAAAACAAAACCTTGTGTGTTTTACTTGCTAGAGACTTGTGTGCATCGTTTGCCTTGATTGTTTAGTACTTCTTTGCTGAATGTTATGAGTACTTATTTTGGTTGTATGCTTATTTGAGTGCTTGTTTGCTTCGTTAGATTATCCGGAGTGCGAAGCTTGTTACTTAGAGTCACTCTCGTACGAAGATCATCAATCAGGCAAGTCACTTTGATCATGTTTTATCCATGTTTTATATGCATTAGTTCTACCATCTCCCCAGTTGCATGCAAGATAGGTTAGTTGGAAACTTGGTTACATTGTAGTAGTATCATGTTGTAGGTACCCCTCTCAACCCTCTTTGACAACTTTGGCCCCGGGAAACGTTGTTTTACTTTTGCTATGCTATTAGTAGACGGGGTTGGTTGTGTGATTCATGGGAGTTGAGAGAGTTAATAATTTCAAGACCTACATAATGATCAAGATTTCAAGACTCCAAGTTTTCAACATACCTCTGGGTGGATGATGGTTGAACGGCACCCTGGACAAGTGGTTAGCCTAGGTGATGCTGGAGATGGCCAGTATTCACGCGGAAAGGTCCACCCAAGCACAAAGAGATGGATGGGTGCTTCAAGACCCAAGGCTTACCTGCACAGCCACAAGTCATTATGGGCTCTGGCTTGGTCGGATATCGTGGTGACCTTGGACAGGCGGTGCTACGAGAGGTAGAAGAACGGTAGGAAAGGATGGGCACCGACAGAGTCGCAGGGAAACCCTTTGGAAGACCATGTTTTGGTCATCCGTTTCTCAAACACCCTGAAGTGCGAGAAACCAAACGGAGGCGACCAAATCTTGTGGGGAACGTGTGCAAAACTCTGCAGAGTATTCTAAACCTAATCGATTAGCCGTGTCCACGGGCATGGACGACTTGAGCCAAAGGAATTGGAACTTCCGGAACTCTCAACACAATTAATATGATGATGTGGGTATTAAAAATCTTGGGTATGAGAAGTGGTTGGTGGAACCATCTCATTAATCAACCAACTTAGTAATATTTTGCTTAGCCCCTTTTCTTGATGTAGGAAAAATTGGCTTTACGCAAAACTTACACCACCACCTGCCATATAAGCATATAGAATAGCTGATTATTTTCACCCCTCTCTTGTGACTTTGCCAGCATATTCCATATGCTGACCTACACGGCTGCAACGTATCATGTTGCAGAGTATTTTTCCGACCAGGAGTGAGGACGCGTTCTATGCTCAGTGAGATGCCCTTGAAGTCGGATGGACTCATCTACCGTCGACGCTTCCGCAAGATTTAGATATTCTCATGAGTTGGCCTTTGGCCACTTTATTGTAATATTATTGTAATAAAGGACTCGATATGAGATTTCGATTAATATAATGCTGTGTAATTTCCCTTTGATATATACATTGATGTACCGTGTGTGTACCAGCATGATCTTGGGATGGTACGGAAACACCGGAGACTTGACCTTTCAGGTCGGGTCGCTACAGAAATGGTATCAGAGCACACGCTGACCGTAGGACGTAACCTCTAGGATTGGAAAGCCTTAGGATTGTTTCTCTTTGTCTTTAAAAATCTTATACTCTCATCTATTCGTTTCTGATTTCTCCCCGATTATTTCAAAATTTATAGATGGCCACCTTCATCCCAGTGTTGATCACGGAGTTTTGCCAGCCTGACGCAACGATGCCCTTTGGTAAGGAGCTGATGAGGATCGTCAAGGACGTAAGGATTGCTTTGCCGAGCATCACCGGTATTCCTATCATGTCATTTCCCCAAGATGGACGCTACAGGATCGAGGTGCATATCCCAGGGAAGACTTTTGGGAATCGGAAGGAACCCATAGATCTCAAGTTCGTGGCACCCAGTTGGATACTTGGAAGAGACATGGCCATTCATCGTGCCCTTGGACGTATTCAGGAGGAATACAGAGGTGGAACCATTTCACCAGGACTCAGCATGGTTTGTCGCAGAGATGCCAATGGAAACATCATAACTCCTCCCACTGCAGACACCACTATTTCCTATATCCAGACCCTGGAGACTCACATCAGGACTCTGGAGCTTCGAGTTCGTGCTGATACGAAGACAATCAAGAATCTGATGAACCGCGAGCTGGACCTTGAAGCTGATCTACGAATTTATCAATTGAAGCTGAACCGCGAGCTGGACTCAGTTTATCAATTGAATTGCTTGGGGACAAGCAAAGGTTTAAGCTTGGGGGAGTTGATACATCTCCAACGTATCTACTTTTCCAAACTCTTTTGCCCTTGTTTTGGACTCTAATTTGCATGATCTGAATGGAACTAACCTGGACTGACGCTGTTTTTAGTAGAATTGTCTTGGTGTTATTTTTTTGCAGGAATAAAATTTCTCAGATTGACCTGAAAATTTATGGAGACTATTTTTGGAATTAATAAAAAATACTGGTGAAAGAATCAACTTCAGGGGGGCCATCACTTGGCCACAAGCCTGGTGGGCGCGCCCACCCCCCTAGGGCGCACCGAGCAAGCTTCTGGGCCCCCTGCTGCTCCTCTGACCTCGTTTCCACTTCTATATATTCCTATTCAGGGAGAAAAAAATTAGAGAGAAGATTTTATCGTGTGTCACGATACGGAGCCGCTGCCACCTCCAGTTCTTCCTCGGGAGACCAGATCTGGAGTCTGTTTTGGGCACCAGACAGGGGAAATCGATGCCTTCGTCATCACCAACCATCCTTCATCACCAATTCCATGATGCTCTCCACCGTTCATGAGTAATCTCATCGTAGGATTGCTGGGCGGTGATGGGTTGGATGAGATTTATCATGTAATCGAGTTAGTTTTGTTAGGGTTTGATCCCTAGTATCCACTATGTTCTGAGATTGATGTTGCTATGACTTTGCTATGCTTAATGCTTGTCACTGGGGCCTGAGTGCCTTGATTTCAGATCTGAACCTATTATGTTTTCATGAATATATGTGTGTTCTTGATCCTATCTTGCAAGTTGTAGACACCTATTACGAGTTATGATCCGCATTCTCTAGGGTGTCAATAACTGGGATTCTTTCCGGTAATTATCGCAGTTTGAGGAGTTCATGTATTCACTAAGTGATAATACTTTGATCCGGTTCTCTATTAAAAGGATGCCTTAATATGCTTTAGTTTCCAATAGGACTTCGCTGCCACGGGAGGGTAGGACAAAAGATTTCATGCAAGTTCTTCTCCATAAACACGTATGACTATATATGGAATACATGCCTACATTACATTGATGAATTGGAGTTAGTTCTATGTCAACCTATGTTATAACTGTTGCATGATGAATGCCATCCGACATAATTATCCATCATTGATCCATTGCCTACGAGCTTTCCATATATTGATCTTCGCTAAGTTAGTTTTCCATTGCTACCGTTACAATCACTACAAACTGCTACTATCACCTTGCCACATTTACCGTTACTACCATATTAATTTGCTACTGAATACTTTGCTGCAGATATTAAGTCTTTCAAGTGTGGTTGAATTGACAACTCAGCTGCTAATACTCGAGAATATTCTTTGGCTCTCCTTGTGTCGAATCAATAAATTTGGGTTGAATACTCTACCCTCGAAAACTGTTGCGAGCCCCTATACTTGTGGGTTATAAATCACCATGGGAGCAGCAAGGTTCATGTAGAGGCCCTCTGTGATCGATCGCCCCTCCGGCAGGACACCATAACAGGGCTCCAGATGCGCACACGGCGGAATAGAGACTTGCAGTGGCTGAAAAAGTGTTTCGGGAGGCTCCCTAGGGTTTATTAGATTTATTAAATTTGTAGGCCAGAGAGGCTCCCTAGGGGCCAGCACACATCAGGGTGCGACCATCCCCCTTTGCGCTCTCTGTTGTGTGATGCCTCCCTCGTGTGGCCTCCAGTCTCCTCCCAAAGCCTCCAGATCTTCTTTTGGTCTAGAAAAAATCATCAAAAAGTTTCGTGGCAATTGGACTTCGTATGGTATTGTAAACCTAAAAATCTAAAAACACACAAAAAACAACAACTGGCACTTGGCACTAGGTTAATAGGTTCGTGCTCAAAAATATTATTAATTCACATACAATTTCCCAAAAAGCAACCTAGAAGGATAATATTATAGAATGGAACAATAAAAAATTATAGATACGTTGAAGACATATCAGACCCCTTGTGGCCGGAGCCCTTTGTGGACTCGCGTAGCCGTTATCCTCCATGGGTTGAAGTCTCTGTCAACGTGGACGTACGATAGCACCACATATCGGAACCACACCAAAAATCTCTCTGTCTTCATTGCGTTTGATCTTCCTATCCCTACCCTCTACTTACACTTGCATGTCTTTACTTTTCGCTTCCATACTCGTAGACTTGCATTGTAGGGTGTGATAGACTTGGTAAAATTTCTAAAACTTGCCAACCGATAAAATTGGGAGAAGGTTAAGCTTTTATTTTGTGAAGTAGTCTAATCACCCCCCCCCCTCTAGACATACTTTGGATCCTACACCCATCCGGGTGCCTCAAACCAGCCTCAAATGCCCGGCTGATCGTACCCCTCATATCTAGCCCAAATCTAGGGGGATATCGAGAGGCCCGGGTGTGTCTGACATATCGGAACAAATAGCCTGAGCCCATCACACATTACACCAAATCCACCCTAACCTAGTCGGTTCCATTTGCTCCTCTCCTCTCTTCTTCATCCTCCGCATTGGCCCTCTTCTAGCTCCGTTGCCACCCTTGCTCCATTGTCGTTTAGATCCCTTAATGCTGCTAGCACTGCCACATTGGTCTTCCCATCTGTTCTCTCAGTTGCGGACATTATCGTCGGCCCGGACGCGACCGTGTTATGTTTGGCAACTCTCGGTATGCGCCTTGTCCGTTATGTGTTCCACACATTGCACAACTAGTTTTCTTTGATTTATTCACATGCAAAACAGACATAATCAGATGGTTCGGTGAACAAGGAGTGTGGACCAACACAACTTTATTAAATTATTAGTTCTTCGATTTGTCAGATTCAGACGAAGAAGGCAACATGAAGATGCTCATGAGCATCCAGCAGGACCTAGACAGGGAGGTGGAGTACCTTCACAATTTCAAGGGATCGATAAATGGGAGAAGAGTCCTGAACAGTGATACGGTATCTCGAGCATCGTTGTTGTACAATGACTACTTTGCTCTCGACCAAACTTTACCTACCATGGTTGAGTCGTTGTTTCCATATGTGCAATCCATTGTTTGTGTGCATTCCGAAGGGGGTGGAGGCACATGATGACTAATTTAAGCTCACCAGGGATGGTTGTGGACAACTATCATTCTCTGATAAGCAGAAATGCACGGCTGCTTTGAGGCGGCTTGCACTTGGTACTGTCGCTGACCTCGAGATGGTCCGGATAGGGAGAGGACATGGCTAAAGACCACTATGAGGTTTTCCAACATCGTGGTGCAAGTGTTTGGAGCAGAGTACGCAAGAGAACCAAATGTGCAGGACACAAAATGTTGTTTGCTATGGAGAGGCAAAAGGTTTTCCAGCCATGCTCGGTTCAATTGATTGCAAGCATTGGCAAGGGAAGAACTGCCCCAAAGGTGTGCGTGGAATGTACCAAGATCGCACCAAATAGGCTACACTCATACCGGAAGCGGTGGCATCACATTACTTATGGATTTGACATGCTTTATTGGGAGTGTTTGGTTCTCACAACGACATCAATGTGCTTCAGTGATCTCCCGTGTTCAGGAAACTTTGCAATGATGAATCACCACCGTGCAAGTTCACTATCAACGGTCGTGACTACAACATGTGGTACTACCTTTCCAATGGTATCTATCCTCAATGGGCTACAACGTTTGTGAAGAACATATCCGATCCACAAGGCAACAAACAAAGCCACTTTTCAACATTACACGACGCGGCTAGGAAGGAGGTGGAGATGGCATTTGGAGTGCTTCAAGCTTGTTGGGCATTGTTCTTGGAGCTACAATGATGTGGGACTTAGAGACTGTGGCACTTGATGACATGTTGTGCCATTTTGTATAATATGATTGTGGAAGACTAGGGTGATGGGTATCCCAAACCAATGATTTTGAAGGGTCTGCGTAACAAGTATATATCCCGGAAGGTCAAGATGCAGGTGAACTTATAATTTTTCTTTAGATGCATCAAAATCTTCGAGGTCATCAGGAGCACCTGGGGCTACTCAATATGTGGACCCACAATAGAAACCAAAGAGCTAATGTTCGAATTGGACACCTAAAATCAATTATATGTTTGAATTATGTAAAATCTAGAGCAAATAGTGATAAAAAATAATGGAATATTTTGTTAAAAAATTGATGAATGTTTCATCAGCGTGATTTTTTTTAACGGAATGACATTCGTAAAAGTCTGAGAATAAATCAATAATACTATTTTTCGAAGCATTCTGATGTATCAATTTGTGTAAAAATATCCTAGACCTTCGTGAATGTAATTTCATTCTGCGTTTTTTAAGTGTTTATTTATAAGACGCAGATAGTACCAAGATGATGACAGTTCTACTGTCTTTGTCGCGAGTAGGGCGAAGAGGGGTTAATTAGACAATGAAAGCATCACCCTGCCTGTAACCAAAAGGAAGCAGGGAAAGCCAAAATGGGACTCCTCGGTCTGTATCCTAGCTGTAGGAGCAGGCCATTAATAATAACAAAACAAATCAATCATGCAATTCTACCGGATTGGACTGTACCCATAGTCATCACTAGCGCGCGCGGGTTGATGGATCTAAAAAGGGGCCTGGATCATGCGGTAGCACCATATACAAACCAATCGAGGAACAGGTAAACAGGGCTTGCCCATGAGCTCCGATTGGATCAGAAGCTCGGAATCATTACGATGCGGAAAGTGACGGTAAATTTGGTGGTAAGTGGCCGATAATGACCCCCACGCGGCCTAACACGACCACATCGCCCGTTCACACGGGCATGTTGCGCTTTACAGTACAATCCGCCATGTTTTCTCGCTCATGTTCCTTGGGCTAATCTCAGACCAGCTTTACCGTGGGAATTCAGCCATTCTTTAACTGCGGCTGCCACAGCGGTAACCGACAATCGAACTGCCAGCCTGCTGAAATTCCCTCGGTTCCTCTATAATTATCAGCGTCCAGTTTTTTTTTCCCTTAATGTCTATGCATGTTCAAAGCAAAGAAGGAACTAGAAGGCAGTTTACAGGTTGGCGTATTTTAATTTTTTTTGAGCTATAGGTTGGCGTACGTTTGGTGCTTTCCATAAGCTCGTTTCGTTTTTCGTCATTATGCTCTCTCCGCACACCACTGTTCGTTGGCTCCATGTGTGGACCATGCAGCTCAGTGCCCACAAGTAAATCAACATCTGGCTTATGGCACCGGATCGATTCCCACCTACAAGTTCTAGTTTCTTTTTTTTAAGAGAATTTTTCGTTCAAAATCACGAAACAGTACAAATAGTTGACCCTTACAAGCACTATGAAACACAAACACAAAGGACCATGAACACCTAGAATACCCTAAGACAACCATAACACAAGAAGATCTTCGGAGCCCTGTGTCATCATCCCTGAATCTTGAGAGAAGACTCCTGCAGGTGGATCTGCCACCAGGCGCAAGCAGGTCATCATCTTCGACCATGGCACAATTGCCGCCACACTGCTTCTTCCTTTCTTGACACCAGCACTGAGAGGGCATGGACATCAATCCAAAACACCTACAACAGTCGTCGCCATCTTTGGCTTTGAGTACCGCGAAAAGTGTCCCTTCCAGAAGGAAGAGAACTCGAGTCATCCGACCGGTCCAGCACCGCGGCCGGGCCATCCGCCCGGACAAAGAAGGATCTTCCACCAGCATCAACGCTGAGGAAGGAGAAGAACAGCAGCAGCAAATCATACCAACAAGGAAGAAGAAGGGTCTTCATCTCCTTGCATCCATCGCCCATCTGAGGACCCAAACGGCCAGTGTCGATGGACCTCCAGTCACCATAGCCCGCGACCTCGACGAGATCCGGGGATCCCCCACCCCGCTGGCTCCTAGACGAAGGCAAAGGCCTTGCCTGACCGTGAACGAAGCCCTAAGAAACTTATTCCGACACGACACCACCGCAACGGCCTCGACAATGTCTCCCTCAACCCTAACCGTACCACACACCCACCTAGCAACTAGACCCGAGGTTCCCCCTCCCTCCCGCCACCGGAGCGGCCGACGGAGAGAGAGAGGGAACCGACGGCGCTACTGGCGGGCCGCAAGGGAACCCTCGTTGCCTCCTTAGATCGCCTCGTTCATATGTTCTAGTTTCTTTTTATTTCTCATCACAACTACTCCTACACATTTGTACAAACTCCCGCGCAGCTTTTAGTGGTGTTTCTTTGGGATAAAAAGATTTTTTTCCAATACTATAGAGTTACAGTCATGTGACAAAAGTTCCAAAATATAAGGTGTGCAATGACGTAAAGGCATTTCAAACCGATACCCTAAAAAGCCATAAGAAGTAAAAAAAATTGGTTATGCTCCCTTACGACGCACCTAGCCGATCCCTAAAAGGCTTAGTGGGGTAAAACAATTACTCCAACTCCCAATATCATTCAAATATTCCTAAATATACTGCCTCTCCCTCATGCCTCCCTCTCTCGCGCCCGTACCGCCGCCCGTGCCGAAGAAGAGTGTGGGGATGAATAAAAACCACTAGGTTCAAGCTCATCCTCCAAGTGCTCCCATGGACTCCAGGGTGGCCACCGCATCTCCGGCAATGCTTCCCCTCCCCCCACACACACCGCTCCCACCAGGAAAAGTATCTCGAAAGCCCATGACGTGGCAGCGGCGCTCGCGGAGGCGGCCGTGAAGAAGATGATGAAGAAGGCGACAGCGGCACCTCGTCCTAGGCCAGCAAGAGGACACCAGGGCCAAGGAGGAGTAGGCCAAAGAGGAGCAGGCCGAAGAGGTGGTGGCCGATGAGGAGGAGGCTGTGGAGGAGACCGAAGCAAGCAAGAAGGTGCCAAGGTCCCGCACCGCCAACTACAACCAAAATGAGGATATTTCTCTTTGTGTTGCTTGGTGCGCGATCTCCATGGATGCAACGATCCGAACGGATCAAACCAAGACCATGTTTTGAGAGAGAATTACCGAGCACTTCAAAAACTCCATGGACATGCGATTAAGTCGTATGCAAGGTTCTCTTCGACATCTTTGGAGAACCATTTGCGACCAATGCAACCGATGGTCTGATTGCGTCAATCAAGTGAATCATGCACCACCGAGCGATGTGCAAGTGGCAAAGTATGGCCCCTACATTCAAGAACTATTCAAGCATAGGAACACCAAGTCCATCCACAAGCCCTTCGCTTTGCGTCATTGCTACAAAGCGTTATGTTGGAATGAGAAGTGGATCCAAAGGATCGCCGAGACCACTCCAAATACATCAAGGTTTAGAATATCCATTGACGAGGACGACGAGTTGATGAAGATGACAACAATAGACCATAAGGAAACAACATTGCAAAATAAAGAAAGAAAGATAGAAAGAAGAGAGGTGCATTCGGTGGCACTTACAAGGAACTTGCGGCAATGATCGAGACCAAGAAGGTGTTGGTGGCCGAATGCAAAGAAGAGAAAATGGTGAGGTGGAATGATATCAAGGTGTTGGAGGATAAATGGAAGTCCAAGTTGGCGGCTGAAGAGACAAAGTTGAAGGCTGAGGAGCGTAGGCTTGCACTTGAGGAGGAGGGGATTCATGATGCCAAGAAGGTGGAAGAACGCTCTATCATGTTCATGAATCCAAACACAATGGATGAAACCGCAAGAAAATATTGAGAACTCACTCGTCGAGAGATCTTGGAAACCTCTCCTTGGAATGTTGGTGGTGGCCGAGGGGGTGTTGACATTGATGGTGGTGGTCGAGGTGGTGATGGTGGTCATGATGGTTGCCAAGGGGATGGTGGTGGCCAAGAGGATGGTGGCCGAGTAGATGGTGGAGTTAATTTCTTCGATGACGACATCGTTTGAGTGGTGGTGGCCCAGGGGTTGGTGGTGCATGTCATTGGTTGGCTCGATCCACAACATATACATGCTATGTTTGTAGTGATTTTGGATCAAACATTATGTTTGAAATGGGTGAACTTTGCATGTTTTAATTTGAAAAACACGCTGATGAAACGTTATGTTATGAAGGTTATGCTATGTATGTTTTAATCTGAATGTTTTTAAGATATGTATTGTGTAGTGTTTTAAATTAATGCGGCTAGGACAAAATCTCCACATTCTTTTTACTCCACTAACTATAGTGATCGGCTAGGTGCGGCTACCGTTAGTGGAGTAAAGAAATACTCCACTAACTTTACTCCACCAGATACTTCGTTAACTTGTAGGGGGTCAATTTGAAATGCCCTAACCACGCAGCCTTGGTATACTCGGTGCGACTATAATTTGCAAGCTGATTAGCAACTATATTTTGTCACATAGAATTTTTGTGTGGATAAACTCATTTCCATTCAAAAAAAGCATATGCAAAGCAACCAAACCATCCCCAGAGAACATGGACACAACCTTCCTGGAATCAGACCGAATGGCCATCGGGAGGTTGGAATGTTGAATGGCGAGTGCCATCCCATGCATGATCGCATGAATTTCTACCTCTAGGGCATCAAGCCAGTTCAACACAAACTGGTACACCACAAAAATGGTGATGGGCTCTAGACTTTGTGTACTCAACAAAATTTTACTACCCCAGCAGTTCGTTGGTGCATACACATCAACCAGTTTCAAGAAGATATGGTCTGCCAAAGTGGGGCATAAGTGTAGTTTTTTCATGTGGTTATGGCTGAATGAGAGGATTTTGACAAATGACAACTTGTAGAAGCACGGATTGCCAAACAATGGCGCCTGCAACCTCTATGACCAGGTGATCGAGTCAAGTGCCCACCTTATGCTGCATTGCACATTCATGCGCGAGGTTTGGTTCCTAATTGCACAACGGCTTGCCTAGCCAGCGCTCATAATTCCTATGGATTATAGCACCTCTCTGTTGACATGCTGGAGAGACATGACATTTGGCCTGCCTCCTCACCATCTTGCTATCGCAAACTATGGTTGCTAGAACATATGGAAGGAGTGCAACCAAAGGGTCTTCGACAACTCAACCTGTAACGCAGACCAAGTGTTCTGCTTACTCAAACATGAGGTGGCTATTGCTAGTTCTCATATAACCTGGGGTGACTTTGGTGAAAACGAGCCGGAACTTGAGCCAGATTATGATTTTTACTTGATTTTTTTGTGGCCATAGGGATCCTAAATCCCTACCTCTGCAACTGAAACTTATTTGCTCCTCTCTTGAAATGCAATGGCCATACACTTGCCTTTTCCCTAAAAATGACTGACTCATCATGATGTTGTAATAACATACCTGTTGCTGCCGATCATCCGGCCTAGATAACGACCAACCATTCTCGAATAAAGCTACATGATCAGATGGTGGTGGCCATGGAATCAATGTAGTAGGCTGCAGTTTCTCCTTCAGTAGCGACCAATTAATTGAGGCTCGCATTTCCCGTTTTATAATTTCCTCCGTAATATATTGCCTTGCGTTACCAATTTATTTAAGATATCTATCAAGGAATTCATCCATAACATCAATAGGACGAATATCTTTGTCGTGAACTAAATCATTCCGAAGTTGCCAAATATGCCATATGACCATCAGTACCCTGTCGTGAGCTGCAGCATCACAGCTCGGTAGAATGTTGAGGAGTCACTCCTTGTCGTTATATACTAAGTGACCATTAGGAGGAAGGAATAGATGGTCTGCATGCAGTCACCGACCACCCTTTGAGCATGAACTCAACGCACAATAGTTATTCTCAGGCTCAATACCACAAATTTTGCAGGTACTCATAGTACATAGGCGACGTTCAGCTTTGCATTCCACAATATCTAGAGCACCCTATGTCGCGTTCCAAGTGGTAATCTTAATTTCCGAGGAACGCTGGAATGCCATATCAGGTTAATAATAGACCTCTCTCCATTTGGATGTAAGCTTGAAGCTCCAACCTTGTAATGCAAGTTTGTGGGCATTTTTGACCATGAAACGCCCAGTCATTTACAAAAAACGCTAGAGAAAATCTTGGTGTTGCCTCGGTGACGTACCAACTTTCAAAATTTCATTGATGTCAAGAGGCCAAAAATGATCATCGGGTCGTTGGACATTCCAAACATCACTGCCATCAAGGAGGTATGAGACATCATTAAACCTATAGTTGCGTTTGGGAGTGACCATCTTGAATGAAGTAGCAAGAGGTATCCAGGGGTCCATCCACATCTTGGTCACAAAACCATTGACCACTATCCAAATAGTTCCTTTTTAACAAGCTGAACACCATATTCAATACCTTCCCACATGGGCAAAGAATTACCAATGAACACATCACCCTGAAAATATCCATTGGGAAAATACTTTGCTTGTAACAGGCACGCACAAAGACTGTTTTGAGAATCAATCAATCTCCAAGCTTTCTTGGCAAGAAGTGCTTAGTAAAAAGCACTCATATCACGGAAGCTCATACGTCCTTTACACTTATGATGATAATCACAGTTTGCCCCATCTCAACCGCGACATCTTCCTTTTACCATTCTCCATGTCCCACCAATACCGCCTCATCAACTATGTTAAGTCATCACACACACACGAAGGCCGTTAATGCCAACACATTCATCACATTTGATGGGAATATCTTGAGCAAAAGATATGATCAACAAGTCTTTGCTTCGTGTGGATATACATTGTTCACTCCAATCCATTAATATCATTCTCAAAAGATCTTGTATTGTTTCAAATCTTCCCTTATGTGTTCTCCCATCTGGGACCGAGAGGCCCAAATATTTGGGATCAAATACTTCTTGCATAACCTCTAGTATAGTTTCTACATCCACAACCACCACTGGTAAACAATTATCAGAAGAAAAAAAGGATTGAGCACTTTGAAGGATTAATAAGTTGGCCCATCACCAAAGCACGAGTGTTCAACAAACCTTTTACCAACATTGCTTGCTACTCAAAATCTTCGAAACTAATAATAAATCATCTACAAATATAGGGTGCAAAATAACTGGAGCTCCTTGACAAATTTTCACTCCTTCCAGACCCTCTTCCATGATAGTTTTGTTAATCAATGCAGATAATGTGTCTGCCACAAAAAGAAATAGAAACGGTTAGTGGGTCACCTTGACAAAGGCCCCTAGAAGGGGTAATGGAGTTCAACAATTTACCAGTGAATTTAACTGAATATTTGACCGAACAGACACACCACATAACACGGAGATACGTATAGCATCAAAAACGTAGTTCACTAGTGCCTTTTCGAAGAAGATGCAATTGTATTCCTTGGAAAGGTCCAATTTATAAGCACATAACATCGGTGCACCAGCACTCATAGATAGTATATGATGGATGCATTCTAAAGCAATGATGGAGTTATGCAATATCAACCTTCTTGGTATAAAGGCACTGTGATTTTCTAAGATAGTATTTGTAAGGAAAGGTCTAAGCATGTTAAGAAGGCACGTAGAGGCAATTTAATATATAACATCGCACAGACTATTTGGTCGAGAGTCAGTTAACTCCTTAGGATGGGGAACCTTGGAAATTAATACCATCGATGTATCATTGGTTCCATCCGACATCAACCCTGTTTCAAAAAATCTAGTACGACAACACTTATTTCAACCCTAAGCATCGCCTAGTTGCGCTGGTAAACCTTGCTGGGAACCCTCCATAAGTGGTCGGTTTGGAAAAAAGTATCAGATACTTCCTTCTCTGAAAGTGGCTCTTAAAGCTTTGCATTATTCTCATCACTCACCCTAGGGGTAATACAATCTAAGACATATTTGGGAACAAGAGTAGGATCTTTAGTACACACCTCCTTGAAATAGGAAGCTGCCCTATATTCCATGTCAGTTGGCACATTACACCAATTTTTGCACCCACTGAATAAAATTCCTCTGAGCCCTCCACACAGCTCACCAAAAGAAATATGTTTTGTTGTGTTCTCCCTCTTTGAGCCACGTAATACATGACATATGGAGACAAAGCATCTCCTTGCGGTACAGTGGCCCGTCTATCTCGTTCAATTTATTACGTATCAACATGCAATCGATACAGTTCTTCTGTAGGTCTGTAGGTTTGGCCCTCAACTTTTCTATATCCCGGGTAACGTGACCAATTTTTTTGTATTACTCCACTCTTAGCCTGGCCATCACATATTTATGGGAGTTTGCCATCTTACCAAGATTTCTTGTCGACCTCTTCTTCTGCCATGCTTCTGCAATGATCGCCGGCGACATGGAGTGTTGTTCCCACATGATCTTATAACATACCGACTGCCATTATCAACGTGAGTCCTCCATGACAACCAACTGGATGATGATCGAGTAGTGGTCCAAGCAAGGTGTCATGATGTTTAACACCCTAGTCGTGAGAAAGAGGTCATACCAAGCTTATTTTGTAACTACCTATTGAGCCTCACCTACACATTCCGGTCTCCTACTTGGCCATTATCATATGTGTAAGGAAAATCGGAGAACCCCAAATACTTTAACTCACATAACAAAAGACAGTCGCGGAATGAATCCATATGACTCTCAGACCTCAAACGGCGAGAAAGATGTTCATGCTACCAGATTGCCTCATTAAAATCTCCATAGACTACCCATGGTCCTTCTAAGATCGCCCTCAGCATGGATAGGTTATCCCACATCACTTGTCGATTCTCTACACGAGGTTCACCAGATACAAAGGTACCTCCCCAACTAACAAACTAAATTGTTTTCTACCACATGCAAACCTATATATCTGGAACAAGAATCTAAAAATGTCATTTTTAGGGCTTCATCCTAGAAAAGGGCCAAACCCCCGCTACGTCCATCACTACTAACACCACACAAGGCTTTCAACCATAACCTCCACTTTAACTTTTCAACTTTTACCAATGTTTTCCTTGTCTCATTGATGAATACAAACTTGGGGTCGTTGGCTTTAGAGAGGGCCAAGACCTCACGAACGGTCTAGTGGTTTCCCACCACCTGGTAGTTCCAGCATAAAAGATTCATTGATTCTAGCAGCATTCCTTAGGGGAGAGCACCAATTTAGCATCAACATCTTTATCACTCTTCTTTGTTTCTTTCATGCTTTCCACTAGAACTGGAGCTATGTGTTTCATAATGAACTAGATCCTCTCCTATACATTCAATGGGAGCTAACACACAATCAGGAATAGTCAGTCCAGGAGTGACATTCCCATCCACATCCAAGTTCAAACATTTTCTTGCTCCCTTATCCAGGTCCATAGACGTACCAACCATTTCGCGTGGGCTGGTTGTAGTATTAGCCACCTCGGGATCAACATCCATTTGCTTGTTTTTTCCATCCATGCCTGAATATTGTGATCAGTAATTCCTTTATTATGTTTACTTGTTGTATCTACCCCAACAGAACTACATGGGTACTGATTGAATTCTGAACATGGCCTGTTTTTGGAATCATACAACCAGTCCCCATACTTCAACTCTTTTTGGTATAGAGGACAGTGCCACATTCTTTAAGATCATGCCCCACTAGCTCACCAAAACTACAAAACCCTGCAAGCTTCTCATATCTAACAAAGTAGACCTGGTGCTCTTTTGATCTAACTATACTCAAGAACTTTGCCAGCGGTTCATGAACATCACGATAAACGCAAACACGGATGTAATCACCATGTGCATTGCCTACAAACCTCATGTCCGAAACCTTCCCAACCTTGTTTGGTAACTTCTCAACTAATTCCTTCTACAAAAACCATCTGTCAATTTTTGAACCTATAGAGAAACTAGCATATGAACAATGCTAACCTTCTCTGCATCGAACTCATCATACGGACTAAGAAGAACAACCCAATTTCTAAACAACAAGGATCCTACTCCATCATGCGCTCCAAGTGGCCAAAACACACAGCGTGAATGACAAACACATTAATGTTAATTGGACGAAAGCATATTTCCTGCGTTGGGTGCCAAGACGCCCACATATCTCGGTAGATATTTTCCTGACTAAAGGAGTTTTTAGTGGTAAACCTAGCTAGTACGAGCCAACGCATGCTCTCCTTGATCCAGGGTCTTCATCATTTATAAAAAGATCATTAGAATCTTCATTGTTGATGTCCAACCAACCAAAGAAATCACCAATATTAGTTTGCCGACAGACTATCGGGCATCCTGGAAGGTCACCGTCATGATAGGGATCGACGGAATGTTGAGCGAAGAACGCTCAACGTAAGTCTGATGAGAAGCGGTAACCCTATATGCTAGCATAGGGGAGAGTGATGCGTCCATTTTGCATCAGGTTTTCCTACTCTTATTTACATTTTTCTAGATCTTTGTTTCACTTTATAATGCAATTATAATGGCTTTTCTCTTTTAATATGAAAGATACACATGAAGAGGGAGAATGTTGGCTATTGGAATTATGAGCCTGAAAAAGCTACAACAGAGATAGCTATTGTCCGGAGCTCCAAATGACCTAACATTTTATGGAGAATTATTTTGGAATATATACAAATTATTGGAATAAATAAGTATTGTACAAGACCCTCGACAGGACCACAAGGCAAGGGTTAGCCCCTACCCTCCCACCCTCACCACCACCAGGGCGTGCCTAGGTGCCTTGTGGGGCCCACAGAGGCTCTTTGGTGACCATCTTATGTTATATGAGTCCATTTTCCTGATAAAAAATCATGATAATACTTTTGGGATGAAGCGTCACCGTCTCTAGGCAAAATCTAGGAGGAGCACTTTTGCTCTCCGTCGAAGCGGTTCCGCTTGGGAAACTTCCCTACAGGAGGAGGAAAACAGAGCCATCGTCATCACCAACGCTCCTCTTATCATGGGAGGACTCATCTCCATCAACATCTTGACAAGACCATCCAATCTCTAAGTCCTAGTTCATCTCTTGTATCCAATATTTATCGCAAACCTCAGATTGGTACTTGTAGGTTGCTAGTAGTATTGATTACATCTTGTAGTTGATGCTAGTTGGTTTATTTGGTAGAAGATTATATGTTCAGATTGTTAACCATATATTTATCTCCTCTGATCATGAACATGGATATGACTTTTGAGTAGTTCCGTTTGTTCTTGAGGACGTGGGATAAGTCATGATATAAGTAATCATGTTGTCGGGGATACACAAAATAGGTAGACCCATGAAGGGTCAAAATATCATAATGCCATGGGGTCCACACACCAGGTGGGTACAGATTAATACTTATATACTAGTCACTCGACCGAGTATGTTCCATCCACTCGGCCATAGTCAACCACTCGGCAGTACGACTCATTCGGCAGTATGGCTCACTCGGCAGTACGAACCACTCAGCAGTATGGCTCACTCGGCAATACGACTCACTCGGCAGTATGGTTCACTCGGCAGTACGACTGACTCGGCAATATGGCTCACTTGGCAGTATGACTCACACGGGTATGCTAGGACCAACAGTCGGCAAGCCAGTCGAAGCTTAGAGAAGGTTCTGCAGTGGGCCGATATTATGGCATCAATGTCCCATCTTGTAACATAGGAGGTGAGGGGGTGGCGCACTCTATATAAGCCACCCCCAACCACATAGCTCGGGCTAGCTTCTTCTCCCTGGGCTCTCTCTCGCCATTAGTCTCAGGACTTAGCTCAGGCATGGAGATCCGTTCTCCTTTCTCCCTCTCAAATACACCATGTAAATCATGTTCATGACGAATAAGCAAAGCCTCTCCGGAGCACGAGACGTAGGGTTGTTATCTCCACCGTGAGAGGCCCGAACTCACTAAAACCACTGTGTCACCCATTTACATCTCGATAGATCATGCTCCGTTATCCTACGCCTCTCTAATGTCAGAATCGCTACCACGACATTTGGCACCCACCGTGGGGCATGGCATCTATCAAGCCATGTTGCTTATGGTTTTCTGATCCATCGGCATGGTCCGTCCCATCATCTTCGGTGGCATCAACGTCAAGCCCCTGCTAACGGACACTACCATGGCTCATCCCACCTTCTCCAGCCTCCTCTACGGCATCATCATCGAGCTCCTGCAAATGGCCTCCTGCGTGGTACGTCCCGTCGTCTCCGACCTCGGCCACGACGCCATCGTTGAGCTCTTGCGAACGGCCACCAGCATGGTCCATCCCGCCTTCTCCTGACTCATCTACGACACTACCTTCAAACTTCTGTTTTGTGGCATCGCCCATGCCTGCAACCATTGGTGCAGCACCTCAGCGGTCAGATCCCTGCATTCTACACAATATTTTCTGTCTTGCATGCGTATAATAATTTTTCCACCAGACCTCACATTATGCATGGAGTAAACATCTTCAGTTTCACATGCACGGAGTAAATAGCATTACGTCGCATTATACATGGAGTTACTAGCTATTAACGCCTTCAATTTCGCATGCGTAGACTTAATTCCTTTAATTTTGCATGCGTGGAGTTACTAGCTGTTAACGCCTTCAGTTTTGCATGCATAGACTTAATTCATTTAGTTTTGCATGCATGGTGTAACTAGCTATTAACGCTTCCAGTTTTTGCATGCGTACTCTAACTAGCTATGCCTCACACCATGCATGGAGAAATCACCGTCCATTTCACATGCATGGAGTAAAGAGACGCAGGTCCGGCAGCTCCGCGCGTCGTCACTCTACTAGACGCGTCGTCATTACTCGGCAGCTCCGCGCATCGCCATTCAGCCAGACGCTCCATCGTCACTCGGCAGCTCCGCGCATCGCCATTCACCCAGACGCTTCGTCGTCAGTCGGCAGTTCCGCGTGCTGTCACTCTACAGGACGCGTCATCATCACTCAACAGCTCCTCGCATCGCCATTCAGCCAGACGCTCCATCGTCACTCGGCAGCCCCGCGCGCCGTCACTCTACTAGACGCGTCGTCATCACACGGTAGCTCCGTGCATCGCCATTCACCCAGATGCTCCATCGTCACTCGGCAGCTCCGCACGCCGTCACTCTACTCGACGCGTCGTCATCACTCGGCAGCTCCGCATGCCGTCACACTACTTGACGCGTTGTCATCACTCGACAGCTCCGCGCATCGCCATTCAGCCAGATGCTCCATCGTCACTCGGCAGCTCTGCGCGCCATCACTCTACTGGACGCGTCGGCATCACTCGGCAGCTCCGCGCATCACCATTCACCCAAACGCTCCATCGTCACTCGGCAGCTCCGCGTGCCGTCACTCTACTAGACGCATTGTCATCACTCGGCAGCTCCGCATGTCGTCACTCTACTGGACGCGTCGTCATCACTCGGCAGCTCCACGTGTCGCCATTCAGCTAGACGCTCCATCGTAACTCGGCATCCTGCACGCCGTCACTCTACTGGACGCGTCATCATCACTCGGTAGCTCCACGCGCCATCACTCTACTGGACGCGTCGTCATCACTCGGCAGCTCCGCGCATCACCATTCAGCCAGACGCTCCATCGTCACTCGGCAGCTCCTCGCGCCGTCACTCTACTGGACGCGTCGTCATCACTCAGCAGCTCCGCGCATCGCCATTCAGCCAGACGCTCCATCGTCACTTGGCAGCTCCGCGCGCCGTCACTCTACTGGACGCGTCGTCATCACTCGGCAGCTCCGCGCATCGCCATTCAGCCAGACGCTCCATCATCACTCGGCAGCCCCACACGCCATCACTCTACTGGATGCGTCGTCATCACTCGGCAGCTCCGCGCATGCCATTCACCCAGACGCTCCATCGTCACTCGGCAGCTCCGCGCGCCGTCACTCTACTAGACGCGTCTTCATCACTCGGCAGCTCCGCGCATCGCCATTCACCCAGATGCTCCATCGTCACTCGGCAGCTCCACGCGCTGTCACTCTACTGGATACGTCGCCATCACTCGGCAGCTCCACGCGTCGCCATTCACCCAGACGCTGCATCATCACTCGGCAGCTCCGTGCACCGTCACTCTACTGGACGCGTCGTCATCACTCAGCAACTCCGCGCATCGCCATTCAGCCAGACGCTCCGTCGTTACTCAGCAGCTCCGTATGTCGTCACTCTACTGGACGCGTCGTCATCACTCGGCAGCTCCACGCATCGCCATTCAGCCAGACGCTCCATCGTCATTCGGCAGATCCGCGCGCCATCACTCTACTGGACGCGTCGTCATCACTCGACAGCTCCGCGCATCGCCATTCACCCAAACGCTCCATCGTCACTCGGCAGCTCTGCGTGCCGTCACTCTACTAGACACATTGTCATCACTCGGCAGCTCCACATGCCGTCACTCTACTGGACACATCGTCATCACTCGGCAGCTCCACGCATCGCCATTCAGCCAGACGCTCCATCGTCACTCGGCAGATCCGCGCGCCATCACTCTACTGGACGCATCGTCATCACTCGGTAGCTCCGCGCATCGCCATTCAGCCAGACGCTCCATCGTCACTCGGCAGCCCCGCGCGCCGTCACTCTACTAGACGCGTCGTCATCACACGATAGCTCCGTGCATCGCCATTCACCCAGACGCTCCATCGTCACTCGGCAGCTCCGCACGCCGTCACTCTACTGGACGCGTCATCATCACTCGGCAGCTCCGCATGCCGTCACTCTACTTGACGCGTTGTCATCACTCGACAGCTCCGCGCATTGCCATTCAGCCAGATGCTCCATCGTCACTCGGCAGCTCTGCGCGCCATCACTCTACTGGACGCGTCGGCATCACTCGGCAGCTCCGCGCATCACCATTCACCCAAACGCTCCATCGTCACTCGGCAGCTCCGCGTGCCGTCACTCTACTAGACGCATTGTCATCACTCGGCAGCTCCGCATGTCGTCACTCTACTGGATGCGTCGTCATCACTCGGCAGCTCCACGCGTCGCCATTCAGCTAGATGCTCCATCGTCACTCGGCATCCTGCACGCCGTCACTCTACTGGACGCGTCATCATCACTCGGTAGCTCCACGCGCCATCACTCTACTGGACGCGTCGTCATCACTCGGCAGCTCCGCGCATCGCCATTCAGCCAGACGCTCCATCGTCACTCGGCAGCTCCTCGCGCCGTCACTCTACTGGACGCGTCGTCATCACTCAGCAGCTCCGCGCATCGCCATTCAGCCAGACGCTCTATCGTCACTTGGCAGCTCCGCGCGCCGTCACTCTACTGGACGCGTCGTCATCACTCGGCAGCTCCGCGCATCGCCATTCAGCCAGACGCTCCATCATCACTCGGCAGCCCCACACGCCATCACTCGACTGGACGCGTCGTCATCACTCGGCAACTCCGCGCATGCCATTCACCCAGACGCTCCATCGTCACTCGGCAGCTCCGCACGCCGTCACTCTACTGGACGCGTCATCATCACTCGGCAGCTCCGCATGCCGTCACTCTACTTGACGCGTTGTCATCACTCGACAGCTCCGCGCATTGCCATTCAGCCAGATGCTCCATCGTCACTCGGCAGCTCTGCGCGCCATCACTCTACTGGACGCGTCGGCATCACTCGGCAGCTCCGCGCATCACCATTCACCCAAACGCTCCATCGTCACTCGGCAGCTCCGCGTGCCGTCACTCTACTAGACGCATTGTCATCACTCGGCAGCTCCGCATGTCGTCACTCTACTGGATGCGTCGTCATCACTCGGCAGCTCCACGCGTCGCCATTCAGCTAGATGCTCCATCGTCACTCGGCATCCTGCACGCCGTCACTCTACTGGACGCGTCATCATCACTCGGTAGCTCCACTCGCCATCACTCTACTGGACGCGTCGTCATCACTCGGCAGCTCCGCGCATCGCCATTCAGCCAGACGCTCCATCGTCACTCGGCAGCTCCTCGCGCCGTCACTCTACTGGACGCGTCGTCATCACTCAGCAGCTCCGCGCATCGCCATTCAGCCAGACGCTTCATCGTCACTTGGCAGCTCCGCGCGCCGTCACTCTACTGGACGCGTCGTCATCACTCGGCAGCTCCGCGCATCGCCATTCAGCCAGACGCTCCATCATCACTCGGCAGCCCCACACGCCATCACTCTACTGGACGCGTCGTCATCACTCGGCAACTCCGCGCATGCCATTCACCCAGACGCTCCATCGTCACTCGGCAGCTCCGCGCGCCGTCACTCTACTGGACGCGTCTTCATCACTCGGCAGCTCCGCGCATCGCCATTCACCCAGATGCTCCATCGTCACTCGGCAGCTCCACACGCCATCACTCTACTGGACGCGTCGTCATCACTCGGCAACTCCGCGCATGCCATTCACCCAGACGCTCCATCGTCACTCGGCAGCTCCGCGCGCCGTCACTCTACTGGACGCGTCTTCATCACTCGGCAGCTCCGCGCATCGCCATTCACCCAGATGCTCCATCGTCACTCGGCAGCTCCACGCGCTGTCACTCTACTGGATACGTCGCCATCACTCGGCAGCTCCACGCGTCGCCATTCACCCAGACGCTGCATCATCACTCGGCAGCTCCGTGCACCGTCACTCTACTGGACGCGTCGTCATAACTCAGCAACTCCGCGCATCGCCATTCAGCCAGACGCTCCGTCGTTACTCAGCAGCTCCGTATGCCGTCACTCTACTGGACGCGTCTTCATCACTCGGCAGCTCCACGCATCGCCATTCAGCCAGACGCTCCATCGTCACTCGGCAGATCCGCGCGCCATCACTCTACTGGACGCGTCGTCATCACTCGACAGCTCCGCGCATCGCCATTCACCCAAACGCTCCATCGCCACTCGGCAGCTCTGCGTGCCGTCACTCTACTAGACGCATTGTCATCACTCGGCAGCTCCGCATGCCGTCACTCTACTGGACGCATCGTCATCACTCGGCAGCTCCACGCATCGCCATTCAGCCAGACGCTCCATCGTCACTCGGCAGATCCGCGCGCCATCACTCTACTGGACGCATCGTCATCACTCGGTAGCTCCGCGCATCACCATTCAGCTAGACGCTCCATCGTCACTCGGCAGATCCGCGCGCCTTCACTCTACTGGACGCATCGTCATCACTCGGTAGCTCCGCGCATCGCCATTCAGCCAGACGCTCCATCGTCACTCGGCAGCCCCGCACGCCGTCACTCTACTAGATGCTTCGTCATCACTCGGCAGCTCCATGCGTCGTCACTCTACTGGACGCGTCATCATCACTCGGCAGCTCCGCGCATCGCCATTCAGCCAGACGCTCCATCGTCACGCGGTCACTCTACTGGACGCGTCATCATCACTCGACAGCTCCGCGCATCGCCATTCAGCCAGACGCTCCATCGTCACTCGGCATCCTGCAAACCGTCACTCTTCTGGACGCGTCATCATCACTCGGTAGCTCCGCGCGCCATCACTCTACTCGACGCGTCGTCATCACTCGGCAGCTCCGCGCATCGCCATTCAGCCAGACGCTCCATCGTCACTCGGCAGCTCCTCGCGCCGTCACTCTACTGGACGCGTCGTCATCACTCAGGAGCTCCGCGCATCGCCATTCAGCCAGATGCCTCATCGTCACTTGGCAGCTCCGCACGCCGTCACTCTACTGGACGCGTCGTCATCACTCGGCAGCTCCACGCATGGCCATTCAGCCAGACGCTCGATCATCACTCGGCAACTCCGCGCATCGCCATTCAGCCAGACGCTCCATCATCACTCGGCAGCCCCACACGCAATCACTCTACTGGACGCGTCGTCATCACTCAGCAGCTCCGCGCATGCCATTCACCCAGACGCTCCATCGTCACTCGGCAGCTCCGCGCGCCGTCACTCTACTAGACGCGTCGTCATCACTCGGCAGCTTCACGCATCGCCATTCACCCAGATGCTCCATGGTCACTCGGCAGCTCCACGCGCTATCACTCTACTGGACGCGTCGCCATCACTCGGCAGCTCCACGCGTCGCCATTCACCCAGACGTTGCATCATCACTCGGCAGCTCCGTGCACCGTCACTCTACTGGACGCGTCGTCATCACTCAGCAACTCCGCGCATCTCCATTCAGCCAGACGCTCCGTTGTTACTCGGCAGCTCCGTATGCCGTCACTCTACTGGACGCATCGTCATCACTCGGTAGCTCCGCGCGCCGTCAC
Source organism: Hordeum marinum (assembly GCA_022496015.1). Taxonomy (NCBI): domain Eukaryota; kingdom Viridiplantae; phylum Streptophyta; class Magnoliopsida; order Poales; family Poaceae; genus Hordeum; species Hordeum marinum. The sequence goes on along the minus strand of CM039673.1, from coordinate 435,207,599 downwards.
TCTACCGGATGCGTCGTCATCACTCGGCAGCTCCGCGCGTTGTCACTCTACTGGACACGTCTTCAGCACTTGACCACCCCGCGCGCTGTCGCAGGGCTTAGCTACAATTCCATATCGCATAAGTCAAAAACTACTCCGAGTGCGGACATGCTCCACCCTCGAGGGCTTAGCTGCGATTCCGTATCGCCTAAGTCAAAAACTACTCCGAGTGCGGACATGCTCCACATTCGGGGGCTTAGTTGCGATTCCGTATCGCCTAAGTCAAAAACAACTCTGAGTGCTAACATGCTCCACACTCAGGGGCTTAGCTGCGATTCCATATCGCCTAAGTCAAAAACTACTCCGAGTGCGGACATGCTCCACACTCGGGGACTTAGCTGCGATTCCGTATCGCCTCAGTCAAAAACTACTCTGAGTGCGGACATGCTCCACACTCAAGGGCTTAGCTGCGATTCCGTATCGCCTAAGTCTAAAACTACTCCGAGTGTGGACATGCTCCACACTCGGGGGCTTAGCTGCGATTCCGTATTGCGTAAGTCAAAAACAACTCCGAGTGCTGACATGCTGGACACTCAGGGGCTTAGCTGCGATTCTATATCGCCTAAGTCAAAACCTACTCCGAGTGTGGACATGCTCCACACTTGGGGGCTTAGCTGCGATTCCGTATCGCCTAAGTCAAAAACTACTCCAAGTGCGGACAATCTCCACACTCGGGGGCTTAGCTACGATTCCTTATCGCCTAAGTCAAAAACTACTCCGAGTGCGTACATGCTCCACACTCGGGGGCTTAGCTATGATTCCGTATCGCCTAAGTCAAAAACTACTCCGAGTGCGGACATGCTCCACACTCGGGGGCTTAGCTGCGATTCTGTATCGCCTAAGTCAAAAACTACTCTGAGTGCGGACATGCTCCACACTCAGGGGCTTAGCTGCGATTCCGTATCGCCCAAGTCAAAAACTACTCCGAGTGCGGACATGCTCCACACTCGGGGGCTTAGCTGCGATTCCGTATCGCCTAAGTCAAAAACTACTCCGAGTGTAGACATGCTCCACACTCGGGGGCTTAGCTGCGATTCCGTATTGCCTAAGTCAAAAACAACTCCGAGTGCGGACATGCTCCACACTCAGGGGCTTAGCTGCGATTCCGTATCGCCTAAGTCAAAAACTACTCCGAGTGCGGACATGCTCCACACTCGGGGGCTTAGATGCGATTCCGTATCGCCTAAGTCAAAAACTACTCCGAGTGCGGACATGCTCCACGCTTGGGGGCTTAGCTGCCATTCCGTATCGCCTAAGTCAAAAACTACTCCGAGTGCTGACATGCTTCACACTCAGGGGCTTCGCTGCGATTCCGTTTCGCCTAAAGTCAAAAACTACTCCAAGTGGGGACATGCTCCACACTCGAGGGCTTAGCTGTGATTCCGTATCGCCTACGTCAAAAACTACTCCGAGTGCGGACATGCTCCACAGTCGGGGGCTTAGCTGCGATTCCGTATCGCCTAAGTGAAAAACTACTCCGAGTGCTGACATGCTTCACACTCAGGGGCTTAGCTGCGATTCCGTATTGCCTAAAGTCAAAAACTACTCCGAGTGCGGACATGCTCCACACTCGGAGGCTTAGCTGCGATTCTGTATCGTCTAAGTCAAAAACTACTCCGATTGAGGACTTGATCCACACTCGGGGTCTTAGCTGCGAACCTGATTTGCCTAAGTTAGAAACTACTTCGAGTGAGGACAACATCCACCCTCGGGGACTTAACCATGATCTAGGAATCATATAAGGCAGACTCAATAAGCATTCAACATGCCAACCACACGAAGATTTACCCGACTGTTCTAGTTTCAGGTAATATCTATTTACTGTGCCTAGCACACAAGGATCAGTCCGACTGATTCAGCTCCAGTTTGCAACAGTTTACTACGCCAAGCGCACAGAGTTCACCTGTTCAGTTTACTTCCACACTGAAAGATATAAACCCTCTGCCCGACTCATTTAGTCCGACAGAGGCTCGGGGACTACACTCAGTGGGTGCACTTAGCGTGCCCCCACTGGAAGAGAAATAAAAGAAACATTCTGCTCGGTCAGGTCCAACAACGACATTCAAGTTTAAATAAACTCTGCAGACTCCAACCGACCGCCAGCAATCGGTCAAAGTTAGAGGGGCTACTATCGGGGATACACAAAATAGGTAGACCCATGAAGGGTCGAAATATCATAATGCCATGGGGTCCACATACCAGGTGGGTCCGGATTAATACTTACATACTAGTCACTCGACCGAGTACGTTCCATCCACTCGGCGACAGTCAACCACTCGGCAGTATGGCTCACTCGGCAGTACGACTCACTCGGCAGTATGGCTCACTCGACAGTATGAACCACTCGGCAGTATGGCTCACTCGGCAGTACGACTCACTCCGCATTATGGCTCACTCCGCAGTACGACTCACTCGGCAGTATGGCTCACTCGGCAGTATGACTCACTCGGGTATGCTAGGACCAACAGTCAACAAGCCAGTCGAAGCTTAGAGAAGGTTCTGCAGTGGGCTGATATTATGGCATGAATGCCCCATCTCATAACATAGGAGGTGAGGGGGTGGCGCACTCTATATAAGCCACCCCCACCGCATAGCTCGGGCTAGCTTCTTCTCCTTGGGCTCTCTCTCACCATTAGTCTCAGGACTTAGCTCAGGCATGGATATCCGTTCTCCTTTCTCCCTCTCAAATACACCATGTAACTCATTTTCATGACGAATAAGCAAAGCCTCTCCGGAGCATGAGACGTAGGGTTGTTATCTCCACCGTGAGAGGCTCGAACTCGCTAAAACCATCGTGTCACCCATTTGCATCTCGATAGATCATGCTCCGTTATCCTACCCCTCTCTAATGTCAGAATCGCTACCACGACACATGTGAAGTTGGGTTTTTCCCAATGTTATGATGATGTGTTATGTTGTTCTTCCTCTAGTAGTGTCGTGTGAATGTCCACTACACGACACATTACCATGATTTTGCCTAGGGGAAGACTTGATTAATAAGTAAATGATGGGTTGCGAGAGTGATAGAAACTTAAACCCTAGTTTATGCACTATTTCCCAAGGGGATGATTTGGATCCATATGTTTCATGCTATGGTTAGATTTATCTTAATTATTCTCAGTCTTGTGAGCAAGTGGAATTGAGTAATAAAGAGATCAAATTAATTTTTCAAAAGACTGTTAATAGATCTAGAAATGAAAGGTCTAAGAGACTAGATGATCTATTGTGGGCATATAAAACTGCTTACAAAAATCCTATGGGTATGTCCCCGTATAAAATGGTCTATGGAAAGCATGTCATGTACCTCTTGAGTTGGAACATAAAGCTTAGTCCACTATTGAAGAACTTAACTATGATTTTAAACTTGTCGGTGAAAAGAGGTCATTTGAATGTAGGACACAAGCTTATGAAAACGCAAATATGTTTAAAAGAAAGTTAAAAGATGGCATGATAAAAGCAATCAGAAACAAGAACTTAATATCGGTGATAAAGTTCTTTTGTGCAATTCTCGTTTCACACATTTTGTAGGCAAACTTGTTACAAATGGGAAGGTCCCTATATCATTGAAGAATTTTACCATTTCGGAGAGATCAAAATCAATAACACCAACTGACGCAACCCGAAGGTGGTTAATGGGCAAAGAATTAAACATTATATTGCAAGTGTCCCCATAAACATTGAAGACAACATTATTCAACTGATTACATCAGAGCACTACCTCAAAGAGACCCTTCAGAAACACTCCAAATCCTGAAAAGGGAATAGGTATGTGATACAGTATAGTAAACCTAGTAAAACAATTCTCCCAAAATATTTTTTGTTGGTTTTGGAATATTACAAAAATTAGGAAAATAAAGAATAGCCGAGAAATCCCATGAGGGGGACATAAGGCAAAGGGGCACGTGCTACCACTTGAGCTTGCGTTGGTTTTCCCTTGAAGAGGAAAGGCTGATGCTGTTGGAAATATGCCCTAGAGGCAATAATAAATTAGTTATTATCATATCTCCTTGTTCATGATAATATTTTATTATCAGTGATATAATTGTATTGATCTAAAACTCAGATACATGTGCGGACACATAGACAACACCATGTACCTAGTATGCCTCTAATAGACTAGCTTGTTGATCAAAGATGGTTAAGGTTTCCTAGACATGGACATGAGATGTCATTTGATAACGGGATCACGCCATTTGGAGAATGATGTGATGGACAAGACCCAAACTATAAACGTAGCATATGATCGTGTTAGTTTATTGCTACAGTTTTCTGCATGTCAAGTATCTGTTCCTATGACCATGAGATCATGCAACTCACTGACACCGGAGGAGTACCTTGTGTGTATCAAACATCGCAACGTAACTGGGTGACTATAAAGGTGCTTTACAGGTATCTCTGAGGGTGTCTATTGGGTTGGCATGGATCAAGACTGGGATTTGTTACTCCGTGTGACGGAGAGGTATCTCAGGGCCCACTCGGTAATGCAACATCACAACAAGCCTTGCAAGCAATGTGACTAAAGTGTTAGCCACGAGATCTTATATTAGTTAACAAGTAAAGAGACTTTCCAGTAACGAGATTGAACTAGGTATGGAGATACCGACGATCGAATCTCGGGCAAGTAACATACCGGAAAACAAAGGGAACAACATACGGTATTAATTGAATCCTTGGCATAGAGGTTCAACCGATAAAGATCTTCGTAGAATATGTAGGAACCAATATGGGCATCCAAGTCCTGCCATTGGTTATTAACCATAGAGGTGTCTCGGTCATGTCTACATAGTTCTCAAACCAGGGTCTGCACACTTAAGGTTCAGTGACGTTTCGGTAGTATAGAGTTATGTACGGTGGTGACCAAAGGTTGTTCAGAATCTGGATGAGATCCTGGACATCACGAGGAGCTCCAGAATGGTCCAGAGGTAAAGATTGATATATAGGAAGTCCTGTTTTGGTCACCGGAAAAGTTTCGGGCTCATCGGTAGTGTACAGGGAGTGCCAGGAGGGTGCTGGGGACTATCAGGAGGGGTGTCTCGACCCAAAGGACCTCATGGGCTATGGGAGGAGTCAAACCAGCCCCTGGTGGTCTGTACTAAGCCCCAACTAAGGCCCATGTGGCTAGGGGTGGGAAAAACCCACAAGGTGGAGAGGTGGAAAGAGTTTCCAAGTGGAAAGGAGGAATCCTACTCCTAATAGGATTGGAGTAGGACTCCTCCACCTCCAATTTCGACCAAACCTTGAGGGTTTGAGGCTGACTCCTCCCCTACCTCCCTCCTATATATACTAGAGGATTTAGAGGGGAAAGCTAACCCTAATTGCCATGTGTTGCCCTCTTCTTCCTCTAGATCTGCTTCTCCTCTAAATTAGTTCTGCGGTGCTTAGGCGAAGCCCTGCAGGACTAGTTCACCACCACCGCCACCACGCCGTTGTGCTGCCGGAGAACTCATATACCTCTCCGCTCCCTCTTGCTGGTTCAAGAAGGCAGATATCGTCATCGAGCTATACGTGTGCTAAACGTGGAGGTTCCGTCCGTTCGGCGCTAGATCGGAAGGACCATGATCAAGATCACGAGACGGCTCGTGATTGGATCGCGGGACGGATCATGATGAGATCGCGGGACGGATCGTGATTGGATCACGGGACAAATCATGATGGGATCGTGGGATGCTTGGAGATTTGGATCAAGAAGACATTTGACTACATCAAGCGCATTTCTTAACGCTTCCCGCCTAGTGATCTACAAGGGTATGTAGATCCACTCTCCCTCTCGTAGATGCTCATCATCATGGATAGATTTTGCGTGTTGTAACATCCCAAAATTCCATTTTGGAATGTTATGAAATATAGCTATGCATCCATCATCATCATTGCTTAAATGTATGAAATAGTTGAAATGCTTCTTCTGACTTTCTGAAAGTCCCTTTATATTTTCAATGTGTTGCTTTCACCTATTTGAAAACCTTGGAAAAAGTTCAAAATAAGAGGGGAGTAACATGACACTCCACACCAGGGTCATCTTGGTGATATATTTGAACAAAAAGAACCAGGGGGTCCTTTGAAAAAATATATGCAAAAGGTCTTAAAACCAAATAGGCAATTTCTGAAAAATATTTTTTTAAGTATTCAAATGACAGAGGAAAAATGTTTGTTGAATTGCATTAATTCTCCTGATCATTTTGATATATATATTGCCTATATTTGGAAATGTTTTGAATGCTTTTAAAGGGGTTTTACTGCCCTGGATTTAAAAAAGGAAACAGATTTATATTTAACGGGCTGGCCCATGGGCATTTACTCGCGGATTCATAACGAGCCGGCCGACCGACGCGCAGAAACCGCCTCCCTCTCTCTGACAGCGGGCCCCACCCGACCGACCGCTGGATCAGCGCGATCGCCTTCTTCCTCGCGCGAGCGCCGCCGTCCCCGGAGATCTCTCTCCCGGATCTCCCTCTCCTTCCTTTCCCTCGCTCTGCCTCGCCCCTACATAAGAGCGGCCACCCTCCTCTCTCCATTCCACGCCGAAACCCCCTCCTCACCTCGCCGGAGCACAGCCCCTCACCTCGCCAGAGTTCCTGTCCCGACCGAACCCTCCTCGAGCTCCTGGCCGTCGACTCCCTAGTCCCCTCGCCCCACCGTCACCACCAATCGACGCCAGACGCCAGCCGTCGTCGCCTGGACCTCTCCGACGACCTCCTCGACCACCGGAGCGCCACCCCGACGACCTCACCGCTTCGTACTCGCTGGAGAACCTCCTTGCCGGCGACCCCCCTTCACTGTGAGCCCCCCCCCCCCGCTCTCTTCCGTTCGATCAGAGATCAATGATCCTGATTAGATCATTTAATAACCCGAACCGTTTTCTTCTTTAGTTTGGTCGACCGCCCACATTTTCCCCGCGTTCACGCTAGCAGCCAATAGGGAGTTGCCACGTAGCCTCGACCGTCCGTTAGTTTATTTTCTATTTTCTGTTTTGTTTTAGTTAACAGAAGCTTTACTGATTTTGTTTTAGCTATATCTTTTAAACCATTTAATGTTTTTAATTAATTCTTTTTGAATTAGCTCACTTATTTCATGTAGTTTCACCCTGTGGTCTTAGATTTTAAATTTGAACCTTATAATTTTAATTGAATCAAATTTTCTCAAATCACTCAAATCTGAATAACTAGAGTTTAAAAATAGATTTTGATATGAATCTTTTTGCTACTGCTTGGTATTAGTTAGGACTATCATCATGCTTAGTTTGAAGACCTTTAGGATGAAATTGTTTAGTGTTTTAGCTATAAACAGATTCTGCGTAGTAGTTAGTATAGTTTAGTTAATTTAGTTTTTAGTTAGTTTAAATCAGATTTGTTATAATTTGTTTTAGTAGGTTCTGTTGCTTAAACATTAGGTTTTTTACTTTCTGTAAATAAAAATATAAAATTTCTTAGTTTATTTCTTTATTGTTATAGGAATCTCAACTCATTTTCAACTAGGTATAATTTGTTATAAAACAAACTAGTTAGTAATAGTTTTCTTCTCACAAAGTTTTATATAATTAAATTGTGTTTTCTAAGAAGAGTTTTTAGTAAATTCTTTTTCTGTTAATATAATGTATGTTTTATTAATAAATAATACATCTTGTTTTACTCTTTGTTCGTAAAACTATAGTTACCTCATATAGTAGTGTTTATCAAAACTTTTAAAACCATACTAAGATTTTTCTTAACAAAACTTTAAATGGATTTAATTCTGTTATTAATAAAATATTTTATTATTTCATTGTTGTCAACTATTTTTTTGTTAATACAAGTAGTTTTACTATGTTAGTAGTGGTTTACCCATCACCTTTTTGAAAACAAAACTTTGTGTGTTCTCTTGCTTGTGATTTGTTCATTGTTTTGTCTTGATTATTTACTAGTTCATTACTGATTTTTCTGAGTTACAATATTTTTTTTGTTGTATGCTTATTGAGTGCATTTGTTTGCTTCGTTAGATTATCCAGAGTGCGAGGCTTGTTACCTAGAGTCACTCACGTACGAAGATCATCAGTCAGGCAAGTCACTTTGACCATGTATACCTATGTTTTATTGCATTAGTTCTTCCATCTCCCCAATTGCATGCAAAGTAGGTTAGTTGGAAATTTGGTTACTTGATGTAGTATCATGTGGTAGGTACCCCAACCCTTTGACACTTTGGCCCCGGGAAACGTTCAATTATTTTGCTATGCTATTAGTAGACGGGGTTGGATGTGTGATTCATGAGAGTTGTGAGGTAATAACTTCAAGACCTATGATGATCAAGACTTCAAGATTTCCAAGTTTTCAACATACCTCTGGGTGGATGATGGTTGAACGGCGCCCTGGAGAAACCAGTGGTTAGCCTAGGTGATGCTGGAGATGTGCCAGTATTCACGCGGAAAGGTCCACCCAGGCACAAAGGGATGGAAGGATGCTTCAAGACCCAAGGCTTACCTACACAGCCACAAGTCATTATGGGCTCTAGCTTGGTTGGATATCGTGGTGACCCTGGACAGGCGGTGCTACGAGAGGTAGAAGAACGGTAGGAAAGGATGGGCACCGACAGAGTGGCAAGGAAACCCTTTGGAAGACCATGTTTTGGTCATCCGTTTCTCAAACACCCTGAAGTGCGAGAAATCAAACGGAGGCGGCCAAATCTTGTGGGGAACATGTGCAAAACTCTGCAGAGTACTCAAACCTAATCGATTAGCCGTGTCCACGGTCATGGACGACTTGAGCCAAAGGAACTGAAACTTCCGGAATTCTCAACACAATTAATATCATGATGTGGGTATTAATGACTTGGGTATGAGAATTGGTTGGTGGAACCATCTCATTAATCAACCAACTTGGCAATAATTTTTGCTTAGCCCTCTCTTGATGTAGGAAAAAAATTGGTTTTACGCAAAAACTTACCACCCCACCTGCCATATATGCATCTAGATTAGATGATTATCTTTTCACCCCTCTCTTGTGACTTTGCCGGCATATTCCATATGCTGACCTACACGGCTGCAACGTATCATGTTGTAGAGTACTTTTCCGACCAGGAGTGAGGATACGCTCTACGCTCGGTGAGATGCCCTTGGAGTCAGATGGACTCATCTACCTTCGATGCTTCCGCAAGATTTAGATATTCTCATGAGTTGGCCTTCGGTCACTTTATTGTAATCTTTATTGTAATAAAGGACTCGATATGAGATTTACGATTAATAAATGCTGTGTGATTTCCCTTTGATATATACATTGATGTACCGTGTGTGTACCAGCATGATCTTGGGATGGTACAGAAACACCGGAGATTTGACCTTTCAGGTCGGGTCGCTACAGAAATGGTATCAGAGCACACGCTGACCGTAGGACATAACCTCTAGGATTGGGAAAGCCTTAGGATTTGTTTCTCATTGTCTTTAAAATTCTTATACTCTCATCTACTCGTTTCTGACTTCTCTCCGATTATTTCAAAATTTATAGATGGCCACCTTCATCCCAGTTTTGATCACGGAGTTTTGCCAGCCTGACGCAACGATGCCCTTTGGTAAGGAGCTGATGAGGATCGTCAAGGACGTCAGGATTGCTTTGCCGAGCATCACCGGGACTCCTATCATGTCCTTTCCCCAAGATGGACGCTACAGGATCGAGGTGCACATTCCAGGGAAGACCTTTGGGAATCGGAAGGAACCCATCGACTTCAAGTTTGTGGCACCCAGCTGGATACTTGGGAGAGACATGGCCATTCATCGTGCCCTTGGACGTATTCAGGAGGAATACAGAGGTGGAACTATTTCACCAGGACTCAGCGTGGTTTGTCGCAGGGATGCCAATGGAAACATCATAACACCCCCCACTGCAGACACCACCATTTCCTATATCCAAACCTTGGAGACTCACATCAGGACTCTGGAGCTTCGTGTTCGTGCTGATACGAAGACAATCAAGAATCTGATGAACCGCGAGATTGACCTCGAAGCTGACTTACGGGAAGCCGAGTACGAGCATGAGTATGAGGTGAAGCATTTCTTAGAGAGGATCGACAAGCTGAACACTCGCATCGCCACTCTGGAGGAATAGATGGACATGGGTGAAAATTTTCATCCTGAGGGAGACTTGGCTCCTTTCATCAGCGACGATGATGACTATGAGGAGAGCACCACTAGAGGAGGCTCAGTCACCATGTACTTCTGAGGACAACTTTAGTTATGCCCCCATGTATCTTCATTTTCGTCGTTAAAGCGTAGGTCGATGTTTAGTTTGATTGAGACTTGTATTCCCGATGTTTGAATCTTTGAGGTGAATAAGTGAATGAGTGTTTGGTGTGATATGTTTGTTGCATTGCATATGGGTAGTGAATTTCCCCTTTTAGGCCCTTGTTCTATTCTAATTCTCACCCCTCTGAAGACAGCAAGATGCCTCCACGACGTGAGTCCGACTTCACCTTCCCGCCGGAACTCACGCAACTCCTTCAGCAGCAGAATGCACTGATGCAGCTATTGATCCAGAATCACACCAACAACCAGAACAACAACCACCACCATCCACCTCAAGCTGACAATCTCACCCGTTTTCCGAGGTTGAACCCTCCAACTTTTTCCAGCAGCACTGAGCCCATTGTGGCAGATGACTGGCTCCGTAAGATGGAGAGGGAACTCGTCACTGCTGGATGTACTGACGCTGAGTAGGTGCGCTTTGCCGCACATCAACTGGATGGACCAGCAGCTTCATGGTGGGAGAACTACACCACCACCTATCCTATTGCTGGAGTGACTTGGGAGCAATTCAAGCTTGCTTTCCGCACCGCTCATGTCTCAGCTGGAGCCATGAGTCTCAAGAAGCACGAGTTTCGCTACTTGCGCCAGGGAAACCGTTCCGTGGCCCAATACATGGACGACTTCAGCACATTGGCTCGTTATGCACCAGGAGACGTGGCCGATGATGCGGCCAAGCAGGAGAAGTTTCTGGAAGGACTCAACGATGAGTTGAGCATGCAGCTGGTAGTGGCTACCTTCAACAACTACCAAGAGCTGGTGGACAAGGCCCTCATCCTGGAGGGTAAACAACAGCAAATTGAGAACCGCAAGAGGAAGTATACTCAAGGGAAGTTCAACTCTGGAGCTCATCAAAAGCCCCGCTACTCCCCGTACTCAGGGAATACCGGATCAGGGACCGGTAAGTTTGGAAGGCACACTCATGCCATGCACAACCATGGAGACCAAAACCATGGAGGAAATGGGAATGCCCATCCCAACCATGGAAACTTCAAGACTCACAATGGGAATGGGAACAACAACCAGCATCGTCACGCTCCTACTCAGAAGGATCTGAGCCACATCACCTGTTTCAAGTGACAGAAGACAGGGCACTATGCTACTGAATGTCTCCAGAGCAAGCAGGGAAATGGAAACGGCAACCCCGCAGCCAAGAAGCCAAATCCGTTTCCTCGTGCCCAGGTGAACCACCTCGACATGGAATAGGTCTATGATCAACCCGAGACTGTGGTTGGTAAGTTTTTATTGCATTCACGTCGAGTTACAGTACTTTTTGATTCTGCTGCAACTTATTCATTCATATCAAGGGTACTTGTGGATAAGTATGGTTTGCCCACCAAAACCCTTAGTCAGCCCATTAAGGTCAGTTCCCCAGGAGGTATGATGATGGTAGGGATAGGATGTCATGCCTTGAAACTCAATATAGGAAACCATGTTTTTCCCACCGACCTCATCGTCTTAGAATCCCAGGGATTGGATGTAATCCTAGGAATGGATTGGATGACCAAGTATGAAGGAAATCTTGATTGCCCCAGCAAGTCTATTTCACTCACCACCCCGGAGAACAAGAGGATTAAGTATGTATCCCGACACACAGGTATGAGTGCTCGGTTAAATTCTCTCACAGGAGTCGTTCAGGAGGAAGTACCGGTTGTACGAGACTTTCCAGATGTATTCCCGGAGGAATTACCAGGCATGCCACCAGATAGGGAGATTAAGTTCCTAATAGAGCTACAACCAGGGACCGCCCCAATTTCCAAGAGACCCTATCAGATGCCCGCAAATGATTTAGTGGAAATCAAGAAGCAAATTAAGGAGTTCTTGGACAAAGGGTATATTCGCCCAAGTTCTTCACCCTGGGGAGCCCTAGTTCTTTTGGTGGAAAAGAAGGATAAAACTTTGAGAATGGTAGTCGATTATCGTGCCTTGAACGAGGTGACTATCAAGAACAAGTACCCTTTGTCGATGATTAATGACCTGTTTGATTAGCTAGTAGGCGCCAAAGTATTCTCCAAGATCGATCTTCGATCAGGGTATCACCAGTTGAAAATTCGTGAACAGGATATACCCAAAATAGATTTCACCACCAGGTATGGCTTATAGGAGTATACAGTCATGTCCTTTGGTTTGACTAATGCTCCTGCCTACTTCATGAACTTGATGAACAAAGTGTTTATGGAATATTTGGACAAGTTTGTCCTGGTGTTCATCAATGACATTTTGATATTCTCCAAGAACGAGGAAGAACACAAGGAACATTTGCGTTTAGTTCTGGAGAAGCCGAGAGAGCATCAGTTATATGCCAAATTCAGCAAATGTGAATTTTGGCTGACGGAAGTCGGATTCCTTGGACATATTATTTCCGGAGAAGGAATAGTCGTAGACCCCGCTAAGGTTGAAGCCATCACCGAGTGGAAGTCACCCACCTCAGTTAAGGAGATCCGCAGTTTCCTGGGACTTGCCGGATATTATCGGAGGTTCATTGAGAATTTCTCAAAGATTTCCAAGCCCATGACGGAGTTGTTGAAGAAAGAGTCTAAGTATATTTGGACTGAGGAATGTGAAGCCAGTTTCCAGGAGTTGAAGAAACGTTTGGTCACAGCCCCAGTGTTGATTTTGCCAAATATTCGGAAGGACTTCCAGGTTTATTGTGATGCTTCACGTCAAGGACTTGGAGGAGTACTCATGCAAGATGGAAAGGTTGTAGCTTATGCATCCAGACAACTACGACCACATGAGTTGAATTATGCCACCCATGACTTGGAATTAGCAGCCGTAGTGCACGCACTCAAGACCTGGAGACATTTCCTTGTGGGAAATAGTTGTGATGTTTACACCGACCATAAGAGCCTGAAGTATATCTTCACGCAGAAAGAGTTAAACCTCAGACAGAGGAGATGGTTAGAGTTAATCAAGGCCTATGACATGAGATTACACTACCATCCAGGTAAGGCAAATGTGGTAGCAGATGCCTTGAGTCGGAAAACTTATGTAAACACATTCACAGTGGGAGGATTACCCCAGGAGTTAGCCGATGATCTCAGAGAGCTCCGGCTAGAGATAGTTCCAAGAGGATATGTTGCCACACTGGAAATCCAGTCCACCTTAACCAAAAGAATTCGCGAAGCTCAGAAGACGGACAAGGAGATAGCTGAGATTAAACAGAGAATGAAAGATGATAAAGCTAAAGGTTTTCGTGAGGATGAACAAGGAACTCTGTGGTTTGAGAACCGAATCTATGTGCCCAATGACCCAGAGCTCAGGAAGTTGATACTTCAAGAAGCCCACGATTCCCCTTACTCGATACACCCAGGCAGCACCAAGATGTACCTGGATTTGAAGGAAAGATATTGGTGGACATGTATGAAGAAGGATATTGCAGAACATGTTGCAATATGTGATGTTTGTCAGCGAGTAAAGGCAGAACATCAGAAACCACCAAGGTTACTCCAACCTTTGCCGACACCCGAGTGGAAATGGGAAAAGCTTGGTATGGACTTCATCACAGGATTACCCAGGACCTGTTCAGGTTATGATTCCATCTGGGTAGTGGTAGATCGTTTGACCAAGGTGGCTCATTTCATTCCCGTGAAGACCACCTATACCAGCGCTAAATTAGCCAAGATATACATGACCAGGATCATGTGTCTGCATGGAGTTCCGAGGAGTATCATTTCAGATAGAGGAACACAATTTACCTCAAAGTTTTGGCATCAGTTACATGAAACTTTGGGTACAAGACTGGAGTTCAGTACAGCTTTTCATCCGCAGACCGATGGACAGACTGAGAGAGTCAATTAGATTCTGGAAGACATGTTGAGAGCTAGTGCACTAGACTATGGGTCTAGTTGAGATGACAATTTACCCTACGCAGAATTCTTGTACAACAATAGTTATCAGACCAGTCTGAAGATGGCACCTTTCGAAGCTTTATACGGAAGGAGGTGCAGAACACCATTGACGTGGGAAGGTGTTGGAGACCGAAAACTTTTTGGACCCGACCTTATCCGAGATTCTGAAGAGAAAGTCAAGCTGATTCGTGACAGACTCAAGATAGCTCAATCTCGACAAAAGAGTTATGCTGACAGCAAACGTAAGGAAGCGACGTATGAAGTGGGAGACCGAGCATATCTTCGTGTGTCCCCACTTCGAGGAATCAAGAGGTTTGGTGTTAAAGGAAAGTTAGCACCCCGATTCATAGGGCCCTACAAAATTCTTGAACGTAGAGGCGAAGTTGCATACAAGCTGGAATTGCCGGAAGGATTGTCCGGAGTTCATGATGTTTTCCATGTTTCCCAGCTGAAGAAATGCCATGCTGAGATGGCTGATATTCCTTTGAGAGACACCGTGCCCCTAGAGGCCATACAGCTTGACAATGATCTGACTTACGAGGAGAAGCTTGTCAAGATCCTCGAGACTGCCAACAGAGTTACCCGCAGCAAGATCATCAAGTTCTGTAAGGTTTTGTGGAGTCACCACACCGAGGAGGAAGCCACCTGGCAACGTGAAGAAGATCTTCGTAGAGACCACCCGCACCTATTTTCTAGCCAACATGAATCTCGAGGGCGAGATTCATCTTAAGGTGGGCAGGTTGTAACATCCCAAAATTCCATTTTGGAATGTTATGAAATATAGCTATGCATCCATCATCATCATTGCTTGAATGTATAAAATAGTTGAAATGCTTCTTCTGACTTTCTGAAAGTCCCTTTCTATTTTCAATGTGTTGCTTTCACCTATTTGAAAACCTTGGAAAAAGTTCAAAATAACAGGGGAATAACATGACACTCCACACCAGGGTCATCTTGGTGATATATTTGAACAAAAAGAACCAGGGGGTCCTTTGAAAAAATATTTGCAAAAGGTTTTAAAACCAAATAGGCAATTTCTGAAAAATATTTTTTTTAAGTATTCAAATGACAGAGGAAAAATGTTCATCGAATAGCATTAATTCTCCTGATCATTTTGATATATATATATATTGCCTATATTTGGAAATGTTTTGAACACTTTTAAAGAGGTTTTACTGCCCTGGATTTAAAAAAGGAAACAGATTTATATTTAACGGGCCGACCCACGGGCATTTACTCGCGGATTCATTACGAGCCGGCCGACCGACGCGCAGACACCGCCTCCCTCTCTCTGACAGCGGGCCCTACCTGACCGACCGCTGGATCAGCGTGGTCGCCTTCTTCCTCGCGCGAGCGCCGCCGTCGCCGGAGATCTCTTTCCCGGATCTCCCTCTCCTTCCTTTCCCTCGCTCTGCCTCGCCCCTATATAAGAGCGGCCACCCTCCTCTCTCCATTCCACGCCGAAACCCCCTCCTCACCTTGCCGGAGCGCTGCCCCTCACCTCGCCAGAGTTCCTGTCCCGACCGAACCCTCCTCGAGGTCCTGGCCGTCGACTCCCTAGTCCCCTCGCCCCACCGTCACCACCAATCGACGCCGGATGCCAGCCGTCGTCGCCTGGACCTCTCCGACGACCTCCTCGACCACTGGAGCGCCACCCCGACGACCTCACCGCTTCGGACTCACCGGAGAACCTCCTTGCCGACGACCCCCCCTTCATTGTGAGCCCCCCCCCCCCCCCGCTCTCTTCCATTCGATCAGAGATCAACGATCCTGATTAGATCGTTTAATAACCCGAACCGTTTTCTTCTTTAGTTCGGTCGACCGCCCGCATTTTCCCCGCGTTCACGCTAGCAGCCAATAGGGAGTTGCCACGTACCCTCGACCGTCCGTTAGTTTATTTTCTATTTTCTATTTTGTTTTAGTTAACAGAAGCTTTTCTGATTTTGTTTTAGCTATATCTTTTAAACCATTTAATGTTTTTAATTAATTCTTTTTGCATTAGCTCACTTATTTAATGTAGTGTCACCCTATGGTCTTAGATTTTAAATTTGAACCTTATAATTTGAATTGAATCAAATTTGCTCAAATCACTCAAATCTGAATAACTAGAGTTTAGAAATAGATTTTGATATGAATCTTTTTGTTACTGCTTGGTATTAGTTAGGAATATCATCATGCCTAGTTTAAGGATTTTTAGGATGAAATTGTTTAGTGTTCTAGCTATAAACAGATTCTGCCTAGTAGTTAGTATAGGTTAGTTAATTTAGTTTTTAGTTAGTTTAAATCAGATTTGTTATAATTTGTTTTAGTAGGTTCTGTTGCTTAAAAATTAGGTGTTTTACTTTCTGTAAATAAAAATATAAAATTGCTTAGTTTATTTCTTTATTGTTACAGGAATCTCAACTCATTTTCAACTAGGTATAATTTGTTATAAAACAAACTAGTTAGTAATAGTTTTCTTCTAACAAAATTTTATATAATTAAATTGTGTTTTCTAAGAAGAGTTTTTAGTAAATTCTTTTTCTGTTAATATAATGTATGTTTTATTAATAAATAATATGTTTTGTTTTACTCTTTGTTAGTAAAACTATAGTTACCTCATAAAGTAGTGTTTATCAAAACTTTTAAAACCATACTAAGATTTTTCTTAACAAAACTTTAAATGGATTTAATTCTGTTATTAATAAAATATTTTATTATTTCATTGCTGTCAACTATTTTTTTGGTAATACAAGTAGTTTTACTATGTTGGTAGTGGTTTACCCATCACCTTTTTGAAAACAAAACTTTGTGTGTTCTCTTGCTTGTGATTTGTGCATTGTTTTGTCTTGATTATTTACTAGTTCATTACTGATTTTTGTGAGTTACAATATTTTTTTTGTTGTATGCTTATTGAGCGCTTTTGTTTGCTTTGTTAGATTATCTGGAGTGCGAGGCTTGTTACCTAGATTCACTCACGTACGAAGATCATCAGTCAGGCAAGTCACTTTGACCATGTATACCTATGTTTTATTGCATTAGTTCTTCCATCTCCCCAATTGCATGCAAAGTAGGTTAGTTGGAAATTTGGTTACTTGATGTAGTATCATGTGGTAGGTACCCCAACCCTTTGACACTTTGGCCCCGGGAAACGTCCAATTATTTTGCTATGCTATTAGTAGACGGGGTTGGATGTGTGATTCATGTGAGTTGTGAGGTAATAACTTCAAGACCTATGATGATCAAGACTTCAAGATTTCCAAGTTTTCAACATACCTCTGGGTGGATGATGGTTGAACGGCGCCCTGGAGAAACCTGTGGTTAGCCTAGGTGAAGTTGGAGATGTGCCGGTATTCACGCGGAAAGGTCCACCCAGGCACAAAGGGATGGAAGGATGCTTCAAGACCTAAGGCTTACCTGCACAACCACAAGTCATTATGGGATCTGGCTTGGTTGGATATCATGGTTACCCTGGACAGGCGGTGCTACGAGAGGTAGAAGAACGGTAGGAAAGGATGGGCACCGACAGAGTCACAGGGAAACCCTTTGGAAGACCATGTTTCGGTCATCCGTTTCTCAAACACCCTGAAGTGCGAGAAATCAAACGGAGGCAACCAAATCTTGTGGGGAACGTGTGCAAAACTCTGCAGAGTACTCAAACCTAATCGATTAGCCGTGTCCACGGTCATGGACTACTTGAGCCAAAGGAACTGAAACTTCCAGAATTCTCAACACAATTAATATGATGATGTGGGTATTAATGACTTGGGTATGAGAATTGGTTGGTGGAACCATCTCATTAATCAACCAATTTAGCAATAAATTTTTCTTAGCCCTCTCTTGATGTAGGAAAAATTTGGCTTTACGCAAAATCTTACCACCCCACCTGCCATATATGCATGTAGATTAGATGATTATCTTTTCACCCCTCTCTTGTGACTTTGCCGGCATATTCCATATGCTAACCTACACGGCTGCAACGTATCATGTTGCAGAGTACTTTTCCGACCAGGAGTGAGGATACGCTCTACGCTCGGTGAGATGCCCTTGGAGTCAGATGGACTCATCTACCTTCGATGCTTCCGCAAGATTTAGATATTCTCATGAGTTGGCCTTCAGCCACTTTATTGTAATCATTATTGTAATAAAGGACTCGATATGAGATTTACGATTAATAAATGCTGTGTGATTTCCCTTTGATATATACATTGATGTACCGTGTGTGTACCAGCATGATCTTGGGATGGTACAGAAACACCGGAGATTCGACCTTTCACGTCGGGTCGCTACACGTGTGCGTAGGAATTTTTTTGTTTCCCATGCAATGTTCCCCAACAGTGGCATCATGAGCTAGTTCTATGTGTAGATGTGATCTCGAGTAGAAGACAAAGGAGTTTGTGGGCGTTGATGCTTAGATTGCTTCATCCCTTGGTCGTGTTCTGGTTCAGCGGTATTGTGGGATGAAGCGGCCCGGACCAACCTAACTCGTACACTTATGAGAGATCGGTTCCATCGACTGACGTGTAACATTGTTGCACAAAGATGGCTAGCGGGTGTCTGTTTCTCCTACTTTAGTTGGATCAGATTCGACAAAGGCGTTCCTTGAGAAGGTTGAAAAGCAACCTATGTATCACCGTTGTGGTCATTGCGTAAGTGAGGATTGTTCTTGCTAGATACCCGTAGCAGCCACGTAAAACATGCAACAACAATTAGAGGACATCTAACTTGTTTTTGAAGGGTATGTTGTGATGTAATATGGCCAATTACATGATGAGATATATGTGATGTATGAGATGATCATGTTTTGTATAGAATATCATGACTTGCATGTCGATGAGTACGGCAACCGACGGGATCCATAGGGTTGTCTTTAATTATTGTATGACCTGCGAGTCAATCATTAAGCGTTATGTAATGCTTTACTTTATTGCTAAATGGTAGCAATAGTAGTAGAAGCATGGTGGGCGTGACAACCCTGATGTCGACACGTTGATGGAGATAAAGATAATGGAGATCATGGTGTCATGCCGGTGACGATGGAGATCATGCTCGTGCTTTATAGATGGAGGTCAAAAGCACAAGTTCATGGCCATATCATGTCACTTATGATTTGCATGTGATGTTAATCCTTTTATGCACCTTGTTTTGCTTAGGACGACGGTAGCATTATAAGGTGATCCCTCACTTAAATTTCAAGATAAATTGCGTTCTCCCCGATTGTGCACCGTTGCAAAAGTTCGTCGTGTTGAGACACCACGTGATGATCGGGTGTGATAGACTCTACGTTCGCATAAAATGGGTGCAAGCCAGTGTTGCACATGCGGAACACTCGGGTTAAACTTGATGAGCCTAGCATGTACAGACATGGCCTCGGAACACAAGAGACCGAAAGGTCGAAGATGAGTCATATAGTAGATATGATCAACATGATGATGTTCACCATTGAAACCACCTCAACTCACGTGATGATCATACTTGAGTTGCTGAATTTGGATCATGCATCACTCGAATGACCGAAGGGATGTCAATTTGAGTGGGAGTTCTTAAATAATATGATTAGTTCAACTCATTATCACCAACATAGTTAGTAGTGTCTTTGCAAATTATGTTGTAGATTACTAGCTCACGTTGTAGCTCCCTTGAATTTTTATATGTTCCTAGATAAATAGAGTTGAAAGATGATTGTAGCAATATTGCGGACTGGGTCCGTGATCTGAGGATTGTCCTCATTGCTCACAGAAGGCTTATGTCGTAAATGCACCGCTCGGTGCGCCACCTCCCTAGCATCGTCTGTAGATGTTGTAAACATCTGATAGACACGTTCTGATGACTACTTGATAGTTCAATGCATCATGCATTATGGCTTAGAATTGAGGCTCCAAAACATTTTGAACATCACGGAACATATGAGATGTTCTAAGAGCTGAAATTGGGATCTCAGGCTCGTGCCCGTGTTGTGAGATATGAGATCTGCAACAAGATTCTTTGCCTGCAAAATGAAGGAGAATAGCTCAATCATTGAGCATGTGCTCAGATTGTTTGGGTACTACAATCGCTTGAATCGAGTGGGAGTTGATCTTCCAGATAAGATAGTGATTGATATAGTTCTGCAAGTCACAGTCACTAAGCTACTAGACCTTCGTGATAAACTATAAAATGCTAGGGATGGAAATAATGATCCCTGAGCTATTCGCGATGTTTGACACAGTGAAGGTAGAAATCAAGAAGGAGCATCAAGTGTTGATGGTTAGTGAAACCACTAGTTTCAAGAAGGTAAAGGGCTAGGAGGGAAACTTCATGGATGGCAAGTCAGTTGCTGCTCCAGTGAAGAAACCCAAAGTTCAACCCAAACCCGAGACTAGGTGCTTCTATTATGAGGAGAGATGTCACTGAAGCGGAACAACCCTAGATACTTGGTAGATAAGAAGGATGGCAACGTCGACAGAAGTATATTTGATATACGTGTTATTGATGTGTACCTTGTTTGTATTTCTGGTAGCACCTGGGTATTGGATACCAGTTCGGTAGCTAAATGTTAGTAACTCGAAATAAAAGCTAAGGAAAAAACGAAGACTGGCTAAGTGTGAGGTGAAGATGTGTGCTGAAAATATTTCCAAGGTTGATGTGATCAAAATCGCACGCTCTCTCTACCTTCGGGATTAGTGACGAACCTAAATAAATGTTATTTGGTGTTCGCGTTGAGCATGAATGTGATTAGATCGTGTTTATTGCAACACGGTTATTCAATTAAGTTAGAGAATAATGGTTATTCTATTTACATGAATAATACCTTCAATGGTCGTGCACCCAATGAGAATAGTTTGTTGAATCTTGATCGTAGTAATACACATTTTCATAACATTGATGCCAAAACATACAAAGTTAATAATGATAATAGCACATACTTGTGCCACTGCCGCTAAATGTCATATTGGTATAAATCGCATAAACAAACTCCATGCTGATGGATCTTCGGACTCATTCGATTTTGAATCGGTTGAGACATGCGAACCATGCCTCTTGGGAAAGATGACTAAGGACCCCATTTTCCGGTTTGATGGAGCGGGCAATTGACTTATTGGAAATGATACATGTTGATGTATGCAATCCAATGAGTGTTGTAGCGTGCGGTGGATATCGTTATTTTCTTACCTTCACTGATGATTTGAGTAGATATAGTGTATATTTACTTTGTGAAACACAAGTCTAAATCATTTGAAAAGTTCAAGCAAAATCAGAGTGAAGTTTGAGATCATCGTGACAAAAAGATAAAATGTCTAAGATATGATCATGGGGGTGAATATCTGAGTTATGAGTTTGGTATACAACTTAAGAGAAAGTGGAAGTTGTTTCACAACTCATGCCACCTGGAACACCATAGTGTGATGTTGTGTCCAAACGTCGTAGTCG
The DNA here is from genome assembly GCA_022496015.1 of Hordeum marinum. NCBI lineage: Eukaryota > Viridiplantae > Streptophyta > Magnoliopsida > Poales > Poaceae > Hordeum > Hordeum marinum. The sequence goes on along the minus strand of CM039673.1, from coordinate 435,186,059 downwards.
TGCTCTATTGGATATGGTGCGAACTATGATGTCTCTTATCGTTTTGCCACTATCGTTTTGGGGTTATACATTAGAGACAACTACATTCACTTTAAATAGGGCACCATCTAAATCCGTTGAGATGACACCGTGTGAATTATGGTTTGATAGAAACCTAAGCTATCATTTCTTAATGTTTGGGGTTGTGACGCTTATGTGAAAAAGGTTTTCACCTAATGAGCTTGAACCCAAAGTGGACAAATGCATCTTCATTGAATACCCTAAGAATAGTTGGGTAAACCTTCTATCTCAGATCCAAGCATAAAGTGTTTGGTCTAAAATGGGTCATTTCTCGAGAAAGAGTTTCTCTCGAAAGAATTGAGTGGGAGGAAGATAGAACTTGATGAGGTTGTTGAACCTTTGTTTCAACCAAAGAGTAGCGCAGCATAGGAAGATGTTTCTATGAAGCCTACGTTAGTTGAAGAGGAAGTTAATGATGATGATCATGAAGCTTCGGGTCAAGTTACTATCGAACCTCATAGGTCGACAAGGACATGTACTGCTCCTGAGTGGTACGACAACCCTATCTTAGAGTTCATGTTGTTGGACAACGACGAACCTATGAGCTATGGAGAAGCGATGATGGGCCCGCATTCCAACAAATGGTTAGAGGCCATGAAATCCGAGAAAGGATCCATGTATGAGAACCAAGTATGGACTTTGGTAGACTTGCTCATTGAAAGGCAGGTCGTTGAGTACAAATGGACCTTTAAGATGAAGACATACGCTGATGGTGAATGTCACCATTTATAATTCTTGACTTGTCGCAAAAGAGTTTTCGCCAAGTTCAAGGAGTTGACTGCGGTGAGACTTTCTCACCCGTAGCAATGTTAAAGTCTGTTCGAATTATGTTAGCAGTTGCTGCATTTTTCAATTGTGAAATCTGGCAGATGGATATCAAAACATCATTTCCTTCTTTGAGGAAAGGTTGTATGAGATACAACCAGAAGGTTTTGTCAGTCGTAAGGATGCTAAAAGGTGTGCAAGCTCTGGTTATCCTTCTCTGGACTGGAGCAAGCATATCGGAGTTGGAATATACACTTTGATGAGGTGATAAAAGTTTTGGTGTCTATACAATGTTTATGAGAAGCTTGTATTTACAATAAAGTGAGTGGGAGCACTATAGAGTTTTTGGTAAGCATATGTGGATGACATATTGTTGATTGGAAATGGTGTAGAATTTCTGGAAAGCATAAAGGGTTGTTTGAAAAGGGTTTTTCAAAGGAAGACCTGGATAAATCTACTTAATTGTTGGGCATCGAGATCTATATAGATAGATCTAGATGCCTGATGAGACTTTCAATGAGTAAATACCTTGACAAGATTTTGAAAGAGTTCAAAATAGATCAATCAAAGAAAGAGTTCTTGCCTGATTTGTAAGGTGTGAAGTTGAGTGAGCCTCAAAGCTCGACCACGGCAGAAGAAAGAGAAAGGACGAATGTTGTTCCCTATGCCTTAGCCATAGGCTCTGTATAGTATGCCATGTTGTGTACCGCACGTGTGTGTGCCTTGCCATGAGTCCGTCAAGGGACACAAAAGTGATCCAGGAGTGGATCACTGGACAATGGTCAGGATTATGCTTAGTAACTAGAAGACTAAGGAAATATTTCTTGATTATGGAGGTGATAAAAAGTTTGTCGTAAAGGGTTACATCGATGCAAGATTTAACACCAATCCGGATGACTCTGAGTAGCAATCCGGATACGTATAGTGGAGCAGCCATTTGGAATAGCTCCAAGTGGAGTGTGGTAGCAGTATCTAAAGTATGACATAGAGATTTGCAAAGTACACGCGGATCTGAATGTCGTAGACCCGTTGACTAAAACCTCTTTCACATGCAAAACATGATCAAACCCCAGAACTCATTGGGTGTGAGATTCATAACAAATCACATAGCGATGTGAGCTAGATTATTGACACTAGTGCAAGTGGGAAATTATTGAAAATATGCCCTAGAGGCAATAATAAATTAGTTATTATCATATTTCCTGGTTCATGATAATCGTTTATTATCCATGATATAATTGTATTGATCTAAAACTCAGATACATGTGTGGATACATAGGCAACACCATGTCCCTAGTATGCCTGTAATAGACTAGCTCATCGATCAAAGATGGTTAAGGTTTCCTAGCCATGGATATGAGATGTCATTTGATTACGGGATCTTGTCATTAGCAGAATGATGTGATGGATAAGACCCAAACTATAAACATAGCTTATGATCGCGTTAGTTTATTGCTACGGTTTTCTACATGTCAAGTATCTGTTCCTATGACCATGAGATCATGCAACTCACTGACAATGGAGGAGTACCTTGTGTGTATCAAATGTCGCAACGTAACTGGGTGACTATAAAGGTGCTTTACAGGTATCTCCGAGGGTGTCTGTTGGGTTGGCATGGATCAAGACTGGGATTTGTTACCCCGTATGACGAAGAGGTATCTCAGGGCCCACTCGGTAATACAACATCGCAACAAGCCTTCCAAGCAATGTGACTAAAGTGTTAGCCACGGGATCTTGTATTACGTATCGAGTAAAGAGACTTGCCGGTAACGAGATTGAACTAGGCTTGAGGATACCGATGATCGAATCTCGGGCAAGTAACATACCGAAGAACAAAGGGAACAGCTTACAGGATTAACTGAATCCTTGACATACAGGTTCACCGATAAAGATCTTCGTAGAATATGTAGGAACCAATATGGGCATCCAAGTCCCGCTATTGGTTATTGACCGTAGAGGTGTCTCGGTCATGTCTACATAGTTCTCGAACCCGCAGGGTCTGCACACTTATGGTTCGGTGACGTTTCGATAGTATAGAGTTATGTATGGTGGTGACTGAAGGTGTTTGGAGTCCCAAATGAGATCCCAGACGTCATGAGCATCTCAGGAATGTTCTGGAGGTAAAGATTGATATATATGAAGTCCTGTTTTGCTCACCGGAAAAGTTTTGGGCTCATCGGTAGTGTACCGGGTGTGCCGGGTGGGGTACCGGGGACCATCGGGAGGGGTGTCTCGACCCAAAGGGCCTCATGGTCTGTGGGAGGAGTCAAGCCAGCGCTTAGTAGGCTGCCTGAGGCCCCCATGAAGGCCCATGCGGCTAGGGGTGGGGACAACCCAAAGTTGGACCGATGGAAAGAGTTTCCAAGTGGAAAGGAGGAATCCTACTCCTAATAGGATTGGAGTAGGACTCCTCCACCTCCAATTTCGGGCAACTCTTGAGTGTTTGAGGATGCCTCCTCCCCTCCCTCCCTCCTATATATACTAGAGGATTTAGAGGGGAAAGCTAACCCTAATTGCCACGTGCTGCCCTCTTCTTCCTCTAGATTTGTTTCTCCTCTAGATTAGTTCTGCGGTGCTTAGGCGAAGCCCTGCAGGATTAGTTCACCACCACCACGCCGTTGTGCTGCCGGAGAACTCATCTACCTTTCCGCCCCTTCTTGCTGGATCAAGAAGGCGGAGATCGTCATTGACCTGTACGTGTGCTGAATGTGGAGATGTCGTCCGTTCGGCGCTAGATCGGAAGGACCATGATCAAGATCGCAAGATGAATCGTGATTGGATCACGGGACGGATCGTGATGAGATCGCGGGACAGATCGTGATTGGACCACGGGACCAATCGTGATGGGCTCGTGGGACGCTCGGCGATTTGGATTGCGAAGACGTTCGACTACATCAACCGCGTTTCTTAACACATCTCGCTTAGCGATCCACAAGGGTATGTAGATCCACTCCCCCTCTCATAGATGCTCATCACCATGGATAGATCTTGCGTGTGCGTAGGAAATTTTTTGTTTCCCATGCAATGTTCCCCAACAGATGCAGCAAAGTAGATAAGTATTTCCCTCAGTTGTTGAGAACCAAGGTATCAATCTAGTAGGAGGAACAAGCAAGTCACCAATGGATGCACCTACACAAACAATCAAACTCTTGCACCCAACGCTATAAAGGAGTTGTCAATCCCTTCATGATTATTTGCAATGATTAGATCCGATAGATATAGATGTTCGCTGGCCTCTTATATTTTTTCATAAAGTCTGGAATCTCATCCCCACTTGTGAGGGAATCATAGTTTCCATCATCCTTTCCTCACATGGGACATACTCTAATAATTATAATCATCACACTTTTATTTACTTACAACTCAAAATAAAATTACAACTTGATACTGTTGGAAATATGCCCTAGAGGCAATAATGAATTAGTTATTATCATATTTCCTTGTTCATGATAATCGTTTATTATCCATGCTATAATTGTATTGATTGGAGACTAAATACATGTGTGGGTATATAGATAACATTGTGTCCCTAGTATGCCTCTAGTAAACTAGCTCGTTGATCAAAGATGGTCAAGGTTTCCTAGCCATTGACATGAGATATCATTCGATAACGGGATCACATCATTAGGAGAATGATGTGATGGACAAGACCCAAACTATAAACGTAGCATATGATCGTGTCAGTTTTTGCTACAGTTTTATGCATGTCAAGTATGTGTTCCTATGACCATGAGATCATGCAACTCACTAACACCAGAGGAGTACCTTGTGTGTATCAAACGTTGTAATGTAACTGGGTGACTATAAAGGTGCTCTACAGGTATCTTCGAGGGTGTCTGTTGGGTTGGCATGGATCAAGACTGGGATTTGTTACTCCATGTGACAGAGAGGTATCTCAAGGCCCACTCGGTAATACAACATCACAACAGGCCTTGCAAGCAATGTGACTAAAGTGTTAGCCACGGGATCTTGTATTACAGAATGAGTAAAGAGACTTGCCGGTAACGAGGTTGAACTAGGTATATAGATACCGACGATCGAATCTCGGGCAAGTAACATACCGAAGAACAAAGGGAACAACATACGAGATAAACTGAATCCTTGACATAGAGGTTCGACAGATAAAGATCTTCGTAGAATATGTAGGAAACAATATGGGCATCCAGGTCCCGCTATTGGTTATTGACCGTAGAGGTGTCTTGGTCATGTCTACATAGTTCTCGAACCCATAGGGTCTGCATGCTTAAGGTTCAGTGACATTTCAGTAGTATAGAGTTATGTATGGTGGTGACCGAAGGTTCTTCGGAGTCCCGGATGAGATCCCAGATGTCACAAGGAACTCCAGAATGGTCCGGAGGTAAAGATTGATATATGGTATAATAGTGTTTGGTCTCCGGAAGGGTTCTGGAATTCATCGGAAATAGTTTCGGATGTTTCCCGATATGTTCGGGGTACAAGGACACTTTATTTGGGCCAAGGGGTAAAGTCCATAAGGCTTTAGGAAGGTGCAAAAGATGTTTTGTGGAGGCCAGGGGCCAGACGCCAAGGACCCTAGCATCTGGGGCCAGACGCCGAGGACTTTGGCGTCTGGTCCTGGAGTCCGAGAAGGACTCTTGCCTTGCTGGCAAACCGACCTTGAGGAGGATTTTTCTCCAAGTTTCGACCCCAATGATTAGCATATAAATAAAGGGCCAGGGCTAGCACTTGGAACACATCAAGAAACCCTAAGCCACGTGCTTCCTCTCCTCTAGTTCATAGTTTCTCCTCTAGATCGGTTTCAACGGTGCTTAGGCGAATACTGGAATTGCTCCACCACCATCGCCACAACGCCTTCGCGCTGCCGGAGGACTCGTCTACCTCTCCTCTCCCTCTTGATGGATCAAGAAAGCGGAGATCGTCATCAAGCTATACTTGTGCTTAATGCGGAGGTGTCATCCGTTTGGTGCTAGATCGGAAGGACCGTGATCAAGATCGCGAGACGATTCGTGATTGGATCGCGGGACGGATCGTGATGAGATGGCGGGATGTATCGTGATTGGTTCACGGGACGGATCGTGATGGGATCACGGGAAGCTCGGCGATTTGCATCATGAAGACGTTTGACTACATCAACCGTGTTTCTTAACTTTTCCCGCTTAGCGATCTACAAGGGTATGTAGATAAACTCTCCCTCTCGTAGATGCTCATCACCATGGATAGATCTTGCGTGTGCATAGGAAATTTTTTGTTTCCCATGCAACGTTCCCCAATAGTGGCATCATGAGCTAGGTCTATGTGTAGATGAGATCTCGAGTAGAACACAAAGAGTTTGTGGGCGTTGATGCTTAGATTTCTTCCTCCCCTGGTCGTGTTTTGGTTCAGCGGTATTGTGGTATGAAGCGGCCCGAACCAACCTTACTCATACGCTTACGAGAGATCGGTTCCATCGACTGACGTGTAACTTCATTGCATAAAGATGGCTGGGGGGTGTCTGTTTCTCCTACTTTAGTTGAATCGGATTCGACAAAGGCGGTCCTTGAGAAGGTTGAAAACCAATTTATGTATCACCGTTGTGTTTTTGTGTAGGTGAGAATTGTTCTTGCTAGATACTCGTAGCAGCCACGTAAAACTTGCAACAACAATTAGAGGACATCTAACTTGTTTTTGTAGGGTATGTTGTGATGTGATATGGCCAATTACATGATGAGATATATGTGATGTATGAGATGATCATGTTTTGTATAGAATATCATGACTTGCATGTCGATGAGTACGACAACCGGCAGGAGCCATAGGGTTGTCTTTAATTATTGTATGACCTGCGTGTAAATCATTCACTGCAGGAATCAGGCACTTTGCCGTCAGCCATCTCAGATGGCAAATTCATGCATCCCGGATGGCAAAGGCTTTGCCGTCCGCCAGCAGACGGCCAACTGTCCGGCTGAATAAGCCACGGTAAAGGGCGCTTTGCCGTCTGCTGGTGGATTGCAAAGACCTTTGAATCTTTGTCGTCTGCAAGTGGACGGCAAAGGGCCTGGATGGCACACGTGGCAACTTAGCTCCGTCAGAGGGCTTAACGGCGTGCTTTGCCGTCAGCTGGCAAACGGCAAAGACCTTAGGTCTTTGCCGTCTGCCAGCAGACGACAAAGCACCTTTTTTTTGCCAGCCTAGGTTGGTTCTTTGCCGTCCACTAGCAGATGGAAAAGACCTAAGGTTCTTTGCTGTCTGCCAGCGGACGGCAAAGAACCAACCTAGGCTAGCCCGAGGTTGCATAGGTAGCTGCCACATGGCCAATTTGTCATCTGCGAGCGGACGACAAAGCTCTGTGTCGTCCGCCCAGACGCCAAAGTGGCTATATAGCCCCTGTTTTTTTCTTAAAATCATTAAATTTGAAACATATATATCCAACAATACAAGCATACCAACAATAAGTTGAAACAATCATATACCAACAATAAGTTCCAAGATATATACAAGTTTCCAACAACACACAATGGTTTCCAAAAACATATCCATACATACGTATCCAAAACAAGTTTCCATAAGCACAAAGGAAGCAGAAGTAGAAGAGTGCAGTCCATCAATACACTCTTCCTCATCTATAGCAAATCTGCAAAGTAGGAAAGATGGTAGTTAGCAAAAGAAGAAGACTAGCTAGACGAAAAAGAAGAAAAATAAGAAGAAGAAGAAGAAGAAGAAAAAGAAGAAGAAGAATTTATCCTCTCTTTCTTTTTCTCCTCTCCTCTCCTCTTCTCCAAGGTAGTAATGCCATTTTGTAGCTAACTAAGCATATCAAGTCATTTTGGAGGAAAAAAATGTTAAGTATAGGTCATTTTATGGCTATCCTAGGTAGAATATATCATTTTGGAGGTAAGTAAGGTTATTATGTATTTTTGAGGAAAATAAGCTAAGTATAGGTCATTTTGGAGTTAAACCAAGGTTATTATGCCATTTTTATCTAAGTGAGCATATTATGTCGTAAATGAACTAGCTAAGCTAATTATAGATCATTATTGAGCTATTCTAGGTAGTTATGCCATTTTTTACCTAAGTGAGCTAATTATGTCATAAATGAACTAGCTAAGCTAGCTATAGATCATTATTGAGCTATACTAGGTAGTAATGCCATTTTCTAGCTAACTAAGCATATCAAGTCATTTTGAAGGAAAAATGCTAAGTATAGGTCATTTCATAGCTATCCTAGGTAGAATATACCATTTTCTAACTACCTAAGCATATCAAGTCATTTTGAGGAAAATAAGCTAAGTATAGATCATTTTGGAGCTAAGTAGGTCATTTGTTAAGCTAAGTATGCATTTGTTAGTGAAAACACTTGGGAAAACTTACCATCAACACGGAGGTGAAGGACCGGTAGGGTTTGGGCCAGGGTGAGACGTAGAAGGACCGGTCGGGTTTGCGGCAGACGCCGAAGGATCGGTCGATGCTTGTCGGGAGGCACGCTGCACCAAAGATCATTTGCAATGTCTCCTTAGCATGATGCAACTCAAATGTGAATACTAGTAACTAATGACCATTTAAATGAAACTCGCCATGGGTGTTATAGCAATATGGGGCATCGATAGAGGGGTCTGACCGTTGTTCTAGCACACGGTCTGCACATTTTGTTTTCACGAGTCATTCATATTAGTTAGTGATGAAACAAACATTATGTGCATGATTTGGCTAATATGCAGGAGAAACATACCACGAGGAGCTCGTATAGGACCCGATGAGACGTGTCGTTCCGGTTCCTCTCCTCCTCCAACAGCCTGGCCGTCCTCTTCTCCATGTCCCTCTCCCTCTGTGCCGCTTGCCTGTTTGCCTCCGGTAGAAGCTTCTGGGACCTAGCCTCGATAGCGAGATCCAATGGCCGTGGACGAGGCCTTATCTCAGGACCAGAGCTTGTCTAGCGCTTCTTGATCTTCGGGAGAGTTCTAGGACAATGTATCAGTCCATCCCCAATGGCTATCGAGCCATGGGGCCTCCTACCACCAGATATCATCACGAGCTCTGGATCAAAAGGACTCTGGCTCGGGTTGAAGTCCTCCACTTTCCTCGCCTTCCCCTCATCTCTGTACCTCACGAGCTTGTTGTGGGAGGAGATGTTGCTGAAGCTCTCTGGATGATCGAGGCCATCCTCACAGAATGCCTTGGCCTTCTTGTACGAGGCAGTATGGGCCATGGCATAGAGGTCGAACAAAGGTGGCACCTCCTTCTTGTTTTCTCGCGCCTAAAAGAGGTGAACAAAATATTAGTTAAGGGATCAAGCTAGCATGAAGAATGAAATTGCATGTATCATGAAGCAAACCACATACCCAGTTATCCCCGTACTCAAACAGGTTGGAGCTCCCTTGATGGTGTGGCACACCTCTCATTCGGGCATGCTTCTCCTTGGCCTTGTTGTGTTTGGCTAGCCATTTGGGAGAGCAGCACTCATCCACCAATGCCTCCCAACAGTCCATCCTATCCGCACACCATCTCGGGGGCACCTAAGTTAGACAAGAGAAATTTCAGCGCTACGCCTACGAATCAAATCGAAGAAACAAAGTACAAGGCCTTAAGAATAGATAATTACCTTCATAAACTTCTCCTTACTCAGATAATTTTTGCGGCACTTCTTCTTGGCCCTCTTAATGTTACTCGAGGCGTAGTAGTCTCGAATACCCTGCACCCGAGCCTCCTGTCGTAAGTTCTGAAGTAGGCGCTTGCACTTGGCTTCGAGAACAACAGCCGCTCTCGCCTCGTCTTCCTCAAGACACCTGAAGAAGGTATGCAATCAAACAAGACAACACATTGGACACTGATTAGTACAATCACTAGGTGTTATTGATTTTTAATTCTGTAGAGGAGAAATTACCCAAAATCAACGAATCACAATGTCAGCCACCATCTCGCACACACCGTCGAACATCTCCTTCGGTGGGGCCGGGGCAGCCTTGTACAGCTCCCAGGTCAGTGCTACATGTGGAGCCTCACCCTCACCGGGCAACTGGACCTTCCCCGGGAAGTGGTGCCGGAGAAGCACACCAAGGACTTGGTTGGGCATGCGGACACCACGCTCGTATTTCCAACCGCTGCAGTATGACAAGGCCAACACATTAGATATTAATTTGAAGAAACATGAAGGCAAAAGGTTAAAAAAGAGTAAATGCACTTACTTCTCTGCGTTAGGCGCAATCAACCACCTCTGCTCGCGGGTCATCGGCATGGGAGGCAGCTTTGTACAACCACGGTGGTAGACCTTCTTGCCCTCCTCAACCAGCTTGCCCTCGCTATAGGTGTCCTCAGACAAGTAATTGTCCTTGCCACCATCAGCATGGCCACTAGCCTTCGGAGTCACATGGGACGAAGACTCTAGGACCCAAGTCTCCTGGGACGAAGACTCTGGGACCGGAGTCTCCCGGTACCATGCTCGTCGGTGCGACGACGAACCACCTCAGCTCTGGCACATTGGGTAGACTCACCATGAAATGTCCAAACCGTATAATTAGGCATAAAACCCCACTTATGCAGGTGTTTGATCATTTCAAACTCTGACTTCTTCTTACAGTTGTCGCAATCGACACAAGGGCACCAGGTTGTTTTCTGTCCATTTGCAAATGCGACTCTCACAAACTCCTTGGTTTTTGTTAACCATTCACGGGTCATCTCTTTCTAACAAGTGTGACCGGTGTACATCCACCCACGGTCACTCATCCTGCCTAGCTACTAGACGCACACAAAATATATAGATAATTCAGCAAACCATATTCATCAGTTAATAGAGTTTGTCAATTTCATTACGTCGATGCAACCTAGACGCTAGTAGGTAAAGATAGGTCCTAATCCCACCCGAGTCTGTGTAGATTGGGTTTGTTTTCCCAGGCTCCGCTCCGGATCCGACGCACAATTTCGGCAGCACCTCCCCGCTGTTCTCCTGATACACGTCTCGACAATAAGCAGAGAGGATGTGTACCCGGAGAACAAGAGGGAGGCACTAATGAAATTCTGCATCGGATCCGGAGCAGAGCATATGGGAAAACGAATCCAATCTACACATACTCGGGCTGTCCATGGATAACATTGGACAATTCAAAAGAATCACGGTTATAAATATGCTAATGAATGCATATTTATAGATGTAACCGTTTCGAACAGGAGACGCATAGTGGTCACGCATACTAATGATTGAAGACACCTATAGCTAGCAAGTTTCATCGGCACGAAGACCGGAACAGAGGAAATGAAGGGTGCAGGAAGAGATGTCATTTGTGCTCACCCACGAATGCAGGGGCGAAGCTCGTCGAACGCACGGGGAGGTCATCGAACACCAGACCTTCGCAACGACGAAACAACAGTACATTTAAATCCACCTAATCAACATAAATATGATGTTCTGTACAACAAAATCTAAAAATATATGACCTAACTCATAATTTAAAAATATATGACCCGTGTCAGGGTCGGGGGTGCCGTGTCGGGGGGTCGGGGTGTCGTGTCGGGGTCGGGGTGTCGGGGGTGTCGTGTTGGGGTCGGGGTGCTGTGTCGTGGTCGGGGGTGCCGTGTCGGGGTGTCGGGGTCGGGGTGCTGTGTCAGGGTCTCGGGGTGTCAGGCTCGGGGTGCCGTGTCGGGGTGTCGGGTCGGGGTCGGGGTGTCGGGTCGGGGTCGGGGAGTCAGGGGTGTCGTGTCGGGGTCGGGGTGCTGTGTCGTGGTCGGGGTGCCGTGTCGGGGTGTCGGGGTGTCGTGTCGGGGTCGGGGTGTCGGGGTGTCATGTCGGGGTGTGGGGGTGTCGTGTCAGAGTCTGGGATGCTGTGTCGTGGTGTCGGGGTATCGTGTCGAGGGTCGGGGTGTCGGGGTATCGTGTCGAGGGTCGGGGTGTCGGGGTGTCGTGTTGGGGTTAGGGTGTAGGGGGTGTCGTGTCGGGGTCGGGGTCGGGGTGTCGGGGGTGTCGTGTCATGGTGTCAGGGTGTCGTGTCGGGGGTCGGGGTGTCGGTGGTGTCGTGTCGGCGATCCTCGACCCAGTTACGTCGGCGCCGACCCACCCCTCCTCCTCATCTTCTTCTTCTTATTCTCCTTCTTCTTTTTCTTCTTTTCTCCTCCTCCTCCTCCTCCTCCTTTTCTTCTAACTAACTAACTAACTACACCTAAATTACAACTAACTAACTAACTACACCTAAATTACAACTAACTAACTAACTACACCTAAATTACAACTAACTAACTACACCTAAATTACAACTAACTAACTAACTACACCTAAAAATGAAAAAAAGAGGGGGAGGGGGCTCACCGGAGAGGGAAACCGGCCGGCAGGGGGGCGTCCGCGACGGCCAGCGGTGGGGGCGAGGGGCGCGGTCGGCGGTGGGGGTGAGTGGCGCGGGCGGCAGTCGGCGGTGGATGTGAGGGGTGCGGGCGGCGGGCGGCGGGGGGGCACGGGCGGCGATGGGCAAGGGCGGCGGGGTTGGGGGCGGTGGGGGCACGGGCTGCGGCCGGCGGCGGGGGCGCGACGGGGGCCAGCGGCGGGGTCACGACGGGGCCAGCGGCGAGGGCGCGACGGGGGCACGACGGTGGCCGGGAGCAAGGGGGCAGGGCGGCGGGCGGCGTGAGGGCATGATGGGGGTGGGGGCTGGGGAGATGGGAGGGGGAGAGAGATGAGGGGCATGGGGGTGCGTCGTTAGCGGTTTAGGTATCCACCGCTTTGCCGTCCGCTAGTGGACAGCAAAGAGGTGGGGTGGTGGCCGTTACAGTACTGTTGTCAACTGGACCCCACCCACCTCTTTGTCGTCCGCTCGCTGACGCCAAAGAATCTTTGTCGTCCGCTAGCGGACGGCAAAGAGCTGGCAGATGGCAAACCCCTCTTTGTCGTCCGCCAGCTCTTTGTCGTCTGCTTTGTGCTAGCTGATGGCAAAGACACTCTTTGTCGTCTGCTAGCAGTCGGCAAAGAGCTGGCAGACGGCAAATTGTCTGATTCTAGTAGTGATTAAGCGCTATGTAATTCTTTACTCTATCGCTAAACAGTAGCCATAGTAGTATGAGCATCGTCAGCGCGACAACCCCGATGGGGACACAATGATGTAGATCATGATGATGGAGATCATGGTGTTATGCCGGTGACGATGGAGATCATGCTGGTGCTTTCAAGATGGAGATCAAAATCACAAGTTCATGGACATATCACGTCACTTATAATTTGCATGTGATGTTAATCCTTTTATGCACCTTGTTTTGCTTAGGACGACGGTAGCATTATAAGGTGATCCCTCACTTAAATTTCAAGATCAATTGTGTTCTCCCCGAGTGTGCACCATTGCGAAAGTTCATCATGTGGAGACACCACATGATGATCGGGTGTGATATACTCTACGTTCACATACAATGGGCGCAAGCCAGTGTTGCACATGCAGAACACTCGTTTAAAACTTGACGAGACTAGCATGTACAGGCATGGCCTCGAAACACAAGAGACCGAAAGGTCGAACATGATTCATATAGTAGATATGATCAACATGATGATGTTCACCATTGAAACCACCTCAACTCACGTGATGATCGGACTTGAGTTGGTGAATTTGCATCATGTATCAGTCGAATGACCAGAGAGATGTCAATTTGAGTGGGAGTTCTTAAGTAATATGATTAATTGAACTCATTAGCATGAACATAGTCAGTAGTGTCTTTGCAAATTATGTTGTAGCTCACGTTGTAGCTCCCTTGAAATTTTATATGTTCCTAGAGAAATAGAGTTGAAATATGATGGTAGCAATATTGCATATAGGGTCCGTGATCTGAGGATTGTCCTCATTGCTGCACAGAAGGCTTATGTCCTTAATGCACCGCTCGGTGCACCACCCTCTCTAGCATCGTCTGTAGGTGTTGTGAATATCTGACAGGCACATTTCGATGACTACTTGATAGTTTAGTGCGCCATGCATTATGGCTTACAATTGAGGCTCCAAAATGTGTTGATCGTCACGGAACATATGAGATGTTCTAAGAGCTGAAATTGGGATCTCAGGCTAGTGCCCGTGTTGTGAGATATGAGATCTCCAACAAAATTCTTTGCCTTCAAGATGAAGGAGAATAGCTCAATCGTTCAGCATGTGCTCAGATTGTCTAGGTGCTACAATCGCTTGAATCGAGTGGGAGTTGATCTTCCAGATAAGAAAGTGAAGTATATAGTTTTCCAAGTCACTGTCACAAAGCTACTAGAGCTTCGTGATGAACTATAAAATGCCAGGGATGGAAATAATGATCCCTGAGCTGTTCACGATGTTTGACACCACGAAGGTAGAAATCAAGAAGGATCATCAAGTGTTGATGGTTAGTAAAACCACTAGTATCGAGAAGGGCAAGGGCAAGGAGGGATACTTCATGGATGGCAAGTCAGTTGCTCCTCCAGTGAAGCAACACAAAGTTGAACCCAAATCCAAGACAAAGTGCTTCTATTATGAGGAGAGTGGTCGCTAAAGCGGAACAACCCTAGATACTTGGTAGATAAGAAGGATGGCAACGTCGACGGAAGTAGATTTCATATACGTGTTATTGATGTGTACCTTGCTAGTACTCCCAGTAGCACCTGGGTATTGGATACCGGTTTGGTTGCTAAATGTTAGTAACTCGAAGTAAAAGGTACGGAATAAACGGAGACTAGCTAAGTGTGAGGTGACGATGTGTGTTGGAAATGTTTCCAAGGTTGATGTGATCAACATCGCACGCTCTCTCTACCTTCACGATTAGTGACAAACCTAAATGTTGTTTGGTGTTTGAGTTAAGCATGAACATGATTCGATCGTGTTTATTGCAACACGGTTATTCATTTAAGTTAGAGAATAATGGTTATTCTATTTACATGAATAATACCTTCAATGGTCATGCACCTAGTGAGAATGGTTTGTTGAATCTTGATCGTAGTAATGCACATGTTCATAACATTGATGCCAAAAGATATAAAGTTAATAATCATAGTATTACATACTTGTGGCACTGTCGCTAAATGTCATATTGGTATAAATCGCATGAAGAAACTCCATGCTGATGGATCTTTGGACTCATTCGATTTCGAATTGGATGAGACATGCGAACCATGCCTCTTGGGCAAGATGACTAAGGACCCCGTTTTCCGGTTTGATGGGGCGGGCAAGTGATTTATTGGAAATGATAAATGTTGAGGTATGCAATCCAATGAGTCTTGTAGAATGCGGTGTATATCGCTATTTTCTTACCTTCACTGATGATTTCAGTAGATAATAGTGTATATTTACTTAATGAAACACAAGTCTGAATCGTTTGAAAAGTTCAAGCAAATTCAGAGTGAAGTTTAAGATCATCATGACGAGAAGATAAGATATCAACAATATGATCGTGGAGGTGAATATCTGATTTACGAGTTTGGTGTACAACTTAAGACAATGTGAAAGTTGTTTCACAACTCACGCCACCTGGAACACCATAGTGTGATGGTGTGTCCGAACGTCATAGTCGTGCTCAATTGGATATGGTGCGAATTATGATGTCTCTTATCGTTTTACCACTATCATGTTGGGGTTATGCATTAGAGACAACTACATTCACTTTCAATAGGGCACCATCTAAATCCGTTGATATGACACCATATGGTTTGGCAAAAACCTAAGCTATCATTTCTTAATGTTTGGGGCTGTGACACTTATGTGAAAATGGTTTTCACCTAATGAGCTTGAACCCAAAGCGGACAAATGCATCTTCATAGAATACCCCAAGAACAGTTGGGTATACCTTCTATCTCAGATCCAAGTGCAAAGTGTTTCTTGCTAAAAATGGGTACTTTCTCAAGAAAGAGTTTCTCTCAAAAGAATTGAGTGGGAGGAAGATAGAACTTGATGAGGTTGTTGAACCTTTGTTTCAACGAGAGAGTAGCACAGCGCAGAAAATTGTTTTTGTGGAGCATACGTTAGTTAAAGAGGAAGTTAATTATGATGATCATGAAGCTTCGGATCAAGTTACTATCAAACCGCGTAGGTTGACAAGGACGCATACTGCTCCTGAGTGGTACGACAACCCTGTCTTAGAGGTCATGTTGTTGGACAACGATGAGCCTACGAGCTATGGAGAAGCGATGATGGGCCCGGATTCTGACAAAAGGTTAGAGGCCATGAAATCCGAGAAAGGATCCATGTATGAGAACCAAGTATAGACTTTGGTAGACTTGCTCGTTGGATGGCAGGTTGTCGAGTACAAATGGACCTTTAAGATGAAGACATACGCTGATGGTAAATTTCACCATTTATAAAGCTCGACTTGTCGGAAAGAAGTTTCCGCGAAGTTCAAGGAGTTGACTACGATAAGACTTTCTCACCCGTAGCGATGCTAAAGTCTGTTGGAATTATGTTAGTAGTTGCCGCATTTTCAATTATGAAATCTGGCAGATGGATGTCAAAACATCATTTCCTTAACGGTTTACTTAAGGAAAGGTTGTATGTGAGACAACCAGAAGGTTTTGTCAGTCCTCAGGATGCTAAAAGGTGTGCAAGCTCCAGCAATCCTTCTATGGGCTGGAGCAAGCATCTCGATGTTGGAATATATGCTTTGATGAGGTGATCAAAGTTTTTGAGTCTATACAAGGTTTATTAGAAACTTGTATTTACAATAAAGTGAGTGGGAGAACTATAGAGTTTCTGATAAGCATATGTGGATGACATGTTGTTGATCAGAAATGATGTAGAATTTCTGGAAATCATAAAGGGTTGTTCGAAAAGAGTTTTTCAAAGGAACACCTGGATAAAAGCTACCTAATTGTTGAGCATCAAGATCTATAGAGATAGATCAAGATGCTTGATGAGACTTTCAGTGAGTACATACCTTGACAAGATTTTGAAAGAGTTCAAAATGGATCAGTCAGAGAAAGTGTTATTGCCTGATTTGTAAGGTGTGAAGTTGAGTAAGACTCAAAGCTCGACCACGGCAGAAGAAAGAGAAAGGACGAAGGTCGTTCACTATACTTTAGCCATAGGCTCTATATAGTATGTCATGCTGTGTATCGCACCTGCGTGTACCTTGCCATGGGTCCGTCAAGGGGTACAAGAGTGATCCAGGAGTGCATCACTGGACAACGGTCAAGATTATCCGTAGAACTAAAAGACTAAGGAAATGTTTCTCGATTATGGAGGTGATAAATAGTTTGTCGTAAAGAGTTACGTCGATGCAAGCTTTAACACCAATCCGGATGACTCTTAGTAGCAATCCGGATACGTATAGTGGAGCAGCCATTTGGAATAGCTCCAAGTGGAGTGTGGTAGCAATGTCTACAGTATGACATAGAGATTTCTAAAGTACACACGGATCTGAATGACGCAAGCCCGTTCGCTAAAAGACCTCTCTCACATGCAAAGCATGATCGAGCCCCACAACTCATTGCGTGTTGGATTCATAACAATACGAATCACATGGTGATGTGAACTAGATTATTGACTCTAGTGCAAGTGGGAGACTATTGGAAATATGCCCTAGAGGCAATAAGAAATTAGTTATTATCATATTTCCTTGTTCATGATAATCGTTTATTATCCATGCTATAATAGTATTGATTGGAAACTAAATACATGTGCGGGTATATAGACAACACTGTGTCCCTAGTATGCCTCTAGTAAACTAGCACGTTGATCAAAGATGGCCAAGGTTTCCTAGCCAATGACATGAGATTTCATTTGATAACGGGATCACATCATTGGGAGAATGATGTGATGGCCAAGACCCAAACTATAAACGTAGCATATGATCGTGTCAGTTTATTGCTACAGTTTTCTCCATGTCAAGTATCTGTTCCTATGACCATGAGATCATGCAACTCACTAACACCGGGGGAGTACCTTGTGTGTATCAAACGTCGCAACGTAACTGGGTGACTATAAAGGTGCTCTACAGTTATCTCCGAGGGTGTCTGTTGGGTTGGCATGGATCAAGACTGGGATTTGTTACTCCGTGTGACGAAGAGGTATCTCAGGGCCCACTCGGTAATACAACATCACAACAAGCCTTGCAAGCAATGTGACTAAAGTGTTAGCCACGGGATCTTGTATTACGGAACGAGTAAAGAGACTTGTCGGTAACGAGGTTGAACTAGGTATATGGATACCAACGATCAAATCTCGGGCAAGTAACATACCGAAGAACAAAGGGAACAACATACGGGATTAACTGAAACCTTGACATAGAGGTTCGACCGATAAAGATCCTCGTAGAATATGTAGGAACCAATGTGGGCATCCAGGTCCCGCAATTGGTTATTGACCATAGAGGTGTCTCAGTCATGTCTACATAGTTCTCGAACCCGTAGGGTTTGCACGCTTAAGGTTCAGTGACGTTTCGGTAGTATAGAGTTATGTATGGTGGTGACCGAAGGTTGTTTGGAGTCCCGGATGAGATCTCCGACGTCACGAGGAGGTCCGGAATGGTCCGGAGGTAAAGATTGATATATGGGATAATAGTGTTTGATCTCTAGAAGGGTTCCGGAATTCACCGGAAATAGTTTCGGATGTTTCCCGAAATGTTCGGGGTACAAGGACACTTTATTTGGGCCAAGGGGTAAAGCCCATGAGGCTTTAGGAAGGTGAAAAATATGTTTTGCGGAGGCCAGGGGCAATACGCGAGGGACCCTGGCGTCTGGGGCCAGACGCCGAGGACCTTGGCGTCTGGTCCTGGAGTCCGAGAAGGACTCTTGCCTTGCGGGCAAACCGACCTTTGAGGAGGATTTTTCTCCAAGTTTCGACCCAAGGCTCAGATATAAATAAAGGGGCGGGTCTAGCATTTGGAACACATCTAGAAACCCTAAGCCACGTGCTGCCTCTCCTCTAGTTCGTAGTTTCTCCTCTAGATTGGTTTCAGTGGTGCCTAGGAGAAGCCCTGGTGGAATTTCTCCACCACCATCGCCGCAACGCCGTCGTGCTGCCAGAGAACTTGTCTACCTCTCCGCTCCCTCTTGCTGGATCAAGAAGGTGGAGATCGTCATCGAGCTATACGTGTGCTGAACGTGGAGGTGCCATCCCTTCGGCGCTAGATCAGAAGGACCGTGATCAAGATTGCGAGATGATTCGTGATTGGATCGCGGGACGGATCATGATGAGATCACGGGAGAGATCGTGATTGGATTGTGGACGGATCGTGATGGGATCGCGGGAGGCTCGGCGATTTGGATCGCGAAGACGTTCGACTACATCAACCGCATTTCTTAACGCTTCCCACTTACCAATCTATAAGGGTATGTAGATCCACTCTCCCTCTCGTAGATGCTCATCACCATGGATAGATCTTGCATGTGCGTAGGAAAATTGTTGTTTCCCATGCAACGTTCACCAACAGTGGCATCATGAGCTGGGTCTATGTGTAGATGAGATCTCGAGTAGAACACAAAGAGTTTGTGGGCGTTGATGCTTAGATTGCTTCCTCCCTTGGTCGTGTTTTGGTTCAGCGGTATTATGGGATGAAGCAGCCCGGACCAACCTTACTCGTACGCTTACGAGAGACCGGTTCCATCGACTGACGTGTAACTTTGTTGCACAAAGATGGCAGGCGGGTGTCTATTTCTCCTACTTTAGTTGGATCGGATTCGACAAAGGCTGTCCTTGAGAAGGTTGAAAAGCAATTTATGTATCACCGTTGTGGTTTTGCGTAGGTGAGAATTGTTCTTGCTAGATACCCGTAGCAGCCACATAAAACTTGCAACAACAATTAGAGGACGTCTAACTTGTTTTTGCAGGGTATGTTGTGATGTGATATGGCCAATTACTTGATGAGATATATGTGATGTATGAGATTATCATGTTTTGTATAGAATATCACGACTTGCGTGTCGATGAGTACGGCAACCGGCAGGAGCCATAGGGTTGTCTTTAATTATTGTATGACTTACGTGTCAATCATTAAGCGCTATGTAATGCTTTACTTTATCGCTAAACGGTAGCCATAGTAGTATGAGCATGGTGGGCGCGACAACCCCGATGGTGACACAATGATGGAGATCATGATGATGGAGATCATGGTGTTGTGCCGGTGATGATGGAGATCATGCCGGTGCTTTCAAGATGGAGATCAAAAGCACAAGTTCACGGCCATATCATGTCACTTATGATTTGCATGTGATGTTAATCCTTTTATGCACCTGGTTTTGCTTAGGACGATGGTAGCATTATAAGGTGATACCTCACTTAAATTTCATGATCAATTGTGTTCTCCCCGAGTGTGCACCATTGCGAAAGTTTGTCATGTTGAGACACCACGTGATGATCGGGTGTGATAGACTCTACATTCACATACAACGGGTGCAAGCCAGTGTTGCACATGCAGAACACTTAGGTTAAACTTGACGAGCCTAGCATGTACAGACATGGCCTCGGAACACACGAGACGGAAAGGTCGAACATGAGTCATATAGTAGATATGATCAACATGATGATGTTCACCATTGAAACCACCTCAACTCACGTGATGATCGGACTTGAGTTGGTGAATTTGGATCATGTATTACTCGAATGACCAGAGGAATGTAAATTTGAGAGGGAGTTTGTCGGGACCCCGATCCTAAGTCATGTGAATCCAGACTGTAACATATCACATCACTTTGCAGCCTCACGCATGGTAACCTCCACGACTGCAGCCTTACCTTAGCCGGGATCGTTCGCATCTTTTGGCTCACGTATGTGAACATGTCGCTGGCAATCAAACGACAGAGAAACCGGGCCGACATGACTAGTCATAGAACTCAAGTGGCACATCCGTACGGAAACAGGCATACGTAACCCAGCAATGCAAGTGTCAGCCTCAATCATGTGTAGACGAGTCATAGCAAGCTACAAGGACTCCATTACGCCGTGGGACATAAATGACATCACTGCACGTAGACGAGTCGTAGCAGGCTACAGGGACTCCATTACACTGCGAGACATTTCCCCGACAGGACAGACACAGCATCAAAGAAGGATACATGTCGGTCAATCAATGTGTCTGGAGCAGTAGCAAGCTACCAAGGCTAGATGGAAGCACAAAGAGGCAGTTTCCCGTAAAGAGTACTACTAAAGGCACCTGACTAGGTGTCGGATCCCATACATACCGTTGCACGTCACACGTACGAATGACATGCACGATATGCATAGATACAACTATGGCATCACAACATAACCATACATCAACACAACTTTTATTTAAGAGGCTCAAACGAGCCTTGCATAATATGTTCTTACAGGTAGGGGTCACATGACCCGACACTCAAGTCATACAAGCATGTTCATGCAAACCAAGCGGAAGCAAAAAGCTGTCTGAGTACAGACAGATAAAAGGGTAGAAAGGCACATGGCCTGACTATCTATACCCAGCTACAGGGTATAAGGTTGTAGCTGGGACACCAACTATTCGGCATCGTCGACATCTAGATAGAACCCACCTGATGGGTCCTGAGTCTCATCTGCAACATTTATTAAGCAAACGTGAGTACAAACGTACTCATCAAGTCTTTAAAATGGACCTAGTATATTCATGCTCATGTATCAACAAGGGGAGTGGTGGAGTTTATGCAGCAATGTCAGCTTTGACTCATGGCTAACCTACTCTATACAATTTTAATCTTTGTTTAGATTTTAGATATCGCACATGAGTCCACTAACTCCATAACAATACACCACCATGGATTCACTTCAGTCTCCTACGAGAGTGCCATCCACGGTAGTCACACTTGTCTTGATATTTTTATGAGTATCCATTTGATTATCTATGAACATCATAAGTTCTAAAAGTAGTCCATATCCGAGGACGCGGCTATTTGAATAGTTTCATACCCTGCAAGGGTGTACTTCTTCACACACGCTCTCGCAACTTATCATTGTGTGCTCATAAAACCATGCACCTCGGCAACCTTCAAGCAGAAGCCCAGCGAGGGAGTCAGCCACGACGGTTAATCACATAAGACCTCTAGTCCAGGCTATCGCCTATTTGAGACTGAACCCGCACGGAAGTTCGACCAAAGTACACCGTGCCACTGCCTACTGCATCGTAACCCACCCCTAGGGTCAGCGCTACGCACGGCCTCCAGCATGCTATAAACACCAGAAACTACTTGCAACTCCTGGACCAAGGACTAAGCAAATGATAAATCGAGTGGGGTCATATTTCAGGGCCCAGCATGTGGAAGTAACTAGTCTTGGATCACAAACACGGAACTCGGTTTCGAAGAACGGTCCCGATAAGACAACCCGCTATGTACTCCTACATAGCCTCTCATCGCTACCTTTACCAAATCGGGTTCATCATAAGCTTATGACATCAGAACAAAAATGTTTCACTCCAGTTCATCACCCAGATGAATCACACCTGACACAACCCTAAGCATAGCAAGCACAGCAGGCAAAGTAAGCAAAGCACAACATGGCACAAGCATCTACCAGGTATGCTAGGTTGCAAGGTTTTTATATTTATTGTGACAATGACAGTTCATGCAAAGGAATAGGTTCATCTACCATGTATGACAGACTAGTGAATGTTTGTCCTAATGCAATAAACAAGAGCAGGAGCGAGAGAGTGGAATGTTATCGGAATGATCAAAGGGGTTTCTTGCCTTATTGGGGAGCGGAAAGGTTTTCTCCTTCATTGGAATACTCGGAGGTATCCTCAGAAGCAGGGCCTACCGCAATGCAGATAAATAGCAATCAATACATGCAAGTGCAACAATATGATGCATGATCATGACATGGCAGCATGTATGGATGAGCTAATGCAACCATTGTCCAAGTTAATTTGAAGTGAGTTTGAATATAGGTTCAAAATCATTCTCCCTTTCATATTTTATAAGTTAACCTATTAGTAAATGTCAATGTTCATCTACATAGGTTGCTCTAACATGCATGATAACATGACCACTTGATTCACTGGATTTTTCTGATAAATTTTCATATATAAATTATTTCAATCTAAGTTATAGATTAATTTCTATGAATTTTCTATGTTTTAAATAGTTTATGGAATTATTTTAATTCAGAAAATTCATTACTACATCAGCCTGACATCATCATGACGTCAGCTGGTCAACAGGACATTGACAGGTCAAACCTGACTAGTGGGGCCCACTAGTTAGTGACCTAGCCTCTAACAAAGCTAATTAATTAACTAATTATTAATTAGTTTAGGGTAGGGCCCACTGGTCAGTGGGCCATTAACTTAATTAATTTAGTTAATTAAAATATTAATCCAATTTTGACTAACAAGGCCTGGCCCCACTTGCCAGTGACCTAGGGGTCAAACCCCTAGTGATCAAACTGGTTGACTCGCCGGCATTGAGCCGCCAGGGACGTCAGGGACGGCGGAGGGGGTCGGGTTCCCTCCTCCGGCAACCAAAAGGATGGCGGAGGGCAACAATCTACTTTGCTCGCTCGCGCGCGTCGAGCCCAACACCTCCCAGGGGCTGAGATGGCCGGAATCGGCACCGGCGATGAGCACGGCGGCTGCCGGAGCTCGGGCGAGCTCGGGCTCGTCGAGCCGGAGCTCGAATGAGCCACCTAAGGGCTCCTAAGGCTGCCTGGGATCATCCTGAGCACGACTAGGTGCTCAGGTGCGAGCTTGGGCCGCTGCAGTGACGGCCACGTCCTCGCCGGTGGCGAGGAGCTCTCGGACCCGAGGGGATCCAGCGCTAGAACACACACTAGCGAAGGGGGAAAAGGGGGGAGAGGGAGCAGGAGCTCACAACGGACGCAGCGGTGATGAGAGCGGGCTCGGGGAGGCCTTGATTGCGACGCACGGCTGGCGGTGGTCTCCAGTGACTGAGGAGGAAGAAGGCAGCAAGGTCGGCACTGGGGGGCCTCCGGGCTTGATTCTTTTGGTGGAGAAGACCAGCACGTCAAGGCAGAGCTAAAGGGGGGCCCGGGAGCGAGGGGGGCGGCTGGAACGGCGACTACGGCGGCGAGAAGGCGGCGGCCATGGCGGGCAGAGGAGAGGAAGAAAGCAGGGCGCGAATGCGAGAGAGAGAGAGAGAGAGAGAGATGGGGACGGCAAAGGCGTCCTCATCCTCTCGCCAGCGTGGCGGGGGATGCAGGCGCACAGGGTGCTGCGTGGCAGCACCGGCGCGAGCACACGGCGAGCACACGGTCATCCTCCTCGCCGCCAGGAGGACAACGACAGTGCTGGGCCAGCTGGGCCGGCCTAGGTGCCTCCTCCTTTCCTTTTTTTACATTTCAAGTTCTGTTTTGTTTTTTTGACATTTGTTTTATTTATTTTTATGCACAATTGCTAATTATAAAATATCCCAAATATTTAATAGAACTAAGTTTGAATATTTCAAACTTCTATAAAAAGTTTCAGAATATTTTAAAATCTGAAATAATGATAATTCTTTATTTGGCATTTTCAGCAGCTTTAATATTTATTTTTAAATTGCTATAAATGTTCAAATATTTAAGATGGCCCCTGATATATTCATGTCCATACTTATCAGGCATAGGGGACGTTTTAGATGGGTATTTTGAATTTGATGTTTTTTTCACATTCATTAAGTTGGTTTGATTCAAATGAATTGTTTGGGGTTTCTTTTGATCCCCATTTCAAATTGATGCAAGAGAATTGAAATATGATGCACACACATGCTGTCCTAAGACAACTAGCTAGGGATGTGACAACTCACCCCCACTCAAAAGAATCTCGTCCCAAGATTTTGAGGTCGTCAGGAAGAGCGTGGGGTACTCTAATCGAAGATGATCTTCTCTTTCCCATGTGGCCTCCTTTTCAGAATGGTGTGACCACTGAACCTTGAGAAACTTGATGTTTTGACGCCGAGTGGTACGCTCAGCTTGATCAAGAATACGAAGAGGGTATTCTCGATATGTAAGGTTATCTTGGAGATCAAGCGCTTCGTGGTCTACTTCACGGACAGGGTCCGAGAAGCAATGCCTGAGTTGCGAGACGTGGAAGACATCATGAACCTTGGAAAGATGCGGTGGAAGTTCCAATTGGTAGGCAACCTCTCCTCGTTTAGCAAGAATGCGAAAAGGTCCAATGTAACGAGGAGCCCACTTGCCCTTGATACCAAACCGATGGGTACCCTTCAGAGGTGTAACCCGAAGATAAGCCTTCTCGTCAACTTCATAGGTCATAGCCTTATGATGACGATCATATTGGCTCTTTTGACGAGATTGGGCTATTTTCAACTTTTCACGAATAATACGAACTTGCTCCTCTGCATCTTGGATCATATCCAGGCCAAAGAGTTGCCTCTCTCCGGTTTCTGACCAGTTAAGAGATGTTTGACACCTTCGTCCATAGAGAACTTCAAAAGGGGCTTTGCCCAAGCTTGATTGATAACTATTGTTATAAGAAAATTCGGCAAATGGAAGACATTTCTCCCAATTCATACCGAAGGATATAACACAAGCTCGGAGCATGTCTTCGAGGATTTGATTGACTCGCTCAACTTGACCACCCTATTGCGGATGGAAAGTAGTGCTAAAATGTAGATGAGTCCCCATAGCGGTTTGAAAACTTTCCCAGAATCGGGAAGTAAAGATACTTCCGCGGTCTGAATTAATCTCCAATGGAACACCATGAAGAGAATCTATTCGAGAAACATATAACTCCGCTACCTGGCTAGCAGTTATACTCTCCCGAACAGGAAGAAAATGAGCCACTTTGGAAAGGTGGTCTATGACCACAAAGATAGCATTATTCCCTCTCTTAGTCCTGGGAATCCGGTACTGAAATTCATACCGACCTTATCCCATTTCCATTCGGGAATAGCTAAAGGTTGAAGGGTGCCAGCAGGCCTTTGATGTTCTGCCTTAACGCGATGACAAATGTCGCCGTTAGCAACGAACTGAGCAATTTTTCTCTTCAGCCTAGTCCACCAGAATCTCTGGCGTAGGTCCTGATACATCTTAGTACTACCAGGATGAATCGTGAGAGGGGAATCATGAGCCTCCTTAAGAATTAGTTGCCGAAGATGTTGGTTCTTGGGAACCACCAAACGGTTATGGAAGAGCACCACACCTTGATCATCAATAGAGAAATCTTTAGCGATACCGCTAACGAGGTTCTCTTTGATCCGGGAAATACCCTTATCACACTTTTGACCAGCTATAATTTGATCCTTAAGAGTAGGTTTCGCCACCAGGTTGGATAGGAATCCTTGAGGAACAATGTGGAGGTTTAACTTCCGAAATTCCTCATAGAGAAGTTGTTGACCTTATTGTAACATCAGGTTGTTATAGTAAGACTTACGACTTAGTGCATCAGCCATGACCTTGGCTTTCCCCAGGGTGTAAGTTATCCCTAAGTCGTAATCTGTAATCAACTCAACCCACCGTCTTTGCCCGAGATTCAAATCCGGCTGGGTGAAAATATATTTGATACTTTGGTGATCAGTGTAAATTTCGCAATGATTACCCAGAAGGTAATGTCGCCAAGTTTTTAGTGCATGGACCATAGCTGCAAGCTCAAGATCATGTGTTGGATAATTATCCTCATGTGGACGCAGCTGTCGAGATACGTATGCAATCACATGACAGTCTTGCATGAGAATGCAACCTAATCCTTGCCGCAAGGCGTCGCAATAGATAACAAAGTCCTTAGAGAAGTCTGGTGGCACCAGAACGGGAGCAGAGGTCAGTCGTCTTTTCAACTCTTGAAAACTATGCTCGCATTGTGGAGTCCACTTGAACTTTTTATCTTTCTTGAGAAGTTCAGTCAGAGGTTTCGCAACCTTGGAGAAATTCTCGACAAAGCGGCGACAATAGCTCCCTAAGCCAAGGAAACTCTGAACTTGCTTAACCGATTTAGGTTGAGTACTATCAAGGACGGCCTAAACTCTCTTGGGGTTGATAGCAATACCTTTACCAGAGATCACGTGGCCTAGATAGGTCACTTCTGGCAACCAAAATTCACACTTGGAGAATTTGGCATACAGACGATGCTCTCGAAATTTCATCAATACCGGCCTTAGATGCTCGGCATGTTCCTATCCATTCTTTGAATAGATGAGCATATCATCGAGGTAAACCACGAAAAATTTATCCAAATACTCCATGAAGATTGAATTCATCAAGCGAGACAAGGTGGCTGGGGCATTGGTTAAACTGAAGGACATGACGGTGTACTCATATTGGCCATAACGAGTAACAAAAGACGTTTTTGGAATGTCCCCGTTCCTAATTCTAATTTGATGGTATCCCAACCTCAAATCCATTTTGGAAAAGATAGAGGATCCAGTGAGTTGATCATACAAATCGTTGATCCTGGGGAGCGGATACTTGTTCTTTATGGTGACCAGATTCACTGGCCGATAATCCACAACCATCCGATCCGATCCAAACTTCTTCTTGACGAAGAGGACAGGGCGAGCCCAAGGAGAAGAACTAGGACGGATGAAACCTTTCTTCAAAGCCTCATCGAGTTGAATCTTAAGTTCAGCTAGTTCTAAGGGTGCCATCTTATAGGATCTTCTGGCTATTGGGACAGTCCGTGGGATAAGCTCTATCACAAACTCAACATCTCTAACAGGTGGAATTCCTGGCAGTTCTTCTGGAAAGACATCCGGGAAGTCTCGGACTACCGGAATATCTTCTAATTCTGGAAGAGGGCTAGCATTGAGAGAATAGAGTTGGCGCTTGGCTGCTCGAGTGGAGACATTAACTATCTCACCGAGGGATGTGTAAGTTGAACATTCCTAGAATGAGTATCGATCTTAGCATAGTGGGCTTTCATCCAGTCCATGCCTAAGATGATATTGATGTCTAAAGACTTGAGGGCTATCAAGGATGCTAGGAAGACTAGCCTATCCACAAGAATCTCATTGTCATGGCTCACTCTAGAAGTTTGCCATTTTGAACCAGGAGTCTGAACTACTAAAGGAGTAGGCATATCACAAGAAGACATGTTATGCAACTGTGCATAACTTTCTGAGATGAATGATGCCCCAGTATCAAATAGAACAAATGCTGGATGACTATTGACAAGGAGCGTACCTAGGATAACATCAGGATCCTCAAGGGCTTCCTCAGCATAAACATATTTCACTCGTCCACGAGCAGGAGGTGGCTTCACATAGAAGGCTTTTCCTGGCTTCCCACTTCTAGCCAGCTTAGCATTGTTCTGAGGACACTCATGGGAGTAGTGTCCTGGTTCCCCACATTTATAGCAGACCACAGTGGCACGGGGAGCAACATTGGCAGGAGGACCTCCAAATGGCCTAGCTGGAGGGTTGGGCTGAGCTATGCGAGGTGCCTGGAAGGATGGCCTCGCAGTGTATCTTGGCGGAAGAGCTGCGTTGGGCAGCCACACTCGGCGTTTGTTGGAGCCCGAGCTAGATGTGGGGCTGAAGTCACAGTTGTGCTTCCTAGTGGCCTCGTAATCAGTCTGTCCAGTCTCGGCATTGATAGCCTTGTTGACGAGAGCCTGGAAGGTTGTGCACGCATGCAGGCGCAGATCTCGATGGAGCTCAGGACTAAGTCCCTTGCGGAACCTAGCCTGTTTCTTGGCATCAGTTGAAACTTCCTCCGGAGCATAACGAGCAAGATTGTCGAACTCATGGCTATAGGCATCCACTAACAGTCTGTCCTCGGTGAAAGCACAAAACTCCTCTCTCTTGCGATCCATTAGCCCTTTCGGGGTGTGATGGGTACGGAATGTCGCGCTGAATTCCGCCCAAGTTGGTGCGGGGCCTGTGGGACGCATGGCTTCATAACTTTCCCATTACAGATTGGCGGGTCCTTCCAGAAAGTAAGCAGCAAAGGTCACCTTGTTGGCCTCAGATACATTGGCAGCCCGGATTTGCGGGACATGTTGGTCAGCCAGTCATCCGCGTCGAGCGGGTCGACCAAATGATGATACTTAGGTGGGCATAGCTTGACGAAATCACCAAGAGACACACCATCATTGTGATCATTATGGGGAGCATGCACTGTGTTCTGCTCAATTCGTTCCAACAGCCTATTGGTCTCCCTTTTGTTTCGTTTAGCTTCAAGCATCACTTCTGCTGAAGAGGGCGCGTGTGGCAGGTTCTCTTGCCTTGGCTGGCTTCCCTCGCCCTGCTTGGGGGGCAGGCACGGGGTTATTCCTAGTTTCCACCATCCTGGGAAAACAAACCCACATCTTAGACATAGAGGACATCAACTCTAAGACATGAGATAAGGAATGTACTGGACAACATGGCATGTAGGGTAAACACCCAATCAACATGGTAATAACAACTGCCATATGAACACCATGATTCATACACACCATGACATAGTTCAGTACAAGCCCAAGCTGAAATACAAACTACGGAGAGATGACACAACTCATCAGAGGCATTACAAGCTTCCTATACATTATCTATCTACACCTCCGGAACTCAACTCTCAATCTTAGTCATGTCCCACAACACACGCAGGACTGTGGCGATACAACTACTACCATACTAGTGCTAACATCCACGTACTCAAGCATCGCCGTAGAATGCCTCATATAGGTTACCCCCGTGGCCCGGGAGCTGAACCTGAGGATCTGGAAACACTATAGCAAGGACACGGATGTGGCCTTGGTCTCCTTGTTGGTGGCAACAGCGGTCCTCGAAGAGGAGTGATGCCTCCAACATCGGGCCAGTCTACGCGTGCTGGCAGATGAGTCCGCGATGGGTTCAGCATCTCCAAATCTCCATAGCCTGTCTGCACGACAGGTGCTAGCTGCGTCAGGGCTGTCCAAAGATGTGCACGGGTATCATAAAGCTCCATGCATAGGGCACGTGCATCACGATCCCTGTTCTCCAACATCTGAGCGGTCACCTGCAGCCTAGGGTCCTCATGGGAATGATCATAGTAGGTTGCGCTAAGATAACTGTCCTCTCCTCCTAGAGAAGCAGGAACGTAACAGAAATCTGTGTTTTGAAGCAGACCATGGTGAAACCTCATGATAGTCAGCATGGTGTAGGCGGCCTCCTGAACTGCCATGTCTATGGTGACACCTAATCCATAAGTCCAGTGAAGCGGCTCTGCAGCTCCAGGATATGAAGGATATATCTTAACAGTACACAGATATTGGCTCTGGTTGAAATCTCGATACTGTTCCTCCACTGTGTACTCTGGGTACCAATGGTAACCAGCCTCCATCATAACTCTAACCAACATGGTCGTGTGACCCGGTACATCGATGCACCTGGTCAGACGGACCACCTCACGGGAGGGATGAGGGGGCATTCGAAACAGAGAATGATGCGAAGACATTAGAGACTCTAGCAGAAATTGGACAGCATAATGGTTGTAATTGCTCAAAAAGGATTTTGAGACACCTGCAAAAGATTGGAAAGGCATAACCACTCGACTATCTAGACTCAAATCTCTTCTCCATCTGTTTGTCACACCAACAATACTCAAATACCGACATTCACTTGCATACAAGCTAAATAATAGTCCATGGTTAGTAAATCGTCATCCTAAGCAATAGATGAGAAGCCTAGTTCTTATCCCTATAGAAAAGATGAGAATGACTCAGAATAGAATAACTTGGGAAGAGGAGTAAAAAGAGCCTTACTTTCACTTCCACAACAATTCCCCTACTTTTCTATAGTGTTTCTAGACTCAACTTCGATCAGTTTGGCTTGGTAGTCCTACAGTTAGTTAGGCTCTGATACCAACGCTGTCGAGACCCTGATCCAAAGTCATATGAATCCAGGCTGCAACATATCACATCACTTTGCGGCCTCACGCACGGTAAGCTCCACGGCTACAGCCTTACCTTAGCCGGGACCATTTGCGTCTTTTGGCTCACGTATGTGAACATGTCGCTGGCAATCAAATGACAAAGAACCCGGGCTGACATGACTAGTCATAGAACCCAAGTGGCACATCCGTACGAAAAAATGGATACGTAACCCAGCAATGCAGGTGTCGGCCTCAAGCGTGTGTAGACGAGTCATAGCAAGCTACAAGGACTCAATTATGTTGTGGGACATAAATGTCATCACTACACATACACGAGTCGTAGCAGGCTACAGGGACTCCATTACACTACGAGACATTTCCCCGAAAGGACAGACACGGCAGCAAAGAAGGATACATGTCGGTCAATCAATGTGTCCGGAGCAGTAGCAAGCTACCAAGGCTCGATGGAAGCACAAAGAGGCAGTTTCCCGTAAAGAGTACTACAAAAGGCACCTGACTGGGTGTCGGATCCCATACATACCATTGCACATCACACGTATGCACGACATGCCCGATATGCCTAGATACAACTATGGCATCACAACATAACCATACATCAACACAACTTTTATTTAAGAGGCTCAGACGAGCCTTGCATAATATGTTCTTACAGGTAGGGGTCACATGACCCGACACTCAAGTCATACAAGTAAGTTCATACAAACCAAGCGGAAGCATAAAGTTGTCTGAGTACAAACATATGAAAGGGTAAAAAGGCACATGGCCTGACTATCTACAGCCCGCCACAGGGCATAAGGTCGTAGCTAGGACACCAGTTATTCGGCATCATCGACATCTATATAGAACCCACCTGATGGGTCCTGAGTCCCATCTGCAACATTTATTAAGAAAACATGAGTACAAACATACTCAGCAAGTCTTTAAAACGGACCTAGTCTATTCATGCTCATGTATCAACAAGGGGAGTGGTGGAGTTTATGCAGCAATGCCATCTTTGACTCATGGCTAACCTACACTATACAATGTAAACTCTTTGTTTAGATTTTATATATCGCACATGAGTCCACTAACTCCATAACAATACACCACCATGGATTCACTTCTGTCTCCTACGAGAGTGCCATCCACGGTACTCACACTTGTCTTCATATTTTTATGAGTATCCATTTGATTATCTATGAACAACATAAGTTCTCCAAGTAGTCCATATCCGAGGACACGGCTATTCGAATAGTTTCATACCCTGCAGGGGTGTACTTCTTCACACACGCTCTTGCCACTTATCGTTGTGTGCTCATAAAACCATGCACCTTGGTGACCTTCAAGCGGAAGCCCAGCAAGGGAGTCAGCCACGACCGTCAATCACATAAGACCACTAGTTCAGGCTATCACCTATTTGAGACTGAACCCGCACGGAAGTCTAGCCGAAGTTTCCGCTACGGCCCCAAATGATGTGCGCAGGGTTCCCAAGCCCACCATTTGGGTGACCCTTGGTACACCGTGCCACTGCCTACCACGTCGTAACCCACCCCTAGGGTCAGCGCTACGCACGGCCTCCAACATGCTATAAACACCAGAAACTACTTACAACTCCTGGACCAAGGACTAAGCGAATGATAAGTCGAGCGGGGTCATATTTTAGGCCCCAGCATGTGGTACTAACTAGTCTCGTATCACAAACACGGAACTCAGTTCCTAATAACGGTCCCAATAAGACAACCCGGTATGCACTCCTACATAGCCTCTCATCGCTACCTTTACCAAATCGGGTTCATCATAAGCTTATCACATCAAAACAACAATGTTTCACTCTAGTTCATCACCCAGATGAATCATACCTGACACAACCCTAAGCATAGCAAGCACAGCAGGCAAAGTAAGCAAAGCACAACATGGCACAAGCATCTACCAGGTATGCTAGGTTGCAAGGTTTAGCTATTTGCTGTGACAATGACAGGTCATGCAAAGGAATAGGTTCATCTACCATGTATGACAGACTAGTGAACTTTTGTCCTAATGCAATAAACAAGAGCAGGAGCGAGAGAGTGGGATGTTATCGGAATGATCAAAGGGGTTGCTTGCCTTGCTGGGGAGAAGAAAGGTTTTCTCCTTCGTTGGAATACTCGGAGGTATCCTCAGAAGCAGGGCCTACCGCAATGCACATAAATAGCAATCAATACATGCAAGTGCAACAATATGATGCATGATCATGACATGGCAGCATGTATTGATGAGCTAATGCAACTATTGTCCAAGTTAATTTGAAGTGAGTTTGAATATAGGTTCAAAATCATTCTCCGTTTCATATTTTATAAGTTAACCTATTAGTAAATGTCAATGTTCACCTACATAGGTTGCTCTAACATGCATGATAACATCACCATTGGATTCATTGGATTTTTCCGATAAATTTTCATATATAAATTACTTCAATCTGAGTTATAGATTAATTTCTATGAATTTTCGAAGTTTTAAATAGTTTATGGAATTATTTTAGTTCAGAAAATTCATTACTACATCAGCCTGACATCATCATGACGTCAACTAGTCAACAGAACGTTGACAGGTCAAATCTGACTAGTGGGGCCCACTAGTCAGTGACCCAGCCTCTAACAGGGCTAATTAATTAACTAATTACTAATTAGTTTAGGGTAGGGCCCACTGGTTAGTGGGCCATTAACTTAATTAAAATATAAATCCAATTTTGACTAACAAGGCCCGGCCCCACTTTTCAGTGACCCAGGGGTCAAACCCCTGGTGGTCAAACTGGTTGACTCGCCGGCGTTGAGCCGCCGGCGATGTCACGGACGACGGAGGGGGTCGAGTTCCCTCCTCCGGTGACCAAAAGGACGGCGGAGGGCACCGATCTACTCTGCTCGCTCGCGCGTGTTGAGACCGACACCTCCCAGGGGCTGGGATGGCCGGAATCGGCACCGGCGATGAGCATGGCGGTTGTGGGAGCTCGGGCAAGCACGGTCTCGTCGAGCCGAAGCTCGAATGAGCCACCTAAGGGCTCCTAAGGCTGCTTGGGATCATCATGAGCATGATTACGTGCTCATGTCTGAGCTTGGGCCGCTGTAGCGATGGCCACGTCCTCGCCGGTGGCGAGGAGCTCCCGAACCCGAGGGGATCCGGCGCTAGAACGCACTAGCGAAGGGGGAAGGGGAGAGAAGGAGGAGGAGCTCACAGCGGACACAGCGGCAATGAGAGCGGGCTTGGGGAGGCCTTGATTGCGACGCACGGCTAACGGCGGTCTCCGGTGACCGAGGAGGAAGAAGGCGGCGAGGTCGGCGTTGGGGGGCTTTCGGGCTTGATTCTTTCGACGGAGAGGACCAGCATGTCACGGCGGAGCTAAATAGGGGCTCAAGAGCGAGGGCGAGCGGCTGGAACGGCGGCGAGAAGGCGGCGGCCATGGTGGGCAGAGGAGAGGACGAAAGCAGGGGGGCAAATGCAAGAGAGAGAGAGATGGGGACGGCAGAGGCGTCCTCCTCCTCTCGCCAGCACATAGGCTGCTGCGTGGCAGCACCAGCACGAGTGCACGGCGAGCACACGCTCGTCCTCCTGGCCGCCAGGAGGACGACGACGGTGCTGGGCCAGCTAGCCCAGCCCAGGTGCCTCCTCCTTTCCTTTTTTTACATTTCCATTTCTCTTTTGTTTTTCTAACATTTGTTTTATTTATTTTTAGGCACAATTGCTAATTATAAAATATCCCAAATATTTTATAGAACTAAGTTTGAATATTTCAAACTTCTATAAAAAGTTTCAGAATATTTTAAAATCTGAAATAATGATAATATTTTATTTGGCATTTTCAGCAGCTTTAATA
Source organism: Hordeum marinum (assembly GCA_022496015.1). Taxonomy (NCBI): domain Eukaryota; kingdom Viridiplantae; phylum Streptophyta; class Magnoliopsida; order Poales; family Poaceae; genus Hordeum; species Hordeum marinum. Next base: position 435,151,814 of record CM039673.1, on the reverse strand, counting down.
TTTATTTGTAAATTGCTATAAATGTTCGAATATTTAAGATGGCCCCTGATATATTCATGTCCATATTTATCAGACATAGGGGACATTTTAGATGGGCATTTTGAATTTGTTGTTTTTTTCACATTCATTAAGTTGGTTTGATTAAAATGAATTGTTTGGGGTTTCTTTTGATCCCCATTTCAAATTGATGCAAAAGAATTGAAATATGATGCACACACATGCTGTCCTAAGACAACTAGCTAGGGGTGTGACAGAGTTCTTAAGTAATATGATTAATTGAACTCATTAACATGAAAATAGTCAGTAGTGTCTTTGCAAATTATGTTGTAGCTCACGTTGTAGCTCCCTTCAATTTTTATTTGTTCCTAGAGAAATAGAGTTTAAAGATGATGGTAGCAATATTGCGGACAGGGTCCGTGATCTGAGGATTGTCCTCATTGCTGCATAGAAGGCTTATGTCCTTAATGCACCGCTCGGTGCGCCACCCCCTCTAGCATCGTCTGTAGATGTTGTGAACATCTGATAGGCACGTTCCGATGACTACTTGATAGTATAGTGCTTCATGCATTGCGTCTTAGAAATGAGGCTCCAAAACGTTTTGATCGTCACGGAACATATGAGATGTTCTAGGAGCTGAAATTGGGATCTCAGGCGCCTACAATATGAAGGAGAATAGCTCAATCGTTGAGCATGTGCTCAGATTGTCTGGGTGCTACAATTGCTTGAATCGAGTGGGAGTTGATCTTCCAGATAAGAAAGTGATTGATATAGTTTTCCAAGTCACTGTCACAAAGCACAAAGCTACTAGAGCTTTGTGATGAACTATAAAATGCCAGGGATGGAAATAATGATCCCTGAGCTATTCACGATGTTTGACACCGTGAAGGTAGAAATCAAGAAGGAGCATAAAGTGTTGATGGTTAGTGAAACCACTAGTTTCTAAAAGGGCAAGGGCAAGGAGGGAAACTTCATGGATGGCAAGTCAGTTACTGCTCCAGTGAAGCAACCCAAAGTTGAACCAAAACCCGAGACTAAGTGCTTCTATTATGAGGAGAGCGGTCGCTGAAGCGGAACAACCCTAGATACTTGGTAGATAAGAAGGCTGGCAACGTCGACATAAGTATATTTGATATACGTGTTATTGATGTGTACCTTGCTAGTACTCCTAGTAGGACCTAGGTATTGGATACTGGTTCGGTTGCTAAATGTTAGTAACTCAAAGTAAAAGCTACGGAATAAACGGAGACTAGCTAAGTGTGAGGTGACGATGTGTGTTGGAAATGTTTCCAAGGTTGATGTGATCAACATCGCACGCTCTGTGTACCTTCGGGACTAGTGACAAACCTAAATGTTGTTCGGTGTTTGCGTTAAGCATGAACATGATTAGATCATGTTTATTGGCAACACGGTTATTCATTTAAGTGAGATAATAATGGTTATTCTGTTTACATGAATAATACCTTCAATGGTGATGCACCCAGTGAGAAAGGTTTGTTGAATCTTGATCGTAGTAATGCACATTTTCATAACATTGATGCCAAAAGATACAAAGTTAATAATGATAGTACCACATACTTGTGGCACTGCCGCTAATTGTCATATTGGTATAAATCGCATGAAGAAACTCCATGCCAATGGATCTTTGGACTCATTCGATTTCGAATCGGTTGAGACATGCGAACCATGCCTCTTGGGCAAGATGACTAAGGACCCCATTTTCCAGTTTGATGGGGCGGGCAAGTGATTTATTGGAAATGATACATGTTGATGTATGCAATCCAATGATTCTTGTAGCGTGTGGTGGATATCATTATTTTCTTACCTTCACTGATGATTTGAGTAGATAATAGTGTATATTTACTTAATGAAACACAAGTCTGAATCGTTTGAAAAGTTCAAGAAAATTGAGAGTGAAGTTTAAGATCCTCGTGACGAGAAGATAAGATATCTATGATATGATCATGGAGGTGAATATCTGAGTTACGAGTTTGGTATACAACTTAAGACAATGTGAATGTTGTTTCACAACTCACGCCACTTGGAACACCATAGTGTGATGGTGTGTCCGAACGTCATAGTCGTGCTCTATTGGATATGGTGTGAATTATGATGTCTCTTATCGTTTTACCACTATCGTGTTGGGGTTATGCATTAGAGACAACTACATTCACTTTAAATAGGGCACCATCTAAATCCATTGAGATGACACCATATGGTTTGGCGCAAACCTAAGCTATCATTTCTTAATGTTTGGGGTTGCGACACTTATGTGAAAAGGGTTTTCACCTAATGAGCTCAAACCCAAAGCGGACAAATGCATCTTCATAAAATACCCTAAGAATAGTTGGGTATACATTATATCTTAGATCCAAGTGCAAAGTGTTTGTTGCTAAAAATGGGTCCTTTCTCGAGAAAGAGTTTCTCTCGAAAGAATTGAGTGGGAGGAAGATAGAACTTGATGAGGTTGTTGAACCTTTGTTTCAACCAGAGAGTAGTGCAGCGTAGAAAATTGTTTCTGTGGAGCATACATTAGTTGAAGAGGGAGTTAATGATGATGATCATGAAGCTTCGGATCAAGTTACTATCAAACCTTGTAGGTTGATAAGGACGCGTACTTCTCCTGAGTGGTACGACAACCCTGTCTTAGAGGTCATGTTGTTGGACAACGATGAGCCTACGAGCTATGAAGAAGCGATGATGGGCCCGGATTCTGACAAATGGTTATAGGCCATAAAATCCGAGAAAGGATCCATGTATGAAAACCAAGTATAGACTTTGGTAGACTTTCTCGTTGGATGGCAGGCTGTCAAGTACAAATGGACCTTTAATATGAAGACAGACGCTGATTGTAAATGTCACCATTTATAAAGCTCGACTTGTCGGAAAGAAGTTTCCACCAAGTTCAGGAGTTGACTACGATGAGACTTTCTCACCCGTAGCGATGCTAAAGTCTGTTGGAATTATGTTAGCAGTTGCTGCATTTTTCAATTATGAAATCAGGCAGATGGATGTCAAAACATCGTTTCCTTAACGGTTTACTTAAGGAAAGGTTGTATGTGAGACAACCAGAAGGTTTTGTCAGTCCTAGGGATGCTAAAAGGTGTGCAAGCTCCAGCAATCCTTCTATGGGCTGGAGCAAGCATCTAGGAGTTGGAATATATGCTTTGATGAGGTTATGAAAGTTGTTGATTCTATACAAAGTTTATTAGAAACTTGTATTTACAATAAAGTGAGTGGGAGCACTATAGAGTTTCTGACAAGCATATGTGGATGACATGTTGTTGATCAGAAATGATGTAGAATTTCTGGAAAGCATAAAGGGTTGTTTGAAAAGAATTTTTCAAAGGAAGACTTGGATAAAGCTACCTAAATGATGAGCATCAAGATCTATAGATATGGATCAAGATGCTTGATGAGACTTTCAATGAGTACATACCTTGACAAGATTTTGAAAGAGTTCAAAATGGATCAGTCAGAGAAAGAGTTCTTGCCTAATTTGTAAGGTGTGAAGCTGAGTAAGACTCAAAGCTCGACCACGACATAAGAAAGAGAAAGGACGAAGGTCGTCCACTATACTTTAGCTATAGCCTCTATATAGTATGCCATGCTATGTGCCGCACCTGTGTGTGCCTTGCCATGAGTCTGTCAAGGGGTACAAGAGTGATCGAGGAGTGCACACTTGACAGCGGTCAAGATTATCCTTAGTAACTAAAAGACTAAGGAAATGTTTCTCGATCATGGAGGTGATAAAGAGTTTGTCGTAAAGAGTTACGTCGATGGAAGCTTTAACACCAATCCGAATGACTCTTAGTAGCAATCTGGATACGTATAGTGGAGCAGCCATTTGGAATAGCTCCAAGTGGAGTGTGGTAGTAGTGTCTACAGTATAACATAGAGATTTGAAAAGTACACACGGATCTAAATGACGTAGGCCCATTGGCTAAAAGACATCTCTCACATGCAAAGCATGATCGAGCCCCAGAACTCATTGGGTGTTAGATTCATAACAATGCGAATCACATGGTGATGTGAACTAGATTATTGACTCTAGTGCAAGTGGGAGACTATTGGAAATATGCCCTAGAGGCAATTAGAAATTAGTTATTATCATATTTCCTTGTTCATGATAATCGTTTATTATCCATGCTATAATTGTATTGATTGGAAACTAAATACATGTGTGGGTATATAGACAACACTATGTCCCTAGTATGCCTCTAGTAAACTAGCTTGTTGATCAAAGATGGTCAAGGTTTCCTAGCCATTGACATGAGATGTCATTTGATAACGGGATCACATCTTTAGGAGAATGATCTGATGGACAAGACCCAAACTATAAATGTAGCATATGATCGTGTCAGTTATTGCTATAGTTTTCTGCATGTCAAGTATCTGTTCCTATGACCATGAGATCATGCAACTCACTAACACCGGAGGAGTACCTTGTGTGTATCAAATGTCGCAACGTAACAGGGTGACTATAAAGGTGCTCTACAGGTATCTCCGAGGGTGTCTGTTGGGTTGGCATGGATCAAGAATGGGATTTGTTACTCCCTGTGACGGAGAGGTCTCTCAGGGCCCACTCGGTAATACAACATCACAACAAGCCTTGCAAGCAATATTACTAAAGTGTTAGACACGGGATCTTGTATTACGGAATGAGTAAAGATACTTGTCGGTAACGAGGTGTAATTAGGTATACAAATACCGACGATTGAATCTCGGGCAAGTAACATACCGAAGAACAAAGGGAACAACATACGGGATTAACTGAATCCTTGACATAGAGGTTCGACCGATAAAGATCTTTGTAGAATATGTAGCAACAAATATGGGAATCCAGGTCCCGCTATTGGTTATTAACCGTAGAGGTGTCTCGGTCATGTCTACATAGTTCTCGAACCCGAGAGGTCTGCACACTTAAGGTTCAATGATGTTTCGGTAGTATAGAGTTATGTATGGTGGTTACCGAAGGTTGTTCGGAGTCCCGGATGAGATCCCGGACATCACGAGGAGCTCCGGAATGGTCCAGAGGTAAAGATTGATATATGGGATAATAGTGTTTGGTCTCTGGAAGGGTTCCAGAATTCACTGGAAATAGTTTCGGATGTTTCCCAAAATGTTCGGGGTACAAGGACACATTATTTGGGCCAAGGGATAAAGCCCATGAGGCTTTTAGGAAGGTGCAAAAGATGTTTTGCGGAGGCCAGGGGCCAGATGCCAGGGACCCTGGCATCTGGGGCCAGACGCTGAGGACCTTGGCGTCTGGTCCTGGAGTCCGAGAAGGACTCTTGCCTTGCGGGTAAACCAACCTTGAGGAGGACTTTTCTCCAAGTTTCGACCCCAAGTCTCAGCATATAAATAAAGGGGCAGGGCTAGCACTTGGAACACATCAAGAAACCCTAAGCCACGTGCTTCCTCTTCTCTAGTTCGTAGTTTCTCCTCTAGATCGGTTTCATCGGTGCTTAGGCGAAGCCCTGCTGGAATTGCTCCATCACCATCGCCGCAACGTCGTTGCACTGCCGGAGAACTCGTCTACCTCTCCACTCCCTCTTGCTGGATCAAGAAGGCGGAGATCGTCATCGAGTTGTACGTGTGTTGAATGCAGAGGTGTCGTCCATTCGGCGCTAGATCAGAAGGACCATGATCAAGATCGCGAGATGATTCGTGATTGGATCACGGGATGGATCGTGATGAGATCGCGGGACGGATCGTGACTGGATCGCGGGATGGATCATGATGGGATCGCGGGACACTCGGTGATTTGGATCATGAAGACGTTCGACTACATCAACCGCGTTTCTTAGTGCTTCCCGCTTAGCGATCTACAAGGGTATGTAGATCCACTATCCCTCTCGTAGATGCTCATCGCCATGGATAGATATTGCATGTGCGTAAGAAATTTTTTGTTTCCCATGCAACGTTCCCCAACAGATACCTATGAAAAAATATGACTCTATATACAATATGGAAGTGATGGTGCAAGTCATAAAAGGAAACGGTGGAAGTTACATGGCAATATATCTCAGAATGGCTATGGAAATGCCATAATATGTAGGTATGGTGGCTGTTTTCAGGAAAGATATATGGTGGCTGTTTTGAGGAAGGTATATGGTGGCTCTTTTGAGGAAAGTGTTTGTTGTACCGGAAAAAGTTGCGTGGTACTAGAGAAGCTAGCAAAGGTGGAAGGGTGAGAGTGCGTATAATCCATGGACTCAACATTAGTCATAAAGGACTCACATACTTATTGCAAAAATCTATTAGTCATTGAAGCAAAGTTAAACGCATGCTCCTAGGGGAGATGTTGGTAGGAGTTAATCATCGCGCGCTCCCGACCCTCACACAAAGGTTAACAATCTATAAACAAGTCATGCTCTGACTTCCTTACATAACGGTTCAGCATACGTGCATGATACGGGAATCACAAACCTTTACACAAGTATTTTTACCAAATCACAATTACTTCCTAACATGACTCTTAACATTACCATCTTTATATCTCAAAACTTTATGCAAGGAATCAAACTTTTCATAAATACTCAATGCACTTAATATGGAAGTTTTTATTATATACCTCTTGGATGCCTATCATATTAGGACTAAATTCATAACCTAGACCAATTACCATGTTGTTTAGAAACTCTCAAAAATAATATAAGTGAGGTACGAGAGTTCAAGTATTTCTATAAAACGCAAACACCACCGTGCTCTAAAAGATATAAGTGAAGCACATGGAGCAAAATTGCCTAACTCAAAAGATATAAGTGAAGCACATAGAGCATTCTAATAAATTCACGATTTAGCGTGTGTCTCTCAAAAGTTGTGTGCAGCAAGGATAATTGTGGCAAACTAATAAGCAAAGACTCATACCATACAGGATGCTCCAAGCAAAACACATATCATGTGGTGAATAAAAATATAGCCTCAAGTAAATTTACTAATGGATTGAAGACGAAAGAGGGGATGCCTTCTGGGGCATCCCCAAGCTTATACTCTTTGGCATCCTTGAATATGACTTGGGGTGCCTTGGGCATCCCCAAGCTTAGGCTCTTGCCACTCCTTGTTCCATAGTCCATCAAATCTTTACCCAAAACTTGCAAACTTCACAGCACAAAACTTAATAGAAAACTCGTGAGAAGCGTTAGTATAAGAAAATAAATCACCACTTTAGGTAATGTTGTTATAGGATCGCTAGAAGAGTGTTTAGAGGGGGGTGAATAGACTACTAGCAGGAATTTAAAACCTAACCTTTTCCCAAGTTAATTGGTTGGCAGATTTTAGCAGTTTTAGCAAGTCTAACAGCCCTACACATGCATGTCTACAAATATGGCAGCGGAAAGTAAAGACATTGCACACGAAGTAAAGAGATGAGATAGGAAGATCAAACGCAATAGGAGATGCAAAGATTTTTCCCATGGTTCCGATAGGTGATGCTATCGTACGTCCACGTTTATGGAGTCTTCAACCCATGGAGGGTAACGGTTGCGAGAGTCCACGGAGGGCTCCACCCATAAGGGTCCACGAAGTAGCAACCTTGACTATTCCATATGGATTCTGTCCACGAAGGACTAGCCTCACTATGGGTAGATCTTCACGAAGTAGGCGATCTCCTTGCCCTTACAAACTTCTTGGTTCACTCCACAACACGAAGTAGGAGGCTCCCAAGCGACACCTAACCAATCCAAGAGGCACCACCCTCCAAAAGGTAATAGCCTCGGTAATGACGATGAACTCCTTGCTCTTGTGCTTCAAGATGATAGACTCCTCAACACACAATCACTATTTCATAGATTTGGCTTGGTAGCAGAGATGGGATTGGTGGAAAGCAACTTGGGGAGGCTAGAAATCAAGATCCATATGGTTGAAGTGGAAGATCTTGATCTCAATACAAGGGTAGGTGGTTCTCTCTAAGAAATTCTGATATGATAGGTATGGAATAGTTCTGAGTGCTTCTCTTTCGAGTGGGTAGTAGTGGAGGGGTATATATAGGCATACCCAGAAATCCAACCGTTACACACAATAAATCAGACTTGGTGACACCGATGTGTTAATCTCGATGGTACCGAAGTGACCAAAATGTGGCAATTTTTGAATCTCGGAGGGACCGATATATGAATCTCGGTTGCACCGATAAGGTGACCAACGGTCAAATTTCCAATCTCGATGATGGCGACTCAACAATCTCGGTGGGACCGAAAATGTGAGTTGGCGTAACAGAAAGTTGGCAAGCTAAACTCGATGGCACCGGTATGGAATCGGTTGCACCGAAGTGACTAGGGTTTGGCTGAGTCTATCTAGGTTCTGGAATCGGTGGCGCCGGGATAGGAATGTTGGTTGCACCAATTTTGAATGTTTGGCTATAGACAGACTTTGGTGGGAGAGCTTGTGGATGTTTTTGGTGACTATCACTTGTGCACGTATGAGCATTTTGTTCACCAACAAAACCTTACCCCCTTTTAATAGTATTGGCTTTCCTATGGACTCAAAGTGATTTCTCACAAATGTAAAATGTAGAGTCCTCTTGCTTCAAGCTTGGCCAACCTATTTCCTTGCATCTTGGGGTAATTCCACAATCTCCACAATCCGTTTTCCAACCCAATTCTCCATGGACTATTATTTGAAATACAATAGATAGAGGTGTTAGTCCAAGAGACAATGTATGTTGTCATGAATTATCAAAACCACCAAGGGAGCATGTTGTGCTTTCAATCTCCCCCATTTTGGTAATTGATGACAACATACAATCAAAGCTTAAAATAAAGATATGCATGGATGTAATGAAGACTTTGAGAAACACATGTCTTAGATTTTCTCCCCCTAAATGTGTGCAGTCCTTTAAAGGATAGTTGCTTTGGAATGCATGGACACACAAATAGTAGAAGGGATATGAAAGTTCATGTGTATCTTGGCTATTTGCATCAATGAATGAGGTGTATCCTAGATAAAGACTTCACTCTTGCAAACAATATGTGCAAGAAACAAGAGATCATATTGATGAAAGATATGATGCATATACTTACCTTGAGTTCTTGATCATTCTAGTAGTAGAGACACACTTGAGAAAACCATGTTATTAAACACAAGAGTATTCTACTAAACAAAAGCAATAGAACTCAAAGGATACCAAGATATGGAGAACATATAAAATATGATAATCCTTAAGATTGATATGTCTCCTCCTTTAGCATTAGTCTTTTATATATTTTCTCCCCTTAGATATGAAAGTGGTAGTTCATCCTCTCCCCCTGAATCTCAGCATGTAGATATTGGGATTGGATAGGGTGAGAAAAAAGTCTAAAGTGAACAATAGTATTATTGAGAGCTTGTTGACTGTTCACATGGAATTTTCTCCCCCTTACTTTGGTATTCTCCCCTTGTTTATATAAGTGTGAACTTTTGATATTATCCTCTCCCCCTAAATCATATCTCCCCCTTTGCATAAGCATTTAACTCTCCCTTTAGCATGAAGCTTTGTTCTTCTCCCCCTTTGGCATAAATTACCAAAATGGTTAAACTTAGGAGTAGTGATAGGGATCATTGACAAGGAAAGGATCTTCGAGGTCATTGAAAGTAGGGTTCATAGAAAAGAACTAAGGGAATCATTGAATGTAACTTCTCTCCCTTTGGAAAATTTTAGTCTTCTTCTCCTTGGACCTAGGGATCCTTGAATAAAGAATTTCTCCCCCTAAGACTAGCTTGTTATTCTCTCACCTTTTTTATAAAAGGGGTCATTGAAGGAACAAGAACATCACAAGAATAGATACAAATAAAAAACATTTAAAAAGCATAGATTTAGAAAATAAGGAAAATCGGTGACTCCGGGATAAATAAATCGATGGTACCGAGATTGTGTAGTGCAGCTCATCTACAATTTCGATAGAACCGAGTTATTTATATCGGTGGCTCCAAATGAGAGACCATGTTTCTTTTTTTACAAAGACAAAATAAATAGTTTCAAAAAGGAATGCAAAGTTTTTACAAAGGACATCGATTAGATAAGATTTGAGTGGTTATGAGAGATCATGCAAATAGAGAGCAAACCACACAAGATTCTTAACTAGATGATGGGCGGTGACTAGGTCACCTATATTAGAGTATATTGACTTAGGATCCAAGCAAGAATACTTGATCATAGGTCATACTCTATGTTAAGCTCAAAATGGGGTTACCATTTTTCGATTAAGCCTTTCAATGTCTTCATATCCCTTGATTGCTTTAGCCCATGACTTGGAGTAAAGCCTTTTCAAGGATATGTGTACATACCTCTGATTGATGTTGATGACGTTGCTCGTAGGTGAACTTGTTGAGGATGATCGAGGTTGATGAAGATCATCTTGAATTGGGAGCAATCCTTCTCGTTCTTGTACACTAATCACCTACAAAGGTTAGCCATGCAAGTAAGAACAATGGATATGTCCAATTGACATGATACCACTTAATATTTTGCAACTAAGATCAAGTATATGTCAAGGATATGTTTTTGTTGTCTTCTTCCTTCCATCATCAAGAGGGGTTGTGGATACTTGGTAATGACAAGATTGCTTATGATTGGAGTTGATGGAAATCTTGTGGAATGAAGTTCTTCCAAGTACCTACAAAAGGTTAGATGCAATACAAGGGAGCATAGAATTCCATGGCATATGATAACGAGTTACGGGAACAAGGAAATAACAAGATAGCTCATGCCCTTGCTTGCAACCGAGTGAGTCTAGCTCAATTTTGAAGCATCAATGATGTTCAAATCACTCCTCAAGTGACAAAAAAAATTCTCATCAAGTGGCTTAGTAAACATATCGACCAATTTCTTGTTAGTATAAACATGCTTAAGATTAATATCTCCTTTGGCAACATGATCACTAATGAAATGATGTCGAACTTGAATATGCTTAGTTCGAGAATGTTGCACAGGATTATGACCAATTTTAATAGCACTTTCATTGTCACAAAGTAACGGAACATTTTTAACATAAATTCCATAATCCTTAAGCATGTGTGTCATCCATAGTAATTTCGCACAACAAGATCCGGCAGCAATATACTTAGCTTCAGCAGTAGATAGAGATACTGAATTTTCTTTCTTGGAGGACCAAGACACAAGAGATCTACCACAAAATTGACAAGTACCCGAGGTGGACTTTCTACCAACCTTGTCACCAGCATAGTCCAAATCAGAATAGCCAACAAGATTAAAAGAAGATCCCTTGGGATACCAAATGCCAAAGTTTGGTATTTGTATCAAGTATCTCACAATACATTTCACAGCCAAAAGATGACACACTTTAGGTGCAGCTTGATATCTAGCACACATGCAAACACTAAGCATAATATCGGGACAAGATGCACATAGATATAGCAATGAACCAATCATAGATCAATAAACCTTTTGATCAACCGGTTCATCCTCCCTGGTATGGTAAACATGTCCACTAGTGGGCATAGGAGTTTGCATACCTTTGCACTCCTGCATGTTGAACTTCTTGATCAAGTCCTTGGTATACTTAGTTTTAGAGATGAAAGTTCCTTATCTTGATTGCTTGATTTTCAATCCAAGAAAGAATTTCAGCTCACACATCATAGACATCTCATACTTCTCAGACATCAACCTTCCAAATCTTTCACTAAATTGGGGGTTAGTGGAACCAAATATAATATCATCCACATAGATTTGGCACACAAATAATTCGTCATTAACTCTCTTAGTGAACAAGGTTGCATCAATTTTACCAATTTCAAAACCTATTTCAATGAGAAACTTCGTTAAACATTTATACCAAGCACGAGGGGCTTGCTTAAGACCATAAAGAGCTTTACGAAGCTTGTAAACATGATTAGGTTTCTTAGGATTCAAAAAACCAGGTGGTTTCTTAACATAAACCTCTTCTTCAATTTCACCATTTAAAAATGCACTTTTGATATCCATTTGATAAAGTGTGATATCTTGGTGATTAGCATAAGCAAGAAGAATACGAATAGCTTCAAGTCTAGCAACGAGGGCATAAGTCTCACTGTAGTCCATACCTTCGACTTGCATATATACTTGGGCTACGAGACGAGCCTTGTTGCGTACGACTTGACCGTATTTGTCTTGTTTGTTCCAAAACACCCATTTGGTTCCGATGATGTTTTGTTCGTCCTCGGGCTTCTCCACGAGTGTCCACACTTTGTTCCTCTTGAAGTTGTGAAGCTCTTCATGCATAGCGTTCACCCAAACCACATCTTCAAGGGCTTGTTCTACCTTCAAAGGCTCAATGCTAGAGATGAAAGAGTAATCCTCACAAAAGTTAGCTAGACCGGTTTTAGAGCAAGTGATTCTTCCTGTTTGTATATCACCAAAGATTTGGTTTAGGGGATAGTTCTTGGTCACTTGAGCTCGAACTTGGGTCAGCTTCTGATTGTTGGATGGTGGAGCTTCTTCATCATCATCATCATCTCCTTCATATTCGTTGTTGTTGAAGGTGTCATTCCCTTGAGGTGGTGGTGAAGGTGGTTGTGGTGGATCTTCATGATGCACTTCCTCCTCTTCATCATCTCATCATGTACCGCTTGTGGATGCCTCCATGTTGTGTCGAGGTTCACCTTGGCGTGAAGTAGGGGCTTCCACTTGAGTTGATGAAGTACTTTCCTTCACCTCCATGGGACGAATCTTGCTGATGAGTAGATCTAGAATAGCTTCCGAAGGGTCCTTATCACCTACATCATTTGGCAATTGTTCGACTTGCAAACCATTAGATTCATCAAACTTCACATCTACCGTCTCTTCAACTTCATGAGTGAAGTTATTGTAGACACGGTAAGTGTGAGAGTTCAATCCGTAACCGAGTAGGAATCCTTCATGAGATTTAGGAGCAAATTTAGTAAGACGATGCTTATTAAGAATGTAGCACTTTGAACCAAATACCCGAAAGTATCCTACTGGGGTTTGTTACCGGTGAGTAGCTCGTATGCCATTTTACCAAGAAGCTTGTGCAGGTAAATTCGGTTTGTGGCATGACATGGTGTTTCAATGGCTTCTGCCCAAAAGTGTCTTGGCGTCTTGTATTCGTCAAGCATCGTTCTTGCCATCTCAATGAGCGTCTGGTTCTTCCTCTCAACAACTCCATTTTGTTGAGGTGTGTATGTAGCCGAGAACTCATGTGAGACACTTTCTTCATCAAGAAAGGTATCCACATGGGTATTCTTCAACTCCGATCTATTATCACTCCGAACCTTCTTGATCTTCACTTCAAACTGATTTTGCGCTTTGCGAGCGAAGTTCTTGAAGATCTTTTGAACCTGTGACTTATCATCAAGAAAGAGTACCCACGTAAATATGGAAAAATCATCAACTATAACTAGACCATAGGAATTTCCACCGAGACTCTTGTAAGCATTAGGACCAAAAATATCCATGTGAAGTAACTCGAGTGGTCTCCTAGTACTCATGATATTCTTAACGGGATGACTTCCACCTACTCGCTTTCCAGCTTGACAAGCACTACAAAGTCTATCTTTGTCAAAGATAACATCTTTAACACCAAGTATATGATCACCTTTCATAAGCTTATCTAAATTACGCATGCCAACATGTCCTAGTCTTCTATGCCAAAGCCACCCTTTAGAAGATTTTGCAATAAGACAATTACGAGGTTTGGATCTCTTAGTGAAATCAACAATGTATAGATCACCTCTTTGGAAACCGGTAAAGACCATTTTATGATTATCTTGATGAAACACTTGGCAATCTACTTTCGTGAATAGCACATTGAAACCGAAGTCGGCAAGTCTAGATACGGAAAGAAGATTATAGCCAAGAGATTCAACAAACATAACATTTTGAATAGAGATATCATGGGATATGTCCACCTTACCAAGGCTAAGTACCTTACCCTTAGAGTTGTCTCCAAAGGTCACGTACCTTCGAGGACCCTGATTAGGCGTGATCTCTTGAAACATGTCCTTATCACCAGTCATATGATCCCTACATCCACTGTCGAGAATCCACTCTTTTCCTCCGGGCATATAATCCTTAAGGTTTGCCATTAGACTTAGATTCTTCATGATCTTCTCATACTCGATGTCGAACAGCTCATCTTCACCAAATTAGTCATGTTCCACATTGTCATCATCAAGTGGGAAATCCTCATCATAAAGAACAAGAGATTTGTTAGAATTGTGATCATGACAATGTTCAAGTTTATGAATGTGAATTACTTTAAAGATAATGTTGTTGATAGTGGTGACATCTCCTTTAGCACGCATAAGATCACGAAGCTCAAATAGGCATTTATCAAAGTTTGGATCACTAGGCTTCATTTTGTGAAAAGCAACAGTTTTGTGAAGAATTTCATCAAGATTTCCTAATGAGAGATTTGGATATCGTTTCTCTAAATCAGTCCACAAGGTATAGGCACAAGCAAAGTTCTTCAATTGAGAAAGCATGAATCTTGGTAAACCTCTAACAATAAGATTGACAGTTCTTAGGTTACCAAGCATGTTAATTTCCTCTTCGTGTGTGGGATGCAATTCATCAGTAGGGAGCACATAGGGGTTTACAATATATTTTGTCAAATGGAATTTATCAAATAGATCAATCATGGCATTCTTCCATTGACTATAGTACTCTCCATCAAGAATGGGCACTCTACAACTCAAACTCACTACACTAGACACATCCATCTTCGTCCGCGGTGATTAAACCGAAGCAATGGAAACCAATGCTCTCATACTACTTGTAGGATCGCTAGAAGAGTATCTAGAGGGGGGTGAATAGACTACTAGCAAGAATTTAAAACCTAACCTTTTCCCAAGTTAATTGGTTGGCAGATTTTAACGGTTTTAGCAAGTCTAGCAAGTCTAACAGCCCTACACATGCATGTCTACAAATATGGCAGCGAAAAGTAAAGACATTGCACATGAAGTAAAGAGATGAGATAGGAAGAACAAACGCAATAGGAGACGCAAAGATTTTTCCCGTGTTTCCGATAGATGGTGCTATCATACGTCCACGTTTATGGAGTCTTCAACCCACGGAGGTTAACGGTTGCAAGAGTACACGTATGGCTCCACCCATAAGGGTCCATGAAGTAGCAATCTTGACTATTACATATGGCTTCCGTCCACGAAGGACTAGCCTCACTATGGGTAGATCTTCACGAAGTAGGCGATCTCCTTGCCCTTACAAACTTCTTGGTTCACTCCACAACACAAAGTAGGAGGCTCCCAAGCGACACCTAACCAATCTAGGAGGCACCACCCTCCAAAAGGTAATAGACTCGGTAATGACGATGAACTCCTTGCTCTTGTGCTTCAAGATGATAGACTCCTCAACACACAATCACTCTCTCACAAATTTGGCTTGGTAGAAGAGATGGGATTGGTGGAAAGCAACTTGGGGAGGCTAGAAATCAAGATCCATATGGTTGGAGTGGAAGATCTTCATCTCAACACAAGGGTAGGTGGTTCTCTCTAAGAAATTCTGATAAGATAGGTATGGAATAGTTCTGAGTGCTTCTCTTTCGAGTAGGTAGTGGTGGAGGGGTATATATAGGTATCCCCAAAAATCCAACCGTTACACACAATAATTCAGACTCGGTGACACCAATGTGTTAATCTCGATGGTACCGAAGTGACCAAAATGTGGCAACTTTTGAATCTCGGAGGGACCGATATACGAATCCCGGTTGCACCGATAAGGTGACCAACAGACAGAGTTCCAATCTCGATGACACCGACTCAACAATATCGGTGGGACCAAAAATATGAGTTTGCATAACGGAAAGTTGGCAACCTAAACTCGGTGCCACCGGTATGGAATTAGTTGCACCGAAGTGCCTATGGTTTGGCTGAGTCTGTCTAGGTTCTGGAATTGGTGACACCGGGATAGGAATGTTGGTTGCACTGATTTTGAATGTTTGGCTATAGACAAACTTTGGTGGGAGATCTTGTGGATGTTTTTGGTGACTATCACTTGTGCATGTATGAGCATTTTGTTCACCAACAAAACCTTACCCCCTTTTAATAGTTCCTATGGACTCAAAGTGATTTGTCACAAATGTAAAATGTAGAGTCCTCTTGCTTGAAGTTTGGCCAACCTATTTCCTTGCATCTTGGGGTAATTCGACAATCTCCACAATCCTGTTGTCAACCCAACTCTGCATGGACTATTATCTGAAATACACTAGATAGAGGTGTTAGTCCAAGAGACAATGTATGTTGTCATGAATTATCAAAACCACCAAGGGAGCATGTTGTGATTTCAGTTGTGAAATCATTATTTATTTATATTGGTGTTATAGCTACTGTATCCTAACTTCTCCATGGTTCATACCCCATGATACAACCCAAAGATTCATCAAAATAGGCAACTAACTCAAAGAAAACAGAATCTGTCAAAAACAGAACAGTCTGTAGCAATCTGAAAACTTAGTATATTTATGTAGACAAGAAAAATTCTTAAACATTAAAAAAATATGGAAAATTTATATGTAAATCTTTTGTAAAAATTTCAGATCCATTTGACGCTCTCAAAATTTTGGAAAATTCCTGTACTGAGTGCAAAAGTTTCTGTTTTTCAGCAAGATCAAATCAACAACTACCATAGATCACCCCAAAGGTTTTACTTGGCTCAAACACTAATTAAAACACCAAAACACAATTACTACAGAAGTAATAATGTGGGAAACACTCAAAAACATAAGCAAAAACAGAACACAAAAATAAAATTGGGTTGCTTCCCAACAAGCGCTATTGTTTAACGCCCCTAGCTAGGCAAAACGCTATAGATCTAGGTATTGTCATCTTTGGTATTAGCAACTTTTGTCGGGACCTTCTCAAATCCAGGGGGTTCTTTACTTTTTCCCACACTTGTGGAGGAAGGATCCATCTTAATATCCAAAATGTACAAACGCTTATTGCAAAGGGTAGGCAAAGTATTCAAGCGATTGAGGTTCCCATTGATATGTTTAAGGGGTTCGTGATATTGTTGCAACTCGACCAAGTGCTTATGTAAGTCCCCCAATTTGTCGAGAACTTGAACACCCTGTTGTGAGAAAGAAAACCCCTTTTTTGGTGGAGAAACCCCTCAAATCCCTTCCAAAACTTCATAAGCGGGATTCACATCTAGCTCAATAAAATCTCCTTTTGAGGCGAAATCTAGAAGCTCTCTGTGATGCAAAGTTAAACCAATGTAAAAATTTCTAAGCAACACTTTTGCAACTCCTTTTAAATTGTAAATACGATAAAATTCCATTAGCCTATACCAGGCATCTTTCAAATTTTCACCTTGTTTTTGTTGGAAGTAAAGAACTTCCAAATCTGGTGACAAAGGGGACATAGTAACGCTAGACATAGCAACAAGAAGAAGATCTGGCAGGAAGAGATGGCAAATGAAAGAAGGACGAATAAAAAGACAAATATTTTTGGTATTTTCTGAAAATCGTTTTAGAAGTGGGGGAGAGGAAAACGAGAGGCAAATGGAAAATAATGTAAATGCAAGAGATGAGTTTGTGATGGGTACTTGGTAGGCTTTATGTGTATCTTCCCCCGCAACGGCGCCAGAAATCCTTCTTGCTACCTCTTGAGCTTGCGTTGGTTTTCCCTTGAAGAGGAAAGGGTGATGCAGCAAAGTAGATAAGTATTTCCCTCAGTTGTTGAGAACCAAGGTATCAATCCGGTACAAGGAACATGCAAGTCACCAATGGATGCACCTACACAAACAATCAAACTCTTGCACCCAACGCTATAAAGGGGTTGTCAATACCTTCATGGTTATTTGCAAGGATTAGATATGATAGATATATATGTAAACGAGAATGGAAATTAAAAGCTAAATAAATTGTAGAAAAGTATTTTTGGTGTTTTTGGTTTATAGATCTGAAAGTATATTATGGAGAGTAGACCCGGGGGCCATAGGTTTCACTAGAGGCTTCTCTCTTGAAGGAAAATATCATGGTGGGTAAACAAATTACTGTCAAGCAATTGATAGAAAAGCGAATAATCATGTAGTTATCCAAGGCAATGATCATGCATATAGGTGTCATGTCCGTATCAAGTAGACCGAAACGATTCTGCATCTACTACTATTACTCCACACATCGACCGACTCCTGCCTGCATCTAGAGTATTAAGTTCATGAAGAACAGAGTAACGCATTAAGAAAGATGACATGATGTATAGGGATAAACTCAAGCAATATGATGAAAACACCATCTTTTTACCCTTGATGGCAACAATACAATACATGCCTTGCTACCCATACTATGTCACTAGGTGAGGACACCGCAAGATTGAACCCAAAACAAGCACTTCTCCCATTGCAAGAATTACCAATCTAGTTGGCCAAACCAAACCAATAACTCGAAGAGACTTGGAAGGATATGAAATCATGCAAATAAGAATTCAGAGGAGATTCCAATAAGATTCATGGATAATCTGAACATAAACTCACAATTCATCGGATCTTGACAAACACACCACAAAAGAGGATTACATCGGATAGATCTCCGTAAAGATCATGAAGAACATGGTATTGCAGATTAAAGAGAGAGAAGAAGCCATCTAGCTACTAGCTATGGACCCGTAGGTCTGTGGTGGACTACTCACGCATCATCGCAGGGGCAATGGAGTTGATGTAGATGCCCTCCGTGATTGAAACCCCCTCCGGCAGATTACCGAAAAAGTCTCCAAGATTGGATCTCTCGGGAACGACGGCTTCTGGCTGCAGAAAAGTATTTGTGTGGCTCGTTCTGATGTTGGGAGAATATTTGGGAATTTATAGGCCAAATATTAGGGTTAGGATACCTGCCAGGAGATGACAAGCCTGCTAGGCGCTACTAGGGGGCGCACCTAGCAGGCTTGTGGCTCCCTGGAAGCTTTCTTGCTGTGCACTCCAAGCCTGGTTGATTTGTTTCCTTCTAGAAAAATTATTTCCGAAGGTTTTATTCTGTTTGGACTCCGTTTAATATTTCGTATCTGCAAAACTCAAAAACAAGGAAAAACAGAAACTGGCACTAGCCTCTAGATTAATAGGTTAGTCCCAAAAATAATACAAAATAGCATATTAATGCATATAAAATATCCAAAACAGATAATATAATAGCATGTCATCATTAAAAATTATAGATACGTTGGAGACGTATCAGCGCGTTGTACCCCCTGGGCACGCCCTGGTGCCTTGTGGAACCCTCGTGCATCTTCCCTACTCTGTATTCCTCTTGTATACTTGTTTTCAAGATAAGAAAATCATTATATATATACAACCTGTTCTTTTGACCTCTATACCGCAAGTTTCTCCTCTGATATATATTTTCTCATAGGATGTCGAAGCTTTGATCATTATGTCATCGCATGATTCTGACGGGGAGCAAACCGCTTTGTATCTCACTTCATCACAAACCTCAGGGTCTATAGCGATG
This sequence comes from Hordeum marinum, assembly GCA_022496015.1. Taxonomy (NCBI): domain Eukaryota; kingdom Viridiplantae; phylum Streptophyta; class Magnoliopsida; order Poales; family Poaceae; genus Hordeum; species Hordeum marinum. The sequence continues at coordinate 435,132,423 of CM039673.1, read as the reverse complement.
TTAATCCTTTCGAGTGGCCAACCCCCAAGGGCAAGAGAAGATCCTCGATAGGCCCACAAGGCAGGGGGACACGCCCTACACCCCAGGGCGTTCCCAAGTACCTTGTGAGGCCCATGGAGGCCCTTCAGTGCTCATTTTCTGCTATATGAGTCCATTTCCATAGAAAAATCATGAGAAGGCTTTCAGGACGAAAAACCAACGTCTCGAGTTGGAACCTGGGCAGGAGCACTTTTGCTCTCTAGTGGAGCCATTTTTTCTGGGAAAGTTCCCTCTAGGAGGGGGAAATCAAAGTCGTCGTCATCACTAATGCTCCTCTCATCGTGGGAGGACTCATATCCATCAACATCTTCACCAACACCATCTCATCTCCAAACCCTAGTTCATCTATTGTATCCAATCTTTTTCTCAAACCTCAGCTTGGTACATGTGGGTTGCTAGAAGTGTTGATTTCATCTTGTAGTTGATGCTAGTTGGTTTATTTGGTGGAAGATTATATGCTAAGATTGTTAATCATATATTTATCTCATCTGGTCATGAACATGAATATGATTTGTGAGTAGTTCCATTTGTTCTTGAGGACATGGGATAAGTCTTGTTATAAGTAATCATGTGAAGTTGGGTTTTTCTCAATGTTATGACGATGAATTATCTTGTTCTTCATGTACCGGTGTCGTCTGAACGTCCACTACACGACACATTACCATGATTGGGCCTCTGGGATGACTTTAATGGAAATATGCCCTAGAGGCAATAATTTTTTGTTATTATCATATATTCCTTGTTCATGATAAGTGTATATTATTCATGCTACAATTGTATTGACTAGAAACTTAAATACATGTGTGGATACATAAACAACAATGTGTCCCTACCCTAGTGAGACTCTACTATACTAGCTCGTTGATCAAAGATGGTTAAGGTTTACTAGCCACAGACATGAGTTGTCATTTGATAACGAGATCACATCATTAGGAGAATGATGTGATGGACAAGACCCAACCATAAGCTTAGCATATGATCATATCACTTAAGTTTATTGCTACGGCTTTGTTCATGTCAAGTATCTTTTCCTAAGAAAATGAGATCATGTAACTCCTGGATGCTAGAGGAATACCTTGTGTGCTATCAAAAGTCGCTTCGTAACTGGGTGATCATAAAGGTGCTCTACAGGTATCTCCGAAGGTGTGTGTTGGGTTGGCATGGATCAAGACTGGGATTTGTCACTCTGTATGATGGAGAGATATCTCTGGGCCCTCTCGATTATACAACATCATAAAAAGCTTGCCAGCAATGTGGCTAATGAGTTAGTCACGGGATCTTGTATTACACAACGAGTAAATAGACTTGTCAGTAATGAGATTGAACTAGGTATGGATATATAGACAATTAAATCTCGGGCAAGTAACATATCATTGGACAAAGGGAATTGCATATGGGAGTAACCGAATCCTCGACATCGTGGTTCAACCGATGAAAGATCTTTGTGAAATATGTAGGAACCAATATGGGCATCCAGGTCAGGCTGTTGGTTACTGACTGGAGAGGTGTCTCGGTCACGTCTACATGATTCTCGAATCCATAGGGTTCACACACTTAACGTTTAATTATGCTACAGTAGTATTGGGATATGTATGTTGGTGACCGAATATTGTTCGAAGTATCGTATGAGAACCCAAACATGATGACAAGTTATGCAATGGTTCGGAGGTAAGATTTATATATGGGAAGTCTTGTTTTCCTCGTTGGAAAATTTTCGAGCATTTTCGGCAGTGTACTGGGAGTGTCGAAAGGGTTCCGAGGATCTACCCAGGGGTCCACCTGCCCCAAGGGGCTACATGGTCTATAGAGGGGGCTCCCTGGCCTACATGGGCTAGGCGGACCAGACCCCCAAGGTCCCATGCGGCTAGAGGGGGAACCCCTAGGGGTGGTAGGCCTCCCACCTAACTTGGCGGCTACTCCACCCCCTAGGCTGCCGCACCCTCCAAGGGGCCAGCACTCCCTCCCCCTTGCCTCCTATATATAGTGGACGGGAGGGGAGGGGAGGGGAGGGGAGGGATGCACACACCAAATCCACTCCCTTGGGGCAGCTCTGCCATCTCTCTCATTTTCTCTTCGGTTTTTCGCCGCGGTGGTGCTTGGTGAAGCCCTGTTGGCGCGACACCATCACCATCTCCGCGATGTCGTCATGTTGGTCGAGATTCGATAAACTTCTCCTCCCTATCTTGCTGGATCAAGTACGAGGAGACTTCACCGAGCCACACATGTGAGAAACGCGGAGGTGTCGTCCGCTCGGTGCTGAATCATGATTGGATCGTGAAGCATAATGTCGTCGTTTTCTCATGGCAGATGCCATAGGGTGGCTTATCATAGGTGGTTGGGGACGAAGGACGCCAACGGGCACCGGTTGCGAGATTGGGCACAAGCGGTGATGACACATGATGTGCCCAGGTTCAGGGCCCTCCGGGGGAGGTAATACCCCTATTTCTGCTTGGTTTAGTTAGATGGATGGGTATAGATACAATGGTGCTCCTGGAGCTGTGTCTAGAGTAGGAAGAAGGGGCAACCGGCTCCTCTTCCTCCACTACTAGAAGGGGTTGTGTATGTGGATATGATCGTTCGTGTGTGCGTGTTTGTCTGTCCCTCCCCGTTGCATTGGGGGTTCGGGGGGTTTTATAGGCCAACCCCTCGGCTCTTACAATATGTTCCAAGTACAAAGGTGGGGGGACCCGGCTGGCAGTCTCTTCGGCTGGCCAGAGGGTCCCTCCATTCGTGTCATCTTGTCGCTTGTAGGGGCCACCGGCTGAGCGGTCCCATCTCCTGCTAGACCCGCCAGCCGGCCCAATGATTAGCCCTTGCCCACCTACCGGCACGGGCCGCCGGGTGGGCGTCGTCTAGCGCCAGCCAGCCGAAGTCGTCGATACGGACGGCTACACTATAGCCATGCCGAGGCAGGTAATCGAGTGGCGAGGGGCGTGTCGGCACTGTTCCCATGCCCGGTCGCGCTCGCCGAGGTCAGCGGTCGGGACGATTGGATTGTAGCCACACGCCGCAGTGCGTCAGCGGCCACTGTGGCCACAGGGCCGCCCGTCGTGCCGGTCGCGTCGCATCGTCGTACTCGCGCGCAGAGGGACGGGACGTCGCATGTCCTCCCCCAGATCAATGGAAGAGCCGGCCCAGAGGGAGCCGGCCACACCCAGCCGACCGAGGGTCCAGCCGGCTCCTCGTGCAACCGTTCGGGGCGCCAGCCGGCACCGACTTGTGCCGGACGCCCTCCAGCCGGCCACGGGTAGCCGGCTGCATAGTTTTTCTTTGAAGCGAAAGGAGGAAAACCCCGTTGCTTTGGCCTACCTAGGGGTAATAACCCCGTCACATACCACCACATCAACCCCGTAATATACGCTTAGTGGTCTATGAGGGTACATAGACACACTCTCCCCTCTCGTTGCTATTCATCTCTTAGATTAGATCTTGGTGTTTCGTAGGATTTTTTTTTATTTTCATGTTATGTTCCCATCAGACTTTGTGGGATTAGTAAGTAATGATGGGTTGCGAGAGTGATACAAACTTAAACCCTAATTTATGCACTATTTCATAAGGGGCTAATTTGGATCCATATTTTCATCCGTCAGATTTATCTTCATTATTCTTTCGTGGTTGCGAGCGCTCGCGAGAGGGGGTAATCATAAGTGTGTTGTTTGTTCAAGTAAGAACAGTACCCTAGCACTGGTCCACCCACATAACAACTTATCAAAGCAATGAATGAGAATCAACGAAACATGATGAAGTTAACTAGGATAATTCACTTGGTCCTTGAGAACACTTTGCTCACTACAAGTACTTTCCTCTTGTCCTGTGCAATAAAATGATTGGGCTACCTTTTTGCACCTTGTTACTTTGGTTACTTGTTAGTTGCTATGGATTATCTTGCTATAAAAATATCTATCACTATTACTTTACAACACTTGTAGAGAATACCTTGCTAAAAAATTTCTTATTGATTCCTTATCCTCCTAGTTGAGTTTGACACTCTTACTTTGGTACCTGCAGACAGAACAGGGTATTGTAGCACTTTCGTAGAATTATCATAATGAGTAATCATCCCAACAAAGAGCAGAGGGGAGTATTTGTGGAGGCACTTATGTCACACACAAGGTGTCACAGTTCTTGTGTGAAGTAACAGCTTAAGCTTCTAGAAATACTATTACTATCTTGGGTAAACGATAAACCAAATACGTTAATATGAAGAGAGTTTGAAAGTGTCTACTAAATAACCAGTGAAAGTGAATAAAAAGAACTAAAATATAAATGGTGTTTCTTGCAATGAAAAGATTAGGTGCGGAGAGATTTCCGTTCATGGTAAGAATACATGAATAGTGCTAGTGCGACGATAATACTAGTTATCGTGTATTGTACTCATAGTATTTGATATAAGAGTTCTGTAGGCGGTTCTTCCAAGATTCATGAAACTCCTCCACTTGGGATTACATTTCATTCTATGCTCTTGCTTCTTCGTTGCCACAGAGTGGTCATTTCCAAAATTAAGGTCATGAGAACGGAATCAAGCATTAAGTTCAATGGATCACCGTTATCTCATATTATCATCGGTTCTCATAGATATCTCAACCTATCACGTAAAAGGTCACAAAGTTCCCAAATAACGTGTTACCTGTGTAGGTTTTGAGATCATGTCGCCTAGGCCCTCTAATTGGACAACACGCATAGGGTTCACCATAGATAACAACATACTAGGTAGATCATACTACTACGAATTCAAATGATGACATATAGAATTGGCACCTATCAATCTTACCACTTACCTACATCTCCCACACCTAGGGGGGTTACTCACACGTCATAAGAGGGAAATCAATCACAACAGAGATAGAAACCATGAAAACCATATCAATAATATTGGGGGATCCACAATGAGATGAAACAGTACTCAAGTAGTCTTGATCTCAAATGATATGGAGTAGAGTTCACAAATTCCAATCCCTCTTATGATAGTGAAGGAGGTGATGATGATGATGGAGATGAAAGAACCAAAACTACGATCATCTTCATGAGTTCTTCAGATCATCACTTCTCCTATTATGTATGGTGTGGCGGTGTCTAGGGTTCTCTTCTCCTCATGATCCCTTCACGAAAGTTGCTTGTATAGAAAAGGAGGGCTTGTTGTCAGTCCATATGACCGTTCATGTGAGCGTTTTTGGTTGCATGGAACATCGTCTTTCACTCTGCTGCGCTTGTTGACATTGATGTCTTCGGGAAAGTTTCGTCATTTGGCTTGATTTGCAACAATCCCCCTTGGTTTACTTCCAAGAATGATATTTCCTGCCAATCACAGGACAAATTTGATTTTTTTTCTCTTTTGTTGGATTATCATTAGAAATATCCGAAGAATAACAAAAAACCAGTGAAACCAAGTAGAAATCACTACGCAAAACATCGCAAATTCTCGAGCCATCATACTTATTGAAAAGATTACGATTGATGCCCTATACTTGTGGGCCATCAAGACTCTTTTCAGGCATCATAGCCCGGGAGTGAAGCACTTTTGGTCAGAGAAATTTGGTAAGGAAATATTTGTGTTACGTGCTAAATTTTATCTTCACTTGTCATTATGGAAGATAATCCTTTAAGAGACTTGTTAGGGGTATATTCACCTCGACAGGATGCGGTAAGGATCATGCCTCAACCTACTTAAGATATCTATTATGAAATCCCTATTCGTATTATGGAAAAATTGCATGATAATCCTAATGTAGGAGATGGAACAATACATCTCGATATGCACCTAATCTACATGGATGAACTTTGTGGACAGTTGAAGCTTGAGGGTTTATCAAATATTGGAGTTACGGAGAAATTACTCCCTTTATCTTTGAAATGAAGAGCATTGGCATGGTATATGCTATTGGATGAACCCGAAACATGGGACTAGAACCGATTGAAGCTACAATTCCACTAGAAATATTATCATATGCACTTGATTCATCATGATCGGAATTATATATTTAATTTTTGGCTTCGTGAAGGAGAAAGTATCGCTCAAGCTTGGGGGAGGCTTAAGTATATGATGCTCAAATGCCCCAATCATGAGCTCTTGAGAGAAATGATTCTTCAAAACTTTCATGCTCGGCTTTCTCATGATGATAATACTGACAGGGAGATAACCCCGGGCTAGATTGAGCCGGCCTCTACTCCAACTTTCCGAAACAATAACAGGGCGAGCCGCCTCCCTCTGCAGCCCGGCTCTGTGCGGCCGGCTACGACGAGCCGGTCGGCTAGAGGCGGGGACCCCTGGACCCTTAGCCGGCGATGCATCGGATGCCGCAGTCAGAGTATGCGTGGCAATAGTGGCCCCCATCCCATTGGGGGTCAGCGCCCGCATGGCCACAATGGAGGCAACAGTGCCTCTGACTCTGGCCAACTGCGACCGGGGGCTGGAATAGTGCCGGCACACCCTCAACCACTCCATTACCTGCTCTGGCATGGCTACAGCGCGACCGGCCATACCGCTAACCGCGGCCGACTGCCGCAAGATGACGCCCTGAAGGACGGCCCGTGTCGCGATGCGACCAACACAGGGACCTACCACGCGGGCCCCTCCGGCTCCCGACGGGACCCGACAGCCGGCGAGCCGTACCAGCGACAAGACCCCTCAACCTGGGGCCCCCATGGCCGGCTAGAGAGGCTGCCAGCTGGGCCCTCCCGATGCCTTCTACTAGTATTGTAAACCGGGGGGTTGGCCTATAAAACCCCCCGGAGCCCCCTCCCCCATGCACGGGGCGATCAGATCCCTCCACACACACACACTCCCACGTAGAGAGCCAATCAAGGCAATCTAGCTCCTTGTTCCTCCTCTACTCATATAGCTCAAGGAGCACCATTGTAGCCCCTGTTGGTTCATCAACCAGACTAGCGGGACTAGGGATATTACCTCCCCCGGAGGGCCCCAAACCTGGGTACATCGTGTATCCCACACCGTATGTACCCGATCCCGCTCCCGGAGTCTGCCGACGTCCATTGGCCCCAGCCACTCTCGATAAGCCTACCCATGGCATTTGTCGTGAGAAAATGATGACAGTTGGTGCCCACCGTGGGGCACGCTGCTGCTGGAATCGCGGTCCTGGCGGGACCCTCTTCAACACCACCACCGTGGCTTCGTCGGCGTCCCCCCGCCCGCGTTCGCCACCGGGGTCGTGCACCCCCATGCCTCGTCTCACTCCGGTGTGACCGTCCGTGCATCCGCGTGGCCACTCCGGTCATGCGCCCATGGCGCCCCATCGCCCGTGTCCATGCACTACGGCTGATACTCCACCAGCGGCCGGGCACTGTCATGTGTCGCCCATGCCGTCTGCCCTGGAGGCACGCGCGGCACCTGGTATCTCCTCCCAATCCCCGCGCTACTTCTCCGCTCCGGCCGTGCGCCCATGGCGCCCCTTCACTCATCCACGTGTCGCTACTGCTGCCCCGCCTACGTCCGCACGCCCATGCTCCCGCACGCTTAGATTCCACGCACAAGACAATACACGGCTCGTGCAGTGATTGGACATAACTCATACTCTAGTCAGACACAAGACAGATAATGGCCATACACTTCCCAGATAATGGTTGGATAATATGCCATATAATCCCCATACACTAGTCAGATACAAGACGGGCAATGCCCAAACCATGCTTAGATGATGGCGTTGCTGCACGGGCCGCATGTTGACCGCGTCCATGGCCATACGCATGCGCATAGCCAGCTACCCGATGGCCTGGCCGGCTTCCTTGCGCAGCTCCACCTTGCCCGTTTTGGATGTCTGCTCCTCCCTCGCACACAACCGGCCTAGTGTGCCCTGTGTGCGGACACCGGCTGCTCCGTCCGCGTGCCCATCGCCCGCACTCGCTCGCACCTCCAATTGCAACTCTGCCGGCCAGCCTGCACCAAATCGTCTTCGCATCGCAGGCCGCTGCCTCGCCCCCAACACCATCACGGACCTCGTACCGTCCCTTCCGTTCGACAGCACCCCCGTGCCGGGGCCGGGGCCGGCTTCGCCTGCTCACCGCATTCGCCGCCTCCACCGTCGCCCCCGATGACATCTCCAACCTCCAGGCGCCGGCTCCACCACATGCTCGAGCTTGTGGGCTGCGAGGAAGTCTTCCATATAGCCACTTAGTCCAGCGCCTGCGGACCTCGCTGCTCACGACGTCCGTGTTGGAAATATGCCCTAGAGGCAATAAATAAAGTGTTTATTATTATATTTCCTTGTTCATGATAATCGTTTATTATCCATGCTATAATTGTATTGATTGGAAACACATTACATGTGTGGGTAAATAGACAACACTATGTCCCTAGTATGCCTCTAGTGAACTAGCTCGTTGATCAAAGATGGTCAAGGTTTCCTAGCCATTGACATGTGATGTCATTTGATAACGGGATCACATCATTGGTAGAATGATGTGATGGACAAGACCCAAACTACAAACGTAGCATATGATCGTGTCAGTTTATTGCTACTATTTTCTGCATGTCAAGTATATGTTCCTATGACCATGAGATCATGCAACTCACAGACATCGAAGGAGTGCCTTGTGTGCATCAAACGTCGCAACGTAACTGGGTGACTATAAAGGTGCTCTACAGGTATCTCCGAGGGTGTCTGTTGAGTTGGCACGGATCAAGACTGGGATTTGTTACTCCATGTGATGGAGAGGTATCTCAGGGCCCACTCGGTAATACAACATCACAATAAGCCTTGCAAGCAATGTGACTAAGTGTTACTCATGGGATTTCGTATTACAGAACGAGTAAAGAGACTTGCTGGTAACGAGGTTGAACTAGGTATGGAGATACCGACGATCGAATTTCAGGCAAGTAACATACCGAAGAACAAAGGGAACATCATACGAGATTAACTGAATCCTTAACATAGAGGTTCGACCGATAAAGATCTTCGTAGAATATGTAGGAACCAATATGGGCATCCAGGTCCCGCTATTGCTTATTGACCGTAGAGGTCTCTCGGTCATGTCTACATAGTTCTCGAACCCGCAGGGTCTGCACACTTAAGGTTTGGTGACGTTTCGGTAGTATAGAGTTATGTATGGTGGTGACCGAAGGTTGTTCGGAGTCCCAGATGAGATCTCGGATGTCACTAGGAGCTCTGGAATGGTCCGGAGGTAAAGATTCATATATAGGAAGTCCTGTTTTGGTCGTCGGAAAAGTTTTGGGCTAATCGGTAGTGTACCGGGAGTGCCGGTAGTGTATCGGGAGACCACCGGGAGGGTTATTTCGACCCAAGAGGCTTCATGGGATGTGAGAGAATAAATACTAGTATTTTGTGGGCTGGTGTAAGTCCCACACAAGGCCCATGCGGCTAGGGAAGAAAATCCCAAAGGGAAAAGGTGGAAAAAAAAGGCCAAAAGGAGGAATCCTAGTCCTACTAGGATTGGAGGAGGAGTCCTCCTCTCCTCCCCACTTCTGCCGAACCAAGGAGGATTGGCCCTTGCGCTAAGTCCTCTCCTCCCTCCCTCTTATATATACTGGAGGTTTTAGGGGTTTTGCACAGAATTTTTAGCCACATGCTGCTCGTTCCTCCAATGCATAGTTTCTCCTCTAGATCGGATTTCTGCAGCGCTTAGGCAAAGCCCTGCCGGAACAGCTCCACCACCATTGCCAGAGCGCCGTCACGCTGCCAGAGAACTCTTATTCCTCTCTGCTCCCTCTTGCTGGATCAAGATGGAGGATATCGTCATCAAGCCGAACGTGTGCTGAACGCGGAGGTGCCACCCGTTCGGCGCTAGATCGGAAGGATCGTGATCGAGTTCGCGGGACGGATCGTGATCAAGTTCGTGGGACGGATCGTGATTGGATCGCGGGACGGATCGTGATTGGATCGCGGGATGCTCGGTGATTTGGATCGCGAAGACGTTCGACTACACCAACCGCGTTTCTTAATGCTTCCTGCTTAGCGATCTACAAGGGTGCGTAGATCCACTCTCCCTCTCGTAGATGCTCATCACCATGGATAGGTCTTGCGTGAACGTAGGAAAATTTTTGTTTCCCATGCAAAGTTCCCCAACTGTGGCATCATGAGCTAGGTCTATGTGTAGATGAGATCTTGAGTAGAACACAAAGAGTTTGTGGGCGTTGATGCTTAGATTGCTTCCTCCCTTGGTAGTTTTTTGGTTCAGCGGTATTGTGAGATGAAGCAGCCTGGACCAATATTACTCGTACGATTATGAGAGACCGGTTCCCTCAACCGCAACTTGTTGCATAGATGGCTTGCGGGAGCCAGTTTCTCTCACTTTAGTTGGATCGGATTCAACAAAGGCGGTCCTTGAGAAGTTTGAAAAGCAACTAGTGTATCACCGTTGTGGTTTTTGTGTAGAAGAGAATTGTTCTTGCTAGATACCCGTAGCAGCCACGTAAAACATGCAACAACAATTAGAGGACGTCTAAATTGTTTTTGCAGGGTATGTTGTGATGTGATATGTCCAATTACATGATGTGATATATGTGATGTATGAGATGATCATGTGATGTATAGATTATCACGACTTGCATGTCAATGAGTACGGCAACCGGCAGGAGCCATAGGGTTTTCTTTAATTATTGTATGACCTGCATATCAATCATTAAGCGCTATGTAATGCTTTACTTTATCGCTAAACAGTAGCAATAGTAGTAGAAGCATGTTGGGCGCGACAACCCCGATGGCGACACGTTGATGGAGATCAAGATGATGGAGATCATGGTGTCATGCCGGTGACGATGGAGATCATGCCGGTGCTTTCTAGATGGAGATCAAAAGCACAAGTTCATGGCCATATCATGTCTCTTATGATTTGCATGTGATGTTAATCCTTTTGTGCACCTTGTTTTGCTTAGGACGACGGTAGCATTATAAGGTGAGCCCTCACTTAAATTTCAAGATGAATTGTGTTCTCCCCGAGTGTGCACCGTTGTGAAAGTTTGTCGTGTCAAGACACCACGTGATGATCGGGTGTGATAGACTCTACGTTCACATACAACGAGTGGAAGCCAGTGTGGCACATGCAGAACACTCGGGTTAAACTTGACGAGCCTAGCATGTACATACATGGCCTCAGAACACAAGAGACCGAAAGGTTGAACATGAGTCACATAGTAGATATGATCAACATAATGATGTTCACCATTGAAACCACCTCAACTCACGTGATGATCGGACTTGAGTTGGTGAATTTGGATCATGTGACACTCAGATGGCTTGAGGGATGTCAATTTTAGTGGGAGCTTTAGTAATTTGATTAACTAAACTCATTATCTTGAACAATAGTCTAAGTAACCTTTGCATACTTATGTTGTAGATCAATGGCTCGCGTAGTAGCACCCCTGAATTTTAATGCGTTCCTAGAGAAAGCTAAGTTGAAAGATGATGGAAGTAACTTTGTTGACTGGGCCCATAATCTGAGGATTATCCTCATGGCTTCCCAGAAATCATATGTCCTTGATGCACCGCTTGGTGACCAACCAGAAGACATGACCTCCGAAGACGTTAAGAACGCTTGGGAGGCACGTTCTGGAGATTACTCAATAGTTCAGTGTGCAATATTGTATGGCTTAGAACCGGGACTTCAAAGACCTTTTGAACGTCATGGAGCATATGAGATGTTCTAGGAGTTGAAGTTTATATTTCAGAAGAATGCCCGAATCGAGAGGTATGAGACCTCCGATAAGTTCTATGCTTGCAAGATGGACGAGAACGGGTCTATCAGTGAACATATACTCAGAATGTCTAAGTATTCGACTCGTCTGGCGGAGTTGGGAATTGCCCTTCCGCCAGAGGCGATCACTGACAGAGCTCTTCAATCACTGCCACCTAGTTACAAGAGCTTTGTGATGAACTATAACATGCACGGGATGAACAAGTCAGTCGCCGAGCTGTTTGCAATGCTAAAAGTCGCTGAGTCTAAAATCTAGAAAGAACATCAAGTGTTGATGGTCAATAAAACCACTAGTTTCAAGAAGAATGGCAAGGGCAAGGGCAAGAAGGGTAAAACCAAGAAGGATGGCAAAGCAGTTGCTACTCCTGTAAAGAAGCCCAAGCATGGACCTAAGCCAGAAAATGAGTGCTTTCATTGCAAGGGAACTGGTCACTAGAAGCGGAACTGCCCCAAGTACCTGACTAACAAGAAGGCGGCCAACGACAAACAAGGTATATATTATATACATGTTATTGATGTGTACCTTACTAGCTCTCGTTGTAGTGCCTGGGTATTTGATACCGGTTCGGTTGCTCACATTTGCAACTTAAAAGAGGAACTACGGAATAGACGAAGGCTGGCAAAGGATGAAGTGACGATGCGCGTGGGAAATGGTTCCAAGGTTGATGTGATCGCCATCGACACGCTCTCTCTTCGATTACCATCGGGATTAGTGATGAACCTGAATAATTGTTATTTAGTGCCTGTGTTAAGCATGAACATTATATCTGAATCTTGTTTATTACAAGACGGTTACTCATTTAAATCAGAGAATAAAGGTTGTTCTATTTATATGAGTAATATCTTGTATGGTCATGCACCCAATGTGAGGGGTTTATTCATATTGAATCTTGATAGTGATGACACACATGTTCACAACATTGATGCCAAAAGATGTAGAGTTGATAATGATAGTACCACTTTCTTGTGGCACTGTCGTTTAGGTCATATTGGTGTAAAACGCATGAGGAAGCTCCATGCTGATGGACTTTCGGAGTCACTTGATTTTGAATCACTTGACACATGTGAACCATGCCTCATGTAACATCCCAAATTTTGGAATGTGATAATAAATATAGAATGATTGTTTGTTTGCTTGAATGATTGAAAGATAGTGCAATTTGAAACTTTTGAAAATTTTGAAAGTTTGATGAGAGGGAATGAAATGACTTTCCCAAAAAATTTCAATCTGCATTTTGATCACCAGGAATTCAAATTCATTTCATCACAAAACCATAGAGTGAAGATGAAATGACTTCTTCCATTTAAAGAAATGAAAAGGGATTTGAAAATGATTTGAATTTCCATTTTGAAAATATTTCAAATTCAGAAAACTTTATGCAACTCAATGATTTTCATGAGAGAGGATAATATGACTTCCTCAAATTTTAAGAAATATGAGTTGGAAGTTTAAAAGAAGGAATTGAAAGAGCTTTTGAAAACCTCTGGATTATTTTGAAAATCCACTTCATATTGGTCCCTATTCAAAATTTTCAAAGTATTCAAACCCCTGACAAAAATTTGAAAGGAGTAACATGACACTCCAAGCCAGGGGGTAATTTGTGAAGTTTTTTTGAATCATCATACCCAAAAAGTTATTTGAAGAATATTTGCAAAATTAAATAAAGCCAATTAAGGCATTTTCTGAAAAATGATTTTTTTAATGTATTCAAATGCCAGAATAAAAATGTCCATTAAATGGCATTTATTATTCTGTTAATTCTGATATAAAATTTGACTATATTTGGAATTTATTCGAATGCATTGAACACGTTTTATCGCTCTGGAAAAACATTAAATAGAAGAAACGGTAACGGTTACTGTATTAAACGGGCCGGCCCAACGGCTTTAAAGCCGAGAGCGTTACCGGTCGGTCGCCCGCTAATAACGCCCCCTCCCTCTCCCCACTGACAAGCCGGACCCACCACCCGCTCCCTCTCAATCCCGCGGTCGCCCTCCTCCTCCCACGTGCCCGACGACCACCGGCGAGCACTCGCCGTGGATCTCGCCTCCTTCCATTCCCCGACCCTCTGAGCCCCCTATAAGAAGCCGCATACCCCTGCGCCTCCATTCCCCCTGTTTTCCCCTTCTCCCGTGCACCACCCTCACCGGAATCTCTCGCCGGAGATACCCACAGCCGCCACGCCATTGTTGCTCCCCTACTCCACCCTGCCCTCCCTGAGCTCTCCCGAGCCCATCACCGAGTTCCCCTCGCTCGCCCGCACCTCCCCATCCCCTGCCTGAGCCTCGGAGACCCCCAGAGCCGCCACACCGTCGACCTCGCCGGAGTCCGAACCGTCCCCGAGCTCGTACCTCTCATCTCCGTCGTCCCCAAGCTCGTCCGACGCCACCACTGGACACGCCACTCATCGCCGCGTCGACCAGTGCCAACGCCGTCGTCGGAGACCCACCAGAGAGCTCGCCTGCATCACGCGGTCGCCGTCGCCGTCGCCGGAGACGCCCATCGCCGGCAAACCTCCCCTGTGAGCTCCCCCTCTATCCCCGTCCGTCCGATCTTAGATTAACGCATAGGATTAGAGCAATTTATAACGCCGAAGCATTTTCTTCTAAGGTTCGGTCACCCGCTCGTATTCGCCCGCACACACACGGCCACAGCCAACCAGAGAGCGCCACGTCACCCCCCTGTCCGTTAGAATTGTTTTCTCTTTTTCTGTTTTGATTTCAAAAACAGAAATAGTTCTGATTTTGTTTTTTATTATATCTTTTATGTTTTAAAGTATTTTAACTTGGTTCCTTTTGCATTAGATCACAATTTTATTCTAGTTTCTGTAGATGCCAAATTTGGCTATGTTTGAACATTTAAATTTGAATTTGGACAGATTTGATTTAAATTTTGTTTTCTGAATATCTTGAGTTCTAAAATGAATTTTTGAATGATTCTTTTTCCTACTTGTCACTAGTAACCATAGCTATCATTTGGTAGAGCTTGAGAATTTTTAGAGTGAATTTGATTAGGGTTTTAACTATAAACAGAATCTGTTTAGTTTGTTAATATAGTTTAATTAGTTTTATTTTGTTAGTTTAAATCTGAGTTAATTATATATTTGATTTAGTATATTCTGTTAGTTAAACTTTAGGTGAATTACTTGTTGTTAAAATAAAAATAATTTGCTTAGTTTACTACCATGTTGTTATAGGAACACTATACATTTTCAAATAGGTTTAAATTGTGATAAACAAACTAGTTAGTAATAATTTATTCCAACAAAGTTTAAGTAAATAGATTCTGTCTTCAAATAAAAATTTGTACTTATTACCTTCTGTTAAGAAATGCTTAGTTAATAAAAATAATTTAATTTTGCTCTATTATGATAGGAAAGTAGATTATTTTTCATTAGGTAATGTGCTATCAAACAATTTAGTTTTTCATAGAAACTCTTTTCAGAAAATTTTAGATGATTTAATTCTGCTTTATAATAAAGATTTTATTTAATTATTTTATGTTAACTTAGTTGTTTTACAATATGTTTTCTCTTAGTTTATGTTTGCTTGTTGTTAAGTTCATTAGGCAAACACTTATATTGTTTAGAAGGTTGTTTTTATAGTTCTAGTTGTCTTTCAAAAGTGATTCATTTTTTCTAGAAAAATATTTACAAAAATCTTTTATTATATTTTACTTTGTTTTGGGTTTTGTGTTACTTTTGAAATTGTTGGAGTTTTGTGTTTCAACTTCGTCTTAAGTATTTCTTCCATCAACCTTGTTGCTTTTGTTTTGTGTTACTTTTGATTGTTAGAACTGATTGTTAGTATGATTGCTTATATGAATGCAATTCTTGTTTATATAGACTTTCATAGGAGAGTGACGAATAGTCTATCAAGTTATTTCTGAGAGCGATCTTTATCTTCATCAACAGTACAGGCAAGTTCACTTTGACCATCTTTTCATACCTATGTTTTATTGCATGTAGTGACACCATTCAACAGATCCCTCCCGTAGTGTTATTGAAATTCTTGTAGTTGAGTAGAATGCATGAGGTAGGAACCCACCAATGGTTACTAAAGCCCCGGGAACGCTAGTTAGTGCAATGCTATGCTAAAGTAGACAGGGTCTGGTATGAGTTTTCGTGAGTGGTGTGAAGAAGGACTCCACGTCAAAACGACGACTTCATGAAGACATCTTCAAGTCTTGCATCTTCAAGACCTCAAGACTTCAAGACTCGAGAAAACAAGTTTTCAATACACACTACTGGGTGAAGGATGGTTGATTGGGCACCCTGGAGAAACCAGTGAGTGGCCGGGATGCATGGAGAAGCGCCATGACATCTTGCGGAAAGCTTCACCCAGACTCAAAGAGAAGGATGAATACTTCATGCCCGGAAGCTTACCTGTGTAGCCACAAGTCATTATGGGCTCTGGCTTGGTTGATCTTTGTTGTGACTCTGCTGGGCAGTGCTACGAGATGTAGTCGATGTTAGGATTGGGATGGGCACTGTCGGACAGTCAGGGAAGCACTCTGAAAGACCATGTTTCTTTCATCCTGTTCTCAAACACCAGGCAGTGCGAGGACTTACCAGGAGGGAAAGAATCTTGTGGGTAAAGTACACAACACTCTGCAGAGTTAAACCTAATCGATTAGCCGTGTCCACGGTTACGGACAATTTGAGCCTCTGGACATGGATCTATCTCAGAACTCTCAACACTGGACTGATAACTTAATTGTGGGCAACTTAAGATACTTGTGGGTATTGAGACATTGGTTGGCGGAACCATGTCATGATAGGTAATTCCATAGTGAAATTCCTGATATTCCTTTTGTTGTAGAAAAATAAAATCAGCTTTTACGCAAAAACTTAGACACAGAGCCATAAAGCCTTTGCATATAGAATAGTCTTTATTCTTCTGTTCTACTATGGTGATCTTGCCAGTACATTCAATGTACTGACCTATATGGCTGCAACGTATTATGTTGCAGATTCTCTTCTACGACGGGTAAGAGTACGATTCAAGGTTACGGTCCGCACTCAACTTGCCGTTGGTGTTATTGGGACTCCACTCCCGTTGACTGTATCCCGCTGCTATTTTTAAGGTATATATCAGTTTTACGTTTACATGTGATTGCACTTTGGTATATACATTGATGTACTGTGTGTGCCAGCATACTGATCCAGGGATGGCACAGAACACACAGAGGCTTGACTCGTTTTTGAGTCGGGTCGCTACAGAAATGGTATCAGAGCACATGTTGACTGTAGGACGTGACCCTAGAAACTGGAAAGCCCTAGGATAGGAAATCTCTAAAACTTTATTTTCAAAAAGATTCTTTACCTCTTGTCTTCTCTGATTTTTACCAAATAGTCCCTCTTACCTCAACTAGTTAGATTATACCTTTTTCCCTTTTGACCACATGGAGGATCAACTGAAGCCACTCCAAGAAGGACGAGATATCTGACAACTGATGCTCAACTCAGACCCAGAGGTATTCCATTATGGAAGGAGCTACAAAAGATTGAAGACTATGAAGACCTGAAGAAATGGAAGACCATGAAGAATTTTTCCAAGATGTTATGACCCTAGAAGACCAAACCCTTGTTGTATACTTACGTTAGATACGATGAATTGTGCGCTGTCATTTGTGTGTAAGTTTTATTTTCGACAGCCACAACAAAAATCTATTTTTAAAACCATTGTTTGTATTGTGTGTATCCCCTCCTTTCTCTCTCTTACCCATCTCATCCCAAAACCTTGAACCCAATAGATGACGAATGAAGCTGGACTTGTACTTTCTGGACCAATGACCCAGTTAGAGGCAGAAGTATGGATACACAACATGGAGAATCACTTCAGGAGCAACTCGATAGCACAGAAGTATGAGGTTCGATATGCTCTCCAACACTTTACCCAAAGTGCCGCAACTTGGTGGAAATGCATCATGCCATACAAGGATTTAATGGAGCAAAGAATTGGGAAGAACTCAAGAAGACTCTGTTAAGATCCCGTCTCATTCAGAAGCATTGTGTTATCCCGATGAAGAAGACCCGAGCATGTAAAATCTGTGGAGAAATAGGACAAACCCAAGAAGAACACAAGGAAGGATGTCCTTATTGTGAAGAAAATCACCCTGCTGAGGAATGCCCAACTGGGCAGGTGACATGTTTCTTGTGTGAAGGAACCAACCACTACCCGGCTCAATGCCAAATATACCCCAAGGTACAGGAAGTCATCAAGCAACAGAAGGAAGCCATGAAGGAAGCCTTCAGAGGAGAATTTGGAGAATTTGTGATGAAGAAAGATATTTAAGACCCTGATGGAGAAGGATTAACCAGATTTTACTCAAATGTCTGCTATACATGTGGAGAAGAAGGACATTTCTCACAGGACTGTACGAAGGAAAGAAAAGAGTATCTGGGAAACTTCCCGATAGAAGAAGTGGAGTTTGATCCACAGGAAATTGAAGCTTTGATCGGAACAAAGAACCTTAGGAAGAGACGAACCCCTGAACAGAAGGACCTGAGTCATATTAGATGTTACAAGTGTAAGGATATGGGCCACTATGCCGATAAGTGCCCAAGAAAGAAATCAAGAACCCAAGGAGCAAGCACCAACATCAAGAAGCCCCGAGATTTGTCAGAAATCATCTGTTTTCGGTGCAAGAAGACATGACACTACTCCTATACCTCCCAGAGAAGAATGCTAAGCATGAGTAGTTTGAGTTCGGAAGTAATAAATGTAATAGGTAGCACTCTTATCCTTTGAGGTTATGTAATGGATAATCCATTTGTTTTAAGGATGACAATACTCTCTAAAGATGTTGGAAAGTGAAATTGAAGTTTGATTTTGAATAACATGGATGTTTACCCAAGTCAAGACATATGTCAATTCTGAGTACCTTTTCTGACACACGTAGATGACCACCCTTTATGAGTCTTTCCTCAAAGCCCGGAAACAATCATGACCCTGATCAGTGATCATGACTACCCAAGGATCCTGAAGGATATGATGAAGCACATCCATCTTGAAGGAGATGCAGTCTACAAAGGCTACCCATTCATGGATAATGGAGTGAAACTTTGGTATGTGGAGGTACACCTTCACCGTGCAAAGGGAGTTTGCCCAAAGACTATTGGACGATACTTTTACATATCTAGTGTACCACAAGCTATTTTCTTTGACGCTGTTCGTGAAGCTGACATGGAAGCCATACGCCATATTGGAGAATACTTGAAGCAAGACTCCGTCATACTCAGGAATACCTGCAAGAGGTGCATACGGAGATGATGGAGATGAAGCTCATGTCCACCCTAATCAAGGAAAAGATGGAGGATTTCAAGGAGCACATCGCAAAGTTCAGTGGTACTAAAATATCTCCAAGAGGGGATAAAGGAATAAAGTTGGGAGTGAAACTGACCCATACCAAAGTATGTGGATGGCAACACTTGTAAAAAGTATTTGGAATTTTAAGAAGAGATGAAGTTATGTAACGGAAGTCTTAGTGTTGTAATAA